>CM053586.1:54535608-54562737 GCA_028646515.1 Pseudochirops corinnae
TATTCTCTTCAGAGAGCGTTTGAGATTCTTTTTCCAGCTGGCGAATTTGACTTTTTAAGGCATTCTTCTCCTCATTGGCTTTTTGGGCCTCTTTTGCCATTTGAGTTAATCTATTTTTTAAGGTGTTATTTTCTTCAGTCAGGTTGTTGACTCTCTTTTCATGATTTTCTTGCATCATTCTCATTTCTCTTCCCAATTTTTCCTCCACTTCTCTTATTTGGTTTTTAAAATCCTTCTTAAGCTTCTCAATGTCTTGAAACCAGATTACATTTTTATTGGAAGCTTTTGGTGCAGGAGTTATGACTGTGTTGTCTTCCTCCTTTTCAATTCTTTGATCCTTTTTGTCCCCAAAAAAGGAATCTAAAGTTGAATTGCTGAGCTTGGTTTGCTTCCTTTGCTTGCTCATGTTCCCAGTCAAATAACTTGATTTTTGAGCCACAGTAGATCTCTGCTTCCTGGGGGGAGAGCTTTGTCCAAATCACTGGGGTTTTCACATCTGCTGGAGTTATTAGATGATCACCATCTCTGCAGCTCCCACCAGCTTAGGTTCACTGGTAACATACGTCATGACCACCACCCAAGACCATGATCCTGATCAAGGCAGGCTAATGCAAGAGCACTTAGCTTCTAAATGATCACTTGGCCTCCCTGCAATCTGCAGGCTGAAAGCTCTGAAGCAGCCATGTGGAGACAGCTGCAGGGCCACTGCTTCTGCTGCTTCCTTGCCCTGGGGGCAGTCTGCCAGACCTACTTTACTCCCTCAAATTTAGCTGAGCTTCACTGACCTTATACTTTTTCCTTGATTCTTATTTGTTGATAATTCTGGAAACTACGACAACTGCCAGTGATCCACTCTCCCAAGTGCTCTAGCCGTTGCTTGTCCTGGCTGCCTCAGGGCCAAGCCACAGTTTCTGGGTCTGTTGGTTTTGGCTCCCAATGCTCTGTGATGAGCCCTTCTTGTCCACCTGCAGGTGTGCCTTCAGCAGGAGATGTGTTTTTCTGTAATTTTCTGGGTTCTGGAGCTCTAAAATTTGTTTACAATTGTATTTTATAGGTTATTTGAGGTGGTTATGGGGAGAGCTGCAGAGTTCTCCTGCTTCTACACCACCATCTTGCCTCACACATTTTTAAATGTGAGCAATGTAGAACTTTATTTTGTTTTACTACCAATTTATTACAGGTAGTTTTTCTCTTTCTGTTTTCCTTTTTTTCAAGAGGAGATGTGAACATGTGAAAAAGTTGGTCATTGGAAAAAAAAAAAGTGACCTAAAAGTTACAAAAAAGAAACAACTAACTTAGTTTAGAGAAGCTCATCATCAGTTGATAATAGGACAGTAATATTTTTTTTTCAGTCACAGAAAACCACAGAGACTGAATCCCTGAGGAATTAATATCTTCATCTATCTAGGAAGACCTGATAAAAAGAGTATTCACTAAAGATTGAAAAAGTATAATTTTGCTTAAATCAATAAGGAACCTTTCAAAATATAATTCCTGTATGGTTAGAAAAGTTGTTGTGAAAAGGGAAGAAAGTCAAATCATAAAAATAATGCAATAAAATGTTTGGAATAAACAAAATCTGGGAATTAGATTATGATTTTAAAGTAAATCAGGTATATAAATAGAATGTTCATAAAATCATAAGAAAATGATATCAGAAAAGATCTACTCCAACTTGTACTTGAAAAAGTAACTCTTCTAGAAGGTATTCTGTATTAAGTATTCATCCCTTTTCTCATTAAAGACCTTCAGTGAGCCAGAACCCTTATATTGCTGAGTGAACTGTGTGAACTACTTTGATTATAGCTCTAATTGTTCAAAAGGTTTTCCTTACATTGCACTTACCTCTCAGTAACTTTCATCCATTGCTCTAGGACTATGAAAAAAAAAAAAATCTAATGACTCTTGCACATGATGGCTGTTCTAGATTCTTCAAGTGCCTTCAACATATTAGCTCCTCTCCTTTGGATACTCTAGATCAGTGGTTCTCCACCTGTGACCCTTTTGGCAGTCGAACAACCCTTTCACAAGGGTCACAGGGGTCGCCTAAGACCATCAGAAAGCACATATTTCTGATGGTCTTAGGAACTGAGACACCACTCCTCTATCCGTCCCCAGGTGGGTCCGCCCATATGCAGATACACTCACATACAAGTATTAACGGGTCGCGGCATTAGGAAGGTTGAGAACCACTGCTCTAGATAATCAATATCATTTCTAAGAAGTGGTATTCAGACATCAACACCATTTTCCAAATGTTAAGTATTATTTCATTCAATCAGCATCAAGGTGGTATGTTTTTGTGTTTGCTTGTTTGTTTTTTGTTTTGTCTGTGTTTTCTCTCACAACATGACAAACATGGAAATGTTTTACATGACTGTACCTATATAACTTTGTTGCTTACTGTCCCAGCAGGGAGAAACAGAAGGGAGGGAGAGAATTTGGAACCCAAAATTAAAAAAAAAAAGCATATGCTAACTTCTAGAGACAAGAGGGCAGAGTGAATAAGGAACTCATCTGAACTTTCCCAAATTCCCCTCTAAACAACCTTGGAAAAAGCCTTAGAACAAGTTTTGGAGTGATAGAGTAGTTTTTCAGCATATGACATCTTGGAGAATAAGCAGGCAAGTTCTGTGTCACTGGCGTCAGAGGTGAGCATGGTTCAGTAGCAAGCCAGGGGCAAGACATAGGCCAGGGAGCCAGCAGTGAGGTCCCAAGCTATTGACTGATAACTAATATGGAAATATGTTTTACATAATTGAAAATATATAAAGTATATCAGATTACTTATCATTTCAGGGAAGGGAGGAAGAAAGGAGGTATAGAATTTGGAACTTCAAAAATGTTAAAAAATTGTTTTTGCATGATTAATTACGGCAGAATTGAGGCATGACGACTGCCTGAAGAGAGGGCATGAAGGCACAATTTAAATGCAAAACCTTAAACTGTTTATTGAGTAAGTATAGTTTGTGGGAGCAATACATCTGCCATGGGCTAATCTGAAGACTGGGATATAGAGAGTGGTTTATATGGTTTTACAGCAAAGGGAGGCAGGACATGGGGAGGTTAGAATAGAATAATAGATGGAGTGCAGAGTACTCCGAACCAGGATGTTTGTGCAAGCTCTGCCTGTTTGGGGCAAGTACAAACCAGTGTGAACCAGTCTTGTGCTTGCTGACACAGCAGAGGTGTTCTGCAGGAGATTACTGGTATGTCAAACTCAAGAAAAACTAATTCTACCTCCTGATTGGCTGTTTCTGATTCCCAGGTTATTTTGACCTCTCTTGAATAATAAGGGAACTCAAGCAAATCAAGGTGATTAGTAAACTCATTATTGATGCAGGTAATTGGTAAAAACAAAATATTTTTGAAAGTGTAATTTTTGCCATTTAATTGGAGAGAAAATAAAATATATGCAAATACAAAGATATCCATCACAGTCCAACTAGTCCAATATAGACCTGATTAAAAATCATTTCTATGGCATGTCTGACAAGAGTTCATCCAGTTTCTACTCAACTACTTCTAGCAAGAAGGAACTAACTCCTTTCCAAAGCATCCCATTCCCCTTATGTCTGTTCTTCTCCAGGGTAAACCTCTACATTTTCTTTAATTATTCCATATACGGTATAATTTTGAAGTCTATTAGCATGCTGGCTACTGTCTACCTCCTACCCTCCCAGATTTTCCTTTCTTCTAGTCTTGAGATTCCCCTGAATTGTGTCAGCTGACTGTGCTGAGGCCATAGAAGTCAAAGGGGTTTTCAAGCAGAGAATTTAAATATTTTCCCAGTTTGCAAAAGAGTTTGAGAAAGGAAAAACTACTAACACTATATATCACTATGGAGCACAAAGTCGTTGAATTCTCATTTTGCTTTCCTTTCAGATATTTGGAGTGGACTTTAGCCTTTAGGACCTTCACTCTCACCTTCAACACCATCATGCTCCAATGTATCTTTATTCCAAGGAGAATTTAGGTGAGCAATGTGTTCAGATTTAGAGCTCCTGCATCTCATTATTATAGGATAACTCATAAACTATAACTTGATCACCCCTAGCCATTTCCTAGAATTTTAGGGTCCTAGCATAGATCATTTGTGAAATGCAAAAACCCTCAGGGCCATCTGTAAATGTACACTGATCTCAAGTAAAAGCATTTCCACAGACAGTTGGAATGCACTAGTTTATAAAAAGAGAATTAGGTTTACAAAATGCTATCAACAATGGTAGGTAGCAGGGCATATGAGTGTGTGCCCATGCATGTGTACACACATACATACACACACACACAGACTTTGGTTTGTTTTATTTTTTGCTTTTTTTTTCTTTTTGGAGAGGGAAAAGTAGGGCAATTGGAGTTAAGTGACTTTCCCAAGGTCACATGGCTAGGTTTGTGTTAAGTATCTGAGTTCAGATTTGAACTCAGGTCTTCCTGACTCCAGGGTTGGTGCTCTATTCATTGAACCACCTAGCTACCCTGAACCTTGTTTTTTCAATCCATGACTGAACTGATTCTGGGTTTTAGTAACCATTTTAGCGCCTCCTCCTTTTCCTCCTCCTCTATTCCTCTTTTAGCTCAATTCCCCAAATTTCTTGTGAACACACAATCTCTCATCTCTATCCAAATCATAATCAACCACTGAAGATGACTGACCTTGGCAGCTATCTCATTAATTTTTTGAAGTTTGTCAGGGTTTTTATTTTTTTGAAGGAGGATACTCTGTACAGTTTCTTGAGTGAAATCATTACAAGGCAGGTAACAGGTCAAATACCCCACCCATAGTAGTTTCTGTGATCATATTAGTACTTTTAAATGGCGATCACTGAACTTCAAAATTCCAATTACCTACAGCTTTACTAAGCTAGCATAACCAAGGAACATGCTTCCCTCCCAATATGGGATCAGGCAGATTTTATTTTTTTGTTACGATATTATCAAAAATCCTCTTTTAATGGGAGAAATAAAAGAAAAATGGGGAAAGATTTTAAGAAATATGTTATATGATATCAATAACTGATATTGTTGGGGAATTTTCACATTTTCAAAGAGCATTCTTCATAATAACCTTGTGAGTTAGGAAGTACAAATGTATAGATCTTCATTTTACACACAAGGAAAATAAGGTTCTCAGAAGATAAGTGACTTACCCATGGTCCCACAGTCAGTACTTGAATTGGAATTCTAGTCTAAGGATCTAAGTCTGTTATGCCAATCAATAAATTAATCAATCAGCATATATTATGTTATGCATCAGGCTATATGCTGTGCATCAGGCCGTAAGCTAAGTGCTGGGAAGATAAAGAAAAAATAAAATATATTTCACATGAAATCCTAGCATCATAAGGATTTGGATTTAAAATCTTAACTTATTTTTGTCCAAGTTTCTCTGTGGCTCATAAGGTCATAAAACTATATATTTAGAAATCCAAAAATGTCACTGATTTTCTTCTACCTTTGCAACTGGTATTCAAGATTCCAAGGTATGTACTAGGGAGAGAGATTTAATTTCAGAATGAGAAACTAGAGACACACTCTAATTAGATGACCTGGGAGAATTAGAATGATATACAGTTATGTAATTATGTTTCATAATAAAAATGTCTCATTAAAGGCTTTAAGATCAATATTGTACAGAATGTGTTCAGGTACACGTACTAACATTTCCAATTAAATATCTCAGTTAAGTTTTGACCTTAGATTGGTTCAACACATTTTTAAAAAGACATTCTACCTAGAATTAAGGAATAGCATATTGATTTTATATGGCCATTTTAATGACTAATTATCACTGATCTCATTTGATAACATCGTCAGTCATCACAAGCTCACAGATAATTCCTAGATTTACTTATCAGCATCAAAATCTTTACTATACATTGCTCCAAATCTCTTTGGAATCTCTTTTCTGAACTTCCATAGTAAATCTAAAGTGTCTGCTTTAAACCATTCTGTTTTCTTTCTAAATCTTCTCTGTTCCTACTTTTATCTTTAAATTCCATGACCACCCTTTTCTCCCTCTATTAAAACTAATAGTTTTGTACCTGGAAAGGGTCTCACAGGTCATCTAACCCAATGAAATCATCAAAGGAGGGAAATATTAATGCCTTTAAATAGTTCAGCAAAACTAAACAACACATTAACTGTACCTGAAAATGTATTCAAATTTCAAACCCCAAAGTCTCCAATCTCTCCAATGAAAGGAAAGAGATGGATTTTCTAACCTCTTATTAAGTTCAAGCTTGTCACCAACCCCACTTGTGAAGAAGTGCAGATCCAGAAAGATCAAGTCATTTGCACAATTGCTAAGATACATTTTTAGGGTATTATATGTCTCCATTGTTTTTTTTTTTTTTTAAACCACAGAATGTGTAAGTCAGGCACAGTTCAGTGGTGGATGCATAAAGTTGCCAGCCTGAACTTAAGAAGACTCATTTTCCTGCATTCAAGTGACTGAACAAATTGTGGTGTATGGTTGTGAGGGAATACTACTGTGTTATAAGAAATGAGTTTGATGAGTTTAGAAAATTGTAGACAGACTTGTGTGAAATAATGAAGAGTGAAATTAGCAGAACCAAGAGTGTGTGGTATATAGTTATAACATACGTTGTTTTAAGAACCACTTTTAAAAAGTGATTGTCATATTGACTATTTTATTTTAATTTTTTAAAATTAACTTTTGTGTTTATTTTTAGTTTTACATCATTCATTTCAACAAGATTTTGAATTACAAATTTTCTCCCTGTCTTTCTCCTACCCACTACCCCAAAACAGCTATCTCACTGAATACCCCCTCCCCCAATCTGCTCTCTCCTATATCCTCCCCTATCCCACCTCGGACTTTCTGCTAGGGCAAGATGGCTCTCCATACCCCAGTGCCTATATATCTTATTTCCCAGTTGCATGCAAATAATAATAATAATAATAATAATAATAATAATAATAATAATAATAATAATAATAATAATAATAATATTTTAAAAAACATTTGATTTTAAGACTTTAAATTCCAGATTCTTTCCCTTCTTCCCTCATCTCCCACCCTTACTGGGAAGATAAGCAATTTAATATAGGTAGTACATGTGTAGTTAAGCAAAACATTTCCATAGTGGAAATATTATTAAAGACTGACTATATTTCCCTCCATCCTACCCCTCCCACTTGTTCTATTCTCTGCTTTTTACCTATCACTTTACAAAAGTGTGTGCTTCTAACTACCCTCCCCCCAATCTGCCCTTCCCTCCATCATCCTCCCCCCTAATCCCCTCCCCCCCTACTCTCCTGCAGGCGAAGATACACAATTCAGAGTGTATGTCATTCCCTCCCTAAACCAAATTCAATGAGTGTAAGATTGACTCATTCTCTTTTGCCTTCCTATTCCTCCCCTCCATTGTAACAGTTATCCCTTGCCTCTTCTATATGAGATGATTTATCCCATTCTGCCTTTCCCCATCTCCTCTCATTATATTCCTCTCTCGCCTCTCAGTTTCACCTTTTAAATGTCATCCTTTCCTATTCAATTAATCCTGTGCCCTCTGTCTATGTATACCGATACAAATATATATATACACTCACATATGCATTCATATGCATATATACCCTCTCTCTCTCAATATATATAATCTATGTATGTATGTATATATACATACTCACACACATACACACACATTTATATTCTCTTCAACTATCCTCACACTGAGAAAAGGTTCATAAGCTACAATTATCATTTTTCCATGTAGGCATGTAAAAAGTTCAACTTTGATAAGTTCCTTACAGTGTCTTTTCCCTGTTTACCTTCTCATGCTTCTTTTGCTTCTTGTATTTTAATGTCAAATTTTCTATTCAGTGCTGTTTTTTTCATTAAGAAAGTTTGAAAGTCCTTCACCTCATTGAATGACCATATTTTCTCCTGAAACATTATACTCAGTTTTGCTGGGTAGGTGATTCTTGGTTTTAATCCTAGTTCCTTTGATCTCTGGAATATCATATTCCAAGCCCTTTGATCCTTTAATGTAGAAGCTGCTAGATCCTGTGTTGTCCTGATTGTGTTTCCACAATATTCAAATTGTTTGTTCTTGGCTGTTTGTAATATTTTCTGTTTGGTCTGGGAACTCCAGAACCTGGCTATAATATTCTTAGGAGTTTTCTTTTGGGGATCTTTTTCAAGAGGTGATTGGTGAATTCTTTCAAGTTCTATTTTGCCCTCTGGTTCTAAAATATCAGGGCAATTTTCCTTTAGGATTTCTTGATGGATGCTCTCTGGGTTCTTTTTTTGATCATGGCTTTCAGGTAGCCCAATAAATTTTAAATTGTCTCTCCTGGATCTATTTTCTAAGTCAGTGGTCTATTTTCAAGGAGATATTTCACATTGCCTATGATTTTTTTGTTTGTTTGGATCTGTTTAATAGTATCTTGATTTCTCATAAAGTCATTGTTTCCATTTGCTCCACTCTTATTCTGAAGGTCAGATGTGATGAAAGGGATTTCTTTTTCTATGATTAGTTAAACCAAACTATCATTGAGATCTTTTCTAATTTTGGAACTCTGAACCAGAGGTCAGATTGAAGTTGTGGTTTTTGAGACCCCAATTGTGGTAATCTACCCATGTTATTTCTTTTCAAGACGATGGCATTTTTTCCTGTAGAATTTTTCCTCACATTCATATAGCATTTTACAAAGTACCTTTCACATAATATCCCTGTTAAGTAGGCATTTTTTGTTTCTATTTTATAGCCAATAAAAATAAAGAACAGATAAGGTAAGAAGTTGGTCCAGGAGTATAAACTTAGTAAATGACAGAAATCCAAGCATGCACTTTAATGTCAAGATTACCTCTTTCCATAATATGCTAGTTATTTCCAAGTTAATAAGATAGAATAGTGCCTATTTACTTAATTCTTTATTTATGTTCATAGCTCTACCTACCACTTTGTACTACTGTTAGTCCAAATTCTTTGCATTCCCTTTCCCAAATTGTTATTTACATGTTAAAACATCATAAATCCATGCTTAATTTAACTTTATGAATTGTGAGGAAAAATACATTATACGAAAAAGATGAAAACAGATAATAATTTTTTAAATATTATTGAAAAATTAGACCTTAAAGAAGAAGACATCAAGAATTTGTCCAAAGCAAAGGAAATCATTTATCCAAAGAATAGATTGAATGTCATCCTTTGTAGGATTTATATGCACAAAACCTCCTTTCCACCTTCCATGGAGCAATCCTCTCATAGTATATGCATCTTATTTCTCTTTTAGATTAGAGAGGGAAATTTTAGTTTAGTCTACAAGATTACTGAACCAATAGAATGGAAATCCTGACTTCAAATCATAGCTCTGACAATTATTAACAGTGTTACCATGTACAAGTTAACTCAGATTCTTTCAACCTTTGTTTCTTTTCATATAAAATAGGAATTATAGAGCCTGTATGATAAGTATGCAATTTTAAAAATGCTACAGCAAGGTCTGGATTAGTGCAAATAATGAATCCTCTGGGATGGTTACAATTTTTTTAACTTGTACTATTCAGTGTTATAATTATGTAAAATATGGCAATGGATTATAGCCCAATAGAAACATGCAGTGTATTTAAATATTGAAAACACTTCAGGGTATAAGTTATTCACACCTAGCCATACGTAAATGTCAGGTATTCTTAAAAATTAGAAGAAGAAAATGAAATGTAGTACACCTGTAAAGGTCTCAACAATGTGTGAGGGTACAATCAACAGGAGGATATTAGTTATAGTTAAATTACCTTAGGTCAGTATCACCTTAGGGAGTTTGCCACAGGCATTTTCTAAAGTTATTTGTCATAAGAGATATCAGTAAATAATGGACAGGGATGAGGATCTTCATCCCATTAAGTTTGGAAAGCAGAAGAGAATTTAGAGTGATATAAACAGAATATACTGGATTTCTCTTTCTGCCATGGTCAAATAGTGCTTTCCCATGCTCAAAGCACAGATTGATCTCATTCCTAGAAGAGAAAGTAGAGGGACACTTTACCTAATACATCTAACATATCTATTTCTATGTATATTTACACAGAAATAGATAGATGTGAATGAATCTATGAATATACATATTTATGAATATATTAGAGAGACTCTCCCTTTACTTTCTATTTCTTTCTGAATCTCAATATAAAAACAAAGGAAAAAAGTTATCTGAAGCCAGTTCTTGATTATATTAGGAATTTGGAGGGTAGAATAATATGACAGAGAGGGGATTGGAGAAAGAGCACTAAAATTTTTCTTCTTGGTGAAGAAAATGAATAGGGATCCTCTGAAGAAACTGTGGCTGCTGCTTCATTTTTCCTCCAAAAATTAGGATGTAGAGGCATCTAGGTGATATAGTGGATAGAGTACTGGACCTGGAATCAGGAGAACTGAGGTTCAAATCCAGCCTCAGGCACTTACTCTCTGTGTGACCCTGTGTAAACCTGATTCAAAAGAAAGAAGTGAGGATGTATATCCGTAGAGTCTACCAGGTAAAAGAACAAAGATCAAGAATCAGAAATGTTATTAAATAGTAGTGATCACTGACTCTTTATTAAGGGATATGAAAGCTACACTATGTTTACCTGGTATTAACAATAGAGAATTCAACTGTTCCCTCATAGTATGTGCTGAAGACATGACAAAAAACAAAAAAACAAAAAAAACCTCAACTCAGTCTTTTCAAAACATGTGCCAACCAAACAATTTTGATGAGTCAAGTGGTGATAATGATGCACCTAGAAAGATTTTTTTAAGTATCTGGATGTATGTAGAATATATTATCTGAGGCTTGTGTATCATGGGCAAAAAATTGGCTATCTAAGGTCATGCTTCCGCCACTGCTGCTGATCAAACCTGAAGGATAGTGAAGAGAAAGGAGGATCAGGAAAGTGAACAATGAGTTTAACAATGTGATATTTAAGAAGATTTTGGATGTTTGGATCTCAGCCTAAAATATATAAAAGATGGGCTCTTGGTCAGGTGTGGAATGCATGTAACATGAATGTACCTGTAAAAATGAATTTGACTTCATTCTTACATGTAGATTAATTTTTTAAAAAGTGATGGAGAAAAAAATTGCCGTATGTGATTAAGTTTTGCTCTGCTATTTCTTTCTTTATGGTTTCTTTACCACTTTTTTTTTTTTTTTTGCTTTTTGGAGTGAGAAAGGCAGGGCAATTGGGGTTAAGTGACTTGCCCAAGGTCACATGGCTAGTAAGTGTTAAGTGTCTGAGGATACTTTTTAACTCAGGTCCTCCTGACTCCAGGGCTGGTGCTCTTTTCACTGAGCCACCTAGCCACTCCCTCTGTACCACTTTTTACAATCTTTTTTCCTTGATCTTATCACTTTTCCTGTATCAAATTATCACCTCTCTACAAATTATATTCAATTTAATTTGAGGCAACAGGTGGATAGATTGTTGAATCTGGTTTCTGGAAGATCTGATTTCAACTTCGGCCTCAAATGCTTACTAACTGTGTGACTCCAGGCAAGACACTTAACCTGTGTTTGCCTCAGTTTTCTCAACTGAAAAATGAAGATAATAATGCCACCTACCTCGAAGAGTTGTTATGAGTGTCAAGTGATATATTTCCAACAAAGCACTTAACACAATGCCTAGAACATACTAAATGCTGTACAAATTCACTTCCATTCTTCTGTTTGTCCAGTCCTAACTCTCTCCTGACCTCTTGGCTTGAATTTCCAACTTCCTACTGGATGTCTTGAATGGGATATACCATAGATATCTGAAGCTTAGCATGTTCAAAACCAAACTGGTTATCTATTACCCCCTCCAAATTCTCCACTCCTTCTAACTTGCCTATTACTTTGAAGGATATCACCATCCTCCCAGTCATCCAGGCACATAGCCTAAGGGTCATCCTCAAATCTTCATTCTCTCTCAATCTTTCTATCCAAACTGTTTTCAAATCTTGTAATGTCTCCCTTAATGGCATCTCTAGTGTACATCTCTTCCTGTCCTCTGCCACTGCCACCATTCTGGTGTAGGCCCTCATCATCTCAGACTATTACACTGGCCTTCTGATTATTCTCCTGCCTTAATTCTTTCTCCACTCCAGTCTAATCTCTACTTGGGTGTCAAACTGATTTTTCTGAATCATAACATTGACTGTCCATGTCACTCCTACCTCCATTTAATTTATTCCATCAGGTCCCTATTACATCTAGGATCAGTTATAAAACCTTCTGTTAGACTTTTACAGTCCTTTATAATCTCCTCACTTCCTGCATTTTCAATCTTCTTATACTTCACCTCCTTCTCAAATTCCATGGCATAACAACATTAGCTTGTTGTTGTTTTTCCCACTCAAGTAAGTCATTCTCCCAAGTCCACGCATTTTTATGAACTGTTTCCCATATTTCAAACCACCCATCTTCTCTGGTCTCTAACTTCTGTTAAGTCTCAGATGAAGGCTCACTTTCTGCAAGAAGGGTTTCATAGTACTCAAAGTTAGTACCTTCCCTCTGAAATGATCCTCAATTTATCATGTGCATGTATGTATATATGTATGTATGTATATATATGTATATAATATTTTTGTATAAATAGAAGTTGGCATATTGCTTTCTCCATTAAAAGGTGAGTGCCTTGGGAGAAGATACTGTTGTTTCGATTTTTCATCTCTTTCTTAGTATTGTCCCTGACATAAAGAAGGTTCTTAATACATGCTGATTAACTTGAATAGATAGCGCAGCAAGTAGCTAATATTTAGGAAGAATAACCAAAAAAAAAAGATTTCAAAAACCTTATGAGGCATAAAATCCAAGATAAAAAGCAGTGAGCAGTTTCAGTGCCAAATATATTACATATAAAAAAAAATAAGAAGAATAAGAAAGTTGAGTTAGAGATCCTACCACAAGGAAGAAAATTTGATATCATAGGTGTTACTAACATGTGGTAATATGGAAACAGTGACTGAAATGTGGCTCTGGAATGATAAATTGAATTCAAAAGGGACAAAATAGATAAATGGGGAAGTTGTGATAGTTGAGTAGCACTATGAAGCAAAAAGTTACACTAATATTAATAAATTCAGGAATGAGATGGGAAACATGATGGTGAACTTTCAAGTGAAAATCAATGGATGAAGAAATGCAACTGATATTGTTGCATCTATATGTTATGGATCATCTAGACAGGAGAAGGAATTGAGATATTAACAAACATCGTGAATTTAGTTTCCATTATGAAGGGTTATAGAAAATGGGAGATTCCAATTATCCATATACCTGCTTATACATGTTTTCTGTTAAAAATAGATTGTTTCATAATTACTTGATATTCTTTAATGTTAATTTCATCCATCAGTGTGGTGAGACGAACATGGGTTACCTGATTCTCACTAACAAGGAAGCACTAGTAGCTACAGGACAAACAATCAGGGGTAGCAAATCATATGTTATAAGTGATGGTTAGTCTTTCAAATTACCTGATATAGAAAAATCCTTGAAGGAATCGGGTGCTAGGTAGCTAAGTTTTGTTTTGTTTGTTTGGAGAGAAGGAAATAAAGGGTGATGGATGATTTGGAACACAGTCCTATGCAGTTATACAACACCATGAAGTTACATCAGAGTTTAGAGTAAAAAGTGAATTTAGAAGGTCAGAAAACAAATTTTATCTACTTTGTGTTTTTAATGCAAATAATTAAAATAAAATATATATGAAAAGAAAACAATAGAATATGTATAGAATGAATAAGAAAAAAGTGAAGCAATTAGGAAAATGGTGCGATAAAGTTTTGATTTTAAAAGCTTAAATATAACTTTTTGTCTTTTGCTGTCATATCACACTTTCTATTCATATTGAATTTGTAAACCACTGTAACACCCAGATGTTTTATAAGAATTTTTTCAGTCTATTTCCATCTATTAATATGTCGTTTACATTTATATGGAGCATACAATCAATATGCTTTTTCCAATGTTTATTGGTATCTTTTATTTTTTCCATGCATTGAATTTCCATATATGTCCCCTTTCTTTCTCCTGCCCAAAAAACTATTCCCTGTAACATTTTTAAAAGAAAGAAAACTGCAATTTAGCAAAATCACCCCTTTTACATATTCTGACATATATGCAATGCTACACACTTTGACTCTCCCCTCCCTCCACATTTTTGCAAAGAAAGAAGGAAGGGATATTTTCCTGACTTTTTTAGGGCCAAGCTTGTTCATTATATTTACACAGGGTTATCTCCTTTCTTGTTGATTTTTTTTCATTTACATTTGTAATTTTTTTTTTCTGTATTGATTTAGAAAGCAAAATATAAAACAAAAATAGAAAGGTATTCAATCCCTCCTGGTACCCCAGCCCCAGGCATTACTGGATGGTTCTCTCACTGAGTCCAAGTTACTATACTGAAGAAAACTTTCATTGCTCATGCAAGGAGCGAAGCAAGAGAAAAGGAGAAATAAATGGGAGCTGGCAGCCAAGTCAATTCCCAGACAACAAGAGCAACTAAGTAACTGCACATAGAGCAATGAAAAGCCCCTCACCTTTTTTTTACATTTATTTACTTTGAGATATTTATAAAAACAAAGCAACATCAATAAGATAACAAAATGCATTTTCCTTTAACTCAAATTCTGACACGTTGGACCAAGAGTCCAAATCTCAAAAGAGTCCCTCTTTGCCTCTCACTGTCTCTATCTCTCTGTCTCTCCGTCTCACTCTATCTCCATAAATTGTCATCCTTATGTAGATGCCTCAAAATAGCCAGAATTTAAAACATTTTAAGTTTAGTAGAATTTTTTTCTCACAGTTCCATTGTGTACAAGCATCATTATTTTCATTTTATAGATGGGTATATGAAGGTATGGAGAAGTGTTTTGATTATGGTCCCATAGCTGCTAAAAGATAGAGCTTTGATTTGAGCCCATGTCTCTTTACTCCATAGCCAAAAGTCTTCTCATTACACTATAACTCTCAAAGGGGTATATGGGGTATTCAAAGAGAACTATTCCTTCTCAGTGATAGGCTTGCCAAGGGCTTTTTTGGGGCTGCTCATGTACTTTTGGTATCTACTTCTCACCCAGCTATCACCTGTGACTCCAAGAAACTATAGCATGCACAGTGGCCACATTCCAGTAAAAGCCATCTCAGCAAACAAGCTAAACTAGGTTGAGGATAACTGCCAGACCTCAGACCATTGATGAGTTAGGGAAGTGTCTACCTCAAGCAATTTGTTTCAATAGTCATGAGAGCAACTGAAGTAGGTGCTGTGGAGTGTTTAAAGTTTGGTCAGAAATCAAAACCGTGAAGAGTATTCACTGCATCCTGGGTCATTGCCAGTCTTCTGAACTTAATGACTCTGGAAGAGAAAGTAAGGCTAATGACTATATAATTCTGACTCTCTCAAGTCCAATTCAAGCATGATTCAAGACAATACCTCATAATGTCATTGGTTCTCTTACAAAACAAAGGACAGGGTTGGCTAGGTGGCACAGTGAATAGAGCACCGGCCCTGGAATCAGGAGGACCTGAGTTCAAATGTGACCTCAGACACTTGACACACTTATTAGCCACGTGACTTTGGGCAAGTCACTTAATCCTAATTGCCCTCCAAAAAGTCAAAAAAAAGAAAAAGAAAAAGAAAAAAAAAAACAAACATAGGCATCTTTCAAAGTATTCTTGCTCTAAACCCTTAAATTTAAGATCCATATGCATTACCAGGGGTGGAAAACCTATGGTCCCAAAGCCACACATGATCCTCTAGGTCCTCAACTGAGGCCATTTGACTAAATCCGAACTTCAGTGAACAAAACCTTTTATTAAAGAGATTTGTTCTGTGAAGTTCAGATTCTGTCAAAGGGATACACTTGAAGATCTAGAGGGCCACATGTGGCCTTGAGGCCATAGGTTCCCCAAACCTGTTCAGTTAGATACTTTCTTAAACTTAGATATTCTGCTTTGATCTCTCTACCAGCTTCTGTCCCACATTTTCATTTACCTGCTGATCATTTCCAGCAGTCTCCAGTACCTCAAATTCAACATTTATGAAAATAACTTTGTCATATTAATCTGAAAAGGAAAAAAAAAACCACCTTTACTATATTACCATCCTCCCAGTTGCTCAGTCTTGAATATTCAGTTATTCCTGAAATCTTATCCAACCCCATTCCCTACAGTCAATAAAGTTGCTACATCCTTTAAATAGTAATTGTTTCTATTCTGGCCAGAAATGCTGAAGGACTTCTCCTCCCAATTTGATTTTTTGCTTAGGTAAACTAGGCAATCTTTTGCCTCATTTAAGACCTAGCCTCAAATCACTGCATGGTTCTTGCCTCAGACAAACTGAGACCTGGGAAAGACTTTAGATTAAATGGTCAAGGTTTCCCACTGTTTCTGGGATCATCTCTAATCACCCTGACTTGCCACTGGACTTAAATGACCAAGGAGGAAAAAGTAAGACTCATGAGTTTGCACAGTCATGCCTCACTTAAATCCAATCTACTCGCAAGTCAAGACATCAACCTCCTGATGTCATTGTTCCTTTTCAAGAACAAAGGACAAACAGCAACAACAACACTAATGATTGAAGTATTTTCCATGTTAATCTCCTGCTCCTGACTCCCTTCAAGTCTCATCAAAAATCCCACCTGCTACAAGAAGCTTTTCCCAGTCCTAATTTTGGTGACTTCCCTGTTAGGCTTCTCCAATTTATCTTATATTTTTCTTATTTGTACACAGTTGTCTCCTGTTGTCTCTCCCATTAGATTATGAGCTCTTTAAGAAGCGGGACCACCTTTCACTATTCTATGTATTCCTAGTGCTTTGCTCTATGCCTACCACAAAGTGGGAAGTCAATAAATTCTTGCTGACTTGACTAAGGTTGTTGAAAGCAGAGACTCTTGTTTTCATCTCTGTATCTGATGTTGCCTTTTCTAAAACATTGCACAATGATGTACCTGTTTGGTGTTTTTTGGTTTGGATTAGATTGGATTGAGTTATATGAATTACTGAAAGAATTTATGGATGTGATTGCTAAACTACTTCCCGTGATTAATGTTTGGAACTTTATTTATTTCACGAGAGGTACTTTAAGAATGCGAAAGGTAAATATTGTCCTATTGTGTTTTTCCCCCCAAAGGAAGTTTCAATATCATGCAATATCCTTGAGGATGGGGCCTTTTTTGTTCTTTTTTCATCTTTGTGTCCCCAAGACCATAGCATAGTACTGCACATAGAATTCATCCAACTAAATAATCTTTGGATGGGATTAGATTTGAATTAAGAGACTATAGATGAAAAATTGACATTGATTTTTATTCCTGGACAAAAATTCTTAGAAATATTATTGTAGGATTGGCTAGTGGATGAATGAAAAATGAAATGACGGTCAGAAAAAGCTGGTATAACATTATGGAGAAGAGTTTTTTGGAGACAAAATCTCAGTTCCTTTTTTTTTTAAAGTGCATTAGACAGGTAGTTTAAGAACAGGATCAACCTATATGCCATATTTCAATATCATTTAGCAAATTCTAATAACCAGGGTTTTCCAGGCCATATTTTATAGCAGAGCACATCTTTTCAGCCACAAGATATATGGAGAGAACATATGATTCTATTGTTTCTATAATGAAAAGCATTTTATTTATTTTGTATCTATTTTCTACTTACTTATATGTATATTTGCAATTTACCATGATAGAATGTAAGTTTACTGAGAATATGAATTTTTCATTTCTGTCTTTGTATCATCAATGCCTCATACAGCATCTGGCACAAAGGAAGTAATTAATGAATAATTGTTGATTGATGGACAAAAACTACCTTAATGACTCTCCTCCAATAAAAGAAGACAAGGGGGTATCTTTGTTAATATGCCCAAAAAAATATCAAATTCTTTAAGGAATGTAGCAATAGATACAGCTTGTTCATTTAAGATAAAGTGACTCATAGAATGGGGAGACACACTTGATCAAAGTTGTTTGCCACTTTCATGATGGATGTCCAATACAATATTTTTGTTGTTGTGTAGTCCTCTTCATCTGTATCCAAGTTTTCATGACTCTTTTTGGTGTGTTCTTGCCAAAGATGCTAGAGTGGTTTCCCATTTCCTTCTCCTTTTCATTTTACAGATGAGGAAACTGAGGCAAAGCAAAGTTAGAATCACACAGTAAGTGAATGAGGCTGGATTGGAGCTGAAGTCTTCCTGACTCTAAACCCTACACTATATCTACTGCAATACCAGTCATCCTATGTATTTATACAGGTACACAACAAATATATACAAGATGACTGGAAATGAGAGAGCTTTAGTAGCTAGAGAGATTAGGAAAGGCTGTGGAAGACAGAATCTGAGGTGATTTCTCTACTAAACTAGAAATTATTACCACCAATGCTCAGGAAGAAATGCATTGAAAGCATGACAGAGCCAATGTAAAGACACAGAAATGGAAAATTGAGTGCTATATATTGAGTAATGTGTCATAAAGCTGGAGAGATATGATGAATTCAAGTTGTGAGGAGTTTAAGTACCTGACAGAAAAGTTTATATTTGCTTTGTGGGATAAAGAATCCTTGAACATTTTTAGGGAGATTGACATGGTCAGATCTGTGCTTTGGGAAAATCAGTTTGACTACTGAGGAAATGATAGATTGGAGCAAAGAGAGACTTTAGGAAACTATTCTAGTAGTTCAGTTGAGAGATGAGGGCCTGAACTGAGGAATAGCCATGTATGTGGAAATAGAAGATAACTGAAAAAGATATGAAGGTGGAAGCAATGAGATTGGTCATTTACCTGGGTGTATTGGGTAAGGTTCAAGAATTGAGAGGACGTAAACCAAAATGACCAGAGAGTGGTGCCCTCAACAGCAGTATAGAAATTTAGAAGAAGGGTCATTTTGGGGAAAAGATGATAATTCTATTTTAGATATAATGAGTTTGAGGTTACCTATGGGACTTAATAGTTTGAAATGTCTAATATTCAGTTTGTAATGTGGACTGGACCTCAAGACAGATATTGACTCTGGGCATTTAGATCTGGCAATCATCTTCACAGAAATAATAATTGGCCTACCACATATTCAGTTTGATGTCTCTTCCTGAAACAGATAATTTCAGTTTTGAATTATTTTACCTAGATACATGTTCCCTAAACACTGGTTCTCAATGGATTTTCTTAAAATATGCATCAGTAGGGGGTGGCTAGGTGGCACAGTGAATAATAGAGCACCAGTCCTGGAGTCAGGAGCACCAGAGTTCAAATCCGGCCTCAGAAACTTGACACACTTACTAGCCATGTGACCTTGGGCAAGTCACTTAGTCCCAATTGCCCTACCTTCCACCCTCCAAAAAACAAACAAAAACAAAACAAAACCAAAATATATGTATCAGTACGCTTTTTAATGCAAAAAATCTTTAGACCACTACATAGAATTTGTTTCCATTGATTTACCAACATGAATGACAGTTCTTGGTGCTCATAGGGATTCATGAAACTGTTGAACTAGTTCCATGGTTTCTCGAGTTTTCAGGCTGTCTCTTCAGCTACGACTGCCCTATAGTGCTAAAAACAAAACAAAAACAAAAAAAATAAAAAAACCCAGAGACATCCATGTAGTGAAACCAACTCAGGAAAGAGAAATAGTATAAAATTTGTCACTTGGAAATATTTTTAAAAGCTAATTTTTAAATATATAGGAAAAATATGTAAATATGTAGACAAATGTAGCAAAATAGAAGAGAAGATTACATAGGAAAAGCATGACATATAGGAAAGTTAACTCTCCATAGGGAGAACTGATTTCTCACCTTACCTGCTGTGCTAATTGGCTGTGTGACCTTAGATAAGTCTCTTAAGATTTTCATAGATATTATTTAAAGCTTCCTTATAATGTATCTCTTTTGCAGTATATACATGTGTATGTGTGTGTGCACACATTATGAACTTTCATGAATATGTATTATGCTCAATTATATTCTTCATTGACGGACTATAGAAGAATCTTAAGTATATTATATAATATTATTTTTAAATAGGCAGTAATATGTTTCCATCATGACTCATGATACTGCTGTGCATATGATTTATTTTATGCCTTTGTACCTGTCTTTCTCCTTTATCAGAGTAGGTTTTTAATCTTTATGCCTAGCTGTGGTCATTGGGAGTGCTAATCATTTTCAAAATCCTATTTAATAAACAATTTCACAATGTCCCCTTGTGAGAATACTTTTTCCACCTCAGGATACTTTCAAATTTTTATTAAACAGGAACATCTCAAATAATTACATGCATTCTGTTTCTTGCTGTATCTCAATGTGATAATTATTAACATCTTCATGAAATACTTTTCATAATACGTGTTTCATTTTGTTCATTCACATCATCTTAGGAATCAGGAAAAAAAAGCATTTCTATTATCAGTCCATTTCATAGGAAGCGGTTGAGGACACATACTTATTGAGATTTTACTGATCACCAGCCAAAACCAACTTAAATGAAGCTAGAGATGGATTAATGCCATACTTCTACAAAGAGTCAATTAGCTTGTATTTAGGTTGCAGCTTAAATTTATTATTAATTAATTTTTAGTTTTCAACATTCATTTTCACAAGAATTGGACTTCCAAATTTTCTCCCCAGCTTTCTCCTCCCCCACCCTAAGGCAGAGTATGTTCTCGTTACTGCTTCCCCCAATCTGCCCTCCCTTATATCACCCACCCCTCAAATTCTCTTATCCCTTCCCCTTTCTATTGTCTTTTAAGGAGGATAGATTTCTATTGAGTTGCACCTTTGATAACCTTGAAGTTCACATAATTTTTTACTACTTTCCATTGTTTAAGGATGCATCATGAAAATGTCTTTTAAAAAATCCAAATCTGAATATCCAAGTCTTCTGAACTATTAATTCCTTCCCCCCGACATAGTCCCTTTCTTTATAGTTATAACTTTAGAGTCCTTTTAGGAAATTGTCCTTTTGAATACAAAATTTAGTTGAATATAAAATTCAATAAAAACTCTTCTTAACATGAAGTAATGAACGAAATACATTTGTTACATGCTTCATATATAGACACATATACATATGCATACATGCATACATACATACATGTATGGATGGATGGATGTATAAATTTATTAGGTGCTGAAGATTCAAATAAAAAAGCAAAACCATCCTCAAAACCATCTTCAAAGTGTTTGCATTATAATAAAGGAAACTATTCATATTGGAGATAAGGGAGAAGGGACAGCTACCTTGGTACAGAAAGATATCAGGAAGAGGAATAGGTTTAGGAATAGGATTAGCTTTGGGCTTGTGTCTTCAAGATCCGTTAGATACATTTGTGAAAAGAAATATACTATTTTACAGAGAATTTTTGGGAAAAAAAAACTGGTTTAGGAGAATCCTCATACTATATATATATATATATATATATATATATATATATATATGGCTCAGGCTCAAAGATGCAAATGCTGATAATGTATTAACTATAATGCACTTGTAACCTAATTGAAGTGGAGAGGGATATTTTCCTGTTCCACCCAAACCTTTGTTGGATAGGAGAATTGATTACATTCTAAAGATGGACAACTAATAATCTAATAATCCATGACTAATAATCCATGCAATGTATTACTAGATAGATGGGAGAAAAGTAGAAGGGGAAAACAAGATAATAAAGAAGAATAGTCTAGAGACGAAAGGCAGCATTATTAGACAAACCCCAGTATGAACAATATCTAGATGAAACTAACTCAAGGCAGAAACAGAATAGGATCAGAGAATCATAGAACTGGTGTTGGACAAAACACAGAGATAATTCTGACAAGCCATAATTTTGTATTTTCATTTTTTAAGAATTCTAAACTCATGAAACATCCAATAAATTGAACAAGTCCTTGTATACATTAAAACAGAAAGATAAGACTATACATAAAGCAGTGAATGTCCATTGTATGCAACTCACTTTAAAGCAGTAGTTCTCAACCTGTGGATTGATGGGGTCAAACAACCCTTTCACAGGGATCACAGGGGTCGCCTAAGACCATTGGAAAACACATATTTCTGATGGTCTTAGGAACCGAGATACTGCTCCTCTATCCATCTCCAGGTGGGTCCACCCACATGCAGACACGCTTACATACAACTATTAAAGGGTCACAGCATTAGGAAGGTTGAGAACCACTGCTTTAAAGTATATGTATATCATATATTCAGTGTTACACTGAAAGCTGTCCTTTTTTGTCCATGATTCTTTCTGACCTTCCTCTGTTATTGTCTTTGCTTTTCAAAAATATGTTTTAATGACCCTCTTTTCTTTTTTCTTTCTTTCTTTTTATTTGTAAATTTGTAGCTCCATTTTCCCTTCTTCCTCAACACAAATAGAGAAAAGATGGAAAAAAAGATATATATCAAGCAAAACAAATTTTCACATTGGCTATGTGTAAATATTTATACCTTATTCTGGAATTTGATCCATCTCATTTTGGTTACAAGGGTGTTATGTTTAATCAGACTTCTAGAATAATTTGTTCTCCTTATTTTAAAGTGAGAAAACTGAGATGAAGAAAGTTAAAGTGACTTGCCAAAGGTCACATGGGTTCTAAGTGGCAGAGTCAATATATGATTCCAGGTCTTCTATCTTTAAACCCAAGTCTCTTTCTTGGTAATGAGTATATTGTAAGTATAACTGACAAAATAAGTTGGGGTATTCTAACTGGATGGTTGATAGTTTTCAACATTCTCTTCCATAAAATTTTGAGTTCTAAATTTTCTCCCTATGTCTCCCCTCTCCCTGCCCCAAGAAGGCATGTAATGTAATATAGGATCTACACATGCATTCATATTGAACATATTTTCACATTAGTCATGTTGTAAAGAAGAATTTGAACCAATTATTTCTCTGGATGTGGATAGCATTTTCCGTCATGAGTCTTTTGGAATTGTTTTAGATCATTGAATTGCTAAGAAGAGCTAGGTCTATCAAATTTGGTGATCACATGATGTTACTGTTATTGTATACAATGTTCTCCTGCTTCTGCTCACTTCATTCATCATCAATTCCTGCTCATCAGAACAATAATATTCTACATTCATATACCACAATTTGTTCAGCTATTCCCCAGTTGATGCATCCCCTCAATTTTCAACTCTTTGCCATCACTAAAAAGAGCTGCTAGAAATATTTTTGTACATGTGGGTCCTTTTCCTTTATTTCTATGATCTCTTTGGGATATAGACATAGTAACCACTGGGCTTATCTTAAGAAAGACACAAGAATAGTCCTTTATCTCAAGGAATTCATATTTTAAAATATAAATTAAAAATAATTATGCATATATGCAATAGAGGGTATCTCTAAAGGCTTAATGAAGCCTAAAGCTTTAATATCTTTGGGCTGAACTAAGACTTTTGGAAGACTTTTGTATATATAGTGTAAATGGAAAACAATTACATATGAAAGGGATTAAAAGAATGAGAGTTGCTAAAGGTCACTTGAAAGGGTAGGTTTCATGAGTCTCCAGAGTCCAAGGAATCTAGTAGTAAGAGATGAGGAGAGAAAGCATCCTAGGTATGGAGGAGAACTGGCATGAAGACATGTAATATAATGGTGTGATATCTATGTCAAGAAGAACAACTAGACCAATGTCACTGGATCACAGATTATGTGAGGGGGACATGAGGTAAAAAAAGACCAAAAAGGCAGAAAGTAATGAAATTTAAAAGCACTTTAGAAGCCAAGGACAGTGTTTTATATTTAATCCTAGAGGTAACAGGGAGCCACTGGAACTTTTTGATAAAAAGATGGCGTGGTCACTCTATTTTTAGGAAGATTTTCCAAATAGATGAGTAGAGGACAGAGTAGAGATGGAAGAGACTTGGAGTATGCTGAACATTCAGAAAGATATTACAATAGTCCAGCCATGTAGTAATGAGCATTTGTATATTGCTGATAGTGTCAAAGGAAAGAAGAGGGCATGCATGCCATTTGTTCATCATTCTCAAAGAGGATCAATGACATCATGGGGTGTTGTCCAAGTAAAATTAATAGGACTTGTCAACTGAATGGATAAAGTGGTTAGAAGAGAAGGAGTAAACTATGACAAAAATTGTAAGTCTGAGTTACAGGGAGAATGACGGTGTCCTTAACAGTAAAGGAAAAATTAGGTAGAAGAGAGAATCTTGGGTAAAAATTGTTAAGTTCACTTTTGAAAAAATTGAGTTTAAGATGTCTACCAGACACATATCATGATGTCTAGTAAGGAACTGGAGATGCAAGATTAGAGGACAGAGGAAATGCTAGGCTTAGGAAAATCTTCTGTATGGGGTTAATTACTGAATCTGTAGTAGCTGATGATATCAGTAAAGTAATTGAGAGAAAAGAATAAATCATCCAGGAGATAGTCTTTGGAGAAACCCATGCATCTCAGAAAAAAAAAAAAAACTTGCATGAAGATTCAGGAAAGGAGACAGGGAAGCCAGATTGGTAAAAAGAAAACCAGGAGAGAAAAATATGGTGAAATCCTAAAGAAAAGGGGATACCAAATAAAAGAAGATGATTGACAGTGTCAAAAGACAGCATAGTTCAATAATGATGAACATTAAGAAATTGTAATCAGGTTTGACAATTAAGAAATCATTGTTAACTTGAGGACAGTTTCAGGTGAATGATGAGGTAGAAAGATAAAGTGCAAAAAGTTATGAACAAAATGAAAGGAAAAGAAGTGAAAGCATCAGTTGTAGGAAATGGAAAAGAAATGACGTAATTATGTAATGTAAATTTTTAGTGGAACGAGTAAGAGCTGTTTTGTGATTTTTGTTAGTTTCATTCAGCAGCATATGAGTAAAAGTGAAAATGTAATCTAAAGTAATCTAAAACTGAGGTTTAGAAAAGCAACATCAATGAAAATATAAATGAGGTGAGGGACTTGAGAGAAGATAATCATGTGGAGTTGAGCTTGTTCATCAAGAGGCCACCAACTGGAATGGATGGGAATATAGGCAGCTTGGGAATAATGACCTGGAAAAGAACTGAAAGATTCAGTAATTGGAGTTCCCAGAATGAAGAAGAGAGTTTGGGCTTGCAAGACAGAAGGGAGCTGAGGAGGATGGCAACAGATTTAATCAAATAAGGTACCATGATATGGAAAGACAACATTCATGGGTGGTAGCATGATCAAGTGTATGACCATCTCTTTGTGGCTGAGGGGGAATAGAAGAGTAGATCATGGAAAATGATGAAATGAATAGTGAGATGAGATAATTCCTCAAAATTAGACACAGAGCAATAGAACATCCCCATAATGAGCAAGGAAAACAGTGTCTTACCTCTGCCTTTTTATAAAAATTCCCATTCCTCAGTCAGTTCATGTGGCAGAGAGTGGAGAGTGGGGTGGCATGGTGGCAAGTTGATCCAGAAGGGACAAGGGCCATTCACAGGCCTTTCATCCCAGGGCTAAGATCTATTGGAGCTGGGTAAGAGACAAGTGTAGGCCTGGAAGCAGTGGCAACAGCTACTCCTGGGATTATCAATTCACAGCCTGGAAATTTGTAAAACACCTATGTGAACTTCCAGGGACCAGGATGGCAGAGTGAAGCCTGGCTGCTCTAACCCCACCTCCCACCCCAAAAACACAGAAAGTATTGCCCCAGAGCAAAAATTTAAAATAGTGAAGGTTTGAGCATCCTAGAGGAAGGGCATGGCTAAAGCCCTGCCTCAAAATGGGTAAAAAACAGATTGCAAAGACAAACACTCTAGAATCCTAGAACCAAATTCACAAGGAGACAGCATTGACTCCACATGCACAGCTGAAGCTTCAACAGGGAATATTGAACACCATATACCAAAATCAAGTCTAAATGGGTGCATGATCTAGGTATAAAGGCTGATACTGTAAGCAATCTGGGAAAGCAAGGGATACTGCACCTGTCAGACTTATGGAGAAGTAAGGACTTTATAACCAAGAATTAGAGAGCATTACAAAATGCAAAATGGATAACTTTGATTACATAAATTGAAAAGTTTCTGTACAAACAAAGTCAATGTAACCAAGATTAAGAGGGAAGTGGGAAATTGGGAAAGAATTTTTACAAGCAGTGTCCCAAATAAAGGCCTCATTTCTAAAATATGCAGAGAATTGAGTCAAATCTATAGAATTTAAGTCATTCCCCAATTGATAAATGGTCAAAGGATATGAACAGGCAGTTTTCAGAGGAAGAAAAAAAAGATATCTATAAGCATATGAAAAAAATGCTAAAGGAGAAACCGCAGCTGGAGCCTTCAGAGAGTGGATCAGCAGGAGCTGTGGTGATTTCCAGAATTATCAAGCCATAAGAAACAAGGACTAAGTGAAAAGTTAGTGGAACTTGGCTAAATTTTGGGGAGAGGATCTGGCTGAACTGCCTCTTGGGCAAGGAAGCAGCAGAAGCAGTGGCCCTGCAGCCACTACGATGTGGCTGCTTCAGAAGCTCCCTGCCTGCAGATTGCAGGGGGGCCAAGTGATTGTTCAGAGACTAAGTGCTCTTACCTTAAGCTGCCTGGATCCAGATCGTGGTCTTGGATGGTGGTCTTGGGATGTGTTTTCAGTGAGCCAAACTTGGTGAGGGATGCACCGGCCTCCTAATAACTCCAGCAGCTGCAAAAACCCCAGGAATTTGAGATAGAGCTCTCCCCTCTGAAAGCAGAGTTTCACAGAGCTAAAAAGTCAAGTAGCTGAATGGCAACACAAGCAGGGAAAGGAAGCAAAGTAAGAACAGCGATCCAACTTTAGATTCCTTTTTTGGGGACAAAAAGGATCAAAGCATGGAACAGGAGGAAAACAACACAGTCGGAACTCCCACACCAAAAGCTTCCAAGAAAAAAGTAGACTGGTTACAAGCCACAGAGCAGCTTAAGGAGGATTTTGAAAACCAAATTAGGAAAGTGGAAGAAAAATTGGGAAGAGAAATGAGAATGATACAAGAAAATCATGAAAAAGGAGTCAACAACCTGACTGAAGAAAATAACACCTTAAAAAATAGATTAACTCAAATGTCAAAAGAGGCCCAAAAAGCCAATGAGGAGAAGAATGCCTTAAAAAGTCAACTTTAATAGATGGAAAAAGAATCTCAAAAGCTCACTGAAGAGAATAATTCCTTCAGAATTACAGTG
>CM053586.1:54563237-54594586 GCA_028646515.1 Pseudochirops corinnae
AGGAGGGTATATATATATATATATATATATATATATATGCATATGAATACATATCTGAGTATGTTTATATATGTGTGCATAGAGGGAATAGGATCAACTGAATAGGAAGGGATGATACTTTAAAAGGTGAAATTCTGAGGTGGGAGAGGAATAGAATGGGAGGAGACAGAGAGAGACAGAATGGGGTTAATCATCTGATATAGAAGAGGCAAGGGATAACTGTTTCAATGGAGGGGAAGAACAGGAAGGCAAAAGGGAAAGGGTCAACCTTACTCTTATTGAATTTGACTTAGGGAAGGAATGACACAAACTCTAAACCCGGTATCTTGCCACACAGGAGAATAGGAGGCATGGGGATAAGAGGTGGGATGATAGAGGGGAGGGGAGGATGGGGGGTAGGGTTGCTGGAAGCACATACTTCTGTAAAGGGACAGGGACAGGGTAAAGAATAGAACAAGAGGGAGGCAGGATAGGGAGGAAGGACATATAATCAGTTTGTCACAATATATCCATTGTGTAGATATTCTGTGTAACTACACATGTATAGCCTGTATTGAATTGCTTGTCTTTCCAGTGGTGGTGGGTGATGAGGGAGGAAGGGAAAGAATCTAGAATTTAAAGTTCTATAATCAAATGTTCAAAAATAAAATTTTATATATATATATATATATATATATATATACACACACACACACACACACACACACACACACACACACACATATATACATACATGTGTGTGTATATATGTATATATTTATACTTGTATGTATATATATAATTAACTACATGCAACTAGGAATTAAGATATACATGTGCATGGGTAGGGAGATCCACCTTGCTCTACTGGAGAGTCAGAGGAGCAATGAGGGAGGACATGGGAGAGAGCAGATTGGGGCAGGGCTTATACAGTGGGATAGGGCTGTTTTGGGGTGGTAGGTGGGGTAAAGACGTGGAGAAAATTTGTAACTCAAAATGTCATGGAAATGATGAATGATGTAAATTAGAAAATAAATAAATTATTAAAAAAAAGAAATACAAATAGTAAGTCCTCCATGAAAAAATAGAAAAAAAATATGCTCTAAATCACTAGTGATTAGAGAAATACATATCAAAACAACTCTGAAGTACCACATCACACTGGGCAGATTGGCTAAGATGACAAAACTGGAAAATGATAAATACTGGAGAGGATGTGGGAAAATTGGAACGCTAGTACATTGATGGTAGAGTTGTGAACTAATTCAACCATTTTGGAGAGCAATATGGAACTATGCCCAAAGGACTATAAATAATTGCATAAGCTTTGACCTAACAATACCAGTTCTAGGGTTGTAGCCCAAAGAGATCACAGAAGTGGGAGGAAGACCCATATGTACAAAAATATTTTTAGCAGCTGTTTTTGCACTGGCAAAGAACTAGAAATTAAGGGGATCCCATCAATTGGGGAATGGCTAAATAAGTTGTGGTATATGAATGTAATGGAATATTATTGTGCTATAAGAAATGAGGAGCAGATGGACTTTGGATTTACCTGGAGAGACTTATACAAACTGATGCTGAGTGAGAAGAGCAGAACCAGGAGAAATCTGTACACAATTACAGACACAACATATATCTAATGACCAGCTTTGATAGACTGGACCCTTCTCAGCAATGCAAGGCTATAAGACATCAGAGGAATCATGATGGAAAAAAGATGTCTACATTCAGAGAAAAAAACTAGAAAGAACTAGAGAGAACAGAGTTTGAATGTAGACTGAAGCAAACCACAGGCTCTCTTCCCTTTTCTTGCTTGGTTTTGCTTCTTCTTTCCTATTGTTCATCCCATCAGTTACAATCCTTCTTCACAAGCAGACTAATGTCTAATGTGAAAATATTTGCAGATTCTATACTTGATTGCATGCTGCCATGGGGGAGGAGGAGGTATTAGATATGAGTTATCATGATTATGGTTCAAAATATATCCACCATGCTTGCACAACATTATATAATGATTAATATAAACATTTGTGCTTAAATTGTAAATATCCACTGTGACTGCACAATGAGATACAGGGCTGAGATAATGTAAAAGTGGGGGCTATTGCTGGCAATATGCCTTTTTTGTCTCTTGCCCTATAAAGTAAGTGGGAAATGATCAGTGAATGGGGAACTTTTAGGGTTGAATGCACAAGCTAGAATGCTGTGTATGCCTTGACTGGAGCCCATCAAGGTTTGGGGAGGATCTGTGTTTGCCTCAGCTAGTTGGCATTGAGACTTGAGGGGATTTAGGGGAGTGTACAAGCTGTGTCTGTCTCAGTTGATCCCATTGAGACATAGGGTTAACTGCATCCCCTTGTTGCAGGCCCCAGCAAGAAAGGTGATTAGGGAATGCTATAGGAGTTGGTGCTTCCATTATCAGCAACTCTTTTGAGAAGACTAGACTAGAATAAAACAAGATATTAACCCCTCTGAAGTCTGTCTAGCCAGATCAAGAGTGATCAAATGCTAGCAGCCCTCCTATGAGCTAGTGTTATCTGTCTTAACAAAATGAAAAGTAATTTGCAAATCTTAAAGGTTTAGTCAATGGTCTGCCACCAAAAAGGATGGTTGGCACACTCAGATGGCACCTGATGTCTGAAATTCCAAAAAGGAAAACAGGAGATAATCTCCTTCACTTTTCTTAGGTAACATAATGCATCTTTTCTCCTGGGTTACACAACCTTAATATGGTAATTAGAAATGCATGATAAGAAGCTCTGGGAAGCATATGCAGTAAAGTACTCAAGGTTGAATTTAAATTACAATAGACTTTACTCTTTGGTCTGTGTATTCAGGGATAATTTATGGATAACTAACCACAGAACACATACTGTCTTACCTGATTATTTTTTTTCTTCATTAATTTTTTTTAAGTTCAAGATATACAGCTAAAAAAGAAAAAAAAAATGAGAATATCCCTCAAAATCCCTACATACACCCCCAAAGAGAAGCCAGATAGCCCCAAGAAAAAAAAATGATGACAACACTTTTTCTAATTTTGGGGGGTTGAGTAGAGGTGTAAAAAATAGACTAGGTTGGAAGTGAATTTTCTGGTCCCTTTTTTTTTTTATTTTATGCATTCCAGGATCATAAAAGAAATCTTTAGGTATAAACTTGTCTAGCTTTCTATAAAGGGATTTTTTTTTAAAAGTTGATTGTTATAATTTAGTTTACAGTTATCTCCATGTCAATTCAACCTAAGGAGTTTTGGGTACCCATGCCTTGAGATCTGACAGGTACCTAATCTCTAGGATTTAGAGCTATAGAGACCTCCTTAAAGTTTATCTTCTGCATAGGATCACAGAAGCATAAATTTAGATCAGGAAGAAAACCTAGAGATAAAAGAATTCAACCACTTCACTTTATAGTTGAGGAAACTGAGAGACAGAAATGTTAATTCATTTGTACAGGTTCACACAAATTGCAAATTTTTCAACACTCTCATTTTACCAATAAAATAACTGAATCTCAGAGAGGTAAAATTATTTGCTACATGTCACAGACATAAAGTAGCAGATCTTGAATCTGAACTTAAATTTTCTCATTTTAAACACAGGTCTATTTCTATAACAATTTGCTGCTTTGAAGCAAGCAATTATAATAGCATGATGTAATTGAAAATTCATTATTTCCCTCATCTGTAACTAATAATTTTGGAAGCCAGAGCAAATTCAATGATTGGGCAAGGAATGAATGGGGAAGAGTAGATATAGATCCCAGGGTACTTCAAGACCATTGTTGATATGATACCAAGATGGTAGGGAGAATAATAGATCAGGTTAGCACTCACCTAGAGTGCTATTGAGAATGGGGAAGAAGTATCCTCTGGCAGGTTCTATTTCAAACTAACAGAGCCTGGATTCACATTTTTCTGTACTGCAGAAGTAAAAATGTCATCATTGAGCTCTAAATCCTTGTGCCCAGTAGCTAATCACTTTTACCTTGACCTAATTACGGCTTTGATTCAAGAGTGTGGGAGAGCTAACTTCAACTGGTTCTCAAGGACATAAATTTTCAGGCTTTGCTACACATCAGGGATTTATTTGTTGATTATCTAGACTTAAGAAAGAGATTAAAAAAATGTTAATAATAAAGGTTAAATTTAGAAATGAGTCACATGAATATTTTTTTAGGAAGCCTGATAAACTTTTAATGATACTCTCATCCCAACAATCACAGATGCTAATTTAACTAGAGATGTTTATACAATGTTTGCAGTAACCTCTATAAAGGCTCAACATGGTATAATGCAAAGAGTGAGCACTGGCAGAGAATCAAGAGAATGGCACTCTCCTACACACCATGAATTCTTCAGCTGAGTTCAGTTAAGCATCTAACTTCTCTGGATCTGTTTTATCTGACCAATGTGAAGGTTATATGACTAGGTCTTCTATAATATCATCTGTTAGTTGCCAATATTGAATTTTGATGTAAGGTAGGAAGGTCTAGGTAAACTGGAGCACATTACCAATGCTGACTCAGATACAAGAAATGCCATAAAAATGTTATCCATCATACATATGACCAGATAAGGAGGTAGTCAGGTCAGATAGTAGGGGATCATGGATGTACAAACTTAGTGATTCACAGAAAATAAGGGGGAAAACTTGAATGAAAAGAGTTCCTCTATGGATAATTTACAATGGAGGAGACAGGATAGAACAACATGCTTTCTGTATTAGTAGATCACAGAACAAGAACCATTAATAAGATAATAGATGCATAGAAGTTCTAAAGTTCATACCACAATATTTATGTGAGTTAACTAATTAATTAACTGACTAATTAATAAATACTATATAACAAGCACCCTGCTGAGGATAGACATAAAGATTTAAGATAGGCACTACTTTCAAATAATTTCATTCTAATGGGGAATACAACCCAAGTAAGGTAACAGTGGTTAGAGGAAAGTATTGAGTTTTTGTTGTTTATGAAGTTGTTTGTTTTAGTATGTTTCTTCCTGGGGACTCCCTGGATAGTTTCAGAACTAGGGTTGAACTTTAGAAGGTGCCTAAGGTTATTTTGTTTGTTTTGTCTGTATAGGGATGGTGCCAAAGACAGGATACTGGTAGAATTCCTGTCTCTATTTTTTTTCTATATCATGGTCAATTACACCCCTGCTCCTGTTCCTTCCTTTTCCTGCCCCTGCCCTAAATCGTTTCTTAATAACATAAATCAAAGAATCTGATTCCCATTAAACAAAGGGTGAAGGGGAAACTTTTTTTTTTCTGCTATGTCAAGTTAAAACATTCAATTCAACATTGTTAAGAATATTGCTATTTAGAAAAGGGTAAATTAGTAGAGAAAAAAAGAGTAAATTAAAAGATAGTCTAATATATTTTAATTTCTTAGCAAGAAAATTCAGATGTAAATACAGTGAACTAATAGCTCAGGCAAGTAAATCTAACGAATTATTTCTGTGCTTAAAAACAAAATCCAACAGCTTTTTGTCTTCTAGTGACTGAAGAAAAAACCATGCCCTAGTTCTTCTCAAATCAAAGTTCCAAAGGTTCCTGTTTGAGGAGGATTTCAAGCTGGTAATTGGCCCCATATTTTGTGCCAAAACACATAGCAACTGATTGTTTTCCAACTGAAAAATAGTCTTTTCTTCTGCTCTCAATTAAATTTTGCTAGAGCACAATCACAGTGAAGGTCAGTTATTACTTTGAGAATTCTGTCAGAACATGTTTCCCCACAAACAAAAGAAAGTCCTTTCTTTCTCCTGGTGCTTCTTATATTCTGCATTTCTGTGGACCAATCCTACTTCTCTTTTAGTAAAATTTAATTTAGAATGAAGTGATTAGCTTTGTGAAATATGATCCAGAGTTAAGGTTACAACAGAAAGTAGTAGGTTCAGGAATCCAAATTATTTAGAAGAGTCTCCAGTTCCAGTTTCACTTTGGTTGTCTAGACATAGTCTTGTGGATAAACACAACTTTGGCACAAACTCAATTTTGTCCATAACAAAAAAGTCATTTTCCAATGATTACTACATTAAAACTTTTCTAGACTTTACCAGAAAATAATTAGAAGACAGCAAAACAACAACAAAGATAGATGCTTTCACTAAGTGGCACAACATTATAAATTAAGCTTAATTATTTTGAGTTAAATGGAGGAATAGTTAAACATGTCTGCTATAAAATTTGAAAGAAGGTAATTCTTGGAGAAATAAAAAATCATTGTTTATATATCTCTGGGCATCCATTTAAACTACTCTTTCATGCTTAATAGGGATAAGGTGTTACTACGGACAAAAGAGGAAGATTTTCATGTACGGCATGCAGAAATGAGGCTCGCTATTTTATATTAACATCTCATTAAAGAAAAGTATGACTAAAAAGGATGTGAATCATTTACTAGCAGTTGTAAGACAGAAATACACTAACCTAGTTGTGTTCTATTACTGACCCATTACACCTATGAAGAAGGTAACAGGAAGAGAAGGAAGTGTATGCTTTCCCTTTGCATCAATATCAAAGTAATAGACAAACAACTAGGGATAATGGATTACATAAATAAATTCTCCCTCTTCCCTATTTATATGCATCTGAAGGAAAAAAAAAACAAGTTAACATTGTTTAAGTTCTTTTACAAGGATAATAGAATAGGATCTAAATTCTGGCAAGCAGGGGAAAAAAATTATGGAATCAAAAAAGGTCACCTGGAAGGGGGCTCAGAGGTCAACTAGTGCAATTGGTATCTGACTAATATTACACTCTACAGTGCAACAGTTGAGGGGTCATCAGATTTTGTTTGATTACATCCAGTGAGTAGGAGCCTCCCTAACTACAAATGAATCTCATTTTTCTTTTATTATAGCTATTATTTCTGATGTTCCTTCTTATAGCAAGCCTAAATATGCCTTTTGATTTTCTTCTTTTTTTCTTTATCAACAAGCACTTATTCTTCTATTCTCTCCATAATTAAAAAAGGAAAAGAAAGAGAAGTCTACAGTGATAAATATGCAGTCAAGATAAGCAATTCTCCTTATTGTCCATGTCTAAAATATATTTCTATATCTTCAGTTCATCACTTCTCTGTTTGTAGATGGGTTGCATGTTTCATCTTTAGTGCTCTGAAATCCTGGTTGTTTACTCCATTAATTCTAAATCATTTCATATGATTTTTAAATGTTATTATATTTTAATTTTGTAATATTGTAGTTATTGTATAAATTATAGTCATGGTTCTAATCACTTCAGTCTTCAATGATCCATATAGTCCTAGTTTTTGTTGTTGTTTTTACATTTTTTTAGAATGTATATTTCATCATTTTTTAATGGTGCAGCCACTTTACACAACCTTTTTATGCTTTGATTTGTTTACTCATTCCTCAAAAGGTGGGAACTCCCTCATTTCAGTTTTTTTTTTTTTTTTCTGAAGTGTGATGTCTGTAATGTGTGGGGAGCCAAGGAGGCCTGATCCAGGACTCAGATAAAAACCTTAATAGTGTACCCTAATACTCCTGGAGGTGATGGGGCTTGTAAAAGCTGGCTCCCCAAAAGATCCCCCAGGGATCTACTTAAAAGGACTTTTGTTTGATATTCTGACATTAAAGCCTTTGCCCCCAGACTTCAGGCACCTAAAAGAACATGTTCCTTATACTATTGTAAGTCAAAATACTTGACTCTTGGGGATCAGTTTCTATGCAGATGTCTTTGAGATTGTGGCCTGCTCTTGGGGAGCATCCTTTCTCTTGTAGATACACTTTGATAAGAGACAACTGATTTTCCCCATGACTTCCTGGGTCCTTGATAACAAAGCCTTATCTTACCCAAGCTACTTCCAGGGTATGGCAGACTATTCTATTGATAATGAAATTCCAGGATATGATTAGGATAAGAATACTTGAATCTTTGTCTTTTGGATCTTTAAAAACCTTATTCAAAGAATCAATAAATGGAGTTCATGGTTCTTTCTCTAACTACCCACATGGCCTGGTCATTTCTTATGCCTGTCTCCGATCATGCTTAGTGCTGAACACTGAGCAGTCCGTGACAGTAATGGAAACTTGTGGAATTATTCTGTAAGATTATAATCTTGGATGTTCTTCCCCATGTTCCAATCACGACCTTTCTCCATGCATTCACTCAGGCTATCCCTCATGCCTAGAACATCCATGTCCCTACAAATCATTAATCTGAGAACTTCCTCTTCCTATAAGACCCAACTGAACTGATATCTTCTCCATGAATCTTTTTCTGATACTTCTTACTTATTCTTATCCACAGGTGAAAGCAATTTTGTTTTTGTTGCTTGTTTGTTTTTTTGCTTTTTGGAGGAGGCAAGGCTTGGCAATTGGGGTTAAGTGATTTGCCCAAGGTCACATGGCTAGTAAGTGTTAGTGTCTGAGGCCAGATTTGAACTCAGGTCTTCCTGACTCCAGGGCCAGTGCTCTATTCTTTGTACCACCTAGCCCCACCAAAAGTAGAGAGTAGAGGTGTGAGCCCCACATGGGTAGTGAGGCTCCATGAGTGGTGAGAACTCTGTCCTTGTGTGGCTTGAAGGGAGAGAGAATAGACATCTCTAGCCTCTTCTCCCCCTACCCTTCTTTAAGAGAGATTTTCATTCCTGCCAGGAGGGGAAGCAGGAGTTTGGGACTTAGGCCTCCATTCTACTGTCCTCAGAGGGAGCTTCAGAATATAATTATATCTATACACACTCTTAAAAATTAATAGTCTAGTGGATATGATCAGATGTGAGTTTACTTTTGAATGTGTTGTTAGGGGGTGGGGTGTAGACCCCAAGCTCCAAATCTAAGTCTTAATGCCTTCATCACCAAATACCAGTTCCACAATGAACACACATAGAGAATATCAAAGAAACCTATTCACCATTAGAGCAAAAGAGAAATCAGAGAAGGTATACATAGGAGAATACGTGCCTGGCAATGCAGTGAGTGAGATACTGAGGAGGGACTCTGGATCTCATTAAAGGTGAAACTCCTCAAAGTCTCTAGGTGCCAAGCTGGTAATGGAGATATGATGGAGATCTTCCACTCCTCTTGTCTTCCCAGGGCCTTTTCCTTCAGAAACATGATGTAGGGTTGGCCTCTTCCATCTTCTCTCTTAAAGCTGGAAACCAAAAATCAAAGTAAATCAACACTTGAATAACTTAAATCAATCAAGACTCAAAGTTTCATGAGTCCTCAAAGAGGATTGGTCCTTAAGAGTCTTGAAGGGGATTCTCAAAGGGAACTCTCACTTGTAAATCCCTAAAAGGATCTGATAAAAACTGGAACTCTCTCACCTCTCACCAACGCTACTTTACATTTCACAAAGGTCAGGGCCTTCATCTCCTCTGGTAGGAAATAGTTAATGGACTTTGGGACAGGAATCACATACAATTTTATCCTGAAAGTTCAGAAAGCATTTCATATGGATTATTCCCTTTATAGAATAATAGGATCAGAGATCTAATATTGAAGGAAACTTAGAGATCAGAAAGTATAACCCCCTAATTTTTATACATGAGGAAACAAAGGTGCTAAGAACTAAATTACTTCCTCAATGTCAAATACACGGTAAGCATCAGAGGCAAGATATATATATATACATATATATGTCTTATAGAACTGAAAGCTCTTTGGCATTAGAGTATCTTTGGATCCCTACTATGTAGCACAGTACTGTGTATATAGAAAATATAAATAATTTCGTTGTAATTATCATTAAATTGACCACAATTGAACCATACATTTTTAATCCTTCAATTTGGAGATCACTTAGGAGAGAAAAGACAGCAAAATGATTTGAATCCAATCAACATTTTATTTTCTAGACCAGGGGCCTGAAAAGGCAGTCTTGGACCCTTTGCAGACTGTGGTTTGATTGAAGGGATTCATGATCAATTAGAGGATGGAAAGATGAATTTCATCCTACCCTTCATATAATAGAGAATTTTTTGAGCTCACTTCCAATCCTACCATTATACCAAAAGGCACTCCTGAATTCTGCACTCCGATGCAATGGCCAGTTGAGTAAGAATTCCTCACTTGCTGCTATTCCTTTTTTTTTTTTTTTTAACATGGGACAGAGTGAGTTGCACCCAATAAGCAGTTATAGATGGATTGCCATCTAATTTTCTTATCTTTTCCTTCAAAGCCACCACCCTTCTGAATTTCCCTGTTTCTGTAAAAGACACCACCATCCTTTCCCACAATCTAGGTTCATACCCCTGATGCCATAGTTGACCCCTCTCTCACAATCTTCTTATAAATTCAGCTAGTTGTCAGACCTTGTTTTACTCCAGAACCTTTCTTGCATATGATCATTTCTCCCCTGCTCACTATTATTTAATCTAGATTTGCATCATCTTTCTCACACACTGCTGTAATAACCCCCAGTTAAACTGTCTCTAGACTTTCCCTTTCTCTAATGCAGCCTTCCACAGCTGCCTGAGTTATTTTCTGAGACTCAAGTTCGATCATGTTACTTCCCAACTCCAGAAAGTCCAGTGACTCCCTATTGACTCTGAAATCAAATATAATCCCATATATTATATTTTACTTCAAAAGTAAATAAATCTACTTTTGTTTAAGCTTTAGAAGGTCAAAATGGTAGTTACAAAAAATACATATGTTTAATTCATAAATATATGCAAACTAAAAAAACAGACTTATATGGGAAACAATACTGAACTTTGTTTTGATCTCTGTTGGCATGCGAGCAAAAAAGTAGGGAGAACAATATTCTAGATGAGTTTTTGCATCACCACAACCAACTTTTGTTTATGCTCTATCTTTTCTTAGGTTAGAATTGTGTGTAGTCTGTGTTTGATTACTCAGAACTCTTTATTTCTTTTATACATTACAAAAGTGATATTTGTTATTCCTCATAGCATCATGATATATCACCACTGGTCTCTTACAAGCTGTGCAAAATCCCTACAGTTTGTGAGACTAATGTTGTGAGGCATACTTTTTCATTTTGAGAAGTGAATGAGAACTGAGAGGATGGGGTGGCAGAATCAACCACTGTATTTATAACCTGTGAAGTACACTTTGAGTTTCCGACACAGGGCCTTGGGTCATCTTTAGCACTGTTGAAAAAAAAAATCTGTGCTTCAGAAAATACAATAAATCTCTCCCCACTCCCCCCAGTTAGGAGTAGATCCTCCATCTTGGAGCTGTGCTTCACAAGAATTTGAAAGGTTTTTATGGATAAATCTCAAAGATCTATGAGAGACAACATAAAAAAAAATAGGAAGAATATGAGGATAACTCCCTGTGTGCCTAATTTAATGTTTCCACACTTCAAATTTCTTATTTATAAAGTGAGAGATTTGGACTAGACTAAAGTCCTATCCAGCAGCAGATCTATAATACGTGATATTGTTGGAAAATATTCTTTTGCTTCTCAAATGCCTTCAAGAATTTAATGACAATGATAATAATAACAACCGTAATAATAACAGATAAAGGAGTCATGCCTGGAGTCAGGAAGACCTGAGTTCAAATCAGACCTCAAACATTCACTGTGTGACCCTGGGCAAGTCACTTAACCCCATTTGCCTCAGTTTCCTCATTTGTAAAATGATCTGGGGAAAGAAATGACAAACCACTCTGGGATCTTTGCCAAGAAAACTCCAAATGGGCTGTGAGGATTCAGACACAACTGAACAACTGAAGAACAACAAATTCTGATGATAATAAATAAATTGCTAGCACTTTAAAGTTTTTTAAGTTCTTTTACTTATATCATTTGTTACTTGCAGCAATGGTAGCAGGTACTTTTATTATCCTCCTTTTATTTATAGGGAAACTCAGACTTTGAAGAACTAAACAATTTACCAAAGGTCTTACAGGTAGTTAGCCTCAGAGTGCAGATTTGAACTCAGGTCTTCCTAAATCTAGAACTACAACCACTGTGCCAAATCACTGCTTTAATTTACATCTCTTAGGGTTCAGTAGGCCAAATGAAACAATATATCAGACTTTCACTTCTCAGAAGAAATGTCAAGTACCCACTTACCTTTTCCTACATGTAACTATTTGTCAACAGGAAAAGGCACTCTGAATCTACTACCAGTCAAAAGCTCATAGAGCATAGATAGATAGATAGATAGATAGATAGATAGATAGATAGATAGATGGATAGATAGATAGATGATAGATAGATGGATAGATAGATAGATGATAGATGGATAGAGAGATAGAAATCATCTCTCTAATACATAGACAATACATTCATGTACATATGTATGCTCATAATGATATATATGCATACACACATTGCATACCAACATATATATGCCTATGTGTATATATATACATATAGTTACACATGTACATATATATGTATATATACACATACATACACATCTATACATATATAAACATACATACATACACACACATATATATACACCTATATATACCTATACCTATACCTATATGTGTGTGTGTGTGTGTGTGTGTGTTGTTGTTGTTGTTAAGACATTCCAGTCCTGTCCAACTCTTTGTGAACCCATTACAGGTTTTCTTGGCAAAGATTTTAGAGTGGTTTGCTGTTATCTTCTCCAGATCATTTTACAGGTAAGGAACTGAAGCAAACAGGGTTAAAAACTTGCCCAGGGTCACCCAGCCAGTAAGTGTCTGAGGCCAGATTTAATCTTAGGAAGATGAGTCTTCCTAACTCCATACCCAGCGCTCTAGCCACTGTGCCACCTAACTGCCCATATATATCATTATTTTCCCTTAAATGCTATAAACGTATTAGCTATGATATGAATGGATGTATACATGCACATTTCTCTTTCTATAATAAATATGTATATGTATGTAAATATATAGCTAATACATTATAATTATCATGTATATGTTGTTGTAAACTTGCCAAAGCACTTTGCAAATATTATTTAATTTCATCCTTCCAACCACCCTAAAAGGTAGATATTATTATTCCCATTTTCAGGTGAGTTTAGCACCAACACAATTCTCACAGCATCAGTGGCAATTATAAATATGCCAGCATAGTTCTCAATTGCAAAATACAACAGACTCTCCATATGAAAGACAGAAGCAAACCCTTTATTCAGGTACCAGAATGCCAAATCCCAACATCAGGAAACCAAATCCATCATAGCAATGAAGAGGTTAATATGCAGTGCAGGCAGCCACACCATCCTTTAGCCTTCCCACAAACAAACACTCACAAACCTGTCAATCAGTTTACATATAATGGAGGGGAATAAAACTGTTTTCTCTACAAGTATCAATAACATACTATTAATTGCCAAATACGATCTTTTCATAGTCCTCATTCTTCTCAAACTATCTGATGCATCTGACACTACTGCCTCATCTTTTCCTGGATTCTCTCTCCTTTTCTGGTTTTGGTGATACTACTCTCTCCTGGTTCTTCTCCAAAGCCATTGCTAACTCATCATTGTTAGCATACACTTAATTGTAAATCTTCCCCAAGGTTCTATCATATAGCTTCTTTTCTTCTCTCTCTGCATTGTTTTTCTTAGCTACTTCATTAGATCCCATTTGTTCAATTACTATGCCTATGCAAATTACTCAAGGATCTATGAATTTATTTTCAGTCTTTACCTTGATCTTCAGTCCCTCATCACCAATTGTGTATTGTACATTGCAAATAAAGAATATTTTATGGACATATCAAATCAAGTATATTCAATGCATAACTCTTTGTTCCTTCCCCCCAAATATCTCACCAAAATTTCCTGTTTCTGTCAAAAGCACCACCATCCTTCTGCTCTCCTAGATTCGTAATACCAGCATTATCTCTAATTCCTCTCTCTCCCTCACCGCACATATTTAAATAATTACAAAATCTTGTTGTTTCTAGCTTTACAGGATCTCTGGTTCTTCTCCAAAGCCATTGCTAACTCATCATTGTTAGCATACACATCTTCCTCTCTATGTGGAGGTGATGGCTACAGGTGTAGAATATTCCATGTACTATCAGTCTCTGATAGAGACTCATGCTGATGCCATCATATTTTAGGCCTTCATCTCACTTCATAGGGATTTTTTTTCATAAACTCCTAACTGATTTCCCTGACTTGTCATTCCTAGATACTGCTGCCAAATGGATAATCCTTAAGCACTGATCGAACCATGCTATTTCCCTACTTAACATCTGTAGTTTCCTAATTATTGCTAGAATAAAATATAAATCCCTGTGTTCATTTATAAAGCCTTTCATAACACATGTTCTAGTTAATTTTGTAGCTTCCTTGTGTTATATCTCTATTTATTCAACATTTCCAAATATGTCCCATCCCCATACCCTACCAGTTAATCTATTCCATATAACATACAATGCAAAGCACGTCAAAAGAGACTGATAGTACATGCAATATTCTACACCTGTAGCCCCCACCTGCACATAGAAAGGAAGATGTGTTTTCTTCTCTCTTGCAAAGCAAAGTTTAATCATCATTTGATTTTTCTTTTGTTTTGTCTTTACTATGTGGTACTCTTTAGTGATATTGTTTTCTTATTTCCACGTACTTCTTCTGCATTAATTCATACCCTTTTTCATGATTTTCTGAAATCTTTTTCTTTAGGATTTCTCATGGTAAAGTGATATTCCATTACATTCACGTGTAGGTGTTCCCCAACCCATGGCACCTACTTGACTGGTGGCTACTACAAAAAGTATTGTACTTTAAATATGTAGTTTCTTGTTCTAAAAGTTCTTTCTCAGACTTGCATGTATTGATGCTGAGTGAAGTGAACAGAACCAGAACACTGTAAAGTAACAGCAACATGTGCAATGACTGACTTTGGTAGACTTAACTCTTCTGAGCAATACAATGATCTAAAACAATTCCAATAGATTCATGATGGAAAAATGCTATCCATAGCCAGAGAAAGAATTATGGAGTCTGAATACAGATTGAAGCATACTATTTTCTCTTTTGTGGGTGTGGATGTGTTTTCTTTCTCATAAAACTGAGAATCCTTGCTCTTAACATGGGATAAAATTACGAAACTCTTTCGCTTGGCTTACAGATTTACTAACTTCTCAGACTCTTATCTGATTCTGGTTCTATCTCCTTATAATCTAGACATTGCTCTCTGTCTCTGCATTCCTCCAATCAGCCTCCATTGCTGTCTGGCTGACTTTGATTCTTTCCCCTGATGCCTGCCATGCCTTTGATTTCTTCCTTATGCAAAGTCCTTAAAGATACATCAGCCCTAGTTGATGGTAGGCCCTTGGTCATGTATGTAACTCAGGATATAATTGGGAAGAAGAATTTAAAAATAAAAATAAGATAGAGGGCACAGAATAATTTGAGATTTCATCACATTGTAGTAAAGTTAAATGAATTCTCATATAAATGCTGCTTTTAGTCAGTACAGTATAAACAAGCATTCAGAAGCTGTTGGGCCAGAAACGTAAAAGTATTACCACAATTCATATTTGTGAGAAATTCTTAATTGTCCAGAAAAAAAAATAAGACTTACTACTTTACAGGGGGAAGTATTAAAGTCTTAGTTATTTTTTTTTTTAAATTATCATCAGTAGAACTAAATAGACTTTTATATTCATTATGAGATTTCACACTGTGAGACATCCACTGACCTGAGTCAGGTAGAAAGAGCTCTATGCTCAAGGATTGCTCATGGCTCATAATGGGAAAGGAAGTTTTCTAAATAAGAATTTATTTTTTAGATTCTCCCTATTTCCAGAACTATATTAACTTTATCCATTGAATTTAACAAATATTTTCTGATCAAATGCTTATGTACAAGGCACCATGTATAGTGCTAAGAATATGACAATAAGAATAAAGAGGCATACTTATAGATAGCATGTATAAGAATATAATAAGTAGGGGCGGCTAGGTGCAGTGAATAGAGCACTGGCCCTGGAGTCAGGAAGGACCTGAGTTTGAATCCGGCCTCAGACACTTAGCACACTTACTAGCTGTGTGACTTTGAACAAGTCACTCAACCCCAATTGCCCTCAAAAAAACAAAAAAAAAAATATAATAAGTGCATATAACACACAAACTGATGTTTAGAGGCAGAGAGTGATCACAACTGGGAGAATTAGAGAAAGTCTCATAAAAAAGATGGCAATTAAAGGCAGAGAATACTTCACTTTGGGGTTTATCTCCCCAAGGCTTAGCAGAATGCCTCACCCTTGAGAAAAAGAACAGTAAATGCTGGACTACAACAATGTAAGTAGGAAAAAAAATCCACAAAATAATTTTAATATAATGATGGAAAATTACAAAGAAAATAAATGGACTCAAAGAAAAGATATGAGAAGCTAACTTCTCCTATTACTTTGGAAAAGTGGAAGGTCTTTCAACCTTTTTTTGGAATTGTTCTGTTTTAAGAATACAATATCATCAGCTATGGATAAGGGAAGAATTTAGGACCAATGATATTGTTTTCTTAAAACAGAACAATTCCAGAAAAAGGTTGAAAAACCTGCCACATTTCCAAAGGAGTAGGAGAAGTTGTCTTCTCATATCTCTGTTTTGGGGCCATACATATTATTTGCAATATGTGATTGTGACGGCATATTGTGCTATAAGAAATGCCATGAACTGATGAAAAGTGAAGTGAGCAAAACTAGGAGAATGTTGTATACAGTGACAGCAAGCTTGTATGATGAATTGTCAATGACTTAGCTATTCTTAGAAATACAATGATCCAAGACAATCACAAAGGACTAATGATCGAGCGTACTATCCTCCTCCTGGGAAAGAACTTATACTATCTGAATAGAGACTGAAACATGCTATTTTCACTTTCTTTGATTCCTAATTTTTTTATTCAAATCTTGTACACAATGAGTAATAGGGAAATATTTTACATGATTGCACATGAACAAACTATAACAGATTACTTACTGTCTCAGGGAGAGTGGGGAGCAAGAGAGAGAGGAGTTAAAAATTAAAATTAAAAATTAATTTAAAATTAAAAATAAAAATTAACTAAAAGCTTAAAATTGTTTTAACATGTGTTTGGGGGAGTTGAATATTATTTAAAATAATTTATTTAAAATATATATGTAATCTTTTAAAATAATATTCAACCACCCCAACACATGTTAAAACAATATCATAATTTTCAGCCTAAGCAGACTAAGTTCACAAGTTGTAAGAGAAAAAGAGGACAGTAGAAACAAGGCAGTATATAAGGATCAAAATTTGAAAGTTAGAAGGGACATTGAAGGACATTTAGTCCAACCAACTTAATTTTATAGATGAAAAATCTAAGGCCCAGGGAGAAATGACTTGTCCAAGGTCATATGGGTTGTGAAAGTCAAAACTTTAATTTGAACCCAGGGTCTCTGAGTCCAAATTTAGTACTTTATCTACTGAGCTGGCACTGTCACGAAAACCATTTTAAAAATCACGTACTCCTCAACTCTTATTATTCTCATATTTTTCAATCTGAAGTGTTACAAATGGCTAGGGGAAAGGATTGTTCTTCAAAAACTGGCAGATAAGCCAGAAGGAGAGCATCTCTAATTTTCTGCTCCATTTAATTAAACCAATGTTGACAAATATTGAAGTTATGGAGATGGAGAAGTTGAAGTCGCAGGACCTGTCCGTGAATGTAATGTGGAAAAAAGAGCATTAAAGTCAATTTACTTACCTAAAAATCTTCATTTGCTCCCTAGTATATCTGGGATGAAATACTAACTTCTTTCTCTGTTTGGCAGATAAAACTCTTCAAAACATGGCTGCTACCTATCATTTCACTTTTCCTACACATTACTTATCTCCTGACACTGTGAGGTCCCCACTTACTCTTCTTCGTATACAATGTTCCATATCCCATCTCCGTGCATTTGCACTGGCTGTATCCCCTGCCTGGATTGCTCTCCTATCTCACCTCTCCCTCTTGGAATTTTTGGCTTCTTTATTTGTTTTTCCTTTTAAAAATTTAATATTGTATTTTTTCCCATTTAAAATGTTTAACCTTTTTTTTCCTTTTATTTTGAGTTCCAAATTCACTCCCTCCATTAGAATATATAAGTTCTTTGGGGGCAGGGACTGCGTCACTCTTGTCTTTGTATCCACTGTGTTTAACAGAGTGCCTGGTACTAGAAAAATTTGTAACAGTAAATGCTTGTTGATTGATTTGAAAGGCAGTCTCAGAAGAGTATAGACAAGACAGGAAGTAGATAGGAAGGGACCAATGTGGATTGCAGTGTCCAGGAAGGATTCATAGGGAGAGGGACCTCAAACTGGAGCTCATGGGGATGGTTTAGAGCAAGAGGAAGGTCAACCAGGAAGAGAAAGACTGAGCACTCCTTGTGCCAGGCTCCTGGATTGACAGGTACCAATCATACTCTGGTTCAAACTACATTTAGACTCAGACAAGAATGATGAAGAAAGAGATCTGGCAGAGATAGAGAGAGGGCCATCACAGGAGCTCCCACAAGGTCTACCTGCCCTTCATTCTTCAATGTGCTGCTTCCCATCAGGCTCTGTCATGCCTAGCACTGCCGAGAGAGAGAGACAGAGATGGAGGGGGAAAGAGGAGAGAGAGAAAGAGAGACACACAGAGAGAGACAGAGAGACAGACATAGACAGAGAGACAGATATAGACAGAGAGACAAAGAAAGACAGAGAGACAAAGAAAGACAGAGAGACAGAGACAGAGACAGAGAGACAGGGAGAGAGAAATGTCCTAGTCTTAAACACTTGGATAGTTTTTTTAAGATTCAGCCAAAGGTGGTATAGTACAGAGATCAGACACAACCAATGCCTAGGTACTTGGAACAAAACACAAGAGATTTATTGGGGAATAAAAGATGAAGTGGAAGGACAGAGGGAGTTAAGGCAATATGAACAACTAGAGAATGGAAAAGGAACTAGGACTTTTGTAAAAGCACACAGAGTTTTCCAAAAACAGTAATTGTTGAGGTACCAATATTCCACATGCTCCACTTATCATCCTGAACAAGTCAATTACCTCTGTCTTCCTCAGTTTTCCCATTTATAAAATGGAGATAATAATAGTATCTACCTTCCAGTGTTGTCATGAGGATAAAATGAGATAACATTTATAAAGTGCTTTGCAAATCTTTAAAACTCATTAAAGTTCTAGTTATTGATGTTGTTACAGAAAATTATGAGGAATACAGTGCTCATTATCATTACTCGCATTTAAAAGGAAAATGATGAACATGTCAATAAATACTTTTGATCAATTTTACTTTTACAACAAAATTGGTGGAATATTTTTTCTTGATACAGCAGTATTACTATCTTGTTACTATGTTACTATCATAACAACTGACATTGATGCCAAACTTTGAGTTTTATGAAGCAGCTGGTAGTATAGTGGAGTCAGGAAAATCTGAATTCAAAAGCATCCTGAGGTACTTACTCTCTGAATCTGGGTAAATCTGGCTAAACCTGCTTCTTGGCTCAGTTTTCTCAACTATAAAATGGGGGTAATGAGAGCCCTTACCTCATGGATTTGTTGTAAGGACTGACTTTTCAAAAAAGTGCTTAGCACAGTACTGGCACTTAGTAGACACTATATGAATGCTTATACCTCTCTCCTTCCTTTTCCTTTACCTTCTCTGCATTAATTCTTTTGCTCCTAGATTTAGAACTGGAGAAATCTTAGAGACCACATAGTGTAACTTTATCACTGTATTAATGAGAAAACTGAAACCCAAGTTACAAGACTTGCCCAATGTAGTCAGTGACAGAGATAGGATTAGAATCCAGTCCTCTGATTGGAAAGCCTTCATTCTTTCTAATCTACCACATTGCCTCCACACCCTTCTTATCTCTATAACAGCAATCTAAGAAAGATGCAACAGGGTTATCATCTTTATGTAATGGGTTTTTTGCCGTAGTTTATCGACTTTAACTATATATACTACCTTTTTCACCAGACTTCAGATGGATCTGTGAGTAGAAAATGGCCAAATGTTAAAAAGAATTGATGAAATTTTCCTGAAGCCTTGTGTGGAGGGTGTTGAAAATAAAAATCATGGAAAAGATAAGATTAAGTACAGTCAAGTGAGTTCAGAGAAGTATGTTCTGAGGGAGTGGAGGGGGGCCAAGGCATGTGTTAAAGTCTGCCAGTTAGAATCTACAATTTGAAAGGCAATTGGTTAAAAAAAAAACAACAAACCTTTCTTCTTTGTGACTTCTAAAATGCAGCCTTAATTTTCAAATTAAAGTTCCTGAGGAGCTGTTCAGACCATACCTGCAGTACAACATAATTTTCTGACAAGATAAATTATTTAATAAATCTCATAATATCAGGATTTCATAATTGTGTACTTTGAAGTCTTAGAGTCAAGGAAAAACTCCTAATTTACTTCCTTTGGGCAGTAAGAAAATCAAGCAGATTTTTCTGAAACTCATTTTTAGTTAGTCTAAAAGTTGCATACTAAATGTAGGTATGCCTAGACAGCAAAAGACTGAACATGCTACTTCTCAGTTATAGTAATTTAGTCTCTGTTTGCTATATATATGGAATGGGGTGAAATAAGTAAGCAAAGTCTGTCTCAGTCTTCTGCCCAACTCTATTTCTCTGCCTGATTCTCCCCTACCTCCTTTTCTCGCTTTCTCCTCTGTCCAAGAAGGCCAGAGTTCTTATATCCCGAACTGTTCAGGGATTGTGATGGTGGCCCCCTACCCAGGTTTATCCTCTCTATATCCCAAACTATACCTTCCTACATCATTTACAATCCTTGACTTTGGTTAGACATTATTAAGGCTTTTTATACCCTTATTCCCTCTTAAGGCTGATGAAACTTTTTAATTGACCAGGTCAATATAAATTTATGCCTTTTTACTTTAACTGAGCTCTTGTGACTCTGCAATTCCTTTTATTCACTTCTCTTTACAAAGATTCTCCATGCTTTTCAAGTCTCCTCCCCTATTCCACTCTTCAGCAACTAACATGGACCAGGATTTTGAGAAGAAGATTGAGATCATCCCAAATCAGTATTAATTTTCTTCATACTTACATATGACATAAGTTTTGAGGGATAAATGTCTTCCTTAATATCTCAGCAAAAATTGACCTTTCTCTTCTTTGATTTTAAAATAGTACGTATTTTGTATTACTTTTTCTGCCTTGATTTCATTTTGGACCCCCGTTCTTTTTTGTAAGACTTGACAAGATTTAGAGATTGATTGAATATGGTGAGAAAAATCAAGGATGACTCAAAGTTTGCAAATCAGAATGACTGGAAGAATGAAGAACAAAAGAGGGAAGTTTGAAGAAGGAGAGATGTTGCTCATGGGGGAAAAGAAAATTCAGGGTCATTAGGCACATAGAACATCTATTTTTTCATTAGAAACATGATTGTGACTGCTTGTAACACCAAGCAAAAGCAACTTCCAGATTGTGATTATGAGCATAGTAACTCTCCATATATTCAGTAACAAATTAAGGCAAAACATTCACAGAAAAGAGAAAATCAAAATATAGGGTAACTCGATCATTTAGTAAATTCTCAATTCAATCACAAAGTACAAAAATCAAAGTACTCCACCTCTGGATTGTCTCAATTAGTTTCCAATCATAAACAAAGTATATTCATTTGGTCAGTCACAAAACACAAAGACCATCCACCCCTAGGTCACAACTAGGTTACAATATCATCACAACATTCAATACCCAAGGAGAGGTCTTTTCTTCATCTGACCAGAGACAAGTTCTGAGCAGTTTCTGTTCTGGGAAGACAAGGCTTAACAAAGACACCACAGCATTTATGTACATCACCAGCATCCTCTTCTATTCACTTTCTGCTTGTGAAATCAACCTAGACCCAACAAGGTCTGAGGCCTCTATCAACAAATGACTCTCACAAAGTAACATCAAAACAGACAGACAAAATACAGGCACCACAGTCATACCTCCTCAGTTCTCAGCAGCTCTGGGTGGCAGTTCTCAGAAGTCCTGGGCAACTCCAACTGGCCCTCAGCAGTCTGGGCAGCTTTGGCTGGCAGTTCTCTCTCTCAGTCTCCCTCTCCCTCCCTCTCCCTTTCTCTCTCTCTCTCTCTCTCTCTCTCTCTCTCTCTCTCTCTCTCTCTCTCTCTCTCTTTCTCTCTCTCTGTCTCTGTCTCTGTCTCTCTGTCTCTCTGTCTCTGTCTCTGTCTTTCTCTGTCTGTCTGTCTGTCTGTCTGTCTCTCTTTCTCTCAGCAACTCTGGGCCCCAGGAATTCTCTCTCTCTCTCTCTGCCTCCACCATGCTGCTCCCAAAAAGTTCTTCTGGCCTCTCTCAGCTTGGGTTTTTCCCCGTACAGGGCACCAGCTCCTCCCAGTTCAGCCCCTTCTCATCATGTCAACAAATCCATCCCACTTGTGGGATTCATAAGCACTAGGTCTTAACACTTAACCCAAAAACCAAGCCAATACAAGAGGATCTTTAAATTCCATTACTATTACACTGCTATACACAATAATGTGCATAAATTAAATCCCATGGCCTTGTAGAGAAGATCATTCTAAACTTAAAGCTTGTTGGTTATTCAGCCTGCAAGAGGGGAACCTCAGAACTATTTCTTGAGGAGTATCAGTCATGCTGCCCACATCAAGCTCACTCTCTGTTATGCTCCTGCTCACTATCAAGTGCCTTGCCCCCATGAGGATACATTCTTTTTCTTCCCCTTCCTACTTTTCCTGTTCAGTACACCCAAGTGTTTTTCCTTTCCTTATTAGTATCTAAACTTTTTAAGATTAGAAACTGTCTTGTTTTCTGGTATTTGTTTCCCTTATATTTGACACAGTATCTGGCACATAATAAGTCCTTATTAAATGCTTTATCTATCTATGGTATATAAGATAACCAGGTTGACTTCTCCATTTTTTTTTTACTTTTCCTACACAAATCTCTGTGGATGGAAAAAAAAAATATTTTCCCCAAAAGGTGTTGCTTGATATCTCTATTTATCCAGTCATCTGTCATTCATGACAGAAAAATGACTCAGGCAATTCATAGGTGATAAAAATAAATAGGTTGTAAAATGTCTAGGGTTGTCATTGTGCCAGTTTTCCCAGTGGCAGTGCTGGGATGAAGCCTGATATAGAACTATACATTGTTGACTAAATGCTGTTGAATGTAAACTCTATCTTCTGCCGATCATTTGAAGTCACTCTTGTTCAGTCCTGATAATTCATTTCCTCTGGGATTACTTTTCATTTACATTGTGTACATCTTGAATATACATAGTTTCTACATATTATCTCTCCTAATAGAATGAATGTGAACTGAAAGAAATAGAGAGAGATTCATTGTGTCCCCAGTATTAGCAAAATGTGTGATGCAAAGTAAGCACTTAATTAATTCTTGCCGACTATTTATTGACTGACTATCTCTGGCCTTATTTTCTCAGACCATGTCCCCATTTACCAATGTCCTTCTTTAGATGTAGCAGCCGGAACTCAATACAACACTGTCTATACATTATTATTTAGGATATCACCTGCAAAGAAGTAAGCTCCTGGTACTAGTCTGTTAAACAAAGCTGTCACTCTTGAAATATGATCTATGTGGGCAGCTAGGTGGCACAGTATCTGGCACATAATAAGTCCTTATTAAATGCTTTATTTGTCTATGGTATATAAGGTAACCAGGTTGACTTCTCCATTTTTTTTACTTTTCCTACACAAATCTCTGTGGATGGAAAAAAAATATTTTCCCCGGCCCTGGAGTCAGGAAGACCTGAGTTCAAATTCAGCCTCAGATACTTGACACACTTACTAGCCATGTGACCTTGGGCAAGTCACTTAACCCCAATTGTCCTGCCCTCCCCCCTCCAAAAAGTAAAAAAAAAAAACAAAAGAAACAAAAAGAAATATCATGTATGGATTCAGTGCCCTCTATATCCTCAATTCATATCTCTGAATATTTCAATATTTTGGACAAGGTAAACCTAGCTAAGCAGGTGGAAAAATGCCCCTCATATTTGCGTGATTTGATGTGAATCTGAACTTAGAATAACCCAGAGACTTTCATACTCTGCATCTTCTTGTGTATAAACTAGATTAATAACTTGTAGCATCTCTCTCATGGTGGTCGTGTTTAGAAAACTCATTCAAACCTTTAAGATGCTACATTATTATAAGGATTGTGATGATAATTACCATTACTTTCATTAGCAGCAGCAGCAGCAGGAGGAGGAGGAGAAAGAAGATAGACCTATTAAAGGCAGGCAGGTGGTTATATGACTAAAATGGTGAGCCTGGGGTCAAGGAGACCTGAATTCAAATCCAGTCTCAGTAGTTTATTAGCTTTGTGACCTCAGGTAGATCACATCACTTCTTTGCCTTAGTTTCCTCATCTGTAAAATGGGGATTTAATGGTACTACATACCTCCCAGGGTTGTTATAATGATCAAATGAGGTGATATTTTTTAACATTTTATAGCACTTAACATGGTGCCTAGCACATAGTAGATATTTGATAAGTGTTTTCTTCTCCCTTTCTTCATTTCCCAGTTGAAGTTCAGTGGTTCTCAACCTATGGGTTATGTTCAATTTGTAAACAATGAAAATACATCCTACATATCAGATATTTACATTACAATTCATAACAGTAGCAAATTACAGTTATGAAGTAGCAATGAAAATAATTTTATGGTTGGAGGTAACCACAACATGAGGAACTGTATTAAAGGTCCACATGGCATTAAGAAGATTGAGAACCACTGGTCTAGTTGAATTAGCATAAAGGTGTCAGACACATAGCCCTGGGACATATATTGGCCACTACACTCCCAAGTGTAGCCCAAACCAGATTACACTGTAATTGGGAAAAGTTTTATAAAATACATAAAAACAATAAAACAGACAACGTTGATGTGTGCTGTGCTTTTCTAAGTCAACATGTGTCCCATAGGGATCTTATCTATGATTTAGTGGCTCCTGTTTTATTTGAATTTAATGTTATTGGACTAGAATATCATTGAAGTGTCTTAGAATGCTAAGATCTTATAGTTATACTACTCAGATCTTTTAAGGAATAATGCAAGAACACATGTTATAATCTGTAATATTTTTTAAAAATGTGGTTCTTAATCGCATGTGTGTATACAAAAATGTGTGTATACACATACACCCACATTATTTCACATATGAAAGGAATTCCTGAATGAGAAAAGTCCCTCTACCAATAAAGTCAGCAACTTTTCTTTAACTTAACAGAATTAAAGAGTTGTTTAGAGCACTGAGAGTTTAAGGAAATTTGCCAAGGGTCACATGGTGAGTATGTAACTTAATCCCAGGTCTTTCTAACTCAATTCATTTCAGCCTGATTCCTTTTTAGTATAATAAATGATACATGAACGCATAGTGAAGAATAAGATACCATCACTGCAGAGTGAAATGTGCATATGGAGTAATGGGAAAAATGTTATTAAAGAACAATTCTGCAATTCCTTTTGGGGGTAAGAAGATGCCCTGGCAAAAGTAAAAGTGATCTACTCAACACGTAGAAGCAGACATGCATTTTAAGATGTCCAACGAGGGAATTTTTGTTTGACTACTTACTTTTGTTGCAAGTTTTTAAATTTTTTTTACTTCTTTGATTTATTTATTTTTCTTATTTGAGAGAGTGGCAAATGGAGGAGGAGGAAGAAGAGGAGGAAGAGGAGAAGGAGGAGGAGGAGCAGGAGGAGAGAGAGAGAGAGAGAGAGAGAGAGAGAGAGAGAGAGAGAGAGAGAGAGAGTTGGGGATTTCGGATTCCACCCCATCTCAAAATGACAAAAATAAAGAAGGAATGTCAGAAGAAGTCTTAGCCCAGCCGGACAACTTCGAAAGATGATATATTGAAAAGGTTTGGCAAGCTCTTCATAACAGAGATTGGCAGGTTCACACACAATAATCTTTCTTATATCCAATGTATACTGAAGTCTTCATTTCACTTGCCATCTGTTAACCACCATTTACAAAACACATAAGCCTTCCAGAAAAGACTGTTTACCTGCACTGTACAAAAGGATTTCTAACCATTTGTTGTATTTTCCTTCTCACTATTAAAAATAGCATGATTAATTATTGTCCTAGCTAGGAGTGGATAGAGTTCTGGGGCTGATATCAGAAATATCGGTGTTTAGATCTGGTCTCAGACACGTTTTAGGGTCAGTTACTTGACCTTTTTCTGACTTAGTTTCCTCATTTTGCAACATGGGGATATTAATATTATCTACCTTCCAGAACTGATGTAAAGACAAGCTTAGATAATATGTATAAATTGCTTTGCAAATTATTAAAGCACTATATATAAATTCTATTTATTTTTATATTGTTCCCTACCCCCAGTTACCTAGAGACAGCTTTCCATAACCCCTGACAGCATGAAGACACTCTTCCAAAAGTGTTGGCGAAGTCCCTACACCATTTTTCTCTCTACCTGTTTTTCTACATTCTCCAACCTCACAGGGAAGTTCCATTGTATTTGATAAACAGTCTATGTGTAGCAGGAAAACATGGAGGATAATTGGGCTAATAGAAATTAAATTTAGAGAAGTCCTTTGAAGTCATATCCCTAATCTGTCAACACATGATAATTCCTCCAAGAACACTTGCCAGGAGCCTTTTTTCACTTGAGCATAATTTAACTTTAAAAAATGACACTTCCAAAATACCTCTTGCCAAACTATTACATAGCTTAATAAATCTTCATAGTGCTAGTCAAAGAGATGAGTTATATCCAAATATGAATCTTACCTCTAAAGGAAATTCACAATAGCCCCTTCCCATTCCTCCCACACTGACCAGTTTTTCAGAACCCTTCCCTTTCTCTCTTCCTTTCTCCTCCTCTCTCTTTAGTCCTGTAAACCATAGCTGGAGTTAAGAATAGAATGGGCCTGATTTGGATATTTTCTCCTTTTTCATTTTTCACCCATCTCTCCCCACAGTTCTCCTTTATGTGGAATTGACAGAATAGTACATTAGAAGGGTTTTATTATGTAAATTTCTTTATAAGTCATATGCATGTTGCTATGGCAAAAATAATTTAGAAAACTTCACTAATACCTATGCAAAGAGTACTCATGTTCGGGACGTACATGAATCAGGTCACCCATTATTTTTGCATTGCTATTTTTTTTTTTGCTTCATTCATTAATTATTCATCCATTTATCTATGTATGTATGTATTCATTTATTTATTTAATTGCTCATTCATTTATTCATTCATTTGTTTATTATTTGATGCTTTAATGCTACAAAGGGTAATTTCGGGTACAGATTATTTATGTATGAATAAATTTCATATGTTATCCCCCAACACTATATTTATTTCAGGTAGACATAAATATTCTAAAAATACTCTGTGTAGCATGTCAGAATGTATTTCAAAGGAAATAAATATGAGACAAACATTTTCTTATCTTCTCAAATCAGCTTTCTAGTCATTAAGAGGCCTGTGAATCGTCTTTCAGAGTAAACCTGGCTGCCAGATTGGGGAATAATTTCTTGTGTCAGGATTATGATGCAAGGTATTTGCAGAATGAAATTCTTTTCTGGACCAATTGTCAAAACACTTTTAAAACTGAGAGATTACTTTTCATCTCTGACACTGATTTGTGGATCATTGACTAAAGCAAATCACTGTCCAGTTTAATGGATTGTGCAGTGAGCCATAAAAAGTAAGGCCACTTCTCACTATGGACTTTCAGCACAATATCCTCCAATGACATTATGGCTTGTGTTGTGTGAATATATGATGTATGGCCCTGGACTTCTCTCATAATCCTCTCTTCACAGTATGTTGCTTTTTGACTAGAAGCATATGATTCTGATTTGTAGGGCTGTTACTACAGTTTCTCCAAGGGACAGTCCATTGCTATGTCTTGAAGTTAAGTGTGTGCCTGAGGTTTGGTTTCTGAGATTCTGGATATGGCAGAAGGAAATGGCCTACTATATGAAATAGTTTTGTCAGAGCTCTGGAAATGTGCCCTTCATCTTGTTTGAGAAGATATCTTCTTGCAAACTCAGAAAGGTCACTTAAATCTCATACTGTTCTGAAATAGCTCCTCCTTAAAAATGAAAATAAGGAAACTTTGGATTTCCACAACTGGGGCAGTAAATTATCAACTTGATGTGTGTGATCTCTTATTTACTAAACTCAGAATCAATCACAGAATGACTCACGATGTTAGATGCCAGGTAATTTGATCATCATGGTCTTTTTTTGATCTGAAGCATTCTTCATGATTAACTCATGATAGCATAAGGGACATTACTTTCAAAGATGTCCAAAGATGAAGGTTATAAAGAAAAAGGATTATTGCGTTGATATGCTATCTGCTTGAGTATGTTAAAATTAAACATTGTGCAATACCTACTTTAACACTGATGATCCAATAGAATATACATGCATATGTAAATTCTGCTTTTTAAAAGGAGTCTGGAATTAGAGTTTTGCAATATGCAAAATAAGGGTCACACATCCAGTGATAAACCCCCAAAGCCTTCAGAATTTATTAATATTATAATGGTTTCACTTTAGTTAATTGCATAATAAAATTTGATCTGGAATACCCCAGAATGGAAAGTGTTCAGAGAATATAATACTTTTATGTGCCCCAGTGACACTACGCAACTGTCAAAGTCTGTAAGTTGCAGAACAGATCATGCTCTGTTTAGTTAGAAGTTCCATTTACAAAAAATTTCACAAATCTGGTTAAAAAAAAAAAACTCCTTTTATGTCCACAATAATTATATAATGTTCCAAGTTTAAAAAAAACAATAGAAATATGGAAGGAGGAAACATTATCATCTTTAATAAAAACAAGAAACATGGAGAACTTCTCAAAAATATGTGACATCCTTAAGTGATCTTATTTCATTCAAAGGAACATCCCTATGAAGTAACAATCATAACAAAATCAGCTAAGGCTGACTAAGAGTGTTGAGTCCGGAATCAAGGAGACCTGAGTTCAAATCCAGTCTCTTCTGCCACTTTGTAAAATCACTTAACTGATGTCTGCCTCAGTTTCCTTGTTTGAAAAATGGAGATGATAATAGCATGTATCTCCCAGAGTTTTTATAACAATCAAATGAAATAATATATGGAAAGTGTTTAGCAGAGGGCCTGGCAAATAGGAAGCATCATAAATAATAATCATTATCTTTGTTTAAAGCAACCTCTTAAAACAACCCAAGCCAGTAATTCAATCCTATTATCAGTCATTTACATTTTGTTGTTGTTGTTTCAAGTCACAAAATGACTTAGATTTATCATTATGAAGCAGTCTCAAGTTTCAACCAGTTTAGTGGTACCCAATATATATGCATCCATCTATTTATGTGGTAAACTATATTTTAAATATTTATTTGTTTACTTTTTTAAAATATTGAGTTCTAAATTCTTTCTTCCTCTAGCCTCTCTCTCTTTCATTTAAAAATCAAGCAACAGGACATCAGTTACACATGTGAAATCATGTAAAACATATTTATATATTGACTATGTTCGAAAAAAGGGAAGAAAAATAAAGTGAAAAACATACTTCAATTTGTACTCGGAGTTCATCAGTTCTCACATAGGATGTGGTTAGCATTTTTCAACACAAGTCTGTTAGAATTAGAATTTCAGGATTATTGGGTTTATCAAAGTAACAAGGTCCTTCATAATTGATCATCCTCACAATATTGCTATTACTGTATAGAATGATCTCCTGGTCCTGCTCATGTTACTCTGCGTCAATTCATATACTCTTCTCAGGTTCTGCTTGTCATTCTCATAAGACAATAGTATTGTATTACAATCATACACCACAATTTGTTCAGTCATCCAACAATTGATGACTCCTCAATATCCAACTCTTAGCTGCTATCTGCCTGTCTATCATCTATCTATCTACCTATCTATCTATCTATCTATCTATCTATCTATCTATCTATCCATCCATCCATCCATCCATCTATCTATCTATCTATCTATCTATCTATCTATCTATCTATCTATCTAATCTATTAGTAGATAGGTCATTTCTCATTTTCTTTGATCTCTTTGGGATACAGACCTAGCAGTGGAATTGCTGGGTCAAAGGATATTCAGTTTTCTAGCCCTTTATGTATAGTTCCAAGTTACTCTCCAGAATGGTTGGACCAGTTCACAACTCCACCAATAGTGTATTACTGTCCCTGCACTTCCATTTCCCCTCCAGAATTTGTAATTTTCCTTTCTGTCATGTTATCTAATCTTATGGAGAGAAGGGCATACCTCAAAGTTATTTTAATTTGCAATCCTTTAATCAGTAGTGAGTTAGAGAATTATTTTTCCTCACATGAATAAAGATAGCTTTGCTTTCATCTTCTGAAAACTACCTACTCATATTTTTTGACCATTTATCAATTTGAAAATGGTGCTTGTTTTTAGAAATTTGTTTCAGTTCCCTAAAAATCAGAGAAATGAGCCTCTTATCACAGAAACTATTTGGAGATTGTTTTCCTCCCCAGTTTCCTGATTTCATTCCAGTTTTGACTGCATTAGTTTTGTTTGTTTAAAACTTTTTAACTTCATGTAATCAAAATTATCCCTTTTGCTTCCAGGGATGACCTTTATCACTTATTTGGTCATAATGTCTTCCCTTATTTGGAGATCTGTGAGGTAATTTTTTTCCAATCATTCCTTCATCTGCTTATGATATTATCCTTTATGACCAAATCATGTACTCATTTTGTCCTTATCTTGGCATATTGTGTAAAATACTGGTCTAACTTTAACTCTGCCAAACCATTTTTCCAGTTTTCCTGGCAATTTGATCAAATAGTAAGTTTTTGCCCCTAAAACTTGGATCTTTGAGTGTATCAAACACTAGATTGCTATGATTTTTTAATATGAAATATTATATACCTAATCTATTCCACTGATTCACTGCTTCATTTCTTAGCTATTGCCAGATTATTTTGATGATTATCTCCTAGCAATATTGTTTGAAATCTGGCATTTCCAGGCAATCTTCACATTTTTTTTTCATTGATTCCCTTGATAATCTTGATCTTTTGCTCTTCCACATGAATTTTGTTATTATTTTTCTAGCTTTGAAGAATAATTTTTGTTAGTTTGGTATGGCATTGAATAAATAAATTAACTTGGGTAGAATTGTCATTTTTATTATATTGTCTTGGTCTCCCATAAGCACATTATATTTCTCCAGTTGTTCGTATCTGTCTTTATTTGTCTGAAAAGTGTTTTGTAGTTGTATTTGTTTAGATAGTCCCTGGGTTTGTTTTGTCAGGTAGACATCCAAGTTTATATAGTTTGCAGTTATTTTATACAGAATTTTTCTATATATTCCAGTTGGATTTTGTTGGTAACATATAAAAATGCTGATCATTTCTGTAAGTTTATTTTATATCCTGCAACTTTGCTGAAGTTCATTATTTCT
>CM053586.1:54595086-54610403 GCA_028646515.1 Pseudochirops corinnae
AAAGAATCTCAAAAGCACTCTGAAGAGAATAATTCTGTCAAAATTAGAGTGGAGCAAATGGAAGCAAATGACAAAACAAACACTACAGACCCAGCCTAAGAACTAGTTCTGAAAACTCTTCCCATGTTGGGAGCAGAGCCCAACTTCACCATAAAGTTAAAATTCAAGAAATGGTGGAGGAAAATGAACAAATAACAAAAAGAACCTGAGCGTAAAGATCTACTATGGAGACAGTGAAGATCGAAATTCCCAAATGACCAAAAAAATACTGAAGAAAATAATACCTTAAAAAACAGAATTGACCAAGTAGAAAAGGAAGTACAGAGATTCACTGGAAAAAAAAAAGATTCCTTACAAGGCACAATGGGACAATGAAAAAAGAGGTACAAAAGCTCACCAAAGAAAATCATTACTTAAAAAATTAGAATTGGGCAACTGTGAGCTAATGACTCCATGAAACATCAAGAAACAAAATAGAGTGAAAAGAATTTTAAAAATGGAAGAAATGTGAAATATGTCATCAGGAGAACAACTGATTTGTAAAATAGACCAAGGAAAGATAATCTAAGAATTATTGAACAACCTGAAAGCCCTTCCTTCTGCAACCAATATACTGCTCCTGAGTGAATCCTCTTTGTGCCTCCTTGATATCTGAATTGTTTCTTGTAGGCTACTTGTACTATTTTTTCCCCTTGACCTTAAATTTGGCTTTAATGTTCTTTGGGGTTTTTATTTTGGGACCACTTTCATGAGGTGATCAGTAGATTCTTTCAATGCCTATTTTGCCCTCTGGTTCCAGGAGATCATGACAGTTTTCCTTGACAATCTCTTAAAAGATGCTGTCCAGGCCCTCTTTTTGATTATGGCTTTCAGGTAGTGCTGGATCTATTTTCCAGGTCAATTGTTTTTTTGTTTTTATTTTTCTCATAAGGTATTTTATATTTTCCTCCTTTTTAAAATTATTTTGGATTTGTTTGAGTGATTCTAGATGTCTCATGGAAACCCCAGCTTCCACTGGCCTGATTCTCACTATTTAGGTGTTGATTGCCTCAATTAGCTTTTGCATTTTCTTTTTCATTTGACCTATTGTACTCTTTAAAAAGTTGTTTTATTGAATGTATTTTTGTATCTCCTTTTCTATTTGGCCAATTCTACTTTTTAAAGAAGTTTTCAAAGCTGTTAACTCCTTTTTCATGATACTCTTGCATTACTCATTTCTTTGTTTCAATTTTTCTTCTACCTATCTAATATGAATTTTAATCTACTTTTTTAACTCTTCCATGAGTTCTTTCTTGCCTTAAGAACACTTCCTGATTTTCTTTGGGATTTGGCCATATGTGTTTTGACATTATTGTCCTCTTCTGAGCTTGTATCTTGGTCTTCTCTGTCATCATAACTTTCTATGGTCAGATTTTGTTTGTTGTTGTGTGCTCCCCTTTTTTTTAGTCCTTTTTCCTTTCTTTTAAATTTGAAGAAAGCACTATCTCAGGCTTCTTGTGCCAGGGGCTGCAGGACTTGGCTATTTATCTGGTGCTGAGTATGTATTTCCTCCCCTCCCCATGGAGAACCCTCTTGTCTGGTGCTGTGTTGAGGGTTTAGGAGTGGCTGGAGCTATTGGAGGCTATGAGGGTCTAGCAGCTTACCTCGGGCTGAGTTGGGGTCCTAGTGGTAGTGTCTGGCATGTGTTGAGGCAAGGTTGGGCTACACTGAAATACATGGGGGTCTGGCCCCTAAAGGATGCCTTTTTGCTCTAGATTGTGCTGAAGTATGTGTACCTCCAGCCTCCATAGGACACATGCCTGCCAGGGACAACACTGAAACACACAGAGGTCCAGTCACTAGAGTGTGCTTATTTGCTCAGGGCTATGCTGAAGTACATGGTGGTTCTCAGAATTGGAATCTGCTGGTTCCCTTGGCTATGCTAAGGTACATATGGGGGCCTCTTGTTTATATTTGCTTGTTCCACCATATTGGGGCTCAGGATCTCCCACTGGATTGCTGAGGTGAGGTTTGCTGATAACTTCCTGGGACCTGTCTTTTCCTACAGTGCAATAATAATCCATTACATTCATATCGCACAGTTTGTTTAGCCACTCCTCAACTGATGGACATCCCCCTGATTTCTAATTCTTAGTCACCACAAAAAGTGCTGCTATAAATATTTTTATACAAATAGGTCCTTTTCCAATTTTGGGGAAGTCTTTGGTATGTAGATTTAGCAGTGATATTGCTAGATCAAAGGGAGTAGATAGTTTTATAGCCCTTTGGGCATAGTTCCAAATTGCTCTCCAGAACAGTTGCATAAGTTCACAGCTCCACCAAAAATGCACTAGTTTCCCAGTTTTCCCTCATCACTTCCAACACACAACACTTTCCCTTTTTGTCATAGCAGACAATCTGATGGGTATGAGGGGGTAGCTTAGGGTTGTTTTAATTTAAATTTCTCTAATCAGTAGTTATTTAGAGCATTTTTTTACATGTCTATAGCTTTCATTTCTTTGTCTGAAAACTGCCTGTTCATATCCCTTGAATATTAATTGGGGGAATGGCTCATATTTTCTTAAATTTGACTAAGTTCCCTATATATTTGAGCAATTAGGCCTCTATCAGAGACAGTTACTGCAAATTCCATGCCCCCCCCCCCATTTTCTACTTTCTTTATAATTTCAGTTGCATTGGTTTTGTTTATGGGAGACATTTTTAATTTTATATAATTAGAATTATCTCTTTTATATTTTGTAATTCTCTCTATATCTTCTTTGGCCCAAAGTTCTTCCCTTATCCACAAATATGACAGATAAAATGTTACATTCTCTCTTAGTTTTCTTATAGTTATCAGCCTTTATGTGTAAATTATATACCCATTTTGACCTTATCTTGGTATATAGTATGAGATGTTCATCTATACCTAGTTTCTGACATAGTTTTCTAGTTTTCCTAGTAGCTTTTGTCAAATAATGAATCTTTTGCTTCAAAAGCTTGGATATTTGGGCTTATCATATATTAGATCACTATGGTCATTTATCACAATGTAGATTTTCCCTAATTTATTCCATTGATTTGCCACTCTATTTCTTAGCCAGTACCAGATTGTTTTGATAATTACTGTTTTATAATACCATTTGAGCTCTGGTATAGCTAGACCACCCTTTTCACACATATTTTTTCCAATGATCCCCTTTATATCCTTGAGCTTCTGTTTTTCCAGATGAACTTTGTTATTTTTTTCTAGCTCCATAAAATATTTTTGAATAGTTTGATTTGTATGACAATGAGAAAATAAATTTATATAGAATCATCATTTTTATCATGACTTGGCCTACCCATGAGCAATTAATATTTTTTTAATTGTTTAGAGTTTAGATCTGACTTTATTTGTGTGAAAAGTGTTTTTTAGTTGTGTTCATATAGTTACTGGATTTGTCTTGGCAGGTAGACATCCAAGTATTTTATATTCTCTACAGTTATTTTAAATGGAATTTCTCTTTCTAGCTCTTTCTGCTGGACTTATAAATTTTAAAAAAAAATAATTTTAAACATTTTTGAGTTTCAAATTATGTCCTTCACTCCCATTCCACCACTCACCTTTAGAAGGCAAGTCATTCGATATCAATTATACATGTTAAATAAGCAAAACATATTTTCATGGTACTGAGATTGCAAAAGAAAACAGAAACAAAATCATAAAGCTAAAGAATTTTTTAAAGGATGTTTCATTCTGCATTCTAACTTTATCAGTTCTCTCTGCATGTTTATAGCATTTTCCATCATGGATACTTTGGAATTATCTTGGATCAATGTCTTAATGTGATTTCTTAGATCTTTCATAGTTGATCATCTTTACATGATCAGTATTAATTACATATAATGTTTTCCTGGTTCTGCTCACTTCATACAGTTCATATAAGTTCTCAGTTTTCTTGAAAATCATACTTACTACCAACTCTTACAACACAATAGTATTCCATCACGATCATATATCACCACTTTTTCTTCCATTCCTCAAGGGATAGACATCCCCTTGATTTTTCAATTCTTTGCCAACAAAATATTGTGGGCAAATTTTTTTGTGTGTGAATTAGCCCTTTTTACTTTTGTTTGATCTCTGTGGGATACAGACCCTAGTATTGCTATTTCTAGGCCAAAGGAAATGCACGATTTTATAGCTTTTTAGGTGTTGTTCCAATTTTTTCTTCAGAATGGTTGGACTAGTCCACAATTCCAACAACAGTGCATTAGTACCCCAATTTTTCCACATCCCTTCCATCTTTCATCATTTCCCTTTTCTGTCATTTAAACCAATTTGATAGAAATCTGTTGATATATCAGCATTGTTTTAATTTGTAGTTCTCTAATCAGTTGTGATTGAGAAAATTTCTTCGTATGACTTGATAATTTTGATTTCTCTTACTGAAAATTGCCTATTTTTATCCTTTGACTATTTATCAATTGATGAATGTTTATTATTTTCATAAATTTGACTCAGAAAGAGCTACAAATATTTTTGTGTGAATTAGCCCTTTCCCCTTTTATCTGATCTCTTTGTAATACAGACCTAGTACTCCTAAATATTTGGGAAATGAGTCCTTTATTAGAGAAACTTGGTAAACATTTTCCCAGTTTGCCGTTTTTCTTTTAATTTTGACTTTACATTAGTTTTATTTGTGCAATTTTTTTTAATTTTGTGTAATCATTATATCCATTGATGCTCTTTGTTTCATCTGACCATAAACTCTAACTTTATTCAAAGGTTTGACAGGTACATGTTTACATGTTCCCCTCATTTACTTAATATATCACCCTTTATGTCCAAATAATTTATCCATTTTAAACTTATTTTGATATAAAATGTGGGATGTTGGTCTAGGGATAGTTTCTGCCAAATTGCTTTCCATTTGCCCACCAATTTTTGTCAAATATTGAGTTCTTACCTTCAAAGTTTGAATCTTTGGGTTATTCAATCATTAGCTTACTATGGTAATTTACTACTGTGTGTTGTGTGTCTAATCTATTCCACTGATCCACAATTCTATTTCTTAGCCGGTACCAGATTGTTTCTATGATTACTGTTTTGTAGTATAGTTTTAAATCTGGAAATTCTGGGTTGCCTTCATCACAGTTTTTTCATTAATTCCTTTGATATTTCTGAGTCTTTTTTGTTCCAGATGAATTTTGTTACTATTTTTTCTAGCTCTACAAAATAGTTTTTTGGTAGTTTGATTGTCATGGCATCAAATAAGTGAATTACACTAAGCATAATTGTCATTTTTATTATTTTGGCCCAGTCTACTTATGAGTAATGAATATTTCTCCAGTTTTTACATCAGTCTTTATTTTTGTGAAAAGCGTTTTCTGTGTTCATATAATCCCTGCATTTGTCCTGGAAGGTATATTCCCAAGTATTTTATATTGTCTGCTGTTACTTGTACCTTTTCCTGCTGGATTTTGTGGACAATATATAGAAATGCATATAATTAATGTGGGTTTATTTTATATCCTTAAACTTTGCCAAAGTTGTTAATCTTTCAACTAGTTTTTTTAAACTTGATTCTCTAAGTTCTCTAAGTATAGCATCATGTAATTTCAAAAGATTGATAATTTGTTTCATCATTGCCTATTTTTATTCCTTCAATTTATTTTTCTTGTCTTATTACTAAATCTAGCAATTATAACACAATATTGAATAATAGTGGTGATAATGGACAATCTTTCTTCACTCCTGGTGTTACTGGGAAGGTTTGAAGTTTATGCCCATTATATATAAGGTTTGCTTTTGGTTATAAGTACCACCACTGAGCACACCATATGGGCCTTGTGATCAATGAGTTTATAAGGAAGGGCCCCTTAGTTGATAATCATGATGATCATCATGAAGACTTTCATTAAATGATACAATGCTGTATCTCAGAAATGATACAACCAGTAACAATGCATACAGAATTTAAGATTCCATTTTCTAACCTATCCATTTTTTAAACATTCCAATATAAATAATTTTGATACTTTCTTTCTATGTAGAATTCTTCTAACTGACCTAATAATGGTAAAGTTCCTAGAAGATACATATACCTTCTTCTCATATAGAAATGTAAACCGTTTAAATTTATTGAGTCACTTAAAGTTGAGAAATGAAAGATATTTCAACTTTAGATTTTTGCTTCTTTTGAGTCTTGAATTTCAAAGTCAGATTTCCTATTCAACTCTGGTCTTTTCTTTAGTAATGCTCAAAATTCCTCTCTTTCATTAAATACCCATTTTCCCCTGAAGGATTATATTCAGTTTTGTTAGATTGGTTATTCTTTCTTGCAATCCTAGCTGTGTTACCTTTCACAATATTACCTTCCAACCCTTATACTCCCTTATTGTGATATTAGCTGGGTTTTCAGTGATCTTGACAGTGGCTTCCAGATATTTGAATAGATTCTTTTTGGCTGCTGGAAGTATTTTCTTTTTGACTGGAGAACAGTAGAATTTGGGAGTTTTCCTTTTGGAATCTTTTTCTGGTGGTGATAATTGGATTCTTTCAATTTCTATATTCCTCTGATTCTAGAAAATTGGGGCAGTTTTCCTTGTCAATTTCTTGAAATATGATGTCTAACCTCTTTCTTAGATCATTGCTTTCAGGTAATCCCTTAATTCTCAAATTATCTGTCCTTGATCAATTTTCCAGGCCGTTTCTTTTTTCCAGTTTTTTTTTCTATTTTTTTCATTCTTTTGATTTTGTTTTATTGTTTCTTGATGTCTTTTGGAGTCATTAGCTTCTACTTGCCTAATTCTAATTTTTAAGGAATTATTTTCTTCAGTGAATTGTACCTCTTTTTCCATTTGCCCAATTCTGTTTTTTAAGATGTTTTTTTCTTCAAAATTTTTGGTTCCTCTTTTCCTAAACTGTAAATTATCTTTTCATAATCTTTTCTTCCTTCGCTTTCATTTCTTTACCTACCTTTTCTTCTACCACTATTATTTAATTTTGAAAATAATTTTAGTTCTTCCAGAAATTATTCTTGTGCTTGTGCCCAATGTGCATTTTTCCCCATTTGAGACTTTGTCTTCAGCTGTTTGATTTCATTGTCTTCTTCTGAATTTGTCTTGATCTTGAGCTTCCCTTTTACCATAATAGCTTTTTGTGGTCATGTTCTTTCATTGTTGCTGTTTGCTAATTTTTCCCACTTTATTTTTTATTTGTTACTTTATGTTTACTTGTGTTCTGTTCCTGGCATGGAGCTGAGAAGGACTGTTATCAAGTTTCAGACTTTTTTTTTGTGCTACTATTTTTAGAGATAGTTCTGGAGAGTGGGGTTGAATTTTTAAGCACTTCAAGGTGGTCTGATCTGATGAGAATGGCAGCCACTACTCTCCTGGTCTGCAATCTGGAGGTTACTCATGACCCATGATCCCTTGGGATTACAATTGGTAAAGCTCCTCAGGAAGCTTGTTGACTTAAGGCAATGAACAATGCTGTTCCCTAGGGCCCCTGAGCACTTAGAGTCAGAAGTTATATTGTCCCTCAGAGCTTCCAAAAGAACTCCTCTCTGCCCTTGAACTATGTCCCAGAAGTGGGTATAATCTATTAAACTGATGAACAGCATCTGTTCTTGTTTCAAGTGCTAGCAAAAGGGTCCTCTGGAATCTCATTCTGTTTTCCAGGTCATCTTATTGTTCTTGACTTGAGAACTCTCAAAGCTGCTACTGATTCCATCACCACCTCTTAGTCCTAAATCTGGAACTGCTATGGGTGCTTCATTCATGTGGGCTCCTGGTCAGTATCCTCCCCTGTGACACAAACCTTTCTTTTCAACCTCCTATTCTGTCTTGGGCCAGAAGAATGTCTCCTTCTGACCTTTCATTGGTTCTGCCACTCCATAATTTTATTTGAGGTATTATTTTAAAGTTGTTTGGAAAGAATGCTGGGAGAGGTCAGCTAAGCACTTTTGGTATCCAGATGTCTTGGCTCCTTCCCTGGAAGTATAGCCTTATCTTAGAAAAAATAAATTGAAAAAGTCATGAAAGAAATCACTAGGGAGGAAAAATGGTGGACCACATATATCCACAACTGAATTCTATAAAATAGTTAAAGAACAAGTATTTCTAATACTATATAAATTATTTGGAAAAATAGCAAAGAAAAATAAGCCCCAAATAAGTAATAAGCACATCTCTATATTACAAATAAAGTTCAGCAGCAAGAGATAGAAAGATAAATTTCATTCAGAATAACTACAGACAATGTAAAATACTTGGAAGTCTACCTCCCAAGACCAACCCAGGAACTTTATGAACTAAATTACAAAGCACTTTTCACACAAATTAAGTCAGATCTAAAAATAGAGAAATAGTAATTGTTCCAGGGTAAGTTGAGACAATATAATAAAAAATGACAAGTCTACCTAAGTTAATTGCCTTATTCAGTAACTTTCCAATAATACTAACAAATAGTTATTTTACAAAGCTAGAAAAATAATAACAAAATTCATCTGAAAGAACAAAATGTCAAGGATATCTAAGGAAATATTGGAGGAAAATGTGAAGGATGATGGTTTAGTACTTCTAGATTTCTTACTTTGGTATAAAAGATTAATCATGAAGCAATCTGGTACCAAGAATTAAAGTAGTAGTTCAGTGAAATAGATCAGGTATGTAAAACAGCAGTAAATGATCATAGATATCTAGTGTTTGATAAACTCAAAGATCTAAGCTTTTAGGAGAAGATCTCAGCATTTGACTAAAATTGCTAGAAAAATTGGAAAGCAATTTGGCAGAATGAGATATAAACCTACATTGCAAACTTGATGTACCAAGATATGGTCAACATATGTACATGATTTAGATGGAAAGGGTTAAATTTTAAGCAAATTTGGAGAGCACAGAAATATTTGCTTGTCATATCTATGGATAATAGAAGAATGTATTACCAAACAAGAGATCGAGGATCAAAGGAAGTAAAATAAATAATTTTGATGATATACAATTAAAATTTTTGGACAAGCAAAACTAATGGCAGCCAAGATTTTAAAAAAAGGTAGAAAAGGGGAAACAATTATATCATAAATGTCTTTGATAAAGGCCTCATTTCTCAAATGGATAGAGAACTGAATCAAATTTATTTTTAAAAATGAATCATTCTTCAATTGATAAATGGACAAAGGAGATAGTTTTCAGATGAAGATATAAAAGGCAACCAAATTCATATAAAAATGCACTAAATCACCAAATGCAAATTAAAAGAACTCTGAGATTCTACCTCATACAAATCAGATTGGTTACAATGAAAGAAAAGGAAAATGATAAGGTTGAAGAATATGTGGCAAAATTAGAGCAGCAACGTGCTGTTGTTACATTTGTGAACTGGTCTACCCATTCTATAGAATTATGTCCAAAGGGTTATAAAACTAGGCATGCCCATTGGCCAGAAATACCACGACTCAGTCTGTATCCTAAGAAACAGGAAAAGAACCTATATGATGTGTGTGTGTGTGCGTGCATGTGTGTATGTGTGTGTATCTGTGTGTGTGTGTATTAGCTCTTTTGTGGTGGCAAAGAATTAGAAATTGAGGGGATGCTCATCAGTGGGGGAATGGCTGAGCAAGTAGTGGTATTTGAATGTGATGGAATACTTTTATAGTATAAGAAATAACAATCAGGATGGTTTCAGAAAAATTGAACAGATGCAATGTGAAGTGAGCAGAACTGGGAGAACATGATATTCAGTAAGAACAATATTGTAAGGTTAATCAATCAACTGTGAAAGACTGCAATTCTTGTCAATTCAATGATCCAAGACTATTCCAAAGAACCTATAATGAAAATTACCATACATCTCCTGAGAGGGAACTCATGAAATCTTAGCACAGATTTGAAGCATAATTGTTTTCACTTTCTTTATTTTTCCTGCCTTTTTAAATTTTTGCAACATGTCTAATATGGAAATTTGTTTTGCATGATTTGACATGTATAATTGATATCCCATTTCTTTCCCACTCAATGGATAAAGAAGGGGAAGGAAGGAGAGCGATAATTCAGAACTCCAAACTTTAAAAAAATTGTTAAAAGTAATTTGATAATAAATTTATTTTTAAAAATAAATGTATACCATGAAATATGCATTCATGGCATCTTTGTATATATGACCTGCATTGCATCTGTCATGGTGTCTGAGTTAATAAATAACATTTTTAAAATGTGTAAAATCCCTATATTCATTAATTCAAATTTCTCTTATAAAATGCTCCCACTATAATTATAGTCATCAGCCTTTCAAATTTGTAAGCTATTTTGTATAAGTATTGTCTTAAAAGATAACTCTCTTTGATTAATTGCTAGGTAACTCTTTCAGTTTCTTTTCAACACCTTGCAAATCCAGGACATTAAATTATTTTAATTAACCGTTTTATCATGAAATTCTTTTGTGGGTGATAAATAAAAAAAACAAACAAAAAAACAAACAAAAGAAAAGAAAATAATAAATAAAAGCCAAGTTCATAGGTTTTAAATTACCTTTAAAATTATATTGGTGTGATTGGGATAGAGGCATGATATTTTTCAAGTAGAGCCATAATTAGGGCAGAATGAATAGGTTGGCCCAAGACATAAAACATCTAGAGGGTATTTTTTTTTTTTACCTCAGTGGTGCTCTTATACTCTGTGGTCCTCTGAGTTCTTTAGGTAAAGTCCTTTGCATTTCCTTGCATACTTTGCATTATTTCCTCATCAGAGCCACTCCCCACCATGGCCCCATCCCCCTTTTGTCCCTCTCCCAGCCCTCTTGGTCAACTCATTGTCCCTCAGAGTACCTTAGGCATAATTTTATATCTTGGGGTCAAGAGAAATGAACAACAATTTCCTGGTCCCACCAGGATGCCTGCTCCCTATCTTTCTGAGATATAAGAAAATTACCTGGTAAATATGCTATACCTTTCCCACTGTGGCTGTATTCAAGACAAAAGAGATGAATTCTGTGTCTTGACTATAATTAAAGGAAAGCATGGCTCCACTCAAGACTAATGCTTGATCGCAAGACCTTTCTACATCCCTGGTAAGTTTTTCACAAGAGCAGTTCTCTGATCAATTTCCTCACAGTCAAATTCTACCAAGCAGCAACCTTATGTACTCTGGGATCTCTCCACTACAGGATGGTATACCACATGTCTTAATGAGTTTTCTTCTGTCCCTCTGTTCCTCAACCCTATACCTGCACCGGATTCAAGAATTACTGGTTATGGCTCTGATTGCTGAAACTACTACCAACTTTAAGATGAAGTTAATTCAAGACAGAGTTGTACTCTGATTTTGGAAGGTTTAATCTCCCTCTTTCTTGTGGAAAAATAAGATTTAAAAAGCATAATGGATTAAGGTAGTGAAAGAAATATAAAGGTATCTGATGGAGTCAAATGCTCATTTAATTTTTATTTTATTTTATTTTTTTTATTTTTGAAGGGGGTAAGGCAGGGCAATTGGGATTAAGTGACTTGCCCAAGGTCACACGGCTATTAAGTGTTAGGTGTCTGAGGTCCAATTTGAACTCAGGTCCTCCTGACTGAAGGGCTGGTGCTCTATTCACTGAGCCACCTAACTGCCCCTCATATGCTCATTTTAAAGAGCACATTTACATATTTGGGCATTTGGGTGGGGCAAGGGATAGAGTACTGGTCCTGGAGTCAGGAAGATTCTTTTACTTGAGATCAGTCTTGACACAGCCACTTCCTAGCTATGTGACCCTGGACAGATTTCCTTGTCTATAAAATGGGCTACAGAAGCAAATATCAAACCAATCTAGTATCTTTGCCAAGAAAGCCCTAAAAGGGGACATGAAGAGTTGAAAATGAGTGAACAACAAAAATTTGACATTTAGGTTCAGGCATAGGCAAGCTCAATAATGTAATATGATTTCAAAATTTAATCCAATAAATAGTTCTGTCCATCAAAAATGAAGCCTCAAGATTTGTGGCTGACACAAAATTTACTATGACAAAAAAGTTTGCTATTGTAAAAAAGTTCCTACAACATTATTTTAGTATGAAAGTAGTCTTGGGAAACCTAGGCTTCTAAAGAGGGTATGAGGAGATAGAGGCCTTATATTCTGTCATACGTGGAATTTAATTAAACTTGCATAATGACTGTGAAACTTATTGAAGGAATGAATAAGGAGTCTTTGAGAATGCTTGGAATAAGAAGTGTATAAAAAGGGATAAAATCTGAGGTGGCTATCAGCTTGCCATCATAAACTGTAGAGTGGTAGTTATCCTAAATTAATACTGCAGCTGTTTTAACTCCTAAAATTGTTATGGCCAATACAGGTACTCACACTAAAGAGGGAATCTAACTTAGTATTAAAGATCTTTAAAAGACTAAAATGGGAGAGTGGAACTTAGGGCAACGAGAAAAGTTGAAAAGAATTTGTTCTTAGCCAACAACATTTTGAACCAAAATATTGACGTTTTTCAAAAGTCATCAGAGACCAGTATGACAAAGTGCTAGGCCTGGAGTTAGAAAGATGGGAATCTCTAACTTGAACTTACAATTTAATGTGACTTTATCACGTACCTTAGTTTCCTATCTTCATGACTTTATAATGTTCATCCTCTTCATTCTTCCTGAAATATTCTTTCTCCTGAGTTTTGCCTGTCTTGGTTATACTTTGCGCATAATTTCTATGGCTTATGTTTGTATTTTTTTAATAGTACATTATATGTCATAGATAATAGTACATTATATCTTATATTAAGGTTTTTTCCCTCTATTTTACTTCCCAATATAGACTAAACTACATGAAAACAGTAACTAAAATTTATTTTTACTCATATCCTTCACAGTGCCTATTACACATCAGGTACATAATTTAATTTTTATTATTTTAGTTAAGTAAAATGGAATTTTTTTCTCCCCCAAAACACTGTGAGTTTCCTGAATATAAGGAATATGTTTCTTTTTTTTTTTCATATCCACAGTTACTTTGCACACTTCCTGGCACACACAAATGCTTGATAACTGTAATGGTAATTATAATGAAATTAATTTAAAATGACAGCTTAATGGTGAAATAAACAATAGAAATGGACTGCCTTTTTCTATAGTAAAAAAAGAAGTGTTGGCCTTGAGAATATGTTGCCAAAAAACCTCAGCTTGACAGTTTTACTGTGTTTCTTCATTTTATTGCGCAACCAGGACTTACCACTGTGTCTGACTTTCAATAAATGCTTGATGATTAATTTCTTATGGTGTAATACGACACTATAAGTAACTCATATTTGAAAAAAAATGGAATGTCTATCTTTGACAGTCATCCTCTGCTACATCATTTGATTCCTTGGCCACCATTTCCTGATGTCACTTTTAATCAAATTCAAAGAGAAAGTAGTCCTGGTAAAAAACTATGAAGTGTAATTCTTTTTTTTCTTTTTTTTTTCCCCCTTTCAGTTAATATTGACAGTCAAAATCATGATACCACAAAATTGTCTCTGATCCAATTAGCAATGGACATAGAAGTAAAGCAAGGCTAACTATTACCACTGAACTAAAAACCTCAGTAAAGTACTATGATCTGGTAGTGTGAAAGTCCATTATTGTATGTGGGCGGCAGTGGGTGGGTGGATGTATGAATTTTATTATTTTTCTTCAGGTAGAAACACCAAGTTTATATTTTGTAACTTTAAAATGATGGATTATTTTCCAGAACCACAGAAAATCTAAAAATTAGAAAGAGCCTCAGAGGAAAGTGGGCACTACTTAAATTGGACAAAGAAGATCCTGCTTATTATAAATCTTTTCCTGTCCTTAAGTGAAAACCAGTCTTTCTTCAATATTTATACTGGGCTTATAATTCTCCCCGTTATGGCCATGGACAAGTATAATTTTCTTTCCTTATGAGAGCCATTAAAATATTTTAAGATATATATTTTGTTCTCCACTCCTAATTTAGAATCCTCATCTTCCATAAAGGTCCATTTCAAATATCGAGTCAACAAGCATTTATCAATCACTTATGTGCCAGACACTGAAAAATGAAGGAGATAGAAATATAACCAAAAAGAAAGATAGAACCTGTTCTCACAGAGCTTACATTCTAACAGACAGAGAAAACATATAAAAACAGTTGTGCATGACAAGTCTGGGCCCATCCTTAAAAAGGAGGGTTTGGGAGCAATCCACCAAAGAGCGAAGGGAGAGTACAGGACTGAGAGAGAAAGCAAAGTGTCAAAATCCAGAGTATCACATCTTTCATGACACCTTCTTTGATTCCTTCAGTCTCAAATGTTTTCTTTCTTTTCATATAACTTGGTATTATACTGGTGCACATGTTAAAGCCTTTCATAATCTGGTCCTTTCCTACATTTCTAGTTTTGTTTTTTTTTTTTAGATAATTTATCTATATTTCTCCCCACCAGCATCTCTGCAAACAATTAAATTTTGTATTCATTCTGTTCTTTGTAGGAGACTCCATCTTCCAACTCTAAAGATTTTCAGTGGGTATTCTCCATTCTCCAGTTCTTTCCTTTTTTCTCTTTCTCCTTGGTTCTCTGGTTTCCTTGAAGTGTCAGCTAAAATTCTACCTTCTCCAAGAAGGTTTTCTTTTTCCTGCTTCTATTTACTGCCATTTTTCAATTATTATCTTCAATTTATTTTGTATATAACTTTATTGTAAATAGTTGTATGTACATTGTTTCCCCCATTGTATAATGAGCTCTTCAAGTGCAGGGACTGATTTTTTACTTTCTTAGGATACCCAGTCCTTAACAGAGGCTATCTCATGGTAATGGTGTAATGAATGATTATTAAATTTACCAACATATTGGAACCTGTAAACCTATATCCCTCAATACAATATGAGCTCCTAGAAAACAATATTTTATTTGTTTTCTCTTTGTATCACAGAAACTAGTTTTGTGATACCTTAATGGTATGTCATAGATGATTTATTTTTTAAATTAAAAGGCATCCCTTCTTGATCATAGGTGGCCAACAAAAACATAAAAAAAACAAATTTAATGACATAATGCTTTGATCATTCTTTGTTCATTCTGGTCTTTCTCCACCGGACACATTTTACCCTCCCATTTCTAGAAGACCTGAACTCAAAACTTTAATGTGACTTTTTTGGGGGGAAGAAAAGATGTGAATTCACCTGAGATATTAGCTGCAGTTAGTTTGCAGCTACTTTTTATTCAGAGTCTTCTATCATAAAATGAGGGACTAGCTATAATTCTCAAAGATAAACCTTATAGGTGATGAAGAGAATATTTCTTTTCTATAACAATTTCAGAGACTATATTTTCAAGATTAGAAGTCTCACAATCCAATTATATCTTGTCTTTGCAGACTTC
>CM053586.1:54610503-54638225 GCA_028646515.1 Pseudochirops corinnae
TTATGTGATAGAAATAATGAGGATTTAATAAATTTAACAAAATAAATTGCTATGTTCCTCTACTACTTATCTAGTCTCATTATTTCAGAATAGATTTTTCTATTTTTTATGGATATATAGATTGCAAGATGACAATCTTATTCTTGATAATATGTGCAGAAGTTGATTCCATAACTTCCTTGACTATTAGTTTTATTAGACATCTCAGGAAGTCATTATTTTTAATGCATTTGTGAAAGCACAAATTCCTGGTATCTTGATATTTTTAATTAAGCTTTCTATTTTTATAGAGAATATATGCATGAACATATACATACATACACACAAGCATGTTTGTATCAATTTTACTTATCTGAAGTTTCTTACAAAAATGGTCTTCCTCCCTTATCATCTTAAATATCTCTTTCTAAACCAATGATTTCAATAGGGATTATAAGACATGTATAAATAAAAAGTTCATGTAAACTAGTCTGAGAAAAAGAAGAAAAGATTAAAAGCAAAGAATAATCATTTCTGGTTGAATGAATCAGGTAAGCTACATGGAGGAAGTGGTACTTGAACTAGGCATTGAAATAAATTAATTGCTGGGCATGAGAAGACTTTAGTAATTCAGCTGTCAAGAATGGTATAGACAAAGGAAAAAGAAAGGCAGGTTGTAGATAGGATATCCTGCATCACCTAATCACCAAAAATACTATATCTTTTAGTCCTAGGATATGTATGTTCATCAACATTTTCCTTAAGTGCTATGAAAGCAGTAGACTTTCAAAAAATCTGTGCCATCTCAAATAGAATTCATTTGAATTAATAGTCTTTTGGGTACTAAAATTACAAACGTATTTATAATGTAATGACACAACACATCTCCAAAGCAACCCGTTATAAATAATTTATTTGTCTACTATTTTTGAACCTTTGCCAGGATCTCTATTTTTTTAATGTTCAGAACCCAAAACGTAGAAAAAATATTCTAACAATTATTTTGTCATGTCAGATACTGCAAGGGAATTATTTTTTCTTTAAAATCTCAATTATGCAGCCTATACTCTGAAATATGCTACACCTAGAAATTAACAACAACAAAATCAAAGTGTCATGGTAATTGAGTAGAACCAGAAAAAACATACATCATTTTAAAGATATGATGACAGAAAAAAAGGATCATCAATTTTATGGTAATGGCTGCAAATTCCAAGCATCATTGATGTCAAAGTTTAGAAGAAAGGAGACTTTGATGAAAAGGGAGAGGGAAGAGAAAAAAAAAAGTTGAAGGTTGAGGTGGGAGGAAAAACAGTAAATGGAAGGCAAAAAGTAGAAGTAATAAGAAAGGAGAGTAGAGAAGAAATGAAAAAAAGATATGTCTATAAAGAGGACAGAGGAAGAAGAAGCTACCAGGGTGAAAAGAAAACACCCTCCAGTATTCTGTTATCATAAAGATTATCACACCAATTTCTAATGCCACAGAAAGGTCCTTGTTCTTCTCCTTTATTCAGCAAACAATCATAAAGATAGAATGAGTTGAAATTAGCTGAGATTTTGAAATAGTAAATGGATTCTGGTGTGAAAATAGTGAAGGATGGTAGGTGATAAATGAAATTTTAAATGTACAATCGCTATTAGTCCTTAAATAAGAAATGGGGAGCAAGGGAAAAGAAGGCAAAAGGGAACACAGATAAATATAGATAAATAATTCAATGTAAAGACACAGGGAGTTCTCTGATGAACTCAAATTAAAAAAAAAAGATGAGAAAGTAGGTCATACCATCAAATATAAATGGAATGAATGGTGTCTGTAGACAACAAATGGAATATAGATACCCCAATATGTTAACTAGAAATCCTAATTCAAGGAGGCAAGTTTGACCACGTGAGAAAACATTGAGACTTAGTGGAATGAGACTCATAACTAGACTATATTTCTGCCAAGAGCGTAGGTAATTGAGGGTTTGACATATGGCCACATTGGTTAACAAGATATATTCACCTGAGGAAATCCAGGAGTGAGGACTGGAGGGTAGGAGGTGTTGAAGGATATTTATGTGAAGAGTAACAGAAGCAGAAACAAAAGCAAAGTCGTTATTGAGGTATAATATAGACCACCTAGGCACAAATAGTACATAGGGGAAAACAGATTGCAAACCCTGAATTAAAGAAGTTTATTTGACCTAAGTGACACCATAATATTGGGGGTCAGGGTATCATGTGTTCAATTGTGTCTCATCAGGTCAATATGAATTTGAGATGCTCTATCTCAGGTCAGGCACAAATAGCTCATATGAACAGTTGGAGTGGAGATGTCTCTAAATTTACACATCTCACATTTCTTTCGAGCCACTACAATTCTGTTTTGCTTGGGCATGTCATGTTGGATGGACTTGTGATGGTATCTCCCATGTGTCACAATCGATTCCAAATTTCCTCAGAGAGACCCTGAGAGTGTCCTTGTGTTGCTTCTTTTGACATCCAGGTGAGAATTTGTCTTGTGTGAATTCTCCATAAAATAATATTTTAGGCAAATGAACCATGTAGGCAACCATTAGAATTGTACTTTCTGCACCAGAGTTTCAGTGTTTGAGAGTTCAGTTCAATAAAGGACCTCAATGTCTGGTACTTTATCTTGCCAGGTGATTTTCAGAAACTTCCTAAGACAATTCAAATGGAAGCAATTCAGTTTGTTGGCGTAGCACTGGTAGACTATTCAGGTTTTGCAGGCATCCAACAATGAGATCAGCACAACTTCGTAGATCTTCAGCTTCATAGGCAGTCTAACAGTTCTCTTCCACACTTTCCTTTGCAGCCTCCCAAACTCTGAATTAGATCTGTCAAGACATGCATCAGCCTCTTCACCTATGTGTACCTCCCTGGAGGCAAGTGAACTTATCCACAGAATTCAAAATGTCTCCGTTTGCTATAATCAATGTTTCCACATACAGATGGTGTGGTGCTGTCTGGTGGATAACCTCTGTTTTCTTGGTTTTAATTGTTAGGACAAAATTAGCACAATCGGCAGAGAATTAGCCCATACTTTGTTGCATTTAAGTCTCACAGGCTGCATTAAGTACACAAATATAGGAGTACATGGGAGATTTTAGTCATGTGGACACCTGCTAAAAGTGTCAAAATAAGAGCAAGAAATAATTTCTTCATTTGCTTTAATAATTTGTTTCTTCAATAACAAAGATGATTGTATTCTGGTTAACACAAATAAGGAAAAAAACCTCATTACTGGTGGGGAAATAATAGTTATCTTCACAGGAAATGATGACTCCAAATTTTGGATATATGAGAGAGAAAAAATGAATTATGTTGTACCATAATGTGCAGCCACTATTTTAGGCAAACAGATTTCAAAATGGTTAGGTATAAGCATAAATAGGATTCTATGGCATAAACTTCTACAGTAAAAGATGGCTTAAGAAGGGTGCTCTCAAAAACTGAAATTTGGAAGAAACAAAGAAAATTCTGATGAGGAAAAAAAAGGGAACTGTTTAAAGAAATCAATGTGGGTGTATGGAGAAGTCATCAGACAATTTAAATTTTTTGAAAAGATTCACAGTGGGTGGAAACAAAGGTAGATAATAGAGAATGAATTTTATTAAAAGCTAGATCTATCTCTAAAAATGTCAAATACTAAAGTAGCTCTAAAGAAAATTCAAATTTTTTGTTTGTTTTTGGTGAAGTGAAGGTCAAAGAAATGATCTACCATTGCAAAAGGCAGTAGAATGATGATAGGAGAAAATCTAAACCTGCTTAAATTATATTTGGTTTTTTTTCCCCCTAATCTTTTGATTAGAATGAAAAGAGTAAAAAAAAAAATAGCTAGTAGAGCTTAGATATCCAATTTAAGTAAAGAAATAGTAATAGATGCCCTTAATGAATGCAAGTCACCAGACCCAAATGTAGTCTTTCTTGTCAACTGAATGATCTGGTAGATGTAGGATCCGAATCATTTTCCGACTTTGAAAGATGTTGGAGAATGAGGGAGGAACTAAATCACTGGAAAACAACACCATTTCTCATATTTCTGAAAAGGAAGTAGAGTGAGATGTGCAAATTATAGATAGGTGATCCTGAAGAATGGAAATTTTAGAATATATCATTAAAAGGATAGTTAATAAATAGCTAAAGGGACCTGCTGATTACAAAGGATCAGAAAATCTTAATCCCAAATAGCTCTTCCCAGATGAATCCTGTTTCTTTTTTTCTTTTCTTTTCTTTTCTTTTTTTTAACAGAGTAACTAGACTGAGTATGAAAAACTGGAGTGCTTGACTTAGATGTAGAGAAACACGGGTTCAGCTCTCACTTCTGACACCTGCTAAATATATGAATTGGGGCAAGTCATTTAGTTTCTTTGTGTCTCAGAGAATTCCACAGTACTTATTTTAATGTCATGGATGGTTGTTATATGCCTTGATGAAGATCTTCCAAAATTATTGAATTGAAACCCCTTTGTGTATTCATATACCTAAATTTTGATCAAGTTTTGGTTTCACTTCTTTGGAAAGAAGGAAGAAAATAAGAAGAAACCAAGAAAAAAAGAAAGAAGGAAGGAAAAGGAAAGAATGAAGAGAAGGAGGGAAGGAAGAAAGGAGAAAAGGATGGAAGGAAGGAAGGAACAAAGGAAGGAAGGAAAAGGAAAGAATGAAGGGAGGGAAGGAAGAAAGGAAGAAAGGAGAAAAGGATGGAAGGAAGGAAAAAAGGAAGAAAGGAAAGAAGGAAGGAAGGAAGGGAAAAAAGGAAGGAAGGAAACATTTCTTCAGGAAATAATATATGTGAGTAATTGCACTAAGTACTTTACAAATTTTATCTCATTTGATCCATGACAACCCTGGGAGTTAGGTCTTATTATGCCCATTTTCAAGTGAAGAAACTGGGTCATAGTGATTTGTTCATAGTAACACAGTTTAAAAGTCTGAAACTGATTTTCTGACTTCAGGTCCAGTCTTCTGTCTCCTGTGCCACTTAGCTGACTACAAAATGAGTGGAAAAGTAATCAGAGTAATAATAAATTAGGGAGATTTGATATTGATTGGAAGAGAACACCTAATAATCATGATCAGTTCTTAGACGTCACCTTGAAAAGAGATCTCTATTTCTGGGCATCAGAAATCTATGCTAATGAAATTTGTCAATAACAAAATATATGGAAGGATATGTAACACAATGGAATACAATATCCTTCCACCCCCTAAAAAAACTAAAAAGAAAAAAAAAGAAACTTGATTTACTGACTTGTTTTGCATAGTTTATTCAAGTGGAATTTAATACAAAGAAATAACATGTTCCCCTCCAAAAGACATATAAGAAGACAAATCCTTTTCCCCTCTCTTTTGTAGAGATGGTAGTCCATGTCTTTGAAACTTCACATATATTTTCAGATTTTTTTTAATAAATTGATTAGTTCTCTAATTTTTTAATCTTAACTCATTTTTCCTTTCTTAATTTGTTACCTCTGGGAGTGGTAAAGGGAAGAAAAAATGGGTAGGGATTCTGGTTATATAAAAAGCAAAACACATCAATAATAGAGATACATGTTCAATATTTTATATTTGGTGAAAAAAGTAAGCATCCAAAGTTCAAGGTGGGAGAGAGCAGGTTAGGAAGAAGTTTATGTTTTAAAAAAAAATAGTCATTTTTAGTGGATGGTGAGATCAATGTGACAATTGATTTTATCACCTAAAAAGCTGACCTAATCTTATGATTATTTTAAGAGAGAAATAATGTCCAGGTTATAGACTTGGGACATTCTAGCCTGGTTCATCCACCTCTGAAGTATTGTGTCACATTCTGTTTTTCACACATTGGAAAGGACTTTGATAATTTGGAGAGAGGTTTCACAGGAGGATAATCAAGGTAATGAAGAGCCTTGAGACCATGCCACAGAATATATATGTAATATACATACATATATACATATGTGTGAATATGCATGTTTACATAAATGGGAATCTGTGTTTGTGTACATATTATATTTATATATGCATGCCCAATGTATTCACACATATTTGCTGCCAACATGTGCATGAATATGCATGTAAACACAGGCATATATATATATATGTGTATACACAGATCTACATAATTTGTGTGTAAATGTATTCATATGTACATATATATATATATAAACTATAATATCATTGGATGCTTAAAACAAAGTTCTGAAGTAGTAGTACAAGCATGATTATTACTACTGTACAAATGAAAAAACTGAGGTTCCAAGAGGGCTAATGGACTTTCCCAGGGTTACACAGATATTCAGTCAATTGAAAATATTTAATTCAACAGTAATGTCCCTTCCAGTATCCTATAACTTCAGATGTCCCGAAGGTTTGAAACATCCTAAAATATTCTACTTCATAATTAAAAACTGAAATGTTCTATGCAGTTTAAGTATTGCTAATATCTATTATTCACTAAGGTTTTACAAACAAATTTCATAAGCATGCATTAAATTCCTATTATGTGTCAGCTATTGCACTAGGGATAGAAACAACAACACCCCCCCCTCCCCAAAAAAAGAAACAGCCCCTGCCCTGAGGGAGCTTATATTCTACTGAGGTAAAACAACATGTACACAGAAGAGTCAATAAAAATATACTCAAAACTGAAAAAGAAAAGGTAAATATAAAATAATTCAGAGGATTGGATACAGATCATTAACCTCTGCCCAAACCAGGAAGGGCTTCATGTAGGAACTAACTCTTGAGCAGAATCTTGAAGTTAGGGCTTCCAAGAGACAGAAGCAAAGAGGATCATTTTATACTGTACAGAATATTCGAATAAATAGAACAACCTATTCTCCATCAAGTCATACACAGAATAAAGGTAAAAAATTACATAAAATAACCACATGGTCTTGAAGTTCTAATTGTCCCCTGATTCACATGGGCTGAATGCCAAATTTGTAATTAATCGTTACCTAATTCAACCTTCCCTTTCCCCCCCCCAGCTACCATGTCATTTCCATAGGAATCTACTTCATGTGTAATTTAAACCATTAGGAACAGAGGTACTGATGATGTTCAAATACATCTTTGAATCTTTTACAGTTTACTTATTGGGTGAACTTAGTTCTTATTTTGTGGGCACCATGATGAATATAATGAGGTAAGATGTTTAAACAGTGTAGAAAACCATGTCCTTTGTGTTTCATTCCTGCCTCATATACTTTTGTGCAATTTTCATATTTAAAATAAATAATTCACATTCTTTGTGCATGTAGATTTTTCTCATCGCATTAAGAGCAGCACGCTGAACAACTCCTTCTAAGCATTGCCTTTTAATGATTACATAGCTTTGGTTTTCAAAAGTTTCAGATGACTCCTTACAAGTCTTTGTTAATATTGATCATGGTCATGCTTAATAATCCAACAGAAAATAAGCTACAGATGAACAAATGGTTCCTGCTAATCAACATGCTGAGCAGATTCCTAAACCTTTATCATTTTTTTTGACACATTCCACTTTTGGATTTGCAAAAATATCAAAATTCTCTCTTCATATGATGAAACAAAAATCATAGAACAATGGCCCAAATTTATAAATTTTAGTCATTGTGATAAAAGAAAAAGAATTGCAAGCTTGGCTTATCTAATCAATTTTGCTGAAGTTTTTCATTTGGAAAAAATGTCGTTTGGGAAAAAAAAAAAGATTGGTTCAACAGCAGCCTATTTCCCTAGCCTAAAAGCATTCTCCTGGCTTCAATTCAGTTTTGGTAGTCATACCTGATCTTAGAGTTCAAGCAGATGATTGAGTGGTGATTTATAAAATGAATCAAAAATGAGCCATACTCAAAGACAGTTGATGAGTGAAGACATGGTAAGGAAGACTCTTGAAATCTTGAAAACATGGCAAAACCTTGTCTGGTTATTTTTTTTTTTAAATGACAACATCAATAAAGGCATAGATGTCAAATATGTCAATTTCAAGGATTGCAGATTTCTGGGTGTTAGATGTAGCATTTAAATAATAATGATCATAATCATAATAATAACAATAACTCATATTTGGATAACACTTTAAAGTTTGCAAAGCATTTTACATATATGCAGGACTCTTTGTAGTGTCTTTCCTCATCTTGTCTGATTTGTCTTTGGTTTCTTATGCAGATTATCTGCTCTCAGCTATTTCAGAGATGATGTTAGGATGCCAATGGAAATATAGAAATTCCACATCCTCTGGATTCTTCAAAATGCACAAGGCCCTTCTCAGAAAAGACAGTAAGAGGGAAGAAGAGAACAAAGTTAAGGCCAATTCTGAGATGATGTCTTAAAAATTTCTTCTCATTGGTGGCTCTCTCTCCTTTCAGCTCTCTCATGGTTTTAAATAACTCAATGGTTTTATACCCTGAACAACTATCTCATCAAAAAATGGGAGCTGCATAGGCTTTGTTCAAATATCATGAATAATCTCGATTTTTCTCCTCCTGATAAATCTGTAAGAACTAAATGGGATAGGAGCAATTTTGACATTATGCTTCCACTTACTTACAGTTCTATATTATATTCTGTCCTTCTGCTCCACATACTCTAGCATACATTAGAAAAAAATTTAATTAATGAGACTCTCCACTGCCACCATCTCCATCCTTATAGAATCTCTTCCAATGGAGTCCTAAAAACACTAAGACTTTAGTAACTTCCTCACAATCAATTCCCAAGCCTTTCCTATAATATTCATTTTTTTCCCTGTTGCTTTTTCTATTCTGTTCTCTGTTCTTTTAAAATTCATACATGCCCTAAATCAGAGATGTTTAATGCATGGTCCACACACTCCTGAGTGCTTCCAAAACCAAATTAAAATGCAATTGGGAAATATTTAACAAAATCCAATAGAAAATCCATGAAATCCAATAGAACAGATAATCATATGTGGTTTTCTAAATCAATACATAACCCAAAGGGATCTTTATGCATGGTTTAGTAGCCCTTGCTTCAATATGAATTTGACAACACTGAACAAAATAATTTGATCATAAAAATGTAAGAATATTCTCTTCTCTGCCATCCTCTACAATACCAAATCAAATCTTTAAAAAAGGAATTATGCAGTTGTATACCAAATATGTAGTAATGAACCCTGCGTCTCCAAGATAAAAATCCTGAAACACTACCCTAGTTAAAAACAGCATGGGGGAGGTGGGGGGAAGTGCCACGATTATGGCATAGAAGCAGGAAAACTCCATGAGCTCCCCCTATAACCACATCAAATACCTATAAAATATAACTCTAAACAAATTTTAGAGCTACAGAACCCACAAAGTGGCATAGAGAAACAAATATCCTATTGAGGGAAGCCCAGTAGGCAGAGAGGAAGGGTCCATCAGAGGTTTGCTGGGAGCCAAGACCAGCCCTGTGTGAGCCTGCAATTTTAGCCCCAGGGTGGCCCCAGCCAGCAGGGACAAGGGCAGATTTCTGGAGAGTTGATCACCAGCAGCTGTTGTGATTTCCAGAAATATCAACCCATAAATGACAAAGACAAAGTAAAATGTCAGTGGAACTCTGATGGAACTGAGGGAAGTAAGAGCAAAAGAAGCAGCAGAGGTGCCATGGCCAATGGCCATGTGGCTGCCTCCACATGGCTGCTTCAGAGCTCCTGGACTGCAGATTGTAGGGAACCAAGCAACCATCCAGAGGTCAATCATTCTTGCATTAACCTGCCTGGATCTGGATTGCAGTCTTGGGTGGTGGTCCTGAGGCATGTGACCAGTGAGCCAAAGCTTGTGGGAGCAGCAGAGAAGGCCCCCAACTAATATCTCTGGCACATGCAAAAAACCCAGTGATTTCAGACAAAGCTCTCCTCTCTGGAAGCAGAGTTCTACTGTGGCAAAAAGTTCAAAAGTCAAGCAACTGAGTGGCAACATGAGCAAACAAAGGAAACAAAGCAAGCACAGAATCAAGCCCTAGATTTCTTTTTGGGGGACAAAAAGTATCAAAACATGGAATGGGTGGAAGAAACAGAGTCAGAACTCCTGTACCAAAAGCTTCCAAGGAAAATATGAACTAGTTACAGGCCATGAAGAAGCTCAAGAAGGACTTTGAAAGAGAAATGAGAATGATGCAAACTAATCAAGAAAAGAGAGTCAACAACTTAACTGAAGAAAATAACACCTTAAAAATACATTAACTCAAATGACAAAATAGGCTCAAAAAGCCAATTAGGAGAAGAACGCCTTAAAAAAGATAAATTTACCAAATGGAAAAAGAATTTCAAAAGCACACTGAAGAGAATAATTCCTTCAGAATTAGATTGGAGCAAATGGAAGTGAATGACTTTCTGAGAGATCAAGATACTATTAAACAGATCTCCAAAAAAAATGGAAAAATAGAAGGCAGTGTGAAATATCTCACTGGAGAAACCACTGATCTGTAAAATAGATCCAGGAGAGATAACTTAAAAAATTATTGGACTACCTGAAAGCCATGATCAAAAAAAGAACCTCAAAATCATCCTCTAAAACAATCTCAAGGAAAATTTCCCTGATATTTTAGGATCACAGGGCAAAATAGAAGTTGAAAGAATTCACGAATCATCTCTTGAAAAAGATTCCAAAAAGAAAAATCCCAGGAATATTATAGCCAGGTTCCAGAGTTCCCAGGTCAAGGAGAAAAATATTACAAGAAGCCAAGAAGAAACAATTTTAATATTATGGAAACACAATCAATATAACACAAGATCTAGCAGCTTCTACATTACTTTACATTAATTACTTTACATTAATTCTACATTACTTTACTTTACATTAATTCTACATCTAGCAGCTTGGAATATAATATTCCAGAGGTCAAAGGAGCTAGGATTAAAACCATGAATCACCTATGCAACAAAATTGAGTAAGATATTTCAGGATAAAACATGGTCATTCAAAGAAATAGAGGACTTTCAAGTATTCTTGATGAAAAAGCCAGAGTTGAATAGAAAATTTGACATTCAAATACAAGAAGTAAGAGAAGCATGAGAAGGCAAACAGGGAAAAGAAATCATAAGGAACTTATTAAAGTTGAACTATTTACATGCCTACAGGGAAAAATGATAACTGTAACTTATGAAAGTTTTCTAAGTATGAGGATAGTTGAATAAATATATATTTGTATACATACATATATATGTCTACATAGCAGGGCATACATGCATATGAATACATATGAGAGTGTGTGTATATATGTGTACAGGTATACATAGACAGAAGGCACAGGATCAATTGAATAGGAAGGGATGATATTTAAAAATAAAATTTAGAGTTGAGAGAGGAATATAATGAGAGGAGATAGGGAGAGACAAAAAGAGTAAATTATGTAATATAAAAGAGGCAAGGAAAAACTGTTACAATGGAGGGGAAGAATAGGAAGGCAAAAGGGAATGGGTCAACCTTACTCTCATTGAATATGTCTTAAGGAGGGAATGACATGCACACTAAATTGGGTATCTTACCCTATGGGAAAGTAGGGGGAGAAGGGAATAAGAGGAGCAATAATAGAAGGGAGGGCAGATTGGGGGGAAGGGTAGTTAGTAGCACACACTTTTGAAAAGGGACAGAGTCAAAGTAGAAAATAGAACAAGTCAGGGGCGGGATAGGATGAAGGGAAATATAGTCAGTCTTCACAATATATCCACTATGGAAATGTTTTGTGTAACTACAAATGTACAACTTATATTGAATTGCTTATCTTCCAATTTAGGGTGGGTGATGAGGGAAGAAGGAAAGAAATCTGGAATTCAAAGTTTTAAAATAAAATGTTTAAAAAATATTATTATCATCATCATCATCATCATCATTATCATTATTATTATTACATGCAAGTGGGAAATAAGACATACAGGCACTGGAGATCCATCTTGCCCTCCTGGAAAGTCAGAGTGGGCATGGGGGTGATATAGAAGAGAGCAGATTGCAGAAGGGGTTATTTAGTGGGATCACTGTTCTGTGGTGGTGGGTAGGGGAAAGACAGGGAGAAAATCTGTAACTCAAAATCTTGTGTAAATGAATGTTGTAAATGAAAAATAAACACAAAAGTTAATTTAACATTTAATTTAAAAAAGAATATATAACCTAAATATTACAAAAATATCATGAAGTCATATTGGAAAACTTAAGTATTCTTTTTATTCAAATATATTGTATATGTGGCCAGAATTACAAGGTATTTTTCCCTTTTTAGTTTCTGGACGGTGAGAATCAAGAGAAAAAAGAGAATGAATAAAAACTTTTTGAATAAAAATTCAATGGAAGTTAGATTCATTAATGGTCAATAAAGTCTAAGAGAATCTCATCATTAAAATCAATCTCCTTTCCATGTTGATAAGCAAGGAAAAACAATGACATACTCATACTTCACAGTTTGAGATGGCTTCAGTTGTCAGAGAAAGATTGCTATTATTTAAATTGGTTTACTTGTCAATATTATTTACTTATTTATTACACTTTTTAAAATATGAAACCACCATAAAATTAATTAAATGGATGTTTCATTGATTTTGATGTGAAATTTTATACAACTTACCATACACAAGTTTAGTATAAATATTTCTTCTTAATCACAGAGCTCAATGTATTTTCTTCAGACAATATTTCATTCTAAACAATAATCCTTGATTGGAAGTAATTACTGCTTTCCTGGGAATCAACTTTATGTCTGTTTTTTTTTCATCTGGATAAAACCAATTGCATATAAAAATTAAAACAAACATGTATTTCCATATAGTATAATGCCATGCACAAGCAAATTCCCAAAAGAATACTACTGTGAAAAGCTTTTAAGGTTCTGATTACACAGTATAGTGAACACTCCATTTATTCCATTACAAATCAAGGCAAACATTGACAACAAATCACGATATAATATTCACAACATTACATCTTATCACAGAAAATCACAATATAGTGTTTGTAACAGCTTAATATTAGAATGGCCATACGGTGTTCACTACAGTGGCCACAACATTTAGAACAAAGAACAAAAGAATAATCATCTGGTTTCTCTAAGGGGGAAACCCTCCTTACTTAATCATTCAGTCATTTCACAATATAATAATTAATCTTCCACTCATGGGGCAATTATAGATTAACTTAATCAGTCACTTATCTAGCAATCAGTCATTAAATACAATCATTAGAATTTACACAAACCCTCCACCCCTAGGTGTCCAGAAAACTTCAATTTCACCAGGCATTCTATATCTGAGGAGAGGCCTTTTCTTCATCTTGACTTGGGGTGGTCTCTCAGATTCCCTGGATCCCCTTCCATGGTCCCAGCTCCTACTTGAATCCACCAAATAGTCACCTGGATTCAGAGGCAAACACCTCCTGGCTCCTTGTCCAGTCCTCCAGGCAGTTGTTGATACATACTGAAGTTCACAGGGTCCAGCACATCTCAAACCCTTCACCACTTCTGTTGCCAGGAACTCAAGGATCCACCAAGCCACAAACAAAATTTTAGCCATCCCAGTCATGTTTCTTCAGTCCTCCTGCAGTTCAGCTGGCACTAGGACCCAGAAGGAATCTTAGCCTTCCAGACAGCCTTCCAGGCAGTCCTCTAAGCCTTCCAAGTGGCCTTCATCAGATTCTGGTCTCATAGAAAATTCCAACTCAGTTTTCAGTCCAGCAAGCCCAGCTCCCAGATGCTGGGAAAATCCTGTTTCCTCCACCAGGAGGAACATTTCTGATTCTGTCTCTCTGTCTCTAGAAATCTTCTTATATACACACACTGGCCTCCTGTCTTAGCCAACCTCCTCCTGCCATGTCAGCAACAGGAGACAGAATTCATACCTTCTTCTTCACAGAGTTTGCAACTTCTGCCTCTCTCAAGAGGTACTTAGCCCTAAATTACCAAGGGCAAAGTACCTGCTAAATTGATTATTGCTACAGATAGACAATTCCTTGAGAAATAATGGTAATCCTTTCGTGTTGAATTTTCTCCACACACGAATACAAAAGGAACTTAGCTGTTAACTTAATGGAAACATTTTGGAAAATATCTAAACTTAAGTTTCCTTAGCTGTAAAGTGAAAAGTCTAAGCTATATCATCTCTCAAAACACTTCTCACTCTATCAGTTTATGATTCTATGGCCTTTTGTCATCTGATAATTTACAAGTAGATGCTATCACCATCTGCGGAGGGAGACATGGTAAAACATCAATCCTGTCTCTAGAGTCTACTCAGTAGAAAGTATATCCTTAGGGATTCAATTAAATTCAATAAAACTTTTATTAAATTGTTATTGTATCTCAAGCTATGTGGATGTAAATACAAAAATAAAATAGCCCCTGCCTTCAAAGAACTTTCATTCTATTAGATGAAGCAAACACATAGTATATGGATAATTAAATACAAAGTATATAAAAATAATGCAAGGTCATTTCAAGATCCAGATAACATAAATGAATCAACAAAAATACTTTAGGTTTGAGTAGGCATATGCACTACATGTGAATCAAGCTAGGGAGTCTAGGAGGTGGAAATAAAGAAGGAAAATAATTAGCATAACAATAATGCTCCTCTTGCTATAGTTACTTAAAGCCTATAAAAGGCTTTCCTTATGGTAAGTGAAGTACATTGTGCAATTATTATTATTCTCATTTGACAGAGGAAGAATTTAACTCAGATTAACTAAGTGACATGCCAAAGGGCAGACAGGTGCTAATTGTCCTGATATTGAACATGAGGTGATTGAACTAGATCACCTGCAAAGTCTCTTGAAACTAAAATTTATGATCCAATGATACTAAAGTAGTTAGGACCAGAACTCCTACCCAGGTTTTCTTACTTCAAAGCCTATGTACTTTCCACAATCATGAAGCTTTTAAATGGAAAGTCTAGTAGTCCTGTTAAAAGAAAAAAATAAGTATTTTATTCTGTAGCTTGAGAGAAAGCACCACATTTTGCAATACTGTAGAGTTGGATAAATGATATGAATATATGTCCAAATGATCTGCCTCATATCTTAGAAAAATATCACCTCCACAACAAATTAAATACTTATTCCCAAGAAAACTCTGTATACTAAGATACCTGGAATCAGTAATATTGTATTATGCATCAGTGTTCAAAATTTTTCTATTCCCAGTATACCTCATCTCAGTAATTGCATAATGTCTCTGGTACAGGAAAAGAGAATTGAGATCTTATCAGGAACATTCTCCAGTGACTAAAGGCACCAACTCTTCCTTGCAAGTATTTGTAAAATTACTTTTTACTAGCAATCTTTATCCATTTTTGTATCTTCTCTGATTTTGAGGATAACTGAACTGAGTGTATTTGAGAGACAGGAAGATAGAGGGAGGGAGGGAGGGAAGAAGGGAGGGGGAGAGAGAGAGAGAAAGAAAGAGAGACAGACGACAGACAGAGACAGAGAGATAGAGAGACAGAGAGAGATGGATAGACAGATAGTCAGACAGATAGACACAGACACAGAGAGAGACAGACACAGAAGGAGACCTAGAAAGGGAGAGACATGGAGAGACAGAGACAGAGAAAAGCAGAAGAAGGGAGAGAGGGAGAGACAGAGTGTGTATATATATATATATATGTATATATATATATATATGTGTGTGTGTGTGTGTATATATATATATGTGTGTGTGTGTGTGTGTGTGTGTGTGTGTGTATATACAGAGAGAGACAGAGAGAGAGAGTGTTGGGGGGAGCGGGGTGGTTGGAACTGGAAGCAGAAAGAGGAAGCTGCATCTCTGCTTTGTAGGTACTTGTAGGAATTATCATTGATAATGTACCTAATGATACTCATACTAATAAGAAACACTAAGGTTTAAAAAGTGTTTTGATCATTGGAGCCCTGAGGTAGGAAGTCCAAGCACATAGTACTGTTTTACAGAAGAACTGAGACTCCCAGATTGGAAGTGACATATCTAGGCTCACACAGTTTCTGTGACTTGGAGCTAGGAATCCTGATGATAAGCCCTGTATTCTTCTTTCTGAAAAATACTACATCTCTAACTTCTGTCCTTATTGGGCTGCATATTACTTTGACTCAAAATGAGCTGCAATTTAAAACACTTGATGTAAGGCAAAGAGCACTGAATCTGTGATCAGAGGATATGGTATGACTTTCTAATGCTGAGAACTTGTTCCCTTGCTTCCTAATGTGATCATAGATCAGTCAATTAACTTTCCTGAGCTTCAATTTAATTGTCTTTAAAATTATAATTCTCAAACCACCTGCTTCTTGTGTGTTATCTCTAGAGTTATAAATCCATAGAGAACATCAAGAAAAACCCTTTCACTTTATAGATGAGGAAACTGAGATCTAGAATATTTAAGAAAATTATCTGAGATCACATAGAGAGTATCAGAGGCAGAAATTGAACCTAACTTCTCAGACTTTGAAATCAGGGATTTCTCCAGTATATAAAACTTTTTAAAACTTATATAATTCTTCTGCTCTTCTTTTCAGTTTCTCTTTATGTGCTTCCTACCATATTAGAATGTAAGCTCCTTGAGGCTAGGGACAGTTTTAATTACTTGTATTTCTATCTATAGCACTTAGAACTATACTTGACAGATGGTAACTATTTAATAAATATTGAATTTAATAATCTATTTATCTATTATCTAAGTGAATTAATAATGATAATATGATGAAATTAATCAAATAATTTGTTATTCAATGAAATTAGATAAATGAAGCTACTAGTACTTTTATTATGAGAGGCAGTGTGATTTAGTTGATAGAGTCTTGAAACAAAGAGATTTGGTTCATGTCCCATTTGCAATACATGTTGGTTATATAACCCTGGACAAATCAATTACATATTGATATTCTTTGCAGGATGCTCTTGAAGCTTATCACTAAAAATATTAGAAAACAAAAACAACATTCACAAAAAGGAAATTATAACCACTTACTTAAGAAATCTATTGAGTAAGAAGCAAAAAAGGCCAAGCCAAAAAAAAAAATACCAAGGATACTAAAAAAAAAATGACCTCATGAAACATTCTTCACAAAATAAACCTTCACATATTTTATGTATATAAAGCGTGTGTATAAACATATATATTTGTATATATGTTTATATTTGTATATATACAAACATATACATATATTCATACATACATGTATGAATATATCTTTTAAACTGCATTTATCAATTATTTCCAAACCTATGATACATTTCTATGTACAACAAATATGCACTGTCTATATATACAACCAAATGGAGAATGAGATCATATGTAAAGTCCATATGGAAAATTATTTTCTAAAATATACCACCAACCTAATAACCTCAACAACTACTGAAATGAAATGTGTTATTTCTTTTTTTGGAGAAAATTTAAGCTCATTTTGTTTCTTTCTAGCTTTAAATTCATTATCAACTCTTTACATAGAGTTAATTATCACTGCAAATGAAAGAAAAATTAGATTCAAGAATTATTAGCAATCTTTTCACAAATATGGAATGAAGTCATGTCATATTGCTCCATCAAAGTAGAGGTTTTGCAAGTCTCAAATGAGACAATGTGTGTAAAGCACCTTGCAACACTCAAAGTTCTTAAAGAATTGCTATTGTTTTGGTGGTTGTGTTTGTGATGGTTATTGTGGTTTTTTTTTAATCATTGTCATTATTTTAAGGTCATCAGGATTCCAGTCTAGTGAAGACTTCATTCCCTTAGCCCTACACACTTGCAGTTTTTTATAGAGCAACACAAATGTTTGCTGTTAAAAGTCTAAGAAGCAGGATCTTCAAGGGGAAAACAAAAGTGTGCATACATATACGTCTATACACACACAATTTTAAACTTAATCTTAATTACCACATTCTTAAATCTGGACAATCAACAAAAAAATTCTAATTTGTAGGGATTATCAATTTATGTAGTAAAAATGCTGGCACTGAAAATTTCACACCTGCCTCTTGAAATTTGGTTTGAGCTGGCTCCAGCACACTTATGACTATAAACCGCATTAAATAGATTCTTCACATTATAGACTCTTTCTCAATTGATTTCAAAACATTATTTATATTTGATAAATAAATAATTCTTAACCTACACCAAAGAAGGATAGAAACTGAAGGATTTGGTGATCTACCTGGAGCAATTAAAGAAACTAATACCCATGGACTTTGGAGGGTCCACAAAACAAGCATATTTGGACAGTTAGATGGCATATGAATAGAGTGCCAAGACTGCAGTCAGAAAGACTCATCTTCCTGAGTTTTAATTTGGCCATGAGTACTAGTACTAACTGTCACTAGAGTGACCCTGGACAAGTCACTGAAATGCCCTTTATCTACATTTCCTCATTTATGAAATAAGCTGGAAAAGGAAATAGCAAAGGACTCCAGTATGTTTACCAAGAAAACCCCCAAATGGGGTCATGGAGAATCAGACATGACTAAACAACAAACAGGCACATAATGCATAAAGATAGCAAAGGTATGGCTCTGCATGGATTCATTATTATTGCTGTTTGTCCTTGGTTCTTGAAGAGGATCAAGAATATTACAAGGGTGATGGCTTGACATGCACATGATCAGATGTAAACGAAGCAGAGGAATACAAAGTCATCAGCCTCCGATTCATCAAGTGACTAATTGAAATTCTGAAATCAAAGCTGTATGGAAGAATAAATGTAAAGCATTTGATGTCCACACTATACGGTATTTAATGGACATTTTCAGGACTATAAAATGCACCAAATCTGATCTTTAAAGTCACTTCACAAAAAATATGATACTAAAGAAAAGCAAGTTTGATACAGTAAGACATCTATAGAAAGATGGATACTTTTTTTCCTAACAGGAGAAAAAGACTGATGGATATTCTTAGAGGATGTGCTAAAGATGTTAAAAAAAAACTTACAAAAATACTTTAAGAAGAAGCAAACAGCCCTTCACTGAAATGAAGGGAAGGAGAGTTATTTCTGTTTCTTCTTTAGAATGATGAGATAGATTTTTATAATTACACAATATTTAGTATTATTTGTTGTTTTTCTTTCCAGGTTCATTGTTGTAGGCTTTGATTGTTGCTTTCATGGTCCTCCTCACTAAATTCCATATCACTTCTTTTAAGCCTTCCTTTGATTATTTTTTATTCATTGTTTCTTACACGTCAATATTATTTATGAATTGTAATATGTTTAGGCATTCAACAATCAATGGTTTCTAATACTTTGCTTTACAAAAATGTTGCTATAAATATCTTGGTATACATGGGGATTTTCTTTCACTGAGATTATGTTACACAGTCAAGCTTTTACTTTCAACTCCTATAAGAAAAGATTTTGCACAAAACAATCCATGACACTCTCTTGTAATACTGATAGCACCTGCTGTCATCTATGACTCTACTCATCTTCCCTTTTCAGACACTATGGCAAAACTCTCTCTCTCTCTTTCTCTCTCTCTGGTTTTTATAAGAATAGTCAAGGTTAATAAAGGATCATTTGTAACAATTTAAAGAAACAGAAGGATGGTCAAAGCATCATAATTGATTTGTTGACACAGTTAATACTAAGATGCAATAAGTTTAGATGTACCCGTGTTCCTATTTATAACTATACCATATTGACTTAATATGTTAATTGACTCATTCATAGTATGCTTATGCCCACTCATCCCAAGAACACTTTATTCTTGTTAGCAAAAGTGATCTCAGGAACTATCCATCTGCAAACTGATTTAAATATCTAATAATTCAATAATGTGAAAACAGACTCAAACACTCAAAATAATATATGATCTGTTTGAATTAGAGGTTTCCTCCACTACAGTTAATCTTGCACAACTTTTCTACTCATAACAAAGATTTGTCAGAGAGTGTTCTCCTAACATGTGGGAGAATCTCCTCAATTTCTATAAATGTTTTCAGTATGCTAATAGAGAATTTGGCTCTCCACTTGTCAATGCTTATTTTTGTCACTAACCAATTCATCTTTCTTTTTTTGTCTTTATTAAATTTTGTTTACTTTTAGTTTACAAGATTCACTTCTACAATACCTTGAGTTACAAATTTTCTCCCGCTTCCTTTCTACTCCCCCAATCCCCACCATGGTGGCATGCAGTCAAGTATAGGATCTGCAAATACTTTCACATTAGACATTAGTCAGATTGTAAAGAAGGATTGTAACCCATAGAATGAACAATAGGAAAGAGGAAACAAAACCAAACAAGAAAAAGAAAGAGAGCAGGTAGCTTGCTTCAATCTGCATTCAAACTCTTTTCTTTCTAGTTCTTTCTTTCTCTGAATATAGACATCTCTTTCCATCATGAGTCTTTTGGAGTTGTCTTATAATACCTTGTTATATTATAATCACCTGGATTCAGAAGCAGACAGCTCCCAGGTTCTTGTCCAGTCCTCTGGGCCCCTCTTGCTACACACTGAAGTTCACAGGGTCCAACACATCTCAAAACCTTCACCACTTCTGTTGCCAGGAACTCAAGGATCATCCAAGCCACAAACAAACAAAATCTTATCCCAATCATGCTTCTTCAGTCCTCCAGCAGTTCAGCTGGCCCTAGGACCCAGAAGAAATCTCAGCCTTCCAGGCAGCAACAGACACTTAAGCCTTCACCAGATTCCAGCCTCATAGAAAACTCCAACTTAGTTCTCAGTCCAGCATCCCAGCTTCCAGATGCTGTAAAAATTCTGCTCCCTCCACCAGGAGTTAAATTCTTGATTATGATTCTCCATTGCTGGAACTCTTCTTACACACACACACACACACACACACACACACACACACACTAGCTTCCTATCTCAGCCAACCCCCTCCTGCCACATCAGCAACAGAAGACAGAGTTCACACCTTCTGTCTCTTTCACACAGGAGACAAAGTTTGCACCTTCTGCCTCCTTCAAGGGGCACTTAACCCCAAGTTACCAAGGGTTAAGTATCTGCCAAATCAATTACCCCAATTGATTGGTATGACACTAAATATGTAATTTAATTTAGATAAAATTCTCATTTTTATTATATTAGCTTGACCCAGCAACAAGCAATTGATGTTTTTCCATTGAGTTAGATCTGCCTTTATTTCTGTGAAATGTTTTGTAGTTGTGCTCATATACGTCTTGGTTTTGTTTTGTCAAGTAGATTCCCAAATATTTTATGTCTACAGGAACTTTAAATGAAATTTCTCTTTCTATCTCTTGCTACTGGATTTCATTAGAAATATATAGGAATGCCATGGCTTTATGTGGGTTTATTCTCTATCCTGCAATTTTGCCAAATTTATTTATTGTCTCAAGTAGTTTTTTACTTGATTCTCTAGGATTCTCTAAGTATATCATCATATCATCTGCAAAGAGTGATACCTTAATCTGTTCTTTGCCTAATTTGATTCCTTCAGTTTCTTTTTTTCCCCTCTAATTGCTACTGCTAACATTTCTAGTATCAGACTGAACAAGAGGGGTGGTAGTGGACATCTTTGTTTCACCCCTGATCTAATTGGAAATGCTTCTAGCTTGTCCCCATTATTTATAATACTTGCTGATGGCTTTAAAGAGATGCTACCTATTATTTTAAGGAAGACTTCATTTATTCCTATACTTTCTAGTGTTTTTAATAGGAATGTATGTTGTATTATATCACAGGATTTTTCTGCATCTATTGAGATAATTATATGATGTCTGCTAGTGTTATTCTTGATATGATCAATTATACTGATGATTTTCCTAATATTGAACTATCCTTCTATTCCTGGAATAAATCCTGCCTGATTAAAGTTTATTATTCTTGTGAGAGGTTGCTGTAGTCTTTTTGCTAATATTTTATTTATACCCATATTCATGATGGAAATTTGTCTATAATTTTCTTTCTCCATTTTGTCTCTTCCTGATTTAGGTATCAGTACCATATTTGTGTCATAAAAAGAATTTGGTAGGACTTCTTCACCAATTTTCCCAAGTAATTTGCAGACTATTGGAATCAATTGTTCTTTAAATGTTTGGTAGAATTTGCTAGTAAATACATCTGACCCTGGAGATTTTTTGCTAGGGAGTTCACTGATGGCTTGTTGGATGTCTTATTCTGAGATGGGGTTATTTAAGTAATTTGTTTCCTCTTCAGTTATTCTGGGCAACTCATCGATTTGTAAATATTGGTTCATTTCACCAAGATTTTCAAGTTTATGTGCATATGATTGGGTAAAATAATTCCTAATTTTTGTTTTAATTTCCTCTTCATTGGATGTAGATTCACTTTTTTCATTTTTGATACTCATAATTTGGTTTTCTTCTTTCTTATTTTTATCATATTGACTAAAGGTCTATCAATTTGATTGGTATTTTTTTTTCATAAAACTGGCTCTTAGTTTTATTTATTAATTCATTAGGTTTCTTAATTTCAATTTTATTAATCTCTACTTTGGTTTTCATTATTTCTTATTTAGTATTTAATTGGGGATTTTCAATTTGTTCTTTTTCTAGCTTTTTCATTTGCATGCCAAATTTATTGACATCCATTTTCTCTAATTTATTCATATATGCATTCAGGGATATAAAACTTTCCCTAACAACTGCCTTTACTGCATCCCACAAGTTTTGATGTGTTGTCTCATTATTGTCATTCTCTTGAATGAAGTTACTGATTGTTTCTATACGTTCTTGTTTGACCCTGTCATTCTTTAAGATTAAATTATATAGTTTCCATTTAGTCTTTAGTCTATCTTTCCATGGCCCTTTATTACATATGATTTTTATTGCATCATGATCTGAGAATGATGCATTTAATATTTCTGCCTTTCTGCACTGAATGATGAGGTTTTTAATGCCCTAGTACATGGACAATTTTTGTGTGTGTGCCACGTATCACTGAGAAGAAGGTATATTCCTTTTTTCCCCATTCAGTTTTCTCCAGAGATCTATCATATCTAGCCTCTCTAAAATTCTATTTGCCTCCTTAACTTCTTTCTTGTTTATTTTGAGGTTAGATTTATCAAGTTCAGAGAGAGGGAGACTAAGGTCCCCAACTAGTATAGTTTTGCTATCTATTTCTTTCTTTAATCCCCTTAACTTCTCCTCTAGGAATTTGGATGTTATAAGGCTTGGTGCACATACATTAAGTAATGATATTGCTTCATTCTCGATGACTTTTAGCAGGTTTTAGTTTCCTTCCTTATCTCTTTTAATTAGACCTATTTTTGCTTTTGCTTTATCTGAGAAAAGGGTTTCTGCCACTGGTTTTTTTTTTGTTGTTGTTTACTTTAGCTGAAGTAGAATATATTCTACTCCAGTATTTTACCTTTACCCTGTGCATATCCCCTTGTTGCAGATCTGTTTCTTGTAAACAGCATATTGTAGGATTGTGGTTTTTAATCCATTCTGCTATTCACCTCTGTTTTATCAGAGAGCTCAACCCATTCACATTCACAGCTATGATTACTACCTGTGACTTTCCCTCCATCCTATTCCCTCCCCTGTTTCTGTTTTTCTTTCTTCCTACTCCCTTCCCCTCCTTAAGAGTTTTCCTTCTGACCACCTCCTCCCTTAGTATTCCCTCCCTGTGCCCCAGTCCTTACCTACCCTTTCCTCTTATTATCATTTCCTTTCCTTCTATCCATCCCTCCCTTTTTAGCCCCCCTTACCTCTCCTACTGCCTATGGAGCACAATGGATTTTCGTACTTAATGGCTTATGTTATTCCCTCCTTGAACCCAAACGAATGAGAGCAAATTTCACACAATGCTCCTCTCCCTCCAATCTCCCCCTCTACTATAGTATGTTTTTATGCCTCTACATATGGCATAATTGACCTCTTTCTGCCTCATACTTTCCTTTTCTCCCATTACAGTCCCTTTGTACACCTTAATAAGGCTTTTTTAATCATCAGATTATTTCATTTATACCCACACCCTCTATCTATGAATACCCCCTTTAAATGTTGTGATAATTATATAAATTTTATTTTTAAATTGAAATTTATGTTTATTTTTAGTTTACAACATTCATTTCCATAAGATTTTGTTACAAATTTTTTACCCGTCTTTCCCCTACTCACCACCCCAAAACAGTGATCCCACTGAATACCACCCCCCCAATCTACTCTCTCTTATATCCTCCCCCATACCTCCTTTGACTTTCTGGTTGGGTAAAATGGATTTCCATACCCCAGTGCCTGTATATCTTATTTCCCACTTTCATGTAAAAAAATATTTATACTGATAATATATATTTTAAAACATTTGATTTACAACTTTGAATTCCAGGTTTTGTCCCTTCTTCCCTCATCACCCTCACTTACTGGAAAGATAAGCAATTCAATGTAGGTTTTACATGTATAGTTATGCAAAACATTTCCATAGTGGATATACCGTGAAAGACTGACTGTATTTCCCTCCATCCTATCCCAAGCACCACCTTGTTCTATTCTCTACTTTGACCCTGTCCCTTTACAAAAGTGTGTGCTTCTAACTACCGTACCCCCAAACTGCCCTCCCCTCCATCATCCCCCCTCTCATCCTCTTCTCCCCTACTTTCCTGTAGGGCAAGATACCCAATTTAGTGTGTATGTCATTCCCTCCTTAACTCAAATTCAGTTAAAGTAAGGTTGAACCATTCCCTTTTGCCTTCCTGTTCTTCCCCTCCATTGTAAGAGTATTCCCTTGCCTCTTTTATATTAGATAATTTACCCTACTTTGTCTCTCCCTATATCCTTTCATTATATTCCTCTCTCATCTCTTAATTTTTTAAAAATATCATCTCTTCCTATTCAATTGATCATGTGCCCTCTAACTATGTGTACCTGTACACATATATACACACAGTCACATATGTGTTTATACACACATATACCCTTTTATATAGACATATATTTGTATGTATGTATGCATACATACACAGGACTTTATTTTTGATCCTGGGCACTTGAGAGCTATCTCCACTGAATCAATTATGTAAATTTTAATATTGACAGGTATCAGCTTCTCATACAGGGATTTAAACAGTATGTTCTTATTGAATTCCAAGTTATGTGCGTGTGTGTATGTAAGTGCATGTGTTTTCCTTGTTCACCTTTTTATGTCTTTCTTGAGTCTTGTGATTACAGATCAAATTTTCCATTGAGCTCTGGCTTTTTTATCAGGAAAGTCTGGAAATCCCTCATGTCATTAAATGACCATTTCCTTTCATGAAAGATTATGTTCAGTTTTGCCGGGTAGTTAATCCTTGATTGCAATACTGGCTCTTTTGCCTTATGTAATATCAAATTCCAACCCCTCCAGTCTTTTAATGTAGAAGCTGCTAGGTCCTGTGTAATCCTGACTGTAGTTCTACAATATTTAAATTGTATCTTTTTGTCTGCTTGCAGTATTTTCTCCTTGACTTTGTAATTCTGGAAGTTGGCTACTATATTTCTTGGAGTTTTCAATTTGGGATCTCTTTCAGGAGGAGTCTGGTGAATTCTTTTGATAACTATTTTATTCTTAGATTCTAGGAATTATTTTCTTCAGTTAGCTTTTGAAGTTCCTTTTCCATATGTTCAGTTTTAATTTTTAGGGAGATATTTTCTCCAGTTCGATTTTGAACCTCCCTCTCAGTTCACAAATTTTACTTTTTAAGGATTTGTTTTCTTCATTGAGATTTTTTTTTCCAATTTGGTCAATGTAGATTTAAATTTATCTTCTACCTCTCTAATTTGGCTCTTAAAATCTTTCTTGAGCTCCTCCAAGAATGCTTTTTTTGGCTTGAGACCAATTCAAAATTCCTTCTGTGGTATCAGGTGTGAGTATAGAGTCCATGTTGTCTTCTGCATTTGGTTGTTCCTGCTTGCTTAATAATATTGGTTCATTTTTCTTGCTTTTAATTTCTCAGCCTCCTTCTTACCCATTTTGATTGCCTATGTCCTGACTATGCTTCTTAGGCTGGGAGTTAAGGGCCTGGTTGTTGACATTGTGTGCTGTAGCCTCCGGGTGTCTAGACTGAGGCCAAGGCCAGGACTCTCAGTGTTTCCACTGAGTTACCCTATGGCTCACAGGGTAAATTGTGGGGGAGGGGTAATCTAGCCACTTTAGGTTTCCACCTCTGTGCCTCTGGGCTATAGCTCAGGCAGGTTCAGCAGCTGGTGGCAGGCAGAGCTGGTGTCTGCAGATTCTTCTAGTGATGCTAAGGCATACCTGGGCTTGTGTTGTTAGAGCTTGCTGGCTGCACCCCCCCCTGGGCTTTGGGAGCTCCTACTGGTCAGCTGAGGTGGGGCTTGTTGGGACACCTCCCACCCTTCATTTCAGACTCCTTACTGCCTCAGTTACACCCTTCCTCAATGACTCCCAAGCCTGAGGCTATTTCTTCATGGATGGCTATATTTCAGTTTCAGGGCAATATATCTTTATTGGAACAATGTTGTTAAACAATCTTTTTAAAATTTCTCTTCATGAGAAGTTATCATGGGATCCATAAAGGGACTCTACTATTCCATCCTCCCTGCTTCCTCCTATTAACTTCTGGATTCAACTGATATTTTATCAGTCCTATCATTCATACGCATAAATACACACAGGCATACACACATACGTATACATATGCAACACACATTTCTGCATGTATAATATATACACATGTATGTATATGTACACATGTGTTTATATTTATAATGTAGTGGATAGAGTGCCACACCCAGAGTCAGGAAGACCTGAGTTCAAATCTGGTGTTAGACACTAGCTGTGTGATCCTGGCAAGTCAGTTAAACCTGTCTGCTTTAGTTTTATTATCTGTAAAATGATCTGGAAAAAGAAATGGCAAACCACTCCAATATCTTTGTGAGTAAAACCCCATATGCAGTCATGAAGTGTTGGACATGACTGAAGAGTAACAACAACAAATATGCATACACACACTATTGGACAAGCTCTGTAGGTTACAAATCTAAATACCTGTTGAAATTAATGTAATAGATACTCTTTATTCAATTTATCCCACATGGATATACAATGAAAAGTCCTTTGAGTATTTACAGAGCCCTTCCAGGAAGTTCTTCAGTGTTATGGGGCTGTACAATGTCATCCACAAAAAGAAGCAACTGAAGGAAATCTTCATCCTCTAGAAATCCTTCTTCTCCCTGGACTTGTGAGATTCTATTCTATCACAGCTACAAATTCCTTTAAAATCTATACATCTCTATGTTTTATGCTCCAATTGGCATTTGTTTTTAGAAAATAATTGAACAGAATTATTTCTATGGTTATAGCTTCCAAGGAACCTTGAATGATTTTGATGTATAAATTAAAAATACTTCTTCTGTAAAAGAGAATATAAGGTGATGGTTTATTGTATGAACTCTTTTTCATAATGATCAAATGGTAAGTATAAAAGGATCTTATATTCTCTACAGTTTTCAGTTAATTGTCAAATGATAAAGATACAATTCATTGGGTTTTTTTTGTTTTTTTTTTGTTTTCCTCTTCTTTTTTTTAAAATTTTATTATAGTTTGCATCATTCATTTCCACAGATTTTGAGTTACATATTTTCTCCCCCTCTTTCTCCCACCCACCTCCCCAAAGCAGCCATCCCAGTGTGTCCCCCCTCCCCCAGTCTATTCTCTCCTATGTCACTTTTCGGAAGGGCAGGATGGATCTCCCAACCGCAGTGCATGTGCATCTCAAGTTCCAGTTGGATGTAGTCAATAATAATAATAATAATTGCATATATAGATAGATAGATACACATTCATAACATTTGATTATGGAACTCCAGATTCCAGATTCTTTCTCCTCCTCCCTCACCACCCATCCCCACTGGAAGGACAAGCAATCAAATACAGGCTGAACATGTGA
>CM053586.1:54638725-54658670 GCA_028646515.1 Pseudochirops corinnae
GAGACAGGGAGAGTCAGAATGGGGTTGAGCATCTCATGGAAGAGGCAAGAGTTGTTACAACAGAGGGGGAGAACAGGAAGGCAAAAGTGAAAGAGTCAACCTTACTGTCATGGAATTTGGACTAGGGAAGGAATGACAGAAACTCTAAACTGGGCATCTTGCCACATAGAAGAGTAGGGGGAAGGGGGATGAGAGGTAGGATGATGGAGGGGAGGGTGGGGTGGGGGGGAGGGCTGATGAATGTTCACATTTATGTAGAGGGACAGGAACAGGGTGGAGAATGTTTCAGGGGGGCAGGATAGGAAGAAGGGACACGTAATCAGACTCTCACAGTATGCTCACTATGGAGAGGTTCTGCATAATTTCACATGTTCAGCCTGTATTTGATTGCTTGTCATTCCAGTGGGGGTGGGTGACGAGGGAAGAAGAGAAAGAATCTAGAATCTAAAGTTCCATAATCAAATGTTATAAATATAAATCTCTATATATATGCAATAATAATTATTATTATTATTAACTACATCCAACTGGAACTTGAGATACACAGGCACTGTGGTTGGGAGATCCATCCTGCCCTATCGAAAAGTCAGAGGGGTGAGGGTGGAAGACATAGGAGAGAATAGACTGGGGGAGGCGGGATACACTGGGATGGCTGTTTTGGGGTGGTGGGTAGGGGAAAGATGGGGAGAAAATATGTAACTCAAAATCATGTGGAAATGAATGATGCAAACTAAAATAAAATTTAAAAAAAAGTAACTGAATATCCATTGATCACCATTTGAAAGAGATCCTATAAGGAAAGTTCATATGAATATTATAGTAAAATTCCTAAACCCCCAGCTCAAGGATAAAATATTAAGAACACACACACATTTGTGTGTGTGTGTATGTATATATATATATATATATATATATATATATATATATATATATATATATATATATATATGCATATATGTACATATGTCTGTGTGTGCCGCAATGAGAATCACACAAGACCTAGCAGGGGAGACACTAAAGGACTGTAGATCTTGGTATACTACATATCAAAGAGTGAAAGAACTGGGGTTGCAGGAGCAAATATCAAACCCAGAAAAGTTGGGTATAATCCTGAATGGGGAAAAAAAAAAAAGGACATTTGATCAACTGTCAGACTTTCAAGCCTTTGTTTAAAAAAAACGAACTTAATAAGTGCTTATTACAAGGGATTCAATAAGGACAGACCATTTACCACCTTTCATGCATGTAAAATGTAAAATGTATGTTTAAGATTGTCGTTGGTAATTGGGTAGTTCATAAAAACATTGGGATAGACTTGGCTATGATATGTCTTTAAAAAGCAAAAGTGTTTAGGAACAGTTAAAAAGAGTGATCATTTTGAATAAATGAGGTGAAAAAAGAAGAATCAAAACAGAGGAATTAGATGGGGTAGGAGGATTGGTACTTCTGGTAACCTACTTTCATCAGGAATGGGTTTAAGAAGGAACAATACATATATATCAAGAAGAATATAAAAGTCTTCTAAATTCATAAGAACTAAAATGGTAAGGGGATAGAGAGAGGGGAGAAGATAGGGAGAGATCTCTCCAGGGGAAGGTGAGGGAATAGGTTAAAGGGGGGTATAGAAGGGTTTTAGAGTTGTGGGAATGGGAGGATAGAGGAGGAATTCTTGGAGGGGGGAAGATTAAGTAATAGGAGGTAAGGTAGCAGGTAGAAGTAAAGTAGAGGAGGCAGGAGGAATAGGAAATAAGAGATTTGCACAAACATAAAAGCAAAAATCAAGAGTAGAACTTCTTAGGGCAAGTTTGTCTATGTATATATGTATATACATATGTACATACGTATGTATGTATGTATGTAAGTGTATATATGTGTATGTGTAAGTATACAAATATATCCATCCCTAGTTGTAGTCTTTTTGGGATGGGGAGAGGAAGGGAAAAAAACAAACAACAAAGTAAAATGTGCACAGCAGAGAACAAAAGAAAACTTACAAGGAAGCAAAAGTGGACAGCTCTAAACACAACATGTACTATTTTTCATACACCCTTTCTTGAAATGAAAATTTACTGCTCTATATTTTGAATCCTCTCTTATGTTCTGCTGTACACATGATATGCCTTGTTTTTTCTTCTCTTTCTTTGTATTTATGTTTCAATATTTAAATTTATGATGAGTTTCTTTGTTCTTTTCTCTATTTTCTATTTGAGTTCTGCTATTTGAGTCTACAATTAAAAAAAAATTGCAGACAATGTATTCATTCTGGATATAGTAAGACAAGCATACATTCCCTCGCCCAGTTGAACATAAACTCCTTGAGAGCAAAGACTTTAATTTTTCTTATCAAATTGCTACTGTCTAGCACAATGTCTGGCAAAAAAAATAGATATTTATTAAATATGTGTTTATCAACCTATGCAGAGAGGCCTTTTAGTAATAGAATGCAGCAAATAAACAAATTGGCTTTTTCTTGCTGTAAATTGTAGATAGAGCACTTAGAAACTCTCAAGTGAAGCCCAGAAAAATTCTAAGTACTGGAGAGCAATAGGAAAGAAGGAAAACAAAAGTTCTTTCTCTCTATCTCTATCTTTCTATCTCTCTCTGTGTCTGTCTGTCTGTCTCATATTCTTCCCTCAACTTTTAATAGATATTTTGTGTTATTCAACTAATCAACATATATCTGTTAAGTTTTTATTCTGTCAAATTGAGTTAGAAATTGAGGATAAAGAGACCCCAGTTAAACAGAGCCTGACTCCAAGGAAGCTTATTTGTATTATTTTTTTTTACTGAGGAGTCAATACATACTTATATGCATATAAAATAAATGCATAAGTAGGATACAATTATGTGGGGAAGGCATTCTATCTAATATCACATTGCACAAAAACAGTCACAAATATTTATTTAAATTGAATAAAGTTTGGGTTTTATTTTGTTTTTTTGTTTTGTTTTTTGGTAAATATTTTGAATATCAAGAAACCAGAAACCTTGGGTGTCAAAGCACGTAAGACACTACAAGGGAGTAAAATTCTCATTCAAAATTTTTCTGTTGGAGTACATATATCTTCATAGACATAAATGGGGGTGGGGGAAGCTTAGTTCATAACAAGGTGATATATCAAGCAATGATCAGTTTGCTGAGTTCATTTGGCGTACTCATCTTCTAGATTTATTCCAAGTCTGTATCTAGGAGAAAAGGGGGTGGGAATATACATTTATTAAGTACCTACTACGTTTCAAGCACTGATTGAAATGTACTATAAGTAGTATCTTATTTGATCTTCACAATATCTCTATGACATTGCTGCTATTATGGTTATTATGATCCCCACTTTACAGTTGAGACAATAAGGCAGATAGGTTAAGTAGCTGGCCATTTCACACTGCTAAGAAATGTTTGAGGCTAATTTAAACTTTTATCTTCCTGATTCTTGGTCAAACACTTTATCTGCCATCACACCTAGAACAGAGCAGTGGGATTTCAGAATCAGCAAAGACCTCAGATACTATCAAGTCCAATTTGTACATTAAAATTAACTCCTACTAAGAAATACCCAGGAAGTGACAACTAACATTCCTACTTGAAGACCTTCAATGAAATGGGAACCGACTTCTTCCAAAGGGAGCAAACTGTACACATGGACTATTTCAGTTCTTAAGGTTTTCCTAATATCAAGCCCTAGTTTGACTCCTTGGAACATTTTGCCATTGGCAGTCAAGTTCTATATTAATGTGGCCTAATTTGTAAGAAAATAAGAGAATCCAGACCTTTAGATATTGAAGAATTAAAATCCCTAGATCTTGTTTGTTTAACCCGGCATCTATTTGTAATTTGGAATAGCTATTTGTATGAAATATTTCAATAAAATATGTTAATGTCAATTATAGATTTTTTTTTTTTAAAACACCATTTTGTCATGCTTTTCCCACCATCTATGAATTGGGTAATTTAATTCAGTGGCCCTTCTGAGTACTTATTTCTATTTTTCTTTCAATACTCATGATACTTAGAGTAACTTTCATAGTGCACTGGGAACCATTGGAGATTCAAATTCATAAATTTTTTTTTCTAATTTTCCTTCTCTCAGGTTCTACATTTTCTCTTCCTCTCCTCATCTAGTTAGAATAGTTAGCTAATGAATGCTTTAAGCTCCATCCTTTGCCTTTTACATTTGTTTGGAGAGAGCCATTTTAAAAGCAGCAGTGGATAATCCCATTAATAAATGCTTCTCATTTCTCTTCATGCTTAGATCAAGACTGCTTTATAGAAATAAACAAACCATATTATGGATAGGCAGGGTTTTGCCTAAAATATCAATAGCCAATAAAATTAGACTGACTTGGGCTATGTTTTCATTTTCCCAATATATATTTCTGTGACAATATAAAAGTGAACTTGCTCCTTCCCCCAACCTTTTTGAAACAGGGGTAGAGGTCTTAATTTGGAGCACTGATCTTCAATAAGTAAAATTCCTCTCTCAATGAAAGTCAGCATCTCTTTTGCGACTTGTTATGATATTAGGGACTTTCCTGGGACACAGTTAGAGAGACTGGTTCTAAGGTCATGTAAAATTATACAACAGAGACAAAACCTCAACTCAGGTGTTTCTGGCTTGCCTATTCACTCTTTTCCATGCTATGCTGCCTCTCATTACTATTATTAATATTATCATTGCTTATATAGTTCATAACACTAAATATCTCCAAAGTATATTATCTCAATTCAGTTAAAAATAGGTTCAATTTCCAAGAATATGAATCACATGTTTATCATTTGTGTTCATTTTCTTTTGTAGATGTTGCATACATTGATCACTAATTAGAACTAATTTTCTAACAGAAATGTGTTTTATTTAAAGTTGAAAAATTAAAGTGATAGCTAAAGTAAAGAACAGTAGTCACAATTCATAAATCTACATTCTTTTTTTTCTTTGTCTCTGCCTGGAACATTATATTGTTTTATTTTTAGTTTATTTCATTCTTTGGATATTCTTTAGGTCAAATGTTCCATCAACTATTAAGTTCTGGGTACCATAACTTTAAAAGACTGATAAACTGAAAAGTTGAAGAGGCAACCTTGCTGAAGGTCATTAAGCCTATACCTTATAATGGTGACAATTATAATTATGAGAACAGCTTTTTATATAGTTTTTAAAGATTTGTTAAATACTTTTATTTAGGTTATCTCACTTGATCATATAAGGATGAAGGAACTTCAGATGTTTAACTTGGATTAGAGAAGGATAAAGAGGGCTTAATAGATGATAGATATATGCAACTATTTTTAAAAAAGCCATTATTAAGAACAATGTTTGTTGAGAACATTGGGCCCAATAGGGCAGAATAAGGAATGAAGGATAGAAGCAGTGATTTGATAAATTTTGACTTGATATTCAAACCTTAACAATCACAGCTATGCCAGAGTAAAACAGACTGCTTCATGAAGTATTTGTTTCTCCCTCTTTAGAGATTTTCCTACAGTGACTGATATGTTGCAGTGGGGATACTTTTTCATTTCCAGATCATATATACCAGATAGCTCCTGAGGTCACTTTTTGGAACCTGTCTAACTCAAAAACTTTTGTAATTCTGTAAACACATACTGACAATCTAGGAAAGAATCATGTGAAGAGGAGAAAATGATCACAGTTGATGAGTTTTTTGGACCTCTTAATCAAGTGACTAAATTATAAGATGAAGGATTGTCTCTCAACTTTATGATTCTGAGACCCTATGATACATTATATTTTGGTTGGCTTGTGTCTGCTCTCTATGTTCAAAAAAGTCTTGCTTCAATGAGTACTCAAGGAATCAAGGGGACACCTAAGCTGTCAAAACTGATGTCAGTAGGACATAACCTCTGATCCATAGTATTGACTTGAAGAGTCTTTGAGCATGGAGTAACACTGTTCTAGGCAGGTAGGTGGCACACAGTGGATAGAGAGCTGGAACTGAAGTCAGACCCTTCTGAGTTCAAATCTGGCTTCAGACACTTACTAGCTGAGCAGTACTAGCTAGACAAGTCACTTAACACTGTTTGCCTCATTTTTATCTTCTCTGAAATGACTTGGACAAGGAAATGTCAAACCATTTTAATGTCTTTTTCAGGACAACCCCAAATGAGGTCGTGAAGAGTCATATATGATTGACATAACTGAACAACAAAAAGACTAGACTGTCATTTGATAACCAGTCTAAGTGTGGAGAAGCATGTTATCACAAGACTCAAATCAAGGTTGTGAAGTTGTGGGTCACAGCAAGAGGTGAAGGGAGTAGCCACATTGAAGAAATCACTTCTGTTTCAAAGCATGAAATTCTCCTTTTGCAAATATATTCTCTTCTGAATGATTTTTTCCTATCAATCCTGGTTAATAATTGGACTAGACATAGAAAGTCATAAAAAGACCAGAAAAAAAATTCAGTAGATATATTTGATGTAGGTATACGGATCAAAAGGGAATGTCAAATTTAGCATTATCCTGAATATAATCTTTGCAAACATTTTGAGAAATCCTCATAGGAGTAGAAAGTAAATGCCTCAAGTAGAGCTACTGACTAACTTTAACAAAAAATATATATATTTCTATGCCTTGTACCTGGCATACAAAGCATATATAATACATATTTATTGATCATTTGGTTGATTGATGCTATTGGTGTAAGGAATGCTTCCTTATCCCCTTGCTTTCCAATGTAAATGTCCAATTATTTTGCCTTTTGACCTCAGAGACATGACTGAAAGCACTGGATTGTTAATAATCTTGCCTGCCATTACTCCTCCACTATGTTAATCTGAATCAGGTCAATAAAAAATCCTTAGAACATGCCACTGAAGATCAAGTTCAAAGTTAACATTGGAACTCTATATAGCCAACCATTAAATATGTTAAAATTGACTTTACCATGACATCATATAGCCCATATCTTATCCGTAAAATTAGCAGAAAAATTTTGTTAAATAGTTTGCTGAAATCTGGCAATAGCATTCCCCTAATTTCCTAGTCTTACCTATGAAGTAGCTGTAATTTTGTTAATATGGCAAAGTCTTAGATTGGTAACTCCCTATAACAATGTAGGTTAGCAATCTATGACTAAGGAACTATCTCCAATGCATGGAGATTAAGGGTCACAACTAATATGAGTCAAAGGTTTGAATTGAGCCAAGGTCTTTTTGACTCTGAATTCACCACTTTCTTGTGCTGGGACATGTTACTTCTTAATAGTATGTCAAAAAATGAATTAAGATTAGTCTTTCATGGCTTGTTTTTGGTTTTTTTTTCGAGGACAATGGGGGTTAAGTGACTTGCCCGAGGTCACATGGCTAGTTTTGGGATTAAGTGTCTGAGGCCGGATTTGAACTCAGGTCCTTCTGACTACAGGGTCAGTGCTCTATTCACTGTGCCACCTAGCCGCCTCTTGGTATTATTTTTTTTTAATGAAGCCATACATGCTGATTCTTTGTAATCACTGCTTCCTTTAAAAAATCATTAATCTTCCCTTTAATAATACATTCAAGATACTATGCCATAAGAAATAACAAGGTGCTTAGTTTTAGAGTGACCAGGGAAGACTTATGTGAACTCATGCAGAGTAAAATGGGCAAAACATAATAATTTCAACCATAACAACAGTATAAAAACAAGCAGCTTTGAAAGATTAAGACATTTGATTAATGCAATGACCAAACATGATTTTGGGGTGCAGGGGCGCAGGCTAGATTAAGTGTACAGAATCATTTCTTTTTCTTTTTTTTTCTTTCTAATCTTTTTGTACCTCTCCTATTCTCTTTGATTTTTCAAAAATCATCAACAATGGCTCAGCAATCATATCTGTAATTTCTTTAGTAGATCAGCAAGAAACTCACATAATATTTCTCTAAAATTATCTTTAATTTAATTTATTGGCTCTCTTGTTTTATCCTTTTCAGGCCAAAGACCATTCTCCTTGCCAGCGAAAAGGAAACACAATAAGAGTCAAGCATTTCTGCCATCTCTTTGCTGTCAGTTATAATCACCATATCCATCCTGTGTAGTAGTTGCTTCTTTGACTTATTAAATCCAATAAACTATGGCTTTTTTTTTTTATCCTTAACTTTTCTGTACTACACATTTTTGGAGGTGAAGTATAACTTCTATTGTTTTCACACAACACCATTTTATTTTTTATTATCACCTAATGTCATATGAAAAAGAAAAATTATCTGGTAAGTTAATTTTCTCAGAAAAAATTGTCTCTTTTCTTCTTATGAAGGAATAATTCTTTTTATATGTCTGGTCTTTAGGTTCTTCACCTGTAAAATGATAGAACTATATCAGACAACCAAAATTATCTTTGCCAGGATGTCTAGTTGGGTATTTATTGAGAAGCCTTTTGACCATATACTTCCTAGGCCAAATCCACAAAATGTTGGTGAAATTGGTATTATGTTCCATTAAAATGACATCTTACTGTAGCTTGAGGTCTTCATAAATCTTTTTTTTTTTTACTTTCTTGGTAATTTGGAAAAGTTTATAATGATATAGAGGTGGAATATTATAACTTTGATATTGTGAGAAACTTTCAAGTGAAAACTGAAACCTGCAAAAGACTGGCTCTGAAAGGGTTATTGCAACTAGATCTAACAAGGAGAAGAGCATCCTTTCACTAAGTGTCAGATGAGTTTCAATTTGGAAAGCTTGTGAATGGCAGAAACATTACATTCTTTATTCCATGAATCCAAAAGGATTCAATTTGCTGGGAAACTTCTTTCCAAAAACGTTCTATTATATCAAGCTTTACGGCAATTTCCATGATGTGAAACTTGTTGAAACTCTCCTGGGTTAGAGTCTGGAGTGAATTTCAACTATTCAAAAAAAAAAAAAAGGCAACAGATAACATATCTTGACATTAGGATTTAATCCTGTAGTTACATGGTAATACACACACACACGTATGTACATTTATGTATACATGTGTATATATAAAAATAGTCTGCAGTAATTTTTTATTTTATTTATTTATTTCATGTTATATAAATATATATACATACATACATACATATATGTATATATATAAATATATATAAAGAGAGAGACAGAGACAGACAGACCGAGACAGAGAGATAGACAGAAAGAGACAGAGACAGAAAGAGACAGAGAGACAGAGAGCCTATAGTAATTTTCCTTAATGATTGACCACTGGCTCAGGAAACATATTCTAATGGGAGACATTTCATATATTCATGTAAGTACTTGCAAAGCATAGAAAAGGTAAATGTATACTCTGTCTGTGTGGGCAGGGCAGGAAGAGGTGGGACTGGTATAATTGTATAATAAGGTAACTCATATAATTAGGAAATTGCTGTTGTATGAGCTGTCACAGAAACTGAATTTTGCTAGGAGTTTTCTTTTAGGGATTTTTGTCAAAAGGCAATTGGAGAATTCTTTCAATTTCTTTTTTGCCCTCTGGTTCTAGAGTATCAGGGCTATTTTCCTTGAGAATTTCTTGAAGGATGATTTCTAGGCTCTTTTTTTGATCATGGTTTCTGAGGAGTCCAATAATTTTAAATTACCTCTCCTGGATCTATTTTCCAGGTCAGTGGTTTTTCCAGTGAGATATTTTACATTGCCTTCTAATTTTTCATTTGTTTGGACCTGTTTTATAGTCTCTTGATTCCTCATAAAGTCATTAGCTTCCATTTGCTCCAATCTCATTTTGAAGGAATCTTTATCTTCAGTGAGTTTTTGAAATTTCTTTTCCATTTGGCCCATTGGACTTTTTAAGGCATTCTTCTCCTCATTGGCTTTTTGGGCCTCTTTTGCCATTTGAGTTAATCTGTTTTTTAAGGTTTGCTTCAGTATTTTTTGGATCTCTTTTAGCAGGTGGTTGACTCACTTTTCATGATTTTCTTGCACCATTCTCATTTCTCTTCCCAATTTTTCCTGCACTTCTCTTACTTGATTTTCAAAATCCTTCTTTAGCTCTTCCATGGCAACCAGTTCATATTTTTCTTGGAGCTTTTGATACAGAAGTTTTGACTTTGTCGTCTTCTGCTTTCTTATTTTGATCCTCTTTGTCCCCCAAAGAGATTGTATGGTCTGATTACACTTCCTCTGTTTCCTCATCTTGCCAGCCAAGTACTTGACTTTTGAGCTCTTTACCATGGTATAACTCTGCTTCCAGAGTGGAGAGAGCTATGTCCCAAATTTCTGGATTTTCTTCATGTGTTGTCAGAGTTGTTGTCAGAGATATGAGGAGGGTGCCCTCTCTACGGCCATCACAAACTCTGGCACACTAACATTCCTCACACCAGGACCACCACTTAAGACTGAGAGCCAAATTCAGCAGGTCAAAGCAAGAGTGATTATCCTCTGAATGGTTGCTTGGTTCCCCTACAATCTGCAGGTCAGGAGCTCTGGCGGCAGCCATGCTGAAGTAGCTGTAGCTGCTATGGCGCTGCCACCTCTCTCAACCCTGGGGCAGAAGCCAGACTGTGCTCTTCTCTCACCCAGTTCCAACATAGTTCCCTACTGACCATTTACTTTGGTGTTTATGGGTTGAAAAGTCTGGAAACTCCCACAGTTGCTGGTGATTCACTCTCCTGAAGTCTGCATCAGCTGGTCTGGGCTGCAAGTATGGGTTGGCACAGCTCATGCTGGACTATGCTCAGCTCCCAGTCCAGTGAAATAGACCCTTCCTGTTGACCTTCCAAGCTGCCTTCATGGGGAGATTTGTTTCTCTCTGTCACTTTGTGTGTTCTAAATTCTGTTTAGAGTAATTTTTTTTTACAGGTATTGGAGGTGGTTAGAGAGGGAGTTCAAGCAAGTTCCTGCTCTTACTTTGCCACCTTTCCAAACTGAAATTTGAAGGAATCTAGGAATGGCAACAGATAGAATTGATCAGGGATGTTATTTCAGATATAGGGGACAAACTATGCAAAGTCATATAAATAGAAATTGGCCTTCCAACCAATACTCCATCTGGAATGGAAAGTGGCATGAAATAATGTGCAATCAGCTTGGAAAGGTAGGTGAGAGCCAAATTGTGGTAGACTTAAAATGCCAATCAAGAAGAAGTTGTATTTTTATCCTAGAGGAAATTGGAAACCCCTGAATCTTTTCAGTTTGGGGGGGCGTAATCTATGTTAAAATAATATCAAGTTGACTCCTGTATAGAGAATGGAATGGAGAAGAGTTAAGTAGGGAGACAAGTTATCAAAAACAAAGCACGAAAAACTTATCAGTACAGACGTTTTAATAGCAGCTTTAAGTATAATTGAAAAAAAAAAATGGAAGCAACCTAAATGTCCTAAAATAATAAAATGATGAATAATTATGGTACATTTAAAAAAATAGGGCACTGACATATCCTTTTCAGACTTTTTTTTTTTTAATGGTCACATTTGCAGGATAGAAGGACAAACAAAAGAAGAATTTGAGTGATCACACTAGATATGCTACATTTGCATCTGAAAAGGCCCAGGATGTTGCTATGCAGTTAAGCAGAAATGAATTAGCTATTGGTTTATTCATTGACCCCAAACATTCCCCTGCTCATTCATTTATATAAGCAAACATTGGAAACCTTTACTATAGGGCCATATGACAATAATTGGACAATTGTCTATTTTCTGGTTTATAACCTAGTTTTCAGAAATAAAAGTATGAGATGTGGATTGGATAGTCACCATAAGCTAGAAGTCTCTGACTGAGAGATTGAGAGGCACTCAGAAGAATCATTGGAAAGAGATAATAAACCTCAGGGCATCAGTTGGTTGGGATAGTCACATTTCTATTCCTAAAATATTTGGGCCTGGGGCTAAGAACACCCATCTCAGTGAATTGGAGGCCCCAGCTAAGACTGTACCAATACAATAGGGAAGATACATGCTTTTATTAGAATAAATTCTAGCAAATACACTTACAGGAAATAGACCATTTTAGTTCTATTAAGTGGAGTGAAGTGATTGATTAATAGATTCAGTAGAGAAGGCCAGTCCTTCTGTGTTTGATTGGAATTGTGGGGATACCCAATGTTATATACAAAATAAATTAAAAGAAACTCTTAGATCAGGTGAAATATTAAAACTGAAAAGTTTAGAAAAGGTCTATCATAGGAAGTGCTACTTGAGTGATATCTAGTACAAAAATACATGTAGAAACAATGGCATGATAAGTTTAGAAATATTATGATCAGTTAGGGATGGGGGTTTTCAGGCCCTTTTTCTGAAAGGGGGCATAATAAAAATATATTATGAGGGTCATAGCTTGATTTTGTTAGATGGGAGGATTTCAACAAATGTGGCATAATATCCCAGGTATAGGGAGGTACAGCATGAACAAAGATTTGAAGTTCAACTTTAATGAACTCTAGTTTACCTCTACATTAATACTATGAAACAGGTTAGGAAAATTAAGTGAGAATCAGAATGTAGAGGAAATTTTTCCATCTTAATTCATGAATTCATGAGTTTTTACATACAATGCATAAAAGAAAAAATATATAGTTCTTAAACTTGGGCATGTTAAATTAAAAAATTGCATCAAAGTTGTTCAGTAGGTATCTTGAGTCTCCTGGCATGACAGTCTCCATTCTTTTTGTTTTCTCACTTGGTGAGATCTTTTTCCCAACTGATATTTTCATCTGTTCCCTTAACCCTTTCAAGACTTGCAGCTCACACTGATATCTTCGCTAACCTTATATTCATTTTTTAAAAATCCATTGTTTTGAGAATCAAGACAAATTATTGTAAATTTACAAAGTAGATGGTGCTTTGGGTGGGAAAATGGCTTTAATGGCTTAGATAATAGATCAAAGATTAATGAATATTAAGAGATTTAGCTTCCACAGTGAGCTCAGTCCAACAAGAATTCAGTCATTGAATTGCTTACAAAATTAACTGTATTTTAGAACAATAATTAAATACGTATAGAAAGAAGGTAGGTCTATGTGAGAGGCCTTTCCTGCCATTATATAGAAATTACTTCCTATTAAAACACCTAGCTAGAATTTTGAAAAATCCTCAAACCTACTAAATCAGAGGTTGAAAAACTATACTTGGCTATGCAAATTATTATGATGTCAGGATCCTGGGATGAGTTTCCCTGGACTATTAGAGCTCATTCTTTTGCCCTGGTTATTTTGGATAGAAGTTAAAAAAAACAGGCAAAGAATGGATAAACCTTCAACAAGACAATCTTTATGGTTGCAAACCAATTTATGTGAGTTCCACATTAAGTCTTAATAACTATAATGCACAACTACACTGTTTGGCTTACAGAAGACTTAGGATATGAGAGCTGCCTTCAAATATTTGAAGAGCTGTCAAGGAAGAAGGAACACATTTGCTTTACTTGGCCCCAGAGAGAAGAAATAGGAATAGGTGGAGATTAAAATTATTCAGATTTGGGCTCAAGGTAGATAACAGAAAGAATTTTCTAACAATTACCTACAAAATGGAATTGCTTACTTGAAAAGTATTGGGACTCCTATTACTGGAGGTCTTCAAGTGAAAGATGTATTTCTCATGAGCATAGTCCTTGCTGAGCAAGCCTTAAAGAAAATTATTTTAAAGTATGAGTTTGATCATAGAGCTGCTATTATTGTTTCCAAAACTCTAGTTAATCAAAAAGGCTAGAATGAATCATTATTCACAGCAAATATAACCACCTGTTGCAGACATAAAATCTGAAATAATGAAGACTGCCAAAAGAGTAAAATTTAGGGTCTTTTAATCAAGGCAATAGAATTGCAATTGGGGGTTAACATATATCACCAGCATACTGGAATGTCCAAGAGGGGGATAGAGGAGCAGGGTTGAATACATTTCAACTCAGAGGGAGCCTCATGGGAGTCACACCCTTGAGAAGTTATTTTATGTTGTTTTGCATAACAGCTGAAAATTCATAGAAAAATTGGGAAGCTTGGGGGGGAAGGGTGATATCTGGTCAGAAGAGCAGACCCAAGCTCCAGGTGAAGCTTAGGGAATCCTTTTTGACCCACTCCAACCACGGGATCATTTGGGATCAAAGTCAGGTAGCCCTTTCTGGTGTTGAAATTCAAAATTCTTTTAAAAAATGGTGTGACAGTTCTCTTTTAACTAGTTTTGATCATTCTCAGGCAGTTCTCATAGCTCTGCGATTGGGCAAAGTCAATTGCATTTAAAACAGCCCAACCCATTAAGCCAGATTTTTTTTAATCTGGTATTCTCAGAGATTTTAGTAAATCCATGATGAGGGGCAAATATATATTTCAAAACAATTGGTTTCCTTTGTAACCCTATTTTTATGCATTTAAAAACATTATTCTGAGAAGGGTTGACTTTTCAAAACTCACATATATGTCTGGACACAAACACATGTCAGAACTGCTAAAAAAGAAATAAAAATCTCAGCTGACACAATATATTGCCAATGAAACTATGTAATAAACCTCTCAGTCAAATCATCTCTCTCTCTAAAATACACTTGTAGTCTTTTGCTAGTGACTGTCCTACATAATTATAGATATTTGTGTACATGAGTTCCCTTCTATAACTATAGTGTAAGCTAATCTTATCCTTCATAATTCTGTCAAAAGAACTTCCTAAAATATTTTCATCACATTATTTCTTCCACTAAAATCTTCTGGCTACTCCAAATATATAAACTCATTACTCTGCCAGTCAAGGAACTCTATCAATGCTCTTCTACCTACTTTCCCAACTTAATCCTATCACAATTGTCTTTTTATTCTTGCTTCCTTTGATCATAGTGGTCACCTGGTCATTCCTTCTTCCCTGCCTTCATTCTCTGTCCTGTGGAATAGCCCTTGTCAACTTCTCTTTTGAATGGTCTCCTCCAAAGTACCTTATTTCTGTAAAAACTACCACTACACTGCCAGTAACTAAGGTTCACAATTTTGAAGTCACCCTAGAGTCTTCACTACCCATAATTCCACACATTCAATCTCTCAGTTTGTACAGCTAAGTACAAGCTGCTTTCTGATCACATAGTATAGTGAATTCTCTATTTATTCAGCAGTAAATTAAAGCAAAACATTCACAGAAACCGAAGTACAGCATTCACAGTGTTATAACATAACAACTGATCACTAAAGTGGCCACATAGTTTTAAGCAAAAGGTATCATTCAGTAAGTCCTTAACTCAATCATCCTTAAGGAGCAACCCTCCTTAAAAGACACAAAGTAAAAAAAATCAAAGTTCTCCACTCCTAGGTCACGTTGTCTTACTCTCTCAGTCACAACGTCTTCTTTCTTCTTGATTGGAGATTGGTTTCCAATCATCCTTAACTCAATCGTCCTTAAGAGGTACAAGGTATAGAACAAAAAGTTCTCTCACCCATCAGCCAATAAATTATGATCTTCTCAGTCAGCATCAAGTACCCAAGGAGAGGTCTTTTTATCTTGACTCATGGCTGGCTCCCAAATTCCATGGTTTCTCTTCCATGTGTCTAGCTCCTCCCTGAATCTACCCAATCATCACCTGGATTAACAGGTAGGCAGCTCTCAGCACCTTGGCCAGTTCCATATTGAAGCTTACAGTGTGCAGTCCACCTCAATTCCTTCACAGTTTCTGTTTCTGGGAAGACAAAGCTTAACAGAGCCAAAACAACATTCTTGCACGTTGTTGGCATCATCATCAATTCACTATCTACCTGTGAAATCAACAAAGACCCACATACAAAGTCTGAGAATTGTAATAGTAATCAATCTAGCAGATACTTAGCCTTTAGTGACATAGAGCTAAGTATGAAAGGTGTGAGCTCTTCTCCTGTTGCTGATGTGGCAGGAAGGGTTTGGCTGAGACAGGAGGCTAGTGTTTGTATATAAGAAGAGTTCTAGAGACAGAGAGACAGAGTTGGGAATGTTCCTCTTAGTGGCTCCTGGTGGAGGAAGAATTGTGGAAACTGAAGCTGGCTGAGAGAGAGAAAAAGAGGGACAGAGAAAGAGAGAGACAGAGAGAGAGAGAGAGAGAAAGAGAAAGAGAAAGTGAGAGTTTCTCTCCCAGCATCTGGAAGCTGAGAACTGAGTTGGAGTTTTCTTGAGACCAGAATCTGCCTGGAAGGCTGCCTGGAAGGGCTGCCTGGAAGGCCGCCTGGAAGGGCTGCCTGGAAGGCCTCCTGGAAGGCCACCTGGAAGTCTGAGATTCCTTTTGGGTCCTAGGGCAAGCTGAACTGCTGGAGCACTGAAGAAGCATGACTGGGATAAGCCTTTGTTGGTTTGTGTCTTGCTGGATCCTTGAGTTCCTGGCAAAAGAAGTGGTGAAGGGTTTGAGATGTGCTAGACCCTGTGAACTTCAGTGTGTGCCAGGGACTGCTCTGAGGACTGGACAAGGACCTGGGAACTGTCTACCTCTGAGGACTGAATGAGAACCTGGGAGATGTCTGTCCCTGAATCCAGGTGACTATTTGGTGGGTTCACATAGGAGCTGGGACCATGGAAGGGGATCCAGGGAAGCTGAGAGACCACCCTGAGTTAAGATGAAGAAAAGGCCTCTCCTTGGATGTAGAATGCCTGATGAAATTGAAATTTGCTGAACACCAAGGGGTGGAGGGTTTGTGTAATTTTCTAATGACTGTACTTAGTGATTAATGATATTTACTAATTGTGAATCTAGATTAGTGACTGATTGAGTTGATCTATGATTGCCTCATGAGTGGAAGATTGATTATTGTATTGTGAATTGATTAAATGATTGAATATTGATTACTGTATTGTGAATTGATTGAATGCTTTGCTCTAAATATTGTGGCGACTGTAGTGAAAACTGTGTGGCCATTCTAATGTTAAGCTCTTAGGAATACTATATTGTGATTTGTTGTGAATGTTTGCCTTGATTTGTAATGGAGTAAATGGAGTGCTCACTATACTGTGTAATCAGAACCTTAAAAGCTGTTCACAGTAGCATTCTTTTGGGAATCTGCTTGTGCATGTTACAAAAACTCAACACAAAAGATCAGTATAATCCCAGGACATCTGAGACCATCCTCCAGGACTTCTGTAAACAGACAACAAGAAAATCCTCTTTTGGGGCTTCCAGTAAGATTCCAGGGCTTCTGTACAAAGTATCAGAAACAAAAATAGATACAAACAGAACAGACAAACAGAGTGCCTGGCCACCACAAAGTACCCCTCCTCAATTCTGCCACCACATGTGTTCTCTTCTCAGTTCTACTCTTTCCCAGCTTAGGCTTCTCCTCATATGTGGTCATTAGATCCTCCCTATTGCATCAGCAAGTTCCTCCTACTGTGGGGTTCACATGTTCTATTTCTTAAAAAAGACTTGGTATAATCAGGGCAAGGCTCAAAAGAAACTTGAACTGAAACAAGATGTTAAATAATTAAATAGCTTAAAAAAGGCTCTAAGTACTTCTTTGCTTGCAATTACACAGTATATTATCAACCTACCCTCACTATACCTCTTGTGTCACTTCATTTCTTAAATTAGGTGGCCCCTACTATAGTTCAAGGTCTTGTCATGTTTTGCCAGGACTTTTATAATAATCTTTTAATAGATTCTCTTCCTGTATTCTCTGTTCTGTAAACTGTCCTTTATATGATTGCTAAAAGAGTGTTCCTGAGGCACAGGATCATGTCTCTTAAGGTCATGTCACTTCTCTGCTTAAAAAAAAAATCAATGTCTCCCTATTACCTTCAGTCATGTTCAGTTGTCTCTGATTCCTCATGACCCCATTTGGGGTTTTCTTGACAAAGACACTGGAGTGGTTTGCCATTTCCTTCTCCATTTTATAGATGATGAAACTGAGAAACTATTGCTACTGAGATAAAATGAAAAGTTCTCAACCTGGAAGTTAAGTGCTCTGGCAACCTTATTCTAGGCTCTCTACAAAACTCAGGCTATAATGATAAAATTACTTCACCTTCCTTCAATTATTTTAATTTTCCTTAAAAATCCTATGCTCTAGTCAATTTGGACTGATGGTCATTGCCCAAACTTCATGCATATACCCTTGCCATGCCTAGAATTTACTCCTTTCTCATTTCTCCCTCACTTTATTTTTAATCTTATTTCAAGATACAAGTTAGATGCTATTTCTTTCATGAAATTTTCTTTGATTTCTCCCAAGTGTTAGTGTTTTTTTCCCTACTTCAAATTATTTTATATTCATTTATCTGTATTCCTAGCATTTTCTTCCAGCTAAATGTAAAGTTCTTGCATAAGAACCATATCATATATCTTTATATGTCAGGAACCTACTAGAGTGCCTTGCATATAATACAGAAAGCATTTAATATATGAGTTTTGAATTAATGAATGTTCATCCTTCTCTTCTGCTCAGTTTAACATTTTGCATTTTAATGCTTTGTGCAAAACACATCTCTGTGAAGAAAAGTCATGCACTACAAGTTTTCTCTCTATTATACATTTACTAAAGACTATGTTCACAGTCAATGAAGCATCATCAATTACTTGCTTATAGGCATCTTCCTGGTTATGATTCAAATGGTTAGGATACAAATAGAAAAATGAGACTCTCTCTCCTTCCAAATAGCTCACATTCTATTTGGCAGAGACAACATATAGAGAACAGTTCAGCTAATGGGAAGATAGAAAGTTCTGGTGGTCCTTAGTGAAGGGTATCTAAGCAATGTCAGGGCCTTAGAATAAGTGTCTTTAGGGCAGGTGGCAATGCCTAATAATCTGGAGGGAATAGCCACAGAGAAGCTGCTAAAGTTTGATGTACTAGAGGCACAACGTCAGGTCAAAGGTCAAAATCAGCATTCCTTAGGATACAAAGGAAGGGAAGCTGATAAGACCCATTGATGCTCCATTTTACAAGGAGTGTTATGGTTTGTAAATCCTTTGTTCATTAGTGCAGTGTGAATGTGAGTGTCCTCAAGCTAGGGGGCCTGAAGTTTACTGAGATCACCCCCTTTGGAAAGAAGGAAGAGCTCCTACATTCAAAATGAGTGTGCAATTAAGGGTAGAGCTTGGGGTCGTGGTCAGAATTCAGATGGGAAGGGAACATAGGAAGAGGACATTAGAATAAAGGTTGAGTTAATGAAGGAAAAACTCATTTTTGTGAATGAAAGATAAGTAGAAACAAAATCAAACTTTTCCACAGTGGTAGGTCTTTCTAGAATTTGTGTCCTGTTGGCATACACTTTGAGAACTCAAAGTCACCAGCATTCTAAGAAGAGGGAACAAGGAAGGACTAGTAGACATATAATAGGTACTCATTATTTGTTTTTTAATTGAATTGAATTGACAAGCACTGAGCCAGTGAAAGGTATTATCATAATTTCTTTTATTCCATAATTATAATGAATCAGATTCTCTTTTCACATAAATCATTTCTTCTATGGTAACTCCACTGAGAACAAAGGAGAAGGATCTCATTCTCTGGTTCTATGAAGGTTTTCCCAAGAGAATCTGAGCCATCAGTACAAGGCTATTTCTGGAATATCAATCTATGTTTTAAAATATTCACATTCAAATACTTATTTTGACACTAATTTTAGCACATGAAAATATTGGTATTAAATTCAGAAAGATTTACTTAGAGAAATAGTTCTGACCTTCCTTTACTTAGAAAACTCAAAGAAGCAAAACTGCCCTTTTAGACAGTTCAGCAAAATTATGCCACTCTTTAGAAAAAGTTTAGAAAGCCCCAGAGTACAAATGTACCAGAGGTACAAATAATAATATTTCATTTCTAATGGTATTTTTAGGATCATAGATTTAGGTCCTGAAACAAATTCAGGTGTTTTCAGATATCCACAACTTTTAAATTTGCAGATGAGTAAACTGAGGCATGAAGAGGTCAAGAAACTCACAAAAGGTTAGACAGGGAGGGATTCTCAAAGATGGGTTGTGAACCCAGGTCCTCTGATGTGAGAGCCACTACTTTTCTTTTTTTTTTTTTTTTTTTTAATTTTATTATAGTTTGCATCATTCATTTCCACAAGATTTTGAGTTACATATTTTCTCCCCCTCTTCCCCCT
>CM053586.1:54659170-54674760 GCA_028646515.1 Pseudochirops corinnae
CTGGGACTCTTCCTACTTACTTCTGGCTGACTGGATAATGAAGACTCCAAGACCGAGGCCCAAGACGACGATCCGGATCCAGGCCGCTCAACACAAGAGCACTGGCCTGAGAACAATCGCTTAGTCCCCCTGCTGTCTGCAGGCTGCGGGCGGGAAGCTACAATGTGGAGGTGGGTGCAAAACCTCTGCCTTTCGCTTTTCTGCTCTGGAGGCCTTTCGGCCAGACTGCTTTTCTCCCCCTTTCCCAATTCCCACTTAGCTAATTCTGAATGCTGCTTGCAGCTGCTGCTAATCTGCTCACCAGAGAGGCTCCTCTGCTCCTCCTGTCCAGCCGCCTCTGGGCACAGCCGCAGCTTCAGGCCAGGCTGGTTTCGGTTCTCAGTGCTGATATGGTTCTTCGTAGCCGAGCTGACTTTAGTGGGAAGTATCTTTGTGTGCGTTTTGGAGTTCTAAGATTGGTATAGAGTCCTATTTTATGGGTATTTTGGGGTGGCTATGTGAGAGCTGCGATATGTTGCTGCAGCTACGCCGCCATCTTGGCTCCCTTTTTTTTTTCTTTTTACAGTGGTATGATTCAAAGAGAACTTGTATGACTCAAAGATTCAAAGGTCACTGCCCTGCTCCCCTATAACTACAATGGCTAGTGCTCCTTTTTCCCCTGGAACTGTGACCCGATACCCTACTCTCCTGATGCTGCAAGTGTTAGTGATCCTTTTTCCCTTTTAATTGTGCTAAGGGCCACTATTTCCCTGCAGCCACAAGCACTAGTGCTCCTCTTCACACTGGAACTGTGACCTCAAATTGCATATTGGCAACACAATAACATCCTGCAACCATTTCCAGAAAAGGTACTCTGTAATCTTTTTCTGACCAGTTTCCCAAGTCCATTGCTATCTCTGGTCAGAGAGCTCCTGAAGGTTCACCACTGTTGTTGCCATTATGTGCATTGCACTCTGGGGAAACTCCCACTCTGTTGTCACAGATCTCTCTGGCTTGCCTCCTAAGTTGTCTTGGGCTGGGGAAAAAAATGTCCTGTCCAGCGTTTTTTTGACTTATCATCTTTAGAATTAAATTTAAAGCATGATTTTAAAGTTATTTGGAGGTGAATGCTAGGAGAGTGCAGCTGAGTAACTGCCTCTTATTTGCCATCTTGACTGCCCATATGTTTATTTTCTAAGATAGTGATAAAACTTTTCTGAAGATAGAGCTGCCTATACAATGGTTTTAGACTCCAATACTTTTTCTCTGTGGTTAGCCAACTGTAAAGTGGAACCAATAATAAATCCCCCAACCGTTATAGATATATATTTTGTGGTGACACAATTTTCATATAAATAATACTTCTTGAGGCACTTTGTTTTTTACCACTTAGAATGTGGCTTTGAAAGGTAATCACTTTAAGATGTTCTTTCACATTCTGCTGAGACATTAGGGAAGTCTTTTAAGGTGCATTTGAGTGATCAGATTGATTTTTTTTTTGGTCATTTCACTAATAGGTAACATATTGAGAATACAGAATATATTATCCTAATATGTAAGAAAAAAATTACTTCTGAAGTTCTTCTTAGCCCTGACCTGTCAGTATCTCTAAGGTATCTTTCAGTTCACAAAATGTTTATGATCCTATGATACATCTTGGAAATTTTCCATTATTAATTCTGTATATATATATATATATATAGAATATATATTTGATTTTAAGAGGGGAGAAGGCAGGGAAATTGGGGTTAAGTGACTTGCCCAAGGTCCTATGACTAGTAAATGTTAAGTGTGTGCAGTTGGATTTGAATTCAGGTCCTCCTGACTCCAGGACTGGTACTCTTTTTACTGTGTCACCTAGCCACCCCTCAATATATATTTTTAAGAATGTACTATGTGCCAGGCACTATGCTAAGCACTGAAGATACAAAGAAATGTTTAAAAAATGCATTCTCTCAAGGAGCTCACTCTCTGGGCGAGGTGTTAACATGCAATTTATTATGTACAAACAAGGAACGTACTGAGAGTATCTTTCAGGTAAGGCACTGGGAAAGACTTCTTGTAGAAGATGAGAGATGAGACTAGCTGGAATTCAAAGTTGAGAAAGAGAGAGAGAGAGAGAGAGAGAGAGAGAGAGAGAGAGAGAGAGAGAGAGAGAGAGAGATTACATGGATGGGGCAGCTAGTGACAGTGTGTGGAATCAGGATATGCAGTATCTTACATGAGGAACTGCAAAGAGGCAAGTTTCATAGGATTGTAGAATAGGTAGGTGGGAGCAAGGTGTAAAAAGACATGAAAGCAAGGAAGGAAATAGATTTTGAAGAGTTTTAAAAGACAAAAACTCTAGGTGGCACAATGGGTAGGTCTTAAATTGTTAAGACAGCTTATTGAGCTCAAATTTTGCCTCACTCCATAACTAGCTGTGAAGATCACCCAAGATAACATTTATAAAGCACTGGCTGGCCTCCTAATTCCAGGTTTAAAAGTTTTCTCACTATGCTACTCATTTCTTCCTTCCTTTTTCTTTCTTTCTTTTAGGAAATCATGTACTTTTGTATTTTGAAACAAGAGTTGCGCAAAAGTTCTAAGCAAAATTAGGAGGTAAGCCTTTATCAAAAGTAGCCAGTGATTAGCAAAATGAAGGATTATGTTATTGATGCGATATAAACACATTGGATGTAGTCATTATTTTCACACAGACTCCTAAATAGTTGTTCATTTCAATTCTGATCTATTTAACACCTGAATAAACTTACATTAATACCCACTACGTTTCAAGGAACTAGATTAAAATGCTCTAATTCATTTCACTTGTAAATGAAGTTTTATGTGAACTCACCACCTCTAGGGCTCAAAGTGCATGCATTTCTTGCTGACCTGTGGTGCTCAGCCCTGCTTAAGCTTTATTCAATTTTAACACAAGAAAATTAGTTTAATTTATCAAAGGGTGTGATTCAAAAATGCAATAGAATCTGATGTTCCAAAGGGAATATTTTCTGATCAGAATAATATTAATGGATATTATGTTTTAAGTGTGAAATAATTTAAATTAAAATACATAGAATGATTATCATGGAACTATATGTGTGATAATAGGCACATATATGTATTTATGAGGTCTACTACAAACCCCTCATGTAGACAAAGCACCATGGGAAATAAGAATCTCTCTGAACTAGTCTTCTCCATTAAATACATACTGGCAGTGGCTCTGAATTATTCCCAGATGTTTGACACATTCTCAAAGGTAACTGGTATCTATTTTACTCAGACAAAAATGTTAAAACTTCAAGAAATTGGAAACAAAAAGTAGATAACATATACTGGAAATCATTTAGTTTAACTTCAGAGATTTTAGATGCCTAAAATAAATAACGTTTAGGCATTTTAAAACACATTACTATCCTTCATCAATGTATATAATTATTAAAACATCAGTGGGTCCCCTGCTTAGAAGCTAGGATTTTTATGTCTCTAGCCATATAATAAAGAAGCAATGACTCATGTAATTGTGTGCATAAATAAATATTCCCTGATAAACACAATTTTGATGCCTGGTGTTTTTAGAATGAAGACAGTTTCTTTCTAGAATTTTTGAACTTGCATTATCTAATCCTGTATTTTTCTAAGTGATGATCCTGAAGTTTGAGGATTCATAACTGAAACTATATTCAAATAGTGAACTCTATCAGATGACAGGCCTATGCAATCATTTCAATGGTAATATAATAAAGAATATGGAAGATTAGATATTTTCTCCAAATTTCATGGCATTTCAAACTTTTCCAAAATAAGAATTATGTACCTGAGACAATACAATTTCAGCTGTTTCCAAGGTCTAAATACCAAGGACTCTCATGCAGTAATAACCTGATGAACTAACCCCAGGAAGGCTAATACCTAATTCCCAAGATGCTCACTTAGCACTCTAGACAATACATTCTGGTAGGCTTTACAAGCTGATACAAAGGCTTGTAACAGAAGTCAATTCTCCCCTTCCCCTCTTTTCCCACAAAGTTGCAGAAAACCAAAAGACTCTGGCTGGAAATGCAGTGGAAACATTCTAAGGTATAGCAATATTTAAGTTATAGAACTGAAGGGAGAACAGAAGGAATTCAGAAAAGATATTAGCATGTATTGTGGATATAGCAGGTTTGAAACAAAGGACACTCAAATCCAGCTGGGGCCACATATGTCCCCCTAGTAATCACTTAAGTCAAATGACCAATAAGTAAACATTTATTAAATACCTAACATGTGCCAAGTGCTGTGTTAAGATAGTCTTTTCCCTCAATGATCTTGCAATCTAATGGAGGAGACCTGCAAACAAATATATACAAAGCAAATTACATATAGAATAAATTGAAAAAAATAAGAGGTCAAGCATTGAAATTAAGAGGGGTTAGGGAAGGCTTCTTGTAGAAGATAGGATTTTGATTGATACTTAAAGGGAGGCCCATAGTCAGAGACAAGAGGGAAGGTATTCTGGGAATGTGGGATAGCTATAGAAAATGGGCAGACCTGAGAGACTGAGTGTTTTATTCAGGCAGAGAGAGGTGTGATGTCAATAAATTATGGTAAAATAAGGGAATTGCAGAGTTCCTGAAAAAATAAGTGGTACATTTGTGTGTGGTGGCAAGTTCAAGGGTATGACCATCATTTTGTGACTGAGATTGGTAGGTGGGTGGGTAAGTAGGCAAAGATTAATTTTAGTGAAATGTGAATGGCCCCAAAGTGGGAGGAATCTGAACCATTTTTGAGGCTCAGCCCCTGGGGAAACTACCATTAAAAAGGGAGAGCTTCTGAATATAAGCAATAGATGGAAACATAGAAAAAAGTGAAATTGCCCAAGAAATTAGGAGAAAGAAAACTCAGTTAAAGACTTTGTTCACATAAAAAAAGATAAACCAAAAGGTAAGCTATTATTAAGAAAAGGGAGGATAGTTTCCAAATACTGTAACGAGCCCAGCATATACAAATAAATATTACAAGACAAAGGAAAATGAATTAACATCTCATGAACTGGAAAACTGTGGATTCTCAGTGGAGCATGGAACCGCAGTAAGCTATTCCTGAATGATTTAAGAGAGAAATAAGAATTGTGAAAGCAGAACGTATGGACTATTCAGCAGGAGCAATTAGTAGAATAACTTAAAAGGAGAAAAAGAAAACACATCTACAGGGAGAAATATCACAAAAGAAACAACAGAGAGAACAATAGATTAAGAATGTGAAGACATAAAAGTAAAGGACAATCTGGAGAAAAAAAGTGATGAAATTTAACTTTAAATAAATGATCTATATACAATGAAGACAAATTGATCTCAAAGACAGGATACATGCAGACAACTTAAAAATGATATCTTCTGGGATACCACAAGACAAAGAACCTGAGCACTAGAATGCAAAAAAAAAAAATAATATGAGAAAACTAACTAGAATTTTGGAACACAAACACAAAATACCAATCAAAAGAATTCACCGATTGCCTACCCCTTAAAAAAAAATCTTATATCACAAACTCCAAGACACAAAATATTTAAATGCAGCAATTCCAATGACCAACAATACACTTTGTAAGGAACCAGAAGAGACTTTTAAATTAGAATAAAAGGAAATTTGTCTAATCAAACTATTTTGTATCTACCAGAAACTATAAAAAGGAGTAGAGTAATGAGTTCTGAAAAATAAAAGAGGTCAAAACACAAAGTGACATATCCTGGAAACCCAAACCTAGTCATTAATAAAAATATGGAAACTCAATAGGGAGAGTCATTTGAGATATTCCTACCAATAAAATCAGACCTGAACAAATTATTTTCTTTACAGACAACAAAGAGAACAAAAATAGAAGATAAATAAATAAAACAACAACCAAGGATGAAGCAAGTAATGACAAGAGAGGAAGTAAAGGCACTGAGTAGAGACAGCTTTTGCAAGCCATTTACTCATGAACATGAGGTGCAGATATACAACAAGGGTCAGTGGAGATGGTTGGATCAAGTAAGACTTGTTTTCTTTTGTTTTGTTTTTCCACGGAAGAGAGATATGGCTGTATTTGTAGGCAATAGAGGAGAAACTAATAGATATAGAGAGATGGAAGATTAGTGAGAAACTAGGGATAATAGTGGGAAAAATGTGTTAGATGACACAAAATCAGAATGGGATCCAGTGCACATTTTGAAGTTTTTCCAGGCTACTCCAAGTGAGACAGGGATGAAGAAGGAGATAGTGAAGGAAAATATTTGAATGATATGAGGAGGGAAGAAAAAGTAGCTGTCAGTAAATTTCCTCAATTTTTTTTCAATGAAGTATGACAATGAAAATAGTAATAACAATAATGATGATGATGATGATGTTGATAACTGGCATTTATGTGGGATCTACTATGTGCCAATCACCATGCCAAGCTTTTTACAATATTAACTCATCTGGTCCTCATAATAGCCCTGAAATATGTTTATTTATTATTTGTTTGTTTTTTAATGCCATTTTAAAATGAGGAAACTGAGGCAAATAGAAGTTATGTGATATGTCCAGCATCACACAGCTAATAAGTATCCAACACTGGGTGTGAACTTTGATCTTCCTGACTCTAGACCCACTGCTGGATCATATGTGTCATATACCTGCCCAGGAGGCAAAGTTCTCAGGTTTCAGGATGGGAAGAAGGGATGAAAATGTGTAGAATAGCTTCTGCGTTGAATGAGATAATCATTCAATTAGGGAGGTACAAACGGATTGCCTTGTAACTGTTAGAACCCAGTTGAAATTAGAAAAAAATAAATGTTTTGTGAACCCAATCAGCATGGTTTCCATGATTTTCTCTAACTCTATTCAACATTATGTAAGTAGAAGTGAAGATGATGAATTTGGGGAATGGAGTAATGATACTCAAGAGAGACTGAAGTAGCAACGGGGAGCAAGGAGTATTCAAATTCCTCAACCATGACCATGGGGTTGGACTATATGAGTGAAAGCACAACCAGTGCTGGCAAAGGTGTTAGCTTTTAGTTAATCACAAAGATAAATTTAGGTACGATTACATGTCACTAAATACAAAATTACCTTCCTTGGGGTGCAGTTAATGAGTAAATTATCATGGTATTTAAATGAAGAATAAATAATACTTGTCTTTGTATTCCCTACACCCAGAACAATGCCTTGAACTTTGTGGGTGCTTAATTCATGCCTGATGTATTGAGTTTAAATGAGGACATGATTCATAATTGAGTAATGATTAGTTAAATAGATGGCCTTTTGGGAACTTCATGATTTTAAATTCTGTGATTCTAGACTTTGCTACATAAAAGATCACTTTAGGGAATATAAATGGACAGTTCCATTTACTCAAGCTACTCAGCAGTTTACCAATTGGCTAAAGTGCTTTCTCTAATTTGCTGCCTTCTCTACCTCCTCCTTACTATGCATGAGTTGACTAAAGTTAACTATGTCATCAAGGGTATTTTCAAATGCTTTAAGAATGTTACTGGATATATTATAAATTGTATATATATACACACACATACACACACGCAATGGATGTATATTACTTCTAACAAAAAGGAGAGGGATATTTATCTTGCTAAGAGAACAATTTGCATTTTGTTCTGTCTCCACCATATTGCTCTGATTTTAATTTTCTTTGCACTTAATTTATTCCACACAGAGAATCCATTCAATTACAGTTCTAAAAGAAGTTTCATTTAATGATTTTTTTTTCATATTGGGCTGGTTTCAATTAAAGGACTTACCTAAGGAATTATTCCAAAATAGAGAAAATTATGGGTCTCAGCTTAAACCATGTTCAGTTTGAAAAGGAAGCAGAAATGTGCCAAAAGATCCTTTTCTTGTTTTCAGCCTAATATTTAGAGAGTGAAAGAAATATTAGCCAGGACAAGCAATGACAATTTTATATGATTTAAGAGCACAACACCTACTATTCAGAATTACTATGGTTTACAGCACATTTCACATCAACTGTGAAATATAAAGCCAGAGATATATATCATTACATATTGTGGCACACAGATTACCTCCAAACAGAGCAGGTATTAATTCAGACATCTGACATAGTTTGACACCTATACAACCTGACCTTGCTTATGATTTCCTTACCTCTTTGTAGACATTCACATGCAAAAAAAAAAAAATGGGTGATTCCTTTTTCTCTGGATTTTCTCAGAAATTCCTGATGAATAATTGAGAAAAATACTAACATTTTCCTCTGGTTCATATTCCAATGAAGTAAAGTTGCATTTAAATTCTAATCTCTTTTATATGAATGTTTCCAAAATAACACAAATTATTTGTTTATAAGAATTTGATTTATCTTCATAGACTTTATGTATGACAAAGTGAGTTAGTTACCTGTGGTTTTAGGGCACTCTATTACTTGAAATAAAACCTGAAAACTGCTGACATAAATCAGATTCCTTCAGGCTTCATATTCCCTCAGTTTCTTGGAGGGTACAAGCGTGCCCAAAGTAACTTGATTAAAATCAATCAATAAATCAATGTCTTGTGACATACTGGCCTCAGAAGTGTTCTATTTTTTAAATGATAAGTTACTTGAATAAAGACATATAAAGTATGAATAAAAAAAATCTTTGCAATACATTTGAGATAGAAAGGAAAGCGATCATTCTCTCCCAAATTCAGTTATGTAGTCATTAAAAGCCCAGAATATAATCACAAGTTATGAGACTGTTCTTGAAGAGAATCAAATGGCATCACTTTGTGAGAGTCAAGTCACAATGCATCCAACTCTGACTGATCAGACCATAAAGAGCTCAGAATGTTCTACCACAGATGGGGCACAAATAGTCTGTGTGAACATTTGAGGTGGATTGTCTAATTTTGAGAATCTCATGTTTCTTTTGAGCTACTTCAATTCTTCTTTGCTCATAGAGTATAACACCTTTTCTGATGAGGGCATGCCATGTTGGGCAGTCCTGTGCCAGGGTCTCCCTTGTTACACTTTCAATTTCAAAGTTTTTAAGAGAGACCTTAAGGGTTTCTCTGCATCACTTCTTCCAACTAACTTGTGAGTACTTCCCCTGTGTGAGTTCTCCATAAAATGATCTTTTATACAAGGTTATATGTCCATTGATTTGTGCTTTCTGCAGTAGAATCTGAATGCTAAGTACCTCAGTGTCTGGTATCTTATCTTGCCAGATGATCTTTAGAATCTTCCTAAGGCAATTCAAATGGAAGCAATTCAGTTTCCTGGCATGGCACTGGTATACTCTCCGGGTTTCATAGGAATACAAAGAGGATAGCACAATAGCTCTGTAGAACTTCAATTTGGTAGTCAATTTAATATTCTTTGGTCCCACACTTTCCTTTAGAGACTACCCAACACTGAGCTAGTTAGGTCTGGAAAAACATGTGTCAACCTTATTATCAATGTGTACATCCCTGGAAAGTATACTGCCAAGGTAAGTGAACTTATCCATAGCATACAAAATTTCTCCAGTTGCTATAATGGATGTTTCCACATATAGCTGGTGTGGTGCCAGGTGACAGAGTACCTTATTTTCTCGGTGTTAATTGTTAGGCCAAAATTAGCATAAGCAACAGAGAATTGATCTATACTTTGTTGCATCTCAGCTTCAGAGGCTACACTGAGTGAAGAATCATCTGCAAACAGAAAATCATGCATCTTCACTTCCTCCAATCTGATCTTGGCTTGTAGTTTTTTCAAGTTGAAACTTTACCATCAGTGTGGTAGCTGACCTTGATGCCATGTGTGTCCTCACTGAAGACATTTGATAACATGGCTGAAAACATCATGCTAAAAAGCATGGGAAGTGCACAACCTTGTTTCACTTCATTGATGACTGGAAAATTGTGAGAGCATCATCCATTAACCAGAATGTGGGCAAGCACGGTGTCATGAAATGGATGTACAATACTGATGAACTTTCCCAAGCAACCAAAGTTTGACATAATTGCCCACAAGCCCTCACAACTGACTGTAACATAGGCCTCAGTCAAATCTACAAATGTTGTATACAGATTTCCGTTCCACTCCTGGCATTTCTCCAGGAGATGTTGGGCAGCAAATACCATATGAACTGTTCTGTGGCCCTTTCTGAAGCCACATTGACTCCCAGGTAGATGACCATCTTCCAGCTGAAAAATCAGCCTATCAGCCTGGAAGGAATCTTGCCAGCAATGACTCAGAGAGAGCCCCACCACCACCACCATAATTGTCAAAGGACAATATATTTCATTTACATTCATAGAGATTCACAATGGAAGCATCTGTGAGGTCGTGGGGGATAACCTACTTTTGCTATAGAATGCAGAAAATTTCAGTCAACTTTTGTGGGAGCAAAGATATCCCAGTTTGTAAATATCCACTAAAATAGAATGAGCATCAGGCACTTTGCCACATAAAAGGAGTCTAACGTCATTCAAAATCTCTTTCTCAGTTGGAACTTCAGTTAGTGAGGGATTGACTTCAACTTGAAGTAAACAGTCAATGACTTTCAGCATTGATCGATGATATTCTGTTGAGAACACTCAGGGAGTGTTCAGCCCAGCTCTCTAAGATTATGTCTTTGTCACTAATTAATGTGGCTCCATCAGCACTGAGTGGCTGAGATACACCATAAGTCTTTGATGCATAAATAGCCTTCAGGGTATCATTAAAGTGCTTTAGATTATTACTATGAGCATACAACTTGAATTTCATCTGGCTTCTTCCTGAGTTAAGAATCCTGCATCTCTCTAAACTTCAATTGTGTTTACTTTTGATGAAATTAAATGCTGTTTTCTTCAAGATGGATGAGCTATCCTACTGGTAAACCCTGTGGAATTCTTGTTTTTCATTTAGCAGCTTCTGAATTTCTCCATCATTTCAGTCAAACCAGTTTTGATATCTGTGAGTGTTCTGAACCAGATTAGCAAATGCAGTGCTGTACACCAAATCTCTGAAAGCTCCCCCCTTTTTTTTTGCTCCATTATTGCCAACTATGTGATAGCTCAACTTTTTCTCCAGAGCAGTGCACCAATCTGTTGATATTAATTCTTCTGGTAGCTATTTTGCCTTGGGTCTGGCACTTTTACTGAATGTAAATATTTAGCTTTGAAAAAATAAGTCTATGAGCAGTCCGGCACTTTGCACTGAACATTGCCTACCTTACTCTCATATCCTGTCTGTCTCTTCTCCTTACAATAATGTAGTCTAGTAATTGTAAATGTTTGTTGCTAACCCTAAAAAAAATTTGGAATTCATTTGTAATGGAGTGGAAAGTGATCATTCTCTCCCTAACTCAGTTGATGCAGTCATAAAAAGCCCAGAATATAATCACAAGGTGTGATGTAGTGAAACATGAATAAAGATGACTTTTTTTCTACAGCCCTTCTTAACAATTTTGTGAAAGGATTTCTTTAATCAACTTGAGAGAATCGCATAACTCTGGTCACTGGGTTAAAGCAATTGACACCACAGCAGAAATATATATTAATTGGCTAATCAATCATAACAAGCACCTACTACTTGCCATAAACTGTGCTAAGTTCTAGAGATAGGAGAAAAGCAGAAAAGTCCTTGTTCTCAAGGAGCTTACAATCTAATGGGGAAATATCATGCAAGGAGATATACACAAAGTAAGCTCTATATAGGATAAATAGGAAATAATCAACAAAAGAAAAGGAGTAGAATTAAGAGGGGGTGAGGAAGGCCTCCAGTAAAACATAGGTTTTATTCAGGATTGAAAGAAAGCCAGAGATGTCATTAGGTTGAGCAGAGGAGAAAGAGGTGGCAGGCATGGGCACAGTGAGAGAAAATGCCTAGAGCAGAATGATGGAATTTTTTTATGGAACAGCCAGGAAGCCAGTGTCACTGGAATGAAGAGTACCTGTCAAGGAGAAAGTTGTAAAAAGATTGGAAAGGTAGGAGAAGGCTTGGCTATGAAGGACTTTGAATGCTAAACAAAACATTTTATATACTCTTAGAGGCAAGCGGGTTAAGATAATTAATCATGCCTTTTGGCCAATATAAAAATCATTTCCCAGTAGTTGGGAAATGATTTCTAGTTTTAAATTTGGAGGCATTTTAAGCTTGGAAGTAGCAATTGGAAAATTAGATGCCTTCAGGGAGGAAAAGGGTCTAAATCTTTTCACCACATCCTCCTCCATCAGTAATATGACTTTGAAAAGGAGCTTCTTGACCAAGAATCACTGCAGTCAGAGAGACACTTACTCCAGACAAATAGGAATACAGAGAGGAAAACATTTAAAGGAGAAAGTATCTTCAAGCTTCCCTTTGAGTGAAAGAGAGAGACAGAGACAGAGATGATTTTGGAGAGGAATAGATACTGGGAAATCCAACAAGCAGAGACACTGTACTCATTAGAAACTTTTGGTGAGTTCTACAGAGAGAAAAAACTGCCAGATTGTGTAATACCAAACAGTTATGAATTTCCTTTGTCTTGTGTAGCTTCTGTGTACCTCACTGTCATTATGTTCTAAGTTCAAGCATTTTTTTTACCCTTGGATACTACATGTACTTGTGGGAGAGCAGCCCACTTTGCTGGAGGTGTGGCAGGAATGTTTCATAACTATTATTCTAATGTCATCTTTGTAAATGCCTTTTGCTAAGAACTAAGGCTACTGACTAATTATTTGTGGGAAGCATGATGATGAAATCTTGTGAGTACTAGGATTAGCCACTATAGATTTGCCCCTAGGACCTGAAAGGTAGTTGACTCCAAAAGACCCAACCAGTAGACTTGAAAATGTCATATGGGAGACTATTCCAGAGTGCATGAAGTAAACATAATTTAGCAAATATAGATACATAATTGGATGGTAGAATCTATATAATTTTTTTTCACAACACCTTGAATGAATTGTATAAGATCCAAGGTATTAATAATAAATATGTCTGTACTCAAGCTTCACAGAAGGAACAAAAATAACAGAACTGTTGAGTTGGGAAGATGGGATTCAAAGAAGTTAATGAAAAAGTACATTTGATACCTTAAATAGGAATCAAAAGTTCAATGTGACAATAACCTCATACTCAAATTCTCTGTCTCTCTGTGTCTCTCTGTCTCTGTTTCTGTCTATCTGTCTGTCTCTCTCTTTGCTTTTTGGAGTGGGGAAGGCAGGGCAATTGTGATTAAGTGCCTTTTCTAAGGTCACACAGCTAGTAAGTGTTAAGTGTCTGAGGCTGCATTTGAATTCAGGTCCTCTTGACTCCAGGGCAAGTGCTCTATTCACTGTGACACCTAGTCACCCCTCATACTCTAATTCTCCCAAAAGATAAGTGATTTCATTAATCTCATTTGCCCTTTAACAATACACAAACCAACTAATCCACTTCTACCCATCCTGTATGATTGTTATTCATGTGCTCCTCCAAGTTTGTCAGAGGCTGTGCACCTAATGTGCCATAGTCCTTCCTTGTTTTTGTCTGACATTTAAAAAAAATTTTTTTGAGGGGGAAAGGCAGGGCAACTGGGGTTAAGTGACTTGCCCAAGGTCACACGGCTACTAAGTGTTAAGTGTCTGAGGCCACATTTAAACTCATGTCCTCCTGACTCCAGTGCCAGTGCTCTATTCACTGTGCCATCTAGCCGCCCTTCTTCTGACATTTTAAGGGGAAAATTAATGCACTCAGATTTCTGGCTCCTGTCATGTACTTTTATCAAGTGACCAGAATATCTTCATTTTTGATCATGTATTTCCCTGATGATTTTTTAGTCTTTGGTTACAGTAATAGGGTAAGAGAGGTAAAGAATCAAAGAAGGGGGCAGAGTCAAGATGGCAGTGTAGAAACACTAGAACTCCACGAGCTCCTCCCAATACTACCTCAAATACCTATAAAATATGACTCTAAACAAATTTTAGAGCTCCAGACTCCACAAAAATGACAGAGTAACAAAACTCCCGCTGAAGGCAACCTGGCAGGTGGTCATTCTAATGCTCTGGAAGCAGAGCCCAGCCCCATGTGGTTTCAACTCCAGGGTGTCCAGGAGAAGCTGAGACTGTAGCATTCAGGAGAGCAGATCTTCAGCAGCTGTGGCCATTTCCAGAATCACAAACTCACAAGAACCAAGGACAAAGGGAAAAGGTCAGTGGAACTTGGCTATATTTGGGGAAGAAGGTCCGGCCAAACTCTCTCCAAAGCTAGCAACAGTCTGAAGATGTGGCCCTGCAGCAGCCTCCACATGGCTGCTTCAGAAGCTCCTGGCCTGCAGATTGCAGGGGGCCAAGCTATCATTCAGAGGCTAAGTGCTCCTTGCCTAGAGCTGCCTTGATCAGATATCAGTCTTGGGTGGTGGTGCTGAGGTGCATTTTCAGTGAGCCAAAGCTGGAGGGGTCTGCAAAAAACAGCAGCCTCCTAATAACTCCAGCAGCTGCACAAACCCCGGTGATTTGGGACAGAGCTCTCCCCTCTGAAAGCAGAGTTTTACTACTGAACCCAAAAGCCAAGTAATTGACTGGCAACATTAGCAGGCAAAGGAGGCAAAGCAAGCCCAGCAATCCAAATTTAGATTCCTTTTTTGGGGAGAAAAAGGACAAAAGCTTGGAATGGGAGGAAGACAACACAGTCAGAACTCCCACAGCCAAAGCTGCCAAGAAAAATACGAACTGGATAGAGACCACAGAGGAGCTTAAAAAGGAATTTGAAAACCAAATAAGAGAAATAGAGGAAAAATTGGGGAGAGAAATGAGAATGATGCAAGAAAATCATGATAAGAGAATCAACAACCTGACTGAAGAAAATAACACCTTAAAAAATAGACCTACTCAAATGGCAAAGGAGTCCCAAAAAGCCAATGAGGAAAAGAAGGCCTTAAAAAGTCAACTTTGCCAAATGGAAAAAAAATCTCAAAAGAATTATAAAGAAAATAACTCCTTCAAAATTAGAGTGGAACAAATGGAAGCAAATGACTTTGTCAGAAATCAAGATACTATTAAACAGATCCAAACAAATGAAAAAACAGAAACATCTCCTTGAAAAAAAAGAAAACCACTGACATATAAAATAGATCCAGGAGAGATAATTTAAAAATTATTGGACTATCTGAAAGCCAAGATCAAAAAAAGAACCTAGAAATCATCCTTCAAAAAATTCTCAAGAAAAATTGCCCTGATATTTTAGAACCGGAGGGCAAAATAGAATTTGAAAGAATTCACCAATCACCTATTGAAAAAGATCCCCAAAAGAAAGCTCCTAGAAATGTTATAGCAAGGTTCTGGAGTTCCTAGATCAAGGAGCAAATATTACAAGCTGCCGAGAAGAAACAATTTGAATACTGTGGAAACACAATTAGGATAACCCAGGATCTAGCAGCTTCTACATTAAGGAACCGAAGAGTCTGGAATATGATATTCTGCAGATCAAGGGAGCTAGGATTAAAACCAAGAATCACCTACCCAGAAAAATTGAGTATAATGTTTCAGGGGAAAATATGGTCCTTCAATGAGGTGGAGGACTTTCAAGCATTCTTGAGGAAAAAAACAGAACTGAACAGAAAATTTGACATTCAAACACAAGAAGCATAAGAAGGTAAACATAGAAAAGAAATCATAAGGAACTTATCAATGTTGAACTATTTACATGCCAACATGGGAAAAATGAGAATTGT
>CM053586.1:54675260-54691579 GCA_028646515.1 Pseudochirops corinnae
ATATATATATATATATTATATAATATATATTAAAATATATATTATTATTATTGTTATTATTTACATGCAACTGGGAAATAAGATATACAGGCATGTGGATGGGGAGATCCATCTTACCCTACCAGAAATTCAGAGGGGTGATGTGGAGGATATAGGAGAGAGCATATTGGGGGAGGTAGTATACAGTGGCATTGCTATTTTGGGGTGGTGGGTAGGGGAAAGATGGGGAGAAAATTTGTTACTCAAAATCTTGTGGAAATCAATGATGTAACCAAAAATTAAACAAAAGTTAATTAAAAAAAAAAATTTAAAAAAGAATCAAGGAAGACTTTTTTACAGATCTTTCCAGTAACAAAATAGCAACCATTCTAAAGTAGAATATAAAATGTATCTATATCTACATAGCTATTTGTTCACACATATATAAATATGTACATTTTTATTATGGTTATTGAGTCATTTCCACCCTGTCCAACTCTTCATAATCTGATTTGGGGTTTTCTTTGCAAAGATACTAAAATGGTTTTCCATTTCCTTCTCCAGCTCACTTTATGGCTGAGAAAATGAGGCAAACTGGGCAAAGTGAGTTGACCAGGATCACACAACTTGTAAGAGTCTGAGACCATATCTGAATTCAGGTCCTTCTGACTCCAAGGCCAGCACTCTGCCAACTGAACCACCTAGCTCCACCACCCTCCAACCCAATCCCTACAGACAAATAAAGAGGCATTTTCTCAACTTTTTGGTGTCATTTGGCCATTAAAATTACAGATTATTTATCTTCATTTTTTTTTTTTTACTTTACATTTTGTAGTAATTAGATATATTAATTTCCTGGTTTTCTTTATTTCATTCTGCATCAATTCATATTAAATATCTCTAGAATTCTTTAGATTTTTTCCAGATTTATCATTTCTTATAGTACAATAAATATTAAATTGCATTTAGATGTCACAAATTTTTTTCACACCCATTATATGATGGAGATCAACTTAATTTCCAGTTGTTTGCAAACACAAATGTTACTACTATGAATATTTTGGTGTTTATTGGACCTCTACTTGGGGTATATGTTCAGTGTATCACTGACTTGGAAACAGGAATACCTAATTACAACTCCTACCTCAGGCACTATCTATGTGAAGCTAAGCAAATCATTTACCCTTTCTCAGCATTGGTTTCTTCATCTATTAATTGTATATAGTGCAATACTAGTACTAGTACCTACTTCAAAGGGTTATTATAAGGATTATATAAGATAATACATATAAAGGGCTTTATAAATCTTAAGGTACTGTTATCTATGGTATAATGATGATCATTTTAGTTACATTTTTGGCAAAATTACAAATTGCTTCCCAGGACAGTTAGAATAATTCATATCTATACCAATAATGTATAATTATGGATAGCTTTTTGCAAACCCATCAACATTGATTACTCCCATATCTTCTGCCATTTTTGCCAATATATTGGTAGTGTTAAATTGATTTACATTTCTTATTATTACTGGTTTGAAGCAATCATAATGTGGTTATTAGTAGTTTAAAATTCTTGTCTTGAAAACTGTTTATATCCTTTAACTATTTATTCAGTGAGGAATTTATAAGCTCACATACAACAGAGAGAGAGAGAGAGAGAGAGAGAGAGAGAGAGAGAGAGAGAGAGGGAGAGGGAGGGAGGGAGGGAGGGAAAGAAGGAGGGAGGAGAGGGAGAGACATAATTATATGGTATTATCTAGACAGCAATGTTTTTCAAGAATCAAGTTCTAAGAGAATAAGAAAAGCATGTTTAGTACAGTAGAATTCAGAATAAGAGGAGTAAAGTCCCACGGCAATAGCAGTTAACAGAACTTAATTGCTATCATACAAGGAAGAGAAAAACAGATGCCAACAGAGAAAAGTCTCAGTGGATAACCCCTATTAACCCCAACACCTAGTCAAGGACAGAATATAAAGAGGTGGATGTGGAGCTGTGCAATAACTTTAACACTTTGGTCAATGTCCCAGCACCCCTCAAGGCTTAAACATACATAGCATTTTAAATAAAGAACTGACTGGATCAATAGAAGACTGTACTGTAATTCATAAGAGAGTACAGTTGAGATCAATGAAATTAAGGCATTTTCTAAATTGCCTAATAAAGAATTAGGATCAAAGTCATAGAGAACTGACTCTATGACAATCTAGCAAGAGGCTGGAGAGGAGTGAGATAATGCCCAATCTCTGGATTTAAAAATATGTTGTATATGAATCTTGGAGGGCTGGAGCTATACCAGTTTTCTCCAGTTTTAAGGAATGAAATAGCTAATAGGATCTCTGATTTTTATCTTGCATACATTGGTAGATTAACAAACAATTGTGTACATAGATGACATTGCTAATTTCACTATGGAATCATAAGCTTATGAAGTATATGGTCTTCATGTCAATGCTATGATTTTTAGAAATTAAGATGGAAGTATGTTCTATATTTAATGCCCTCTGCCATTCTACTCTCTCATTCTAGGAGGTTGAGGGGTTAAGCGTAAATGGGTATTTGGGCAAGAAAGTTTCATTTGACTTATGTTATATACACAAGTAGATCTTCAATGATATTAAAGAATGGAAACTGACTCAGGTTAATAGTTTCTAGAGTAAGAAAAATACTTTTCAGCACCAATTCTATGTCTATTTTATGTCAAAATTGTTGTACTTTAGAATGAGCCATGTGACATATGAGGTTTCCTGGGGAATTCTCTAGGGGAGACATAGTTGCTAAATATTGAATTCTATTCTCACAATATTGAATTCTATTAGAAACATTATAATCATGCATTTAACAAATGATAGGACATTTCTCAGCATAGGTACCCTGCACGTTCATTTTGGGAGTGGGAAGAAGAATGTTAGTGACCATTTAACTTGGTCTCTTACTCTCACAGGTGTGGGGATGATTAACTTGTAAAAACCTAAGGATAAAATATAAATATTTTATCAGTTTTTTCAAGATCTTCCATGTGGAAAATGGATGAGCCTTGTTCTATTTGACGCCAAGAGGAATAACAAGGAGAAACTAGCAAAAATTGCAGAAAGCTCCATCAAAAAATTGATATAATTAAAAAACCTTTCTAAGAATTGCAGCTGTCAATATTTTGTATGTATATGTGAGAAGGGATAATCTCTGAATTAATTAGGAGGTTGAAATTTCAATTCAACATTCTGCACTGCCCTGAGAGGGTTCCATCAGGCATTGTTCTCGGTTTCCATCATCACTTAAAGGGAAACTTTCACAATGTCCGGAGCCCTAGATGTCTTGCAGATGAAGGAGAAGGATGTCCTCAAATTCTTTGTAGCAGGAACCCTTTTGGGTGGCACCAATTTAGACTTCCAGATGGAACAGTATATCTACAAAAGAAAGAGTGATGGCATCTGCATCATTAATTAGAGGAGAAACTTGGGGAAAACTTCTGCTAGCAGCTCATAACATTGTTGCCATTGAAAACTCAGCCAGACATTAGCATCATCTCATCCTGGAACACTGGCCAGTGAGCTGTTCTGAAATTTGCTGCTACCACTGGTGCCATACTTATTGCTGAATGTTTCACACCGAGCACCTTCACTAACCAGATTCAGGCAACTTTCAGGGAGCCTAGTCTTTTGGTGGTCACTGATCCTCAGGTAAATCACCAGCCTCTGACTGAAGCATCATATGTTAACTTCCCAACCATTGCTCTGTGCAACACAGACTCTCACTTCGCTATGTGGACATTGTCATTCCATGTAACAGCAAGGGAGCTCACTCCGTGAGTCTGATGTGGTGGATGCTGGCCTGTGAAGTCCTATGTGTGTGGTACCATCTCCTGGGAACACCCAAGGAAGATAGTTATGCCTGATCTTTACTTCTACAGGGATCCAGAGGAGCAGGCCACAATTGAGAAAGCAGTGACAAAGGAGGAATTTCAGGGTGAATGGACTGCACCTGCCCCAGAATCCACTGCTACTCAACCAGAGGTGGTTGATTGGTCTGAGGGAGAACAGGTGCCATCTGTGCACATTCAACAGTTCCCCATTGAAAACTGGAGTGCTCATCCAGCTACTGAGGACTGGTCTGTGGCTCTGTGGCTCCTAGTGTTCAGGCCACTGAGTGGGTAGGAACTACCACAGAGTGGTTTTAAAACCCAGATGCTTTAATAGTCTTGGAAAAATGCTGATGGAAAATAAACTTTGGTTTATTACAAAAAAAAAAAAAAAAGAAATTTCAATTCAAATGGAGCATGATCTATGACTTCCCTACTTGGAATCAGAATTTTTTGTTCATATATATTTTAGGAATAGAAGATAAGGTAAAGTTGAAAAAAAATTAAGCTAAGGTCATTGAGCAGGATTCCTTTTGTTGTTGTTGCTGTAAATACTAAGATATTCTGTGACATTTTATGAAGTGTAGAATATCTTGATGGCAATGTCTATTTCTATTTGTTTGTTATTATTGTTCAGTCATTTCAGTTATGTCCACTTCTTTGTGACTCCATTTGGGGTTTTCCTTGAAAAGATACAGAAGTGGTTTGCTATTTTCTTTTCCAGTTCATTTTATAGATGAGGTGAATGAGGTAGCTAGGTGAAGTGACTTACACAGGGTCCTACAGGTATCAAGTGTCTGATGCTGAATTAGAACTCAGGTCTTCCTGATTCCAGTCTTTACTCTCTATCTATTGGTCTTTTCAAAGAATACAAAACGATTTTTTTTTTACTTATTGCTAGGTAGGGAACAAGTTCAAAGTAAATGATATTAGTGTGTTCATGGTAGTAGTGCAAATTTGCATTAGTGATTGTTAGCAAAAGAATCTGGACATCTTGGCATCATGTCAAATTTTCTCACCAAATGCCCTGAGTCATATGAAGTAGATATTTGAATGCTATGTAATTTGAATTAAAATGCAAAATTCACTGTTTTCTTGTTTTGATAAAGATTGTAGCAGCAGTTATAATAACAAAAACAATAGTGGATTTTACTCTCTTTTTACCCTGCAAAAATAACAGATTAGCATTCTTAAAACATAGATTTGACCATATTACTGCCCTGTTCAAGGAGCCCTAGGGTCTCCTTACTGAGTCTAGAATAGACTTTAAATTGCTCTGTTCAGCATTTAAAGCTGTACACGGTCTCACTTTCCAGGCTTAGTAAATACTACTACACTGAGCAAACCTGATGTATTAGCCAAATAGGTATACTTGCTCTTCCCTGAATATGGCATTTTGTTTTCCTTCTCTATTCCTTTGGAAAATTTTGCTCTCTGTCTGGAATCCATTCCCTCCTCTCTACTTATTGTAACACCTAGCTTCCTTCAAGAAAGCTCAGTGCCAATTCCTACTTGAGAGCTGGCCTGATTTTCCCAGTTGCTAATATATTTTCTTCACCAAAATATTATGATATTTTAGATTTATTACATTTTAATATATCATTTATCTATTATATTATAGGGATGCATATCTAATGTATTTAATGCATGTTTTTTATATCAAATACAATATAAGAGACTTCAGGGAAAAGAATAGTTTCATTGTTGTCTTTATATCCCCAACAAATAGAACAGAGTCTGGCATAAGGAAGGTATTGAATATGTTTGATGAATAAAGAATTAATAAATAATATAAACCTTTTGAAATACTGGATAGAGTGCTGGATTTGGAGTGAGGAAGACCCTGTGTTCAGTTGAGTTGGTTTTGGTGAAGGGAGTTCTCATAAAAAGAGTTCCTTTTGCATGTGAAATCACAAATATATATCTGTCAAATAGTAACCATATCAATTCATTATTTTTCAGCTAAAGTTTACTACCCCCATTTTACATTAGAGAAAACTGGTATCAGGGAGGTGGTCCACCACAAAGTAGATAATTGGCAAACCTGGGAGATTTAAGATCTCCTGACTCCAAATCTGCTTCCCTTTCAATCATTGTTCCAATTTTGTAAGAAACTACTGTTTCTTTCATGGAGTTGTACTCTTTTTTCAAGATCACAAAAGATGGAAAATACTCTAATAATTTTATGGTATCTTTCCATAGTCCTATGACATGATTTTTAGTTGAATTGACATATTTTGATTCAAGCAAGTCAGACCTGGAATTGTAATGAAGAAAATGCCCACCTTGATGGGTGTTTAAAACTATAATTCATTTAGACTTTTGTTGATCAGACAAGAGCCCTGAAGAAGGGATTGACATTTGATTGCAGGGATGGTGACAGCACAAAAATTGTTTTCTTCTGTATACCTGTTACTATTTAGAAGATGTGCAGAAAAGGCTATTTATAAGAATTGCAATCGCCAGAGAGCCTGGCGTGGAAAGCAGGTTTCAAACTGTCATCAAGTGCCACTAGACACATCTCTGAAGGATGCCAAGACACAGCTGATTGCTATTGGGAGGAAGTATCTCTACAAACATTTTTTATCTGAGATCTCCAAACAAAACTATTTAATTTTTCCTCCATTCTCAATGTCTCTCATATTAAAATGCCATGTATTTGTACTGCACATTTAAGTTACAACTAAGGGATCATGAGGGAGTTTGCATTGAAATGGAAGAAAAGAATCGATATGAATTTTTCTTTTTAATGTTTGAATTACTGACCTTTCACAAATGACTTCAGAATAGTTTTGCTCAGTCTAGTGAGACATGAGAGGAGTGATAGAAAAAATGGTGATCTGGTGGGTAGACTAATGGAGATCTGAAGTATGCCACAAAGGCTATGCTTGAAGAGCCACTGATGACTTGAATTTACCCGTGCCTTTTCATTGCTGGATTGGGGAAGTGGATGCCCCAAAGGAAAGGAATATAGAAGAAAAGTATGCTGTACCTAGGATCTCTAATTGGTTCAACAAGAACATGATAGGAGACAAAAGCACTATTAAAGGAAACCAAGGGAGTTAACATCACTAAGCTGCTTATACTAACAAGAATCATCACCTTCTCATTTTACATGGGACAGCCATGGATGTTACATTAGAATTGTTCAATATTGTTATGGTGGAATATGATTATGACATACTCCTCAGATGTCACATTACTTTTAAGAAGAAAGCAAGCTTGTTTAGAGGAGGAATCATTTAATACTTTTTTCTTTGTATGCCCATCATCTAAAACACTGCCTTGGACTTTGTGGATATTATATGGAGCAATAAATGCTAATTGAATTGTATTCAATGGATATCAATTGAATCATGTGCAGATCAGTTGAAATGTGACATTGAAGTGACTCCACTTTCTTGAAGACTATGCAAGCTTCCTCAAGATCTACCAAACATGAGACATTAAGATATTTAGCCTAAACAAGAGGAGACTTATGGGTGAAGTTAACAATGACTTAAAGTATTTAAAGAGTTCTTCCATGGTATCAGGATTAAATTTGTTCTGTTTGATTCCAGAGTGAATAATTAGGACCAATGGCCGGAATTTTTTTTTTCAAGCCTAATTTAGGCTTGATTGTGGAAATACTTTCTTATACTTACACCAAGTTAGAATGGTCTAAATCAGGAGGAAATGGGTTCCTCCTTCTCTGGTGGTCTTCAAGCAAAAGTAGAATAGCAATTTGTTAGTTATCAAAGAAGCATTCTTTAACTTCCTGCTATCTGCCAGGCACTGTACTAGGCACTGGAGAGGCAAAGATTTTAAAAAATGAAATGATTATTGTTCCAAAGGAGATTATATTCTACTGGTGGACACATGTTCACATATGAGTATGTTCATTATAAATATTATAGACAAGATTTTTGTTCAGGTGTGGGTAGGGCAGTCATCACTCAGGTGCATTTCGACTCTGAAATTCAACGATTCTGGGAATAAGTCAAAGGAATGATATACATTTGTCCTCCTATGTCCAGCATAACTAAATTTAGAGAGACTAATGACCCAAAGGCTGGAAACAATATTGCTTTTGTTACAGCAATTCATAAAACTCTCTAAGCCTTTGCACTGGTATAGTTCATATTAAAACCAACAGAATCAGCAATCTTTTAAGCAGTTGCAAAGTAAATATTATTAAAAAGTAATAAAATAAAATTAGACAGGACAACAATATGGAGAGTATTCCTATATAATAAGCAGACAAAAGTTAGGGTAAATTTGTATTTTTTCAGAGTTCAAGTTTTTATTACTACAAATTCTTATTGCCACATTTATGAATATATGGTATACAATTTCCATGTTCTGTAAATGGAAATCTTATTGACAAAATAATGGATTTATTGTTTTCATATTACACTGCAATTAAATTACAAGAATTATAGATTTTTACTGTCAGCATTAGCTCAATAAAAATAATGTGTATGTAAAGTTCCTTAAAATTTATGAAGCTCTTCTTCACAGTAACCTTGTGAGATGGGCAGTATAAAAACTGGTATCTCTGTTTTATAAATTAATATAATGATGATGAAGCTACGGTGACAACAAAATACTTATTGTAAGCAAAGCTGTTACTAGGAAGGGGCAGTGGAGCTTTGTACCAGGATGCTGATTTATAGGGCCCTGACAGCATGTCTATTCCATCAGGAGAAAGAAACAACTGAAACAGCAATCTTCATTTATTTAGAAAAAAAGCAATTTTAAAAAAGAAGCTAAAAGATGACTTCTTCTTCCTACTGCCAAATGCCAAGATGAAGTCCTCCTAAACCCAAGATCACCATACTTTTACGTAACTATATTCTTCTTAGCATCAGCTATGGAGTTAATGATTTAATCTATAGACAATGGTGAAACATTGAAATCTTTGGGCCCCATTTCCTTTTACTGTAAAATGAAGGAATTAGATGGCCTATAAGGTGAGTTATGAATCTGAGATTCTATGAAAGAATTCCTTAACACTTACCATAAGGAGCTTATACAGTATGGGAATATTAACCATTATCATGCCCTCAAATTTGAATTTTTGTTGGTAGTGGTTGGGCAAAAAGGTACCTGCAACATAAAGGCTCAAATCTTTAGGTGATATTGATATGAAAATGTGATACTGCCTTTCCCATTCACCATGCCCATAGAATCAGAAACTTTGTTATTCACTAGACCAATTCTGTTAAGCTAGAAGGGACTTATGTTGAAATAGTTTCTATTGATTTTTCTTATATAAATGATCTTGAACCTGTACGGGAAAATGGCTTAATTATTGATTCTATCTGGTAAGAAGAGCTTCAAGATTCCATCATGAGTTCATGTTGCCAATACTGCACTGATCAATAGATCAAAATAATCATATTTGTTTGAGCATCTTATGATAACTTGCCACCCACCAGTTTTCCAGGAAGGCTACAGAGATTGATTAAATATTTACTTTCTGGTTTTGTCCATCATTTGGCAAGGGAGTGAATTGCTTGATGGAGAGCATTTTAGATAAATGATTTCATCAGCTTAGGGATATCCCAGAGTGAGAAGCGGAATTAAGAAAAGCAACTCATTTGTAACTTACACACTTAGCCTTCTTTCTGAGTTAATAAGAACTTAAGTGACTTTCTGATGTTTATGCCACTCCTGTCAGGGGCATGAATGTGACTTGGAGATTCTTGACTTTAAGGCTTGATCTCAGTTCACTAGGTCACACACTCTTAGGTATCCTTAATACAAAATATTTCAACAAACATTTATAAAGAATAGTATATGTGTATTCTGCATTGAAGATACAGAGATGCAAAGATCTCTTTGACCACAATGTGCACACAATTTGGTGGTGTTAGGAGGGAAGAGCTACAGACTCATAAGTACAATTTGACATACAATTTAATAGAGCCAGAGAGAGAGAGAGAGAGAAAATCACGAACAGGCCTACAGAAATAGCCGATAAAGAAAAGTTGAGATGATCAGAAAAGGCTTCACAGAGGAGGTAATATGTGTAATACCAAAAAGGAAGAGAAATTTCAAAAGATAGTATTACAAAAGCACTTCCTTCTAGACACTGAGGATGACGTGTAAATTCACCTAGGTAGACAGATGATATCAGGGAACAGCTAGGAATCTGACATTTATTTGGAAAAATCTATGAAAATTAAAAATACACATTTATGAATATGTGTGTATTTACATGTATATTTGTCTGTGTGTATATATACATTGTCACTCCAATGACAATTAACGTTGCTGGAAAATAGTGATTACAGAAGATGCAATAGTGGGAGAAGATACCTTCTAATTAAAAATCACTTTGGTTACTCTCAGAATTATTTTATATTTCACTGTGACCATAGGACATAAAAAGTAGTGTGAAAGAACTGGACATAAAATTTTAATATGGGTAATCCACAAAATTAAAAAAAAATGATTCAGGGATAAATGGAAATGAAGTGTGTGTGTGTGTGTGTGTGAGAGAGAGAGAGAGCAAGAGAGACAAAGATAGAGACAGACAGACAGACAGAGAGACAGAGACAGAGAGAGACAGAGACAGAGTTGGAGGCAGGGGGAGAGAGGCAGACAGAGACATTATTCTAGTCTTATGCAATTATCTATTCCTCCTAATCAACTGAACTACGAGTATTTATTTAGCACCTACTATGTGTCAGTCTGCTAGGTGCTGGGGATACAAAGAAAAAGAATGAAACAATCCCTCCATGTAGTTAGCTTACATTCTAATTGAGAATACAGTAGGTACAGCATAATGTTAGTAAGTACAAATATATTCAAAGTAGGCAAATAAAAATTAGGTTGGGAGGAAGATAATAAGAGACATAAGAAATGTTTCTCTTTTGAGAGCTAAAGAAACTGAGGCAATAAACTACTAAATAGGGAATGAATTAGCAACAAAATCAAGTATTTATATACTTGGAGCTTTGAATTTTGTTGAGGGCCTGCTTAATGTCTAGCGTTAAGCAAGACCAGAGATGTAAATAAATGAAGTGACCAGGCCATGTGGGTCGTTCAAGGAAGAACCATGAACACCATTTATTGATGCTTAGAAGAAAGTTTTTAAAGATCCAAATGACAAAGATTCAAGTATCCTTATCTCAATCATATCCTGAAATATTATTACTAATAGAACAGTCTGCCATACCTGGGAAGTAGCTTGGATAAGACAAGGCTTGTTATCAAGAACCCAGAAAGTCATAGGGAAGGTCAGTTGTCTTTTATCAAAATGTATCTTACTGGACAAAGGATGCTCCCTGAGAGCAGGCCACAATCTCAAAGACATGCATTTTGACTTACAACAGTCTTTTAGCATAATATGATAAGGAACATGTCTTTTTTGGTGCCTGAAGTTTGGGGGTAAAGGTTTTGATGTCAGGGAATCAGACAGAAGTCCTTTCAAGTGCACCCCCGAGTTTCCTTTGGGGGAGCTAGCCTTTGCAAGCCACATCACCTGGAAAGGAATTAGGGTACATAATTAAGGTCTCTTATCTGAGTCCTGAATGAGGCCTATTTGGAAAAGCCTATTTGGCTCCCCACAGAATTTCTATACAGTCATAATCTGTACCTGTGTTACAATAACGTATGATCTAAGGCTAAAACATTTAAAAATCTACGAACAGGAAATTTTCGGAGGCAGAAATTAAGGATATCTGTAAGCATATGCTAAAATGCCCTAAATCACTATTAATTCAAGAAATGCAAATCAAAACAACTTTGATGTACCACATCTCTCCAGCCAGATTGGCTAAGATGACAAAACAGGAAAATGACAAATGTTTGAGAGGATGTGGAAAAATTGGAACACTAATGCATTGTTGGTGGAACTGTGAACTGATACAACCATTCTGGAGAGCAATCTGGAACTATGCCCAAAGGGCTATAAATAATTGCATACCCTTTGACCCAGTAATACCACTTCTAAGGTTGTATCCCAAAGAGATCATAGAAGTGGGAGGAATACCCATATGTACAAAAATATTTGTTGCAGCTCTCTTTGGGGTGGCAAAAACCTGGAAATTAAGGGGATGTCCATCAATTGGGGAATGGCTAAACAAGTTGTGGTATGTGAATGTAATGGAATATTACTGTGCCATAAGAAATGGTGAGGAGACAGTCTTCATATTCACCTGGAGAGCCTTATACAAACTGATGCTAAGTGAGAAGAGTAGAACCAGGAAAAAATTTGTACATGATTACAGACACATCGTATGTGTGACAACCAACTTTGAAAAATTGGACTCTTCTCAGCAATACACAGTTATAAGACAACTCTACAAGTCTCAAGATAGAAGGAGATATCTACATTCAGAGAAAGATCTAGAAAGAACAGAATTTAAATGGAGACTGAAACAATCTACATGCTAGCCTTCTTTTCCATGGTTGGTTTTCTTTCTTTTTTCCCATTGTTCATTCCTTTGGTTACAACTCATTTATACAACCAGACTAATGTCCAATGCGAAAGTATTTGCAGATCCTATACTTGATTGTATGCCGCCATGGGTAGGGGAGGGAGAGGGAGGGTAGAAAATTTGAGACTCAAGGGATTGTGGAACTGAATCTTGTAAACTAAAAGTAAATAAATCAATTTTTAAAAAAAGGAAAAAAATCACATCTTTCCGTTGTCCTGTATGCTGTCAACAGAACAAATATTATTATCTTTATTCTACAGATAAGGAAAATAAGGCTCACAAAGATTGAGTAACTTGTCCATGGCCAAGGATTAGAGGCAATATTGCTTGCATAAGAGCCAAGATTTGAACTCTGGCCTCTTTATTCTTTTAAATACACTAATACTACCTTCATCGAAGACACATGAGATCTCAACTTAAACCTAGTGTAAAGTGAAGTTATTCCATCAGGATTGCAGTGAAATGCCCCTTGTTACATATTCTACACACAGTTGTTACCCTTTAATAAAAAATGACACCTTAATGAGAAATCATCTTGATACAGGGAAGAACTGAGTTAGAAGCCACCACCTTCAATTTATTGCTTTGGCAGGAGGGTGAGAAGGAAGAAATCTCATTTCTTGAAAAATGGGTCCCCGGAGGTGGCATAGTCTGTCTTTCCTTATGAAACTCATTGAGCCATACAGTTCCCATTGACCTCTAATGGAACTCTAGCCTCATATTGACTTACTTCCTTACAGTAGAAAGAAAGAAATAGGGGAAAATGCCCAACTGTATAGCCTGTGACTTTGCAGAGAAGTACTGCTTAAAATATATTATTTATAATGCTTTGTTGTGTTTTTTTTTTAAATTCAGAATTCCCAGGTTTGGAATTGATAGACAACTTGACATACTGAAGAATGCTAGAAGTGGATTAGAAGCTGGATTCTAATCCTAACATAAATTCACTCATTCACTCACTGTATAATGCAAAAAAACAAAACAAAACAAAGACAAACAAACAGTATGCTATAAGTGGGAAAGGTGATAGATTTAGAGCAGTGATTCTCCACCTGTGGGTTGTGACCCCTTTGGGGGTCGAATGGGGTCACCTAAGACCATGGGAAAACACATATTTCTGATGCTTTTAGGAAGCAAGACACCACTCTTCTATCCCTCTCCAGGCAGGTCTGCCTATGTGCAGATACGCCCACATATGAGTATTAAAGAGTCATGGCATTAGGAAGGTTGAAAACCACTGATTTAGATTATGAGGACATGAGTCCAAATCCCAGCACAGCTACATCTATGACCTCACAAAAGTCACATCCCTCCATAGACCTCAGTTTTGGCATCTTTAAGAAAACGGGATTGAAATACACAACTGTACAAGACTTCTTACACCGCTAAACCTATAATCCTGTTGAAAGTGTGAGATCCCATTCCTACCCCAATTAATCAGAGAAAGCCTGGAGCTCAACTGAATCAAAATATAATCTATGTAGAACAAAACATTAATTAATCTGAGAGAAATAAAGAGTCTTAACCATTGGATAAATAAAGACGATATCAAACAGGGAACATTTTGTGACTGGCTGAAACAGTGAGACACACCTTTGGGCTGCACATACAAAAAACAAACTTTCTTACGGCCATTTACTGTAGTTTTCTAATCCAATTTTAAGGAATTAATTGGAGGGAATTAATTATCTGAGGGAGAAGAAAGATTCTCTTTCCCTTTCTCTCCCCTCTTTCATCAGTTATGCAAAACAACTGCAATACTTGCTTGAGACCAGAATGTCTTGTCAGTGACTGGAAGATCTTACAAAAAGATGTGGAATTAAATAATCATGATGACATCTCCAAGGACCATTACTTCTTGTAGTAGAGAGAGGATTATATTTTGGGGTTCAGCAGAGGGCTACATCACTAGGGACGCCATGAGGATTAAACAAAGGGAGGAAAAGGTTCCCAAAATCCAGTATTCTTGCTACATATGTTTGTTGCCCATGTGCCTAACTAACTTTGTGCTTTAAATTCGTGACCTCTCTGCCCAAAGACTATAAATGTGTGAGGGGAGAATGAGGTCCTAGTTTGAGGAGATGAGATTGTTTTTGAAATATCTGTCCTTGTTATACCTGTGTTTTCTAAAATTTAATTTAGTTTATCTCATAATCAATGATAAGCATACTTGTGTGGGGAATAACGAAACCCTAGCACCTCAGGGTTACCCTCTAAAAATCTGAGGGGAATTTGCCTCTCTGGGGAGAAATAATTTGAGTGAAAATAAAAGAAGTTTGGGGGAATTAGACTAAGATCTTATGTCACCTCACTTCTCTAAGTCTTAATTGCTCCTCCACCTGGATTCTCTGGGTACCCTTCATGAAGTTTCAGGGGTGATTAAGATTTGTCATTGGCTCCAGCTCCTGCTGATTATATTCCTCAAATTTTAAGGGTCCCTTGAATCCCAGTTCTAATTAATAGTCACATGAGCTTTTACAAATGGATATTTTCTTCAAAGCTATATAGCATGAACAAACATATGGATACCCTTCAAAAATACCTGTAGGGCATAATCTTCCATTCCTAGAATCATAGTTGGTCATTGCACTGGTCAGAGATCTCAGATGTTTTAAGATTTTTTTCTTTATGTTACGGTACAGATTGTTCTCTTGATTCTGCTAACCTCCAACATCTTCCTAAGTATCTCTGAAACTATCCTTTCTCATCACAATAATATCCATTAAATTCATATCTCATAGTTTATACATTCTCAAAGGGTTCTTCTTTAGGTCTAGTTTTTGTTCAAACTGCAAAAGGAACAAAAGGAAATGCAATAAAAAAATGTGTGCACGTAGCACTGTTTCTCTTCCTTTGATCTCCTAAAGACAAGGTCCTTAGAGCTAGTCATGGTATCCTTGGATCAAAGGTACACTCATTTGCTGTGGCTCACAGGTCAAGGCAAGTGAGTTGGAAAGGTCAATGTGCTCCCCATTACTACTTCCAGATTCTCTCCTTACCTCTATCACTCCATCATTCACTTTTCTCCCTTTGAGGTTCAGGCTTTTCATCCTCCACCACCCAATCAAAATTCTAGTAGCTGTTGTCTACAGACTTCCTGGTCAGTCCCCTTCAGTGAATGCAATACCTGATACACAAGATCTAGCAACTTCTACATTAAAAGATTGGCAGACTTGAAATATGATATTCCAGAGGTCAAAGGAGTTATGATTAAAACCAAGAATCACCTACCCAGCAAAACTGAGTATAATACTTCAGGGGGGAAAATGGACATTCAATGAAATAGAGGTTTTTCAAACATTCTTGATGAAAAGACCAGAGCTGAATAGAAATTTGACTTTCAAACACAAGAATCAAGAGAAGCATGAAAACATAAATGGGAAAGAGAAATCATAAGGGGCTTATTAAAGTTGAATTGTTTACATTCCTACATGGAAAGATGATATTTGTAACTCATGAGACTTTTCTCTGTATTAGGGTAAGTGGAGTATATAAACAGACACTCACACACATGTGTGTGTGCATGTATATGTGTATGTACATATACATGTGGATATTATATATGTATATATAGAGAGAGACAGAGAGAGAGAGAGAGAGAAAGACAGAAAGAGAGACAGGGAGAGAGAGAGTGGGGACAGGGTGAGTAGAATATAAAGGGATGATTTCTAAAAAAATAAAATTAAGGGGTTGTGAGAAAGGAATGTACTGGGAGAAGGAGAAAGGAAGAGGTAGAATGGGGGTAAATTATCTCACATTAAAGAGGCAAGAAAAGAGGAAGCTAGGTGGTGCAGTGAATAGAGCACCAGCCCCAGAGTCAGGAGAACCTGAGTTCAAATTCAACCTCAGACACTGTGTGAGCTTGGGCAAGTCACTTAACACCAATTGCCCTCCAAAAAGCAAAAAAAAAAAAAAAAAAAACAATTAAAAGGCAAGAAAAAACCTTTAAAATGCAGAGGAAGAATGGGGAGGTATGAGGGAATGATTGAATCTTATTCTTTTTTTTTTTTGACTCTTTAAATTTTATTATAGTTTGCATCATTCATTTCCAC
>CM053586.1:54692079-54714496 GCA_028646515.1 Pseudochirops corinnae
CTCCCATGATCCTTCTTTTCCCGAAAGAAGGAGTCTAGGTTTTGGGAGCTGTTCTTACATAACTTCCTATGCTTATTCTTACTCATGGTTCTTCAGACCATGAATTTTTTTACAATCTCTGTGGGGCTCTGCTTCCAGAAGGGAAAGCTCTGTCCCAAATCGCTGGGGTCCTCCCAGCTGCCGTAGACTTCCGGCTGACTGGATAATGAGGACTCCAAGACCGAGGCCCAAGACGACGATCTGGATCCAGGCCGCTCAACACAAGAGCACTGGTCTGAAAACAATCACTCAGTCCCCCTGCTTTTTGCAGGCCAAGTGTGGGAAGCTACAACTCAGAGGCAGGTGCAAAACCTCTGCCTTTCGCTTTTCTGCTCTGGAGACCTTACGGCCAGAAGCTTATCTCCCTCTTTCACAATCCCCACTTGTGCAGCTGGTGCTAATCCCCCCTCCCCGCAGCTGGTGCTAATCCGCTCACCTGAGAGCTTTTGAGAGCTTTCTCTGCACCTCCCACCTGGCCACCTCTGGGGCACAGCCGGGGCTTCAGGCCAGGCTGGTTTCGGTTTGCAGTGCTGATATGGTTCCTCCTAGCCGAGCTGACTTTAGTGGGAAGTATCTTTGTGTGTGTTTTGAAGTTCTAGGTTGGTCCAGAGTCCTATTCCATGAGTATTTTGGGGTGGCTGTGTGAGAGCTGCGATATATTGCTGCTGCTACGCCGCCATCTTGGCTCCGCCCCCCCCATTGAATCTTATTCTCATCAGATTCATTTTAAGGAAGGAATAACATACACATTCAATTGGGTATGAGAATCTATCTAACCTTAATGGAAAGTAGGGGGGAAGGAGAAAAGTGGGGGGAGGGATGATAGAAGGGAGGGAAAATGTGAGGAGAGGGTAATCAGGAGTAAACATATTTTATGTGGGACAGGGTCAAAGGAGAGAATAGAATAAATGGGGGATCAGGATAAGATGGAGGGAAATATAGTTTGTCTTTCACAACATGACTATTATGGAAGAGTTTTGCATGACTACATATATATAACCTATATCAAATTGCTTGCCTTCTCAATGAGAGTGGGGAGGGAGGGAGGAAGTGAGAGGATGTGGAACTCAAAGTTTTAAGAATGTTAAAATGTTTTTACATGTAACTGGGAAATAAGAAATACAGGCAATGGGGTATATCTTACTCTACAGGAAAATAGAAGAGAAGGGGATAAAAGAAGGGGGTGATAGAAGGGAGGGCAGATTGGGGGAAGGGGTAATCAGAATGCACAGCATTGTGGGTTGTGAGGAGGTGAAAGATAGAGAAAAATGGGAACTCAAAATCTTGTGGATGTGAATGTTGGAAATTAAAAATAAATTAACTAATAAACCTTAAAAATTAACGGGTGTGGGAAATTAGTAGGAAAGGAGAAAACTGGGAGAGGGGATTTACAGCAAAATTCTTTGATAAAAGGCTAATTTCTCAAATATATAGAGAACTGAGTCAAATTTACAAGCATATAAGTCATTCCCAAAGTGACAAACGATCTAAGGTTATGAACAGGAAGCTTTCAGAGAAATAAATTAAAGTTTTCTATAGTTATATGAAAAAGTATTCTAAATCACTATTGATTAGAGAAATGCAAATTAAAATAACTCTGAGGTACTACTTAACACCTATCAGGTTGGTTAGTAGGATAAAAATGAAAAATCATAAATGTTGGAGGGAGGTAGGAAAACTTGGACACAAATGCACTCCTGGTGGTTTCAAACTGATCCAACCATTCTGGAGTGCAATTTGGAATTATGTCCAAAGGCGTATAAAACTATGCATACTTTGATGAATCAACACCACTGCTAGGTCCATATCCCAAAGAGATTAAAAAAGGTAGCAGGGATACCCATATGTAGAATATTATTTATAACAGCTCTTTTTTTGTGGAACTAAGAATGTTAAATTGAGGGGATATCGATCAATTGGGGAATGATTGAACAAGTTGTGGTTCATGATTTTGATAGAATACGACTTTGCTGTAAGAAATGACAAGCAGGATGATTTCAGAAATACCTGGAAAGATTTACATGAGCTGATACAAAGTAAAATTAGCAGAACAAGTAGAATGTTGCGCACAGTAAACAGAAATATTTGATGATGAACTGTGAACGATTTAACTATTTTCAGAACTACAATGGTCTAATGTAATCCAAAGGACTCACGATGAAACACATTATCTACCTCCAGAGAAAGAACTGATATTGTCTGAATACAGACTAAAATATTTTTTTCACTTTCATTCCTTTTTCTTTCTCTTTTTTCTTTTATTCATTCTTTTTTTTGTTCAACTTTTCTTGTACAAATGAATAATATGGAAATGTTTTACAGGATTACACATGCATAACCTATATGACATTGCTTATCATCTAAGGTAGGAAGTAGGGAGGGGTAGCATTAGAAACTCAAAAATAAAAAAAAAAATAACATGTAATTAGGGAAAAATAAAATATTATTTTAAGATGTCAGTAACTAATTTGTTGAAGTAAATTAACTTAATATTAACAGCAGACAATGGATGGTGTGTTAGGTCTATTCTAATTCACCTACAATGTGACACATTTAAACATGTATGCATTGTCTATTCCAATGTTTCCCAAATCTAACCCCTTAAATGGCTTATAATAGGGGTCTAGAGACTTCAATGGAATCTTAATGTCACATATAGAATCATATTTCTCAACTAGATGTGTAAGAATGACTACTTCTCTCTGGGTTTAGTTTGTTCAATCTTCCGACAGTTGCATTAAAAACTTTTCAAGCTAAATCTGTTAAAGTGTAACACACACCCACATGTCATCATTCTACCTCTTGAGCCCCCATCCAATGTGTATTCAATCTACATGACAAGTCACTCAAAATAATGATACTTTTCATTCTTAAATATATTTATTTATATAAGAAGGAAAACAAATAATATTATGATTACTAATATACTAAATCAAACACATAAATAATAAAATCCATTGCATTGCACATATAAACCAAGAATGCATTCTTCCACCAATTCATTTAATAGTTATAGTGAAGAATGAGCACACACGTATCAATCTGGCAGAGAAAAAACATGAAGGAGGAAAATTTTTGAACTGAGAGCCCTTCACAACACTAGACTTCAGATTTCAATGTTATTGGTCTATTTAATAACATCTATGCCTCAGGAAACTGTCTCTCTGCTAGCTGTTTGACCGTTGATCCTAATCACGCCTAATCTAGGGAAGTCCTCTTCTTTTTTCTAATAGAACATAGCTTTAAAGCTCTTTCAATTACCCAATACCTTTAAGAAAGTAGTTAGGAAGTGTTAGCACTTAATGTAAATAGTAGTTCCTTTAAACCAGTCAACAGCCATGCTTATTAAACTGGCTATTTCTGGGCTATAAAGACTATTTCATCCAGTTATTCATTCACACCCATGTTGTGCTTTCCAATCAGAATGAAACACAAAACACACTTCCAGGTTTATCTTTAAACCTCGTTAGGTTATCCACAGCAATTGTAAAGTACCTTCTCTTTTTCCTTCTTAAGCCAGTTGTGGTAGTAGAGAACATCAAACACACACACACACACACACACACACACACACACACACACACACGGTTATGTATGTACATGTGCATAATGTACAATTGTATCTATTCACACATGCCTATATAGGTGTATATGTTTATATGTATATGTGCATACATTTACATTTTTCTCCAATATTTTCCAACTCTAGCTGGTGCTGAAGGCCAATTCCTATTGCTGGAGTTAACTGTTTACTGGCCATGTAAATCACTTAGTTGAAAGCTTCTCTGAGTTCACTACTTCTCAATCTTATACTTTCAAACTTTCAGTTTGAATAACTAGAGAGCCTTTCAGTCCTCCAGCTATTTTTTCAACCATCCTCAGGTTTCCTTTATTGGATGCTCTTTTTCATATTTCCTTTTGCCCTTTTCTGTCACTTTCAACAATTTAACATTATAAAGAAGGAGAATAATATTTTTATTTCTTAAAAACTAGAGAAATGTGAAATGAAGAAAAACAGTTTCAGTGGCACCGAATTCACATTGTATTGTTGGAAACTTAACAGGAGACATGAGAGCTACCTAAGCTAATTTGCACATAAATGTTATGTGATTAAAGAGTATAAAACTAAGAAAATGAGAAATCACATAAACATTTCTAGACTGAGGTATGCTTGAAAAAAGGAATTGATTTGACAGGAGCCATTTGGGGAATTGTGACATTTTAAACCAAAGGTCAGTCACTGAGAGTCAAGAGACTCCTTTATAAGATACTGAACCCACACAAAAAATGAGGCATCATTTCACATTGTTAACAAAGACACATGGTTTCTCAAGTCTATCATTTTTTTCTCTCTCCAGAATTACTCAAATATTATCTGCACCTGACAAAGTCATTAAAGGCCTAGAAACTGTCACGGACCATTATAATTAATCTTTCAGTATTAGATATTTTTCAGAATAAAAATTAATTCAATAATGTCTTAAATTCTCTTGCTGCTAAAACTATAGTCCAATTGTACAGTATTCTCATGTGGCTCCTTCTATACCTCTGAAAGAGTAAAACATTAATTAGAACATTTATATTATAATATTTTCAGATTATATTTAGACTCCTCAAGATATGTAAAATTTGAAAAAAAAAATTACAAAGGTTTTCTTCTTCCAGCTTTCCCTAAAACATTCCCCTTCTCTTCCACACTTATGTGTTTATATCTATCTCTATCTATCTCTGTCTATCTATCTATCTATCTATCTATCTATCTATCTATCTATCTATCTATGCATGTGAAGACATATGTGTATACATACATATGCATGTGTAGAAATTGTCAATCTCTCCTTGCCTTTTGGTATTGTAAATACTACCTACAAACATGCTGAAATCTCTTCCATCAAAAAAAAACCCCATCTTTATGGAACTTTACTATCCACTCAAGCTATTGTCCTGTGACTTATGTATGTTTTCTAGGTAAAGTTATTATAAAGGTTTATCCACTCTTTGTTTCTATTTATTCTCCTCTCACTCATTTTCAACCCCTTACCATTTCTTTCCTTGTAGGTTCCCCCCCCCTTTCTGAATCATCTACAACCAGCCCCTCCCATGAATACTTGTAAATATAAATGTGTAATGCCAAGCCAAGCACAACCAACTTCCAGGTTTGGATTATGAGCATAGCAAACTCCATTTATTCAGTGACAGATTAAGACAAAACATTCACAGAAAATAAAAATACAGCATTCACCATGTGTAACTCCATAATTTAGTAAATCCTCAATTCAATCACAAAGTACTAAGGTCCAAGTACTCCACCTCTGGGCAGTACATTTGTTTAGTCTTCTCTCTATTCAACTAGAGATTATTTTCCAATCATAAACAAAGTACCTTCAATGGGTCAGTCACAAACTACAAAAGTCAAAAGTTTTCCACCCTTGGATCACACCTGAATTACAGTACCATCCATCACCACCAAGCATCCTTTCAAGAGGCAGTGGAAGGCCATTCACCCCTAGGTCACAACTAGGTTACAGTATCATCACAACATTCAATACCCAAGGAGAGGTCTTTTCTTCATCTTGACTGGAGGCAAGTTCTCAGCAGTTTTGGTTCCTAGGAAGACACAGCTTAAGAAAGACACAATAACAAACATACACATTGCAGGTATCCTCATCAATTCACTCTCTGCCTGTGAAATTAACATAGTGTAATGATAATGGGATTTGAAGATCTTCCATGACCCTTCAATTTGCTTACATAGCAGGAAGGGGTAGAGCAAGAGAAAGCTGGAGCCAAGCTAGAGACTGTGTGGTGGTGACTGGAAGCAGTGGCAGTGGCTGCCACGGGAACTCCTTTTTCTCTGAGCCAGCCAGAATCTCTGCTTAGGACTCCTGCTGAGGACTTCCAGGGATGGGATCTGCAGGGGGCTGGAGCTGCTAGGAGCAAGCTGTGTGGACACTGAACAGTTGCCGTGAATGAGGAAAGGCAGATCTTTGCCTGAGATAGCCTGTCCTGTTTTGAAGGCTTGAGAATGTGGGTGTTTACTACATTAACTACATGTGCCAACTTTATAACTACTAGTGATGGCTTTGACTTTCTGGTTTGGGGACTCAGTTTTCTCATATTTGCATAAATGTTCTAGCTATATTTCCCTTGTGGAGAGCCTGTTACATTTTGTGATTAATAACCATATCAGCATATTTATATTTGCTGTAGGCATTGTGAATACTGCATTGTTGATACACCTAGACCCAACAACAAGGTCTGAGGAGTCAACACATATCATTAGTACAGTCCCAGTATCCCTGAAAACATCAGCAAGACTGTCTTCCTCAAAAAAAATAAAGTAAAAAAAAAAAAAAACTTCAATCAGTATTCAGACATCATCAATTCTTTGTCTTGAGATGGATACCATTTTTCATCATAAGTCCTTCAGAATTGTCTTGGATCATTGTATTACTGAGAATAGCTAAGTTGTTCATAGCTGCTCATCTTTCAATATTGCTCTTACTTCGTACAAGTACATTTTACTTTGTATTACCCCATGAAAGTCTTTCCAGGTTTTCTTGAGAGCATCCTGCTCATCATTTCTTATACTACAAGAGTATTCGATCATAATCACATACCACAACTGGTTTAGCCATTGACAAATTGATGAAATTCCAATCCAATTTTAAAGTTCCTAAGAGAGACTTTGAGAGTGTCCTCCTATACCTTTTTCTGACCACCATGTGAGCATTTGTCCTGTTTGAGTTCTCCATAAAATAGGCTTTTTGGAACATGTACATTTGACATTTGAACAACATGGCCAGACCATCAGAGTTGAGCTCTCTGCAATAGATTTTGAATACTTGGCAGTTTAGTTTGAAAAAAAAAAATCCTCACTAAAATAGTGGAATAAAAGCAGGAACTTGCTTAAACTTCTGCAACAATCACCTCCAACACCTATAAAATATGACTTTTAGAGTTATAGAACCCACAAAGTGACAGAGAGAAACAAATCTCCCACTGAAGTCATCCTGGCAGGCCAATGGGAAGGGACAATCATACTGGGGTGGGGGCTGAGAAATTCAGTATAAGTTGCACAAGCCCAAACCCAGGGCAGCCCTGATCAGTGGCACAGACTAGCCACAGCTGACTTCAGGAGAGTGAATCACCAGCAGCTGTGGTGGTTTCCAGACTTTGCAACCCATTGATGCCAAAGAGAAAGTAGAAAATCAGTAGAGAACTCTGTTGGAATTGGATGGAGAAGAGCACAGTCAGGCCCCTACGCCGGGTGAGAGGTGGCAAAGACTTGGTGGCTACAGCTGCTGCTATGTGGCTGTTTCCTGTGCTTCTGTCCTCAGATTACAAGGGGACCAAGCAAGCATTTGGAGGGTTATCACTCTTGCTTTGATCTACTTAGATTTGTGCCACAGTCTTGGCTGGTGGTCCAGGAGTGAGGAATGCCAGTGTTCCAGAGCTTCTGGTGGCTGTAGAGAGAGTGCCCTCCTCATAGCTGGGATAACATTTGCAAAAAACCCCAGCAATTTGGGACATAGCTCTCTCTACTCTGGAAGCAGAGTTCTACTAGCAAAGAGCTCAAAAATCAAGTAATTGACTGCAAGATGAGCAAGCAAAGGAAGCACAATCAACCATAGAATCCTTTTTTGGGGACGAAAGGAATTAAAACACGAAACCAGAAGAAGACAATGAAGTCAAAACTCCTGCATCAAAAGCTTCCAAGAAAAATATGAACTGGTTACAGGCCATGGAGAAGCTCAAGAAGGATTGTGAAAATCAAGTAAGAGAAGTAGAGGAAAAATTAGGAAGAGAAATGAGAATGATGCAAGAAAATCATGGAAAGTGAGTCAACAGCTTATTAAAGGAAACCCCAAAAAGTACTGAAAAAAATAACACCTCAAAAAATAAACTATCTCAAATGGCAAAAGAGGTCCCAAAAGCCAATGAGTAGAAGAATGCCTTAAAAAGCTGAATTGGCTAGAAGAAAAAAGGATTTCAAAAAGTCACTGAAGAGAATAATTCCTTAAAAATTAGATTGGAGCAAATGGAAGCTAATGAATTTATGAGAAATCAAGACGCTATAAAACAGATCCAAACAAATGAAAAAAATACAAGACAATGTGAAATATCTTACTGGAAAAACCACTGACCTGGAAAACTGATTCAAGAGACTTATTTAAAAATTAGTGGACTACCTGAAAACAATGATTGAAAAAAAAGCCTAGAAACCATCCTTCAAGAAATTCTCAAGGAAAATTGCCCTGATATTCTTGAACCAGAGGGCAAAATAGAAATTGAACAAATTCACCAATTGCCTCTTGAAAAATATCCCAAAAAAGAAAACCCCTAGGCATATCATAGCCAAATTCCACAGTTCCCAGGTCAAGGAGAAAATAATGAAAGCAGTCAGGAAGAAAAAAATTGACCTGTGTGGAAACACAATCTGGATAATACAAGATCTAGCAGCTTCTACATTAAGGGATCAAAGCTCTTGGAGTATGATATTTTGGAGATCAAAGGAGTTAGTATTAAAATCAAGAGTCACCTACCCAGCAAAACTGAGAATGCTTCAGGGGAAAATATGGTTATTCAATGAAGTAGAGGACTTTCAAGCATTCTTGATGAAATAACCAGAGCTGAACAGAAAATTTGACTTTCAAATGCAAGAAGGGAAGCAAAAGAATGTAAACAGGAAAATGAAATCATAAGGAATTCATTAATGTTGAACTATTTAATTTCGTAAATGTAGAAATGATAATTGTAACTCATGAGACTTTTTGCAGTATGAGGATAGTTGAAGAAAAGTCTCATGAGTTACAATTATCATTTCTCCATTTAGGAAATTAAATAGTTGAACATTAATATACACACATACATATACACATACATACATACATATGTACATATATACACACATATATGCATGTGTGTATGTGTGTATATGTATACATACATATATGTTTATAGGTATATATGTGTATATAAATCCATACATTAGTGTGTGTATATATGTGTACATGTATACATATACAGAGGGCACAGAATCAGTGGAATAGAAAGGGATATCTAAAAAACTAAAATTAAGAGGTGAGAGAGGAATACAATAGGAAGAGAAAGGGAGAGAAAGAATATGGTAAATTATCTCATATAGAAGAGACAATAGAAAACTGTTACAATGGAAGAGGAGAGCAGAAAGGTGAAAGGGAATGGGTCAACCTTTCTCTCATTGAATTTGGCTTAAGGAGGGAATAATATAAACACTCAATTGGGTATCTTACTCTACAGGCAAGTATGGGGAAGGGGATAAAAGGGGGAGGTCATAGAAGGAAGAGTAGATTGGGGGAGAGGTTAGTTAGAAGAAAACATTTTTGAAAAGAGAAAGGGTCAAAGTAGGGAATAGAATAAGTGGGGAGTGGGATAGAATGCAGGGAAATAAAGTTAGTCTTTCACACTATAATTACTGTGGTAATGTTTTGCGTAACTAAACATGTAAAACCTATATTGAATTGCTTGTCTTCCCAGTTGGGGTGGGTAAGGAAGGAAGAAGGGTTTTTCATAAAGGCCTCATCTCTAAAATATATAGAGGAATGAGAAAAATTTATAAGAACACAAGCCATTCAATAATTGAGAAATGGTCAAAGCATATGAACAGGCAGTTTTCAGATGAAGAAATTAAAGCTATCCATAATCATATGAAAAATGCTTTAAATCACCATTATTTAGAGGAATACAAATCAGAATGTTTAGGTAACCGTGACATACAAGATATTGACTAACATGACTAAACAGGAAAATTATAAATGCTGGAGAAGATTGGGGAAATTGAAACACTATTGCATTGCTAGTGGCATAGTGAGCTGATCCAAATATTCTGGAGAACAATTTGGAACTATGCCCAAAGTGTTATAAAAATGTGCATAACCTTTAACACAGCAATACCACTTCTAGGTCTGTATCCCATAGTGATCATACAAATGAGAAAAGGACCCACATGTTCAAAAATATTTATAGCAGTTCTTTTAGTGGTGGCAAAATCTTGGAAATTGAGGAGACGCCCATAAGTTGGGGAATGGCTGAACAAGTTGTGGTGTATGAATGTAATGGAATACTATTGTGTACAAGAAATGGTGAACAGGTAGACTTCAGAAAATCCTGCAAAGACTTGAATGAACTGACGCTGAGTAAAGTGAGCAGAACCAGGAGAACCTTGTACACAGTAAGAGTCACATTGTGTGATGACTAACTTTAATAGACTTATCTCTTCTTAGTAATGCAGGGTTCCAAGACAATTCCAAAGGACTCATGATGGAAATTGCTGTCCCCACCCAGAAAAAGAATGATAGAGCCTAAATGCAAATTGAAGCATATTATTTGCTTTCTCTCTCTTTCTCTCTCTCCCTCCCTCTCTCTCTCTCTCTCTCTCTCTCTCTCTCTCTCTCTCTCTCTCTCTCTCTCTCTTTCTCTCTCTCTTTCTCTCTCTCTCTCTTTTGTTTCTCCTTGTGGTTTCACTCATTGATTCTAGTTTTTCTATACAATATGACTAATGTGAAAATAGGTGCAATATAAATGCATATGTAGAGCCTATATCAAATTACATGCCATCTTGGGGTGGGAAGATGGGAGAGACGGGGAGAAAATTTGGCATTCAAAATCTTATGGAACTGAATGTTGAAATATTGAAAAATAAAAACAAATAAAATTTTAAATTAAATTTTTTAAAAGAATCTTGCCAGCAATGATTAAGAAAGAGGATTCCCCGCCCCACTGTGGTTGTCACAAGACTATCTATTTTCTTTACCTTTATGCAGATTCACAATGGAGGTATCATTGAACTCCAGGGGGATAAACTCCTCTTGCCACAGAGCCTGGAAAATTCAGTTAATGTTTGTATGAGCAATGGAACTCCACCTTGTAAATCTCAACTGGAATAGAATTAGCACCAGGTATTTTGCTACACAGAAGAAGCCTAATGACCCTCAAAACTTCTTCATTTATAATTTCAACTAGGGAGAGATTGACTTCAACCTGAGGTAAATGGTCAATGGCTTCAATATTGATTGATGACAGTCTGCTGAGAATGTTATTGAAGTGTTCAGTCCATCTTTCTAGGACCATGACCTTATCACTAATCAGTGTGTCTCCATCACCACTAAATAGTTGAGATGCACCATAGGCCTTTGGCTCATAAATAGTTTTCAGGGCATTATAAAAGCATTTTGGATTGTTACTCTCATCATAAAACTGAATTTCATCTTTCCTCTTACTGAGTGAGCCCAGAATCCTGCATCTCTCTCATCTTTGCTTGTGCTTTACTTTCAATGGAGTTAAATGCTGCTTTCTGAGGTATGGATGTATTATCCTGTTGCTAAACCCTGTGGAGTTCTTGTTTTATTTTTTCATTTAGCATCTCTTGAATTTCCCCATCATTTCTGTCAAACCAGTCTTGATGTTTGCAAGTGTTCTGACCCAGATAAGGAAATCCAGTGCTCTACACCCAATCTCTGAATGCTCCCCACTCCTTCTCTGCTCCACTGTTTCTAACTGTGTGTTGGCTCAACTTTCCTTCCAATTTAGCAACAAACTGTTCCTGATCAGTGCAGGGTTCTAATCTACTGACCTTAAATATTCTGGTAGCCATTTTGCCTTGGTGCTGCCACTTTTGCTGAATGTGAATATTTAGCTTGGAGAGTATAGGTCTATGATCAGTTCAGTACTCTGCACCATACGTTGCCCTCATTACTCTCACATCATGTCTATTTCTTCTCCTTAAAATCACATAATCTATTAAATCCCAATGTTTCCTGTGAGAGTACATTCATGAAGTTTTATTGCGCTTAGGCAAATGGAAGAAAGACAGTGTTGGTGATGAAAAGGTCATGAGATGCCCAATATTGAGTCATAAGCGACCATTGCTGTTGCTGTTTCCATCTTCATTCCTCTCAGGGACTCCCTGCCATGTCTGGTAGTCTGAACCTACTCTAGTATTAAAGTTTCCCAGAATTATAAGCTTATTCTCTTTTGACACATTGATGACAAGGGTCTTTAAATTTTTCTTTGACCTAATTAGGGTTCATCATTATGGGAGCATAGTCACTGATGGCAATGGCATGGCATTTTCCTGTAAGTGTCAATTGCATTGTCATAAGCCTGTCATTCACTCATTTTGGTAGGCATACAAGCTTGTTGACTAGATTAATTTTGATTGCTACACCTATACCAGCTTCATCTCCTTTTTATTGAAGCCACTCCAGAAAAATGTGTACTCAGCTCACATTTCAGTAAACTGGCCTTCCTTTATCAGACTTGTTTTACTCAGGGCTGCTATTTGGATGCATTACTTGTTGAATCTCTCACAAGAACTATTTGTCTTTCAGGACTACTGGACTTTTTATTGTCTATATGTGTGTGTGTGTGTGCATATCATGTACCAATGGTGAGTGGAATCATCTTTGCAGAAGTTTTTGTATGTTTGTGTGTGTGTGTGTGTGTGTGTGTATGTTTATTGCAGGGTAGGTTCCTCACCTGCCATGGTAATCAGGCCAGCATTGGGTGAGTAAACAAAATTTTGGGCACCTTCTCTAGCCTCTTCCTCTCAGCAGGAGGTAAGCATTGCAACCCTCAAAAGACTGCTCAGACTCCCAGGATGCTGCTGAATCCCACTGCTGCTTCCAGTGAGAAGATGATCCTATGGCTTAGGCTGCCTATGTTCTGAGGTGTGACTACAGCTCCCAGTGTATCCACACCCACTGCTTCATCACTTGCCTATCATTATAGGACTTTGAGATGGGTAAAAATGGTAATATGGGTGATAACTTTTGATCCATGTGCAAATTGGATTTAAATGAGGTAGAGTTGAATGAAATCATTAGTCTCACTGTCTCTTCCAGGGTCATCACAGTAATGGCAAAACAGAGTAAAGATGACAGGTGACGGCCCAAGATGCAAGACACCTTGGTTCTTCAATGTTTAACTGAGTTCTAAGTGCTCCACAGCACCTGCTTCAGTTGCCTTCAAAACCATTAGAACAAACTGTTCTCATCTACCTATTCCACCAGCTCACATGTTTGGGTAGATACCCACCCAACTGACCAATGGGTTTGAAAATGCTTGGCACCCTCAACCTGGTTCAGCATGGCTGTCAAAATGGTTTAGTGGGTTGTGGCCACTATATGCTATAGCTTCTTGGAGCCATAGGTGAGAGTTAGGTGGATCAAGTGGACACCTAAGGCGGAAAACAGATTTGAAAAGGGCTCTCATACCAGGGATACTTGTCTTCTGCAAACATACCAGATCCCCAAAAGTATTGAATTCCAGCCCAATCCCCTCCCCCAACACCATATAGGTCAAAGACAAAGAGATTGAGAAAGAAGCAGAACAACTTTGGAAGCAATGAGTAGAATTTATTATATACTTTTTTTTTTCTTCAAGCAAGGAGTATGAAATAGAGATTCAAAGTTTCACACAGAGATTTTGTTTTCTCTCCTGTTGTATGAAGGTATATGTCTCTTCTTTCTTGTGTTTAATTTAAAAAAAAAAAGAAAAAGAAAATTCAGGTCAAGTGCAATGAAATTGATCTTCATTTCCCAAGTTGCTAATTCCCTGCTGAATAAATTTGCATTTACTTTGAATACGTTTTATCATTACTTATCTGTGTTCTTATTGTCACCTCCCCCCAATGAAACTTAAGCCCCTTGTGGATGTGGATTTTATTTTTTTTTCTTCTTTTATGCCCAGTGCTCTGTGGTATTTGGCACATGACTGGATCCAAAATTCACAAATCAAATCCTTTTATTTCATTATATATCAAACTTTTGTGAAGTTTGAATTTAGTCAAAGGGTTGCACTTGAGGACTTAGAAGACCACATATGGCCTCAAGGCCACAGGTTCCCCATCCATGTAGCCTATTATAGTATTGCCCTGAATTTAATTAAGATGCAATGGAACAGAGATTAATGTAAAGTCTTACATTTGCAAACAAAATTTAAACTTAGTAAGTACAGGAGGAGGGATGTATAGTTTACTGGTAATTTTGAAAAAATATAGGATCTGAATATTTTAATGGGATATAGATCAATATGAGTATTTGTAAAGCCAAGCATGAGCAGCTTTCCAGAGGACTTCTGCTGTGAACTGTTTCAAGGTTCTGATTATATAGTATAGTGAACTCTTTATTCAGCAGTAAATTAAGGCAAAACATTCACAATGTTATAACTTAACAACTTATCATTAAAATGGTCACATAGTTTTCACCAAAGTGGCCACATAGTTTTAAACAAAGTGCAATCATTTAGTAAGTACTTAGCTCAATCATCCTTAAAGAGGCAAGCTTCCTTAATAGACACAAAGTACAAAGGTCAAGGTTCTCCACCCTTGGTCTTTGTCAATTTCTTCAATCAAAAAGTCTTCTCTCTTCTTAATTGGAGATTAGTTTCAAATCATTATTAATTCAATCATCTTGAAAAGGTACAGGATACAGAGTACAGAATTCTCCACCACTAGGCCACAGCAATTCATGATCTTCTCAGATTGCATTAAATACCCAAAGAGAGGTCTTTTCATCTTGACTCAAGGTAGGCTCTCAGCTTCCATGGTTCCTCTTCCATGGTCTCAGATCCTGACCAATCTACCCAACTATCTCCTGAGTTCAAAGGCAGATTGCTCTCAGTTCCTTGTCCAGCTCCTTGTGCAGTTCCTGTTCCATATTGAAACTTAGAGTGTCTAGTCCACCTCAAGTCCTTTGCAGTTTCTGTTCCTGGGAAGACAATGCTTAACAAAGACACAATAACACTCATTCACATTGCCATCATCCTCATCAATTCACTTTCTGCCTGTGAAATCAACATAGAATCAACAAGAAGGTCTGAGGAATCAACACAAATCATCAGTATACTCCCAGGACCTCTGAAAATATCAGTAAGACCCTCCTCCATGATTTCTGTAAACATACAATAAGAAAATCCTCTTCCAGGGATTCTGAACCAGCAGTAAGGTCCCAGGGCTTCTGTAACAACAGCACCATCCTCTATAAGCAGATGAATCTGACAAAGTAATATCGAAACAGACAGAAAAAGCACCAGCACCACAGCCATGCTTCCTCCCAGTTCTCTTCTCTTCTCATTTCTCAGTTCTTCTCAATTATCTTCTAAGTTCCCAGTTCAATTCTCAGTTCCCAGTTCTTCATTCTGTCAGCATAAGTTCTGTTCTCCATTCTGTTTTCAATTCCTAGCAGTTCTCAGAAGTTCTTAGTATCCTAGAAGTTCCCTCTCTCTCAGCAATTCTGGCTGTCTAGCTTGGGCTTTTCCTTACATATGGTATTAGCTCCTCCCTGTTCCACCCCTTCCTATTATATCAGCAACTTCCTCCCACTGTGGGATTTCCAAGTTCTGGATCTTTATATTTGATACAATAATGAACTTGAAACAAGGTGACAATCCACTTCCCTTGTCAGGCCAAATCTGAGACACAGAGATTATTTCTGGGCACCATAGTATAGAAAGAGCATTGATATGCTGAAATATGTGCAGAATAAAACAACCAGTTTGATGAAAAGTCTTGTGTACATTTACATAAGGATCAGTTGAAGAATCTTGGGATGGTTTAGGTGGATCAAAGAAAAAGCAATGTAGAGAATAGGGTGAATTGTACTGTCTTCAAGTGTTTACAGGGCATTCATGTGGATGAAGGATTCCACTTTCAGGAGGATGGACCTAGCAAGAATAGGAAGAAATTGAAAAGAAGCAAATTTGTTGCTAGGGGTTGATCAAGTCATACGTATAGCCTACATACATTCTTATGAACACAACATAAAATTGCATATTGAAAAGTATTGGTTGATGGAGTTAGCTGCTTTATTATCCTAATTAGCATTTGGCTAATTGTATATAAGGGCAGAAAGACACACTTAGAGATGAGCTATTAGAGAAATAAAGAAAAACCCAGTTCACATCTCCATACTGTGTTGCTTTTAATAAAAGATAAAATCTTAATAAAGCGTTCCCATGAAGTAACAGAGCACTGAACAAGGAGCTATGATCTTTATTTTATTGACATAAAAGAGAAAAGAGTCTGATCATGAAGAATCAGGGTTCTGATACATTCACTTCAGTGCAAAAAGTAGCATAATTTACCAAATATTAAAATTTACTGGAAAAATAAGTGTCTCCTAGACTAGACTAGACTCCTAGACACTAGAAATTAAGTCAGGTGTCCTTGTACCAGAAAATGTGTTTTCAGGAATGATAAAGATAGTATTTCTGCTATTCTTGAAGCAAAATTAACATATTATATAGGATGGTGCATATTCTTTTACCTAGAATATATTTAATTTTAGCAATAATGCTTTTTATTTTGGCAGCCTGCGGCTATGCATAGAACCAAAATATAATATTTTACTTAATCCAATATTTTACCATAGGGTACATCTTTCTGAAATGGCTGGATCATAAAAGAGAATACTGACATCCTATAACGTGGAATGTCAAGTTATTCTCGTGTTTCTTTAGGCATCCATCAACACAAAAATAATGAGAGAATTATAATGGTAAAGTTAAAAGGCAAAAAATAGGAACATGTGAAGCATCTACTATAAAAAATAAATGACTTGGAAAACAGGATATCTCAAGAATCTTTGTACTCAATACTCCCTCACCTGCCATACAAATCAGTAGCATTTCTACATGGCAATGATGAAATCTAAGAAGAAGTAACAAAAAGAGAAGTTCCATTAAAAAAAAAACTGTAAAATGCATAAAGCATCTATGAATAAATCTACAAAGGCCAACTTGAGGCTTGAATAAATACAATTACAAAAATCTCCCCTTAAGGAATAAAATAATTCTTATTTACAAAGGTTAGAGGGTAAAAAGACCAGAAAAAAGAGGGCAAGTACACAGGGATCTCAGCAGGAAGCTGGGTGGCCACTGCTACAACCAGCAACTTTTTGTTGTTATTCAGTCCTTTCAAGTATGTCTGACTCTTTGCAACCCCATTTTGAGTTTTTCTTGGCAAAGATACTGGAATGATTTGCCATTTCCTTCTCCAGCTCATTTTACAGATGAGAAACTGAGGCAAAGAGGGTTAAGTGACTTGCCCAGGGTCACACAGCTAGTATTGTCTGATGTTGGATTTGAATTAAAGAAGATGTGTCTTCCAGATTCCGAGCCCCTTCTATCCACTACAACAGGAATTAAGGAGAATGCCCCAAAAAAACAATGAGAAGAGCCTAATTGTTTTGAAGAGTCCCAGGAGAGAGCCTCAGTCAACCTAAACCACAGAGCTGGAGACTAGCTGAGTGGCACATCCCAGTTCTCAGGTATTAGATTGCTCCTTCATCAAGGAATAACCAATTAGTGGGCTTTTTATTTTCTTACATCCAGAAACACCATAGTTGAAGTACTAGCTTCAAGGGCACTCAGAACAATTTTAGCTCTTTTATTACTAATTTCATGATGCTGTCAAGAAAGTTCTTTTGGTTGCAAATATCAAAAATTATGCAAAGCACTTGTACCTTGATCACCAATAGGTGTGAAAGAATTGAATTTGATGTGCAGCAAACCAGTCCTATGATCAACCTCAGAGTTCTTATAGTAAAAACTCCCAGTCCCTTCCACTTACTATCTCATGGAATGTACTATTCCTAACCTTCTTACCTTTCCTATTTCTTTCTGATTGAGATATCATAAAAAATGAAACCTTAGAGATGCAATGAGAAGAATATGAAATCAATGAATTTGATTCTTGTTTGAGGAAGGCTAGATATTTGAGTCCGTAGAACAGAATATAGTTTAAAAATACAGTATTACAAATAAGGGATTCCACTAAGTCAGGGAGAGTGAGGAGAGGATTTGGCAAAGAAAGTAGGTGCCTTTGTATAGGAAAATGGTTAGAAATTGTGTATTATGGAAATTTAATGGAATATTACTGACCTATAAAAATGCTGTATTTGATGAATATAGAGAAATGCAGAACTATCGACATAAACTGATGCAGAGTGTCATTAGCAGAGCGAAAGAAAACATACACAATTATAATAAGATAAATAAGGTAAATGGAAAGATCTATTTAAAAACCCAAAAGTAATATTACAAAATAATAAATAAAATTTAAGATTCTAAAGAAGAGATATGAGAAGACACTGCCATGCCACTCTTTTACAAAGGTGGGAAGAGCCTACAAGTATTGTACACTATACATATTTTCAGGGTTTTTTGATGTGTTGATCAGTTTTGCTATTGTTTCTTTTATTATTTTTCTTCACATTAAAATAATATGTGTCAAATGGAGTGGTTCTTTGTGAAAGGGGATGGAGGGGAATCTATGGTGTTTTAAAAAATCCAAAATGAATAAATAAAAACATTTTTAAAAGAGGGGGAGGAGGGGTTACAAAGCCAGCAAGCAAAGGTTTCCAAAAGCAATAAAACTTAACCTTTAATTAGTGATAATACTGATAAGAAATTACAAAGATAGAAAGGATAAGATTCAGTGACCTGTATCTGAATGAGGGTAGAAGAGGAGGGGAGGAGAATGAAGATAAGACAATTACAGCCATAGAAACATGTTTCTTTGAATGTCCCCATCCCGTGAGTGTGGATCTTTTTTATTCCCCTATGGCTTCCCAAGAAACCATAATAATATGTCCAGAGGCTACCAGGAAGCTCTTTCTGAGGAAGAACAGACTTGAGCCTTGTCTCAGTATCAAATCCTGATCTTATGGCCTTTTAGGGAAAAACTAGCTTTGCCCAATTTTGTCCAGGTGGGGTGAAGGGTGGAGAATAGTAATCAAATTGGCCCTATCAAATATATAAAGCATTTTCTTGGTAAATCTTAAAGTCCTATACAAATAGTAGCTATTATTAATAGTTTAAAACAGCAAGAAATAAAAAAATGTCCAAGGGGAAATAAAAATTTATAGGGAGTAAGGAAGGAAAGATTACAATAATAATAAAATAAAGCTTCATGATTGGTTTCCAGTCCATCAACATCATGTCCCACCCCCATATCCACCCCCAGGATAACTTCATAATTCTTATCTTTTTCATCAAAGAAATTGAGCTTTACCACCATCTCAATCCCTTTGCTTCCTCTCCCCACTAAAGTTGGAGGATTAGAAGATAGAACAGTAAACTCTCAAAGCTCTACTTTACAAATGACTCAGAATTTTCTATAAACATTATGTCCTTGAAGATACACCCTCCCGTCACTTTTCAGCCTTCTTTTGTGTATTATCTTCCCCATTTAAATTGTAACCTCCTTGAAGTCCATCATTATGAGTCAGAGAAGTAATATAATAAAGTATATGTAAGGGCAGCCTCAGATTCAGGAAGATTTGGATTTAAATCCATCCTTTACTAGATACTGGCTATGTGATGCCGGGCAGTTCATTATCTCTAAGTGGAGTAGACACTGGCTGCATGACCCTGGGTAGTTCCTTACTGAACCTCATAGAGACCTAAACAACTCTCTAAGACTAAAAATTGTAGATTACTTAATGATTTGCATTCCTGTAAGATGTTCACATACCACTTGTCAACAGTGATCAACTATAAGGAGAGATAGAGACAGAAACATGGAGATAGAGACAGCAATACATAAGAAGAGAAAGAGTCTAGATCTTATGACAATGAAAGTTTGATAGACTACCACATAAGTGACTCACCCAATTTGCTTTACTACAATCATTCCCTCATGTCAACATAAATAAAAACTATTTCCTTTAATTTCCTGTTTCACAATCTATTTCTTCTCCAAGGCTTAGTGAGATCATTTTTGTGTACTATAGAAAATAAAATGAAAAAGTCCAGACTCATTGCAAAGCATAGTTTGGGGGTATCATCTAACATTATTTCTCAGTTACATTGAGTAATACAAGGGATGCCCTCTACCTCTGTGTTAATAAATGTATGTCCATTGATGACCAAGTTGATTTTACCTATTGTAAACATTACGAATAACATTCTCTAAAAGTTATTAAGTTAAAAATAAGTCTAACCTAAACATATTTAGAAGATCATCACAAATGATTCCATTCATAATTCCCCAGCTTTCCAAGAATACACAATAAAATTATCACCTTATCAGATAATTTCAGTTACCAGTAATTAAAAAAAATACTTTAGTGATTCTCAGCAATAGAAAAGGAAGAATTCATTTAAAAAGTTATGGTTCACCCTCTTGACAATCTATTCAAAAATGAATTTTCCTTATGTCTTAGTCTTTTTTCAATTCATGACTATTTCTTATGTCATTTATGATAGTTTTAACTTAAACCATGCCCAGGGCTTCAGGCTTAATTGGCTCAAAGCAAGACAGTTCTTTGCAATTACCCTTCCTAGTATCAATAAGTAATAAATCTGATTTCATGTATCACAGCACCAATGATAGCTTGAATAATATCAGATGAAAAGTTTGCAATGGTTCTGAGTTCCACAAATGCTAGGCTATCAGCAAAAGATACAGTTCCTCAGTAAGAAGACTATGTAAAAATAAAACAAAACATAATTGGTAGTGTGATTTCTTCCCTTTTATTTGGTATTAGAAATGTGAATGTTCATGTGTGTGTGTGTGTGTGTGTGTGTATACAGACATATGGACATATATATTTACATTTTCTATTGTATCCTGCATACTTAGTTCAATGCTTTGTACATATTAAGTATTTAACAAATACTTCAGTAATGCACACATTTGTATATATATATATATATATACATATACACGCATACATACATACATACATACGTACATACATATGAGAGAGAGAGAGAGAGAGACAGACAGACAGACAGACAGAGATAGAGAACCCTGTTATGGGTTAAGAACTATACTAAGTGTTGGGAATACAAAGAAAGACAAAAGACAGCTCCTGCCCTCCAAAAGTTTACTATCTATTCTATTTAGATCATACTGTGATTTAATTGGAATATCTCTCAGTAAGAAACTCATCCCAAAGCAATCACTTTCTCTACAAGTTAAAGTTTGTGGAGTTATCTAGGCAATTCTCCCCGAGAATTTCTTGAAAGATGCTTTCTAAGTTCTGTTTTTGATCATGGCTTTCTGGTAGTCCAACAATTTTTAAGTTGTCTCTCCTGGATCTGTTTTCCAGGTCAGTGGTTTTTTCAAGGAGATATTTCACATTGCCCACTATTCTTTCATTGGTTTGGATCTGTTTGATAGTATCTTGATTTCTCATGAAGTCATTTGCTTCCATTTGCTCCACTCTAATTTTGACGGAATTATTCTCTTCAGAGTGCTTTTGAGATTCTTTCTCCATCTGGCAGAGGCGACTTTTGAAGGCCGCCCCCGGGACACAGCCAAGGCTTCAGGCCAGGCTGGTTTCGGTTCGCAGCGCTGATATGGTTCCTTGTAGCCGAGCTGACTTTAGTGGGAAGTAACCTTGTGTGCACTTTGGGATTGTAGGTTTGGTTTAGAGTCCTATTTTATGGGTATTTTGGGGTGGCTATGTGAGAGCTGTGATGTGTCGCTGCTGCTATGCCGCCATCTTGGCTCCGCCCCCCTCAAATTGGACATTACTCTGGTGGTATAGAAGGATTGTAACCAACGGTGTGAACAATGGGAAAAAAGAAAGAAAACAAAACATGAAAAAGAAGGATAGCATGTAGATCACTTCAGTCTCCATTTAAACTCTGGTCTTTCTAGATCTTTCTGTGAATGTAGATATCTCCTTCCATCCTGAGACTTGTAGAGTTGTCTTATACCTATGCATTGCTGAGAAAAGTCCAGTTTATCAAAGTTGGTCATCACAGATACAATGTGTCTGATTGTGCACAAATTTTTCCTGATTCTGCTCTTCTCACTTAGCGTCATTTTGTATAAGGCTCTCCAGGTGAAAATGAAGACCATTTCCTCCCCATTTCTTATAGCACAATAGTATTCCATTACATTCATATACCACAACTTGTTTAGCCATTCCCCAATTGATGGGCATCCCCTTAATTTCCAGTTTTTTGCCACCACAAAGAGAGCTACAATAAATATTTTTGTGCATATGGATCTTCCTCCCACTTCTATGATCTCTTTGGGGTACAATCCCAAAAGTGGTATTACTGGGTCAAAGGGTATGCAATTATTTATAGCCCTTTGAGCATAGTTCCAGATTTTGCTCTCCAGAATGGTTATATCAGTTCACAGCTCCACCAGCAATGCATTAGTGTTCCAATTTTTTCACATCCTCACCAGCATTTGTCATTTTCCTGTTTTGTCATCTTAGCCAATCTGACTGGTGAGATGTGGTTCCTCAAAGTTGTTTTGATTTGCATTTCTTGAATCAAGAGTGATTTAGAGCATTTTTTCATATGCTTATAAATATCTTTAATTTCTGCCTCTGAAAATTGCCTGTTCATATCCTTTGCCCATTTATCAATT
>CM053586.1:54714996-54748594 GCA_028646515.1 Pseudochirops corinnae
TATATATATATATATATATATATATATAGAGAGAGAGAGAGAGAGAGAGAGAGAGAGAGAGAGTACTTTGTAAATTTAAACATCTTACACATGCCAGCTATTATCAGTTATTGAAATGAACCTATTTTGCTTCAATGTTAAGTCAAAAACCTCTTTTAAATTTAATGTAATCAAAATTATCTATTGTGTATCATGTAAAGCTCTCTATCTCTTGTTTGGTCATAAATTCTCCTCTTTTCCTTAGATCTGACAGGTAAACTATTCCATGCTCTCCTAACATGCTTATTGTATCATGTTTTATGTCTAACTTGTATCCATATTGACCTTATGGTATAGACTGTGATATATTGGACTACACTTAGTTCCTGCAAAACTGCTTTCTAGGTTTCTCAGCATTTTTTACCCTATATCCACATATTTCTTCTTCTCTTTGTCCTCCTCCTCTACCTCTTCTTCCTTCTCCTTCTTCTTCTCTGTATCTTTCTCTCTCTCTCTGTCTCTCTTCACCCTGTTCCTCCTCAGAAGTATCTTGCATCTTGCTTCTGACCACCAGAGAGAGAGGAACAATTTTTCAGGTCTTCCTGAGAAGGACTTACTCTAATCAGTCAATAAACATCTATTAACTGCCAATTCTGTGCCCAGAAACTATGCTAAGTACTGGAGATAGAAAAGAGGAAGAAGGCAGTTCCTTCCCTCAAGAAGCTCAAAATCTAATGGAGGAGCGAACAAAAGAACAAATGTGAACAAACAAGGCATATACCAGAAGAATGAGGATTGAGCAAAAGCCATCGGATTTGGAGTAATGGAGTAAGGAATCTCAATGGATTAAGCGGAATGACTAAACAAAGTTCAAGAAAAAAGATGGGTTGACTTGGGAAGTCAAAGTAAATAAGAAAGGGTAAGTAAAACAGATTGGTAAAATAAAAGAGATTAGAGGGGAAAGATAATGATAATTGGAAGTGTGGAAGTTGTAAAAAAGATACTAAAAGGTTATGAATATGCATCAAGGTTATAAAATGTTGAAAGGTGGCAATATATTATGATAAGTTGTTAAACATTAGCTATTTGGTTAGATAAATTGTTAATAAATACTAGAGATTTGAGAGAAAAGCCTGAGGATTTTAAAAAGTATCAATAGATGAAATTTTTTCAATTAATTCATTAAGTATAAGATGTTTATTTTTCTGCTACAACCAAGTCACTAATAGGTATGTGGAAAATTAATGATAGCCTTCCTCTAAGAAGAAAAGGCAATGTAGCCATCTGTAAGGCCTGTTACTGGTGCCTTGGTGAAGAGTGTGCTATGTTCCAGGTCTGATCACCACTGAAAGAAATGATTATTAATTATAAATGATTTGGGAAAATTCAGATTTCATTCTTTTTCTTTTTTCCTCATTTCAAGATCTCAGTCTCTGACAGCTGAGTTAACCAGTCTATTCAGACCCCACCCAGGCGGGGCAGCAATTATTTTCCACTCAAGTTAGCGTGGAGATAAATTATTTGAAGAGATAGCCAAACGCTAGGAGTAACTTAAGAAGAAAATGACATGGGCCTTTATTGCATCAGCCACCTAAGGGTTTCTTAAAGCTTCATGTAAACCCCCACCCTGAATATCACAGAGAAAATACGAGGCTTGGAGTGTAAACAATATTTCAGTACAGGACTGGGCAGGTGAAGAAGCCGCAACACTCAGGCCTGGTTCATAATTGTTTGGGAGCTTTAAATAGCTAAGCCCAGGAGTTTGATTCAGTGGCTTGGGGGGAGTACAGAGGATTCTCCCTCCACCCTCCAGTGACTGAGACACCTGGCAGCAGCCTGCCTCCAGGGAGACATCCCGTCCAAGAACATGAGCCTGTCATCTCTAGGTTGAGAAAGACACTTGTGTAGAAAGACACTTGAAGGCATAATGGACCCCTGCTGCAGAGAGGGGAGACAGCTATGGAATCCTGATACCCCCAAACTCTGGCAATCAAGAGTATGGCAAGGGAGAGGAGCAGACCCTTTGCTTTCCCAGCAGAAACATTGCACTGAGCGGTGGATCTTAGGTTTCCCAAGGAGAGGGAGGACTTCTAGGCTCTGGAGTTCTGAGTTGCTTTGTGCACATGTTCACGTGGACCTGATTACCATTGTACTATTGTCTATATGCCAACTCTAATATTGGATATTGTGGAAGAGTTTCTTTGTGGGAGAATATACTCTAATTTTATGGGGAGGAATGTTTTGTAATTTGGTTTTGCTATGCCATCTTAGTAAATGTCTTTTCTAAGAAATAAAAAAGAAGTAAACGACATAAGCAAAGTCCAGGTTCAGTACTTCACTATAAAATTCATTCTCTTATTAACTGTTAACCAATAATTGCCATCCTAAAGAACACCTCTTCAAAGGGCATATAGACTATAACCTGGGTACTATGGTTGTCTTTGACCCAAGAAAGTGACAAACATATGACTATAGTTTTGTTAAAATTTTGCCATTCTTAATAAAATTATTAAGTTGCCCAGAAATTATATCTCTCAAACCTTTTAAAGCCCCACACCACTCTCGTGAGACAGATATTTCCTGTAGATTTTCTAACTTGTCTTTGGGTGAAAAATGATTTCTTCTGATGTTTCATTTGTTCTGCTCCTCTAGGATTTGATGTGAATCATTATTTTAGAATTGGTTGGAAGGAAATTTGAGAGAATTCAGCTGATAGCTTCTTTATTCACCAGCTTGAGTCCCTTCTTTCCTTCCACTCCTCAACAGAAAGTGTTCTTCTCTGCCCTTAAATTTTGACCCAGAAGTGAGAATTGTAAATAGACTCACCCATTACCCCTCACTGCATCCTCTCCCTTTTGAACTGAGTGCTCCTCTGTGTGCTTGAACTATGTAACCCAGAAATGAACATAGGCAACAGAATTGCCAAACAACATTTGATTCTACATCCAGTGCTAGAACAGGGGTACCCTATAATCTCTTTCTGACCAGTTGCTTATGTTCCTTTACTGTCTATGACATGAACTCCTGAAGCTGATGCTGCTTATGTCTCTAACTCCTAGTCCTGCTACTGGTTTCTTTCCTTTGGATTCTGAGTCATTCTCCTCCTCCATGTCATATATCTTTCTTTCTGACTGCCTATCTAGTTTTGTACTGGAAGAATGTTTCAGTCTAACCATCTGTTGATTATGCCACTAAAGAATTCAGTTTGAGGTGTTATCTTAATGTTTTTTGGAGGGAAATGTTGGGAGACCTTGATTTTCTTTATTCTGGTCACCTTGGCTCTGCCCCATGCAAATATATCCTTAATAGTTTTCACTAGACTTTTATTATTCCATCTCTGATCTGTCATTTTTCTATTTTAATCTCTAATCTAGAATTTAAAAATCCCATTTTCAGATATCATCTTAATCAACTTCTCAATTCCTAAACATAGCTTCTCTACCAAATTTCTCAATTTTAGTAGGAAGTAGTGAGAAAAAAAGGAGTGGTGTCTTTACTTTTTCACCCAAAGCTTTGAAATTTTTAAAAATACTTGTTATATTTCTTCTGGTAGTGAAATTTTAATCCATATGAATCTGGTATAGGAGATTGTATGCATATTCATACATTTTTTTTGTTATTTCTTGGATACCTATCCTAGAAAGAAGACACTAGACTTCACTGTTGCTGCATCAGTTATTTTAAAAAAAAAATGAATTGGTACTGCAATTAGGTTCTATTCTCCACTTTTTCTTTTATTATTACTGAGTGATATCTCATTTGAACCTCTATTTTATTATTCCATGGAATATAAGCAACTGCAACTTCCTTCCATCTAAGAGCAGCTCTCTCTCTCTCTCTCTCTCTCTTTCTCTTCTTCCCTTCCTCTCCCTTTTGTGTGTCTGTCTGTCTGTTTGTTTGTCTCTGTCAGGAAAACTGAGTGTAATCCTTCAGTGGAAAAAAATGTTATTTAATGAAATAAAGGACTTTCAAGCATTCTTGATGAAAATAACAAACTGAGCAGAATAGGAAATTTGACTTTAAACATAAGATTCAAGAGAAGCATAGAAAAGTAAACATGAAGGAAAAAAAATAAAGGAATCAATGATGGTAAAGGGTTTATATACCTATATAGGAAGATAATACATGCAAAGTCTAAGAACTTTGTCATTCTTAGAACAGTTAAAGGAGTATGCATAGAAGAGAAGATGAGTATGAGATGACTATCATGGGATAATTAAACAAATAAAAGTAAGGAATGAAAAAGAGGGGTGAACTGGGACAAGGGGGAAGTGAGAAGAAGAATGAGGAAAATTATCTCACATTAAAAGAAATGTGAAAGGGAAGACTTTTTCAATGGAGGGGAAAATGTAGGAGAGTGTCATGCAATGCTTTAACCTTACTTTCATTGTAACTTACTCAAATTGAGAATACTATACATAATCAGCTGGGTATTGAAATCTGTATTGCCCTGCAGAAAAAAATGAAAGAAAAGAGAAGAGTAGGTGGGGTGATCAAAGGGAGAGCAGATTAGGAAAGGTAGTGTTCTTGTTGTAGAGTCATTTCATTTGTGTCTCTCTGTGACCCTGTTTAGGGTTTTCTTGACAAAGATATTGAGGTGTTTTGCCATTTCCTTTTCAAGATCATTTTACTGATGAGGAAACTGAGGTAAAGAGGGTTAAGTGATTTGCAAGGGATCACAAAGCTATCAAGTGTCTGGGGATGGATTTGAACTTAGGTTTTCTTTACCATCAGTCCAGCATTCTATCCACTGGCCACCTAGCTGCTCTTAACAACAATAATAAGACAACATTTCAAAATTTGTGTAATACAACCAACAGAATGCTTAGGCGAAATTTATATCTCTAAATACATATATCAATAACGAAGAGAAAGAACAAATCAATGAATTGCAGATGCAACAAAAAAATTAGAAAGACAAGAAATTTAAAACTTCCAATTAAATATCAAAATATAAATCTTTAAAATTACAGGGGAGACGACTAAAACTGAAGTTTAAAAATATTAAGATAAGAAAACTAGAAGTTGCTTTTCATAAAAGATAGATAAACATTACTTAATTTGATTTTAGAAAGAAAGAAGAAAAGCAAATTACTAATAAAAAACAAAACCCCGAAGGGTGAATTTTTCAGCAATGAAGATGAAATGTAAGTGATTATTATGAGATATTTTTACCAAATTATGTGCCAGAAAATCTTAAAATCTAAGTGAAATGAATAAATATTTACAAAAATATAAACTTCCCATAGTAACAGAAGAGGAAATAGCATACTTAAATAACCACATCTTAGAAAAAGCAATTGAGCAAGACATTAATGAGCTCGGCAAGAAAAAATTCCCAGGACCAAATGGATTCACAAGTGACTTTTCCAAACATTTAAGAAACTATTAATACCAATACTCTATTAACTGTTTGATAAAATAGGTAAATAAGAAGTCCCACCAAATTATTTTTATGCCGTGTATATGGCTTGACACATAAATCATGGAGTGAAAAACAGAGAAGGAAAATTATAGACCAATTTCCTTAATGAGTATCAATACAAATAATTTAAATCAAATACTACCAGGGAGATTCCAGCAATACATCACCAAGACCATATGTTATGACCATGTAGTATCTATAAGAGAAATACAGGGCTGGTTCAGTATTCACAAAACTATCAGTACAACTGACATCAATTACAGTAACAACAAAAATTATAATTATCATCTCAACGGATGCACAAAAAAAAGCCTTTGACAAAATACAACACATATTTCCTTTAAAAAAAAAACAACATTAGAAAGCATATGAAAGAATGGAGCCTTGCTTAAAATGATAAGTAGCATCTATCTGAAAACAAGAGCAAGCTTTATCTGTTCTAGGGATAAACTTGAAGCCTTCCCATTAAGATCAAGAGTAAGGCAATGATGTCTATTGTCATTACTATTATTCAATATTGTATTAGAAATGCTAACTATACCAATAGGACAAGAAAAACAGAATTGAAGGAAGGAAAATTGGCAATGACCTAATAAAACTATCATTCTTTGCAAATGGTATAATATGATATGATATGATTATATTTAAAGAATTCTAGAGAATCATCTAAGACACTATTTGAAGCAATAAACCACTTCAGCAAAGCTATGGGATATAACATAAATCCACATAAATCATTAACATATCTATATAAGCAGCGGGAAGAAATAGAAAGAGAAATTACAATCAAAATAACTGCAGACAAAACAAAATACTTGAGAGTCTACCTTCCAAGACAAAACCAGGAACATAATTATAAAATACTTCTTACATAAAGTTAGAACTAAACAATTGGAAAAAAATATTAATTGCTCATGAGAATGCCAAAACAATATAATAAAAATAGCAATTCTCTCTCAACTAATGTACTTATTCAGTGCCATACCAATCACATTTCCAAAGAATTTTTTCATAGAACTAGAAAAAAATAGTAACAAAATTCTATCTAGAAGAATAACAGGCCAAGAATATCAGGGGAATCAATTTTTAAAATGTGAAGGAAGGGTTCCAGTAGTTTCAATTTGAAACTATATTGCAAAGCAGTAATTATTACAGCAATCTGGTGCTAGCTAAGATATACAATGCTATATAAGTAGAATAGATTAGGTACATGATATTAATAAATAACCACTGTGATTTATTCTTTAAAAAACCAAAGATACAAGCTTTTGAGGTAAGAACTTAACACTTGGCAAAACTTTTTAGGAAAAATGGAAAGCAGTTTCACAGATACTAGGCATAGACAGATATCTCACACCATAAATCAATATAAGGTCAAAATGGATAAATGATTTAGAAATAGTGGGTGATAGAATACATAAATTAGGAAAACATGAAAAAAATAACCAATCACATCCATGGATAAGAGAAGAATTTATGACAGAATAAGAGATAGGGGGGTTATAGGAAGTAAAATAGATAATTTTGATTACATGAAGTTAAGTAAGTTCTGTGAAAACAAAACTAATGCACTTAAAATTAGGAGAAAAAACAGCAAACTGGAGAAAAATTCACAGTGTTACTTTGATAAAGGCTTCAATTCTGAAATATATAGGGAGCTGATGCAAATGCAGAAAACTATGAGCCATTCTCTAGTTGATTAATGGTCACAGCATATGAAGATGCAGTTTTCAGAAGAAAGCAAAGCCAACAATAGTCACATAACAAAAAGTTCTAAATCTCTACTGATTAGAGAAGTGCAAATTAAAACATCTCTGAGATACTACTTCACACTTTTCAGATTGTCTATTATGACACAAAAAGAAAATGACAAATACTAGAGAGGATGTGCAAAAATCAGGACAAGAATAAAGCGCCATTGGTCAAGTTGCAAAATAGTCCAACCATTATGAAGAATAATTTGGAACTATGCTCAAAAGGTTATAAAACTGTATATAATCTTTGACCCAGCAATACCAGTACTTGGTCTACATTCCCAAAAGATCAAAGAAAACAGAAAAGGATCCATGTGCATAAATTTTTATACCGTCTCTTTTTGTGGTGACAAAAAAAATTAAAAATTGAGGAGATTCCCATCAGCTGGGGAACAGCTGAACAACTTCTGGTAGATGATTGTGATAAAATATTATTTTGCTATATGAAATTATAAATAATATGGTTTTAGAAAAACCTCAGAAGACTCATTTCTACTCATGCAAAATGAAATGAGCAGAACCAGAACACTGTACAAAATAATAGCAGAATTGCAATGATGCCCCACTGTGAATGTCTTAGACATTTTTAGTAATAAAATGGTCCAAGACAATTTTAAAGGAATTATGATAAAAAATGCTATCTACTTCCAGAAAGAGAACTGATAGACTACAGGTAAATTGAAGCAGTGTTTTAGTATGTTTATTCCTCCTCCCACCCCCTGTTTCTTTTTGTTTGTTTTCTTGTGCAACATGTCTATGTAATAGTAATGAAATTTGAAGATCTCTTTGTATTTCTAAGCTAAGATGTACTTAGCACCTAGTTTCAAATTAAGCCTCTGTTAAAGAAACAGAAGGTATGATCCCCTGTTGCTGATGTAACAGGAAGGGGCTGAACAGAGAGGAGCTGTACTGTATTTAAGGAAAAGCACAACCTGGACAGTCAGAATTTCCTGGGGTAAGCATTGGGGAGGCAGGGAAGCTGCTGCTGGACTGAAGACTGAACTGAGAATTGAGAAGAACTAAGAAGGGGAATGAGAATTGAGAACTGAGACAGAATTTCTCACAGCAAGCCACATGGAGGCTGAATAAAGTGATTTTGATCTTGAGAACCAAACTTATGGTGCTGAAGACTTCCAAGAGCCAGCCAGAGCTGCTGAGGAGCTGCTGAGAATTTTTGAGGGCCAGCCAGAGCTGCAGAAGACTGAGGAAGCATGAGTGTGGTGCCAGTACTTTGTACAATTGTTGTTGTGACTTTGTTAGTGTGTACAAATGTTAAAGTAGCTTTGTTAAGCCTTGTCTTCCCAGGAACAGACACTGTGAGATATTTAAGGTGGACTGGACATGGTGAGCTCCAACGTGGAGCAGGAACTGAATGGAGAGTTGGACAAGGAAACAGGAGCTGCCTGCCTTTGAACACAGGTGACAGTTTGGTGGATTCAGGTAGGAGCTACCTGCCTTGAGTCAAGATGAAAAGACCTCCATGAATACTGAGTAGTAACTGATGAAATTGTAATTTACCTGTGACCTAGGGGTGGATGGCGTTTGTACTTTCCACTACCCCTTAAGAGGGTACTGATTAGTGATTGATGACTTTGCACCCCATGGGTGGAATACTTTGATTTTTATACTTTGTGTCCCTTAAGGAGGCAAGCCTCATTAAGGATGATTAAATGAGTGAATTACTAAATGATTGAGTTACTAAATAAGTATACTTTGTTGAAAACTATGAACCACTTCGGTGAAAACCATGTGGCCATTTTAGTGATAAGTTGTTCTGTTGTGACATAGGAATGCTGTATTTTGATTTTCTGTGATAAGTTGTAACATTGTGAATGCTGTACCTTGATTTTTTGTGGATGTTTTGCTCTTCTTTGTTATTGAATAAATAGAGAGTTGGCTATACTGTGTAATCAGAACCTTGAAAGCTGTTCACAGCATCAGTCCTCTGGAAAGCTGCTTATGTTTGGCTTTACAGTCTAATATGTAAAAATTTTGCACAACCTCATATGTAATCAAAATCAAACTGCTTGCTTTATTAAGGAAGGTATTGGGGCAAAAGGTCGAGTAAGAATTTGGAACTCAAATTAAAAAAAAAACATTTTATAGATAAGGAAACTGAGTCTGGGAAAGAATAAGTAACTTGTCCAACATCCAAAATTCCAAGTTCAAAATTTAATCCATTATCATGTTCCATCCATAATTCACTGAAAACATGTTGCAATTTTCCAAAAGCAACTAAAAAATTAACTTATTTCATTAAATGCCTGATGCTTCCATATGATATTGTACTTTTTTACAATGTGTCATTTTATTGTTAGATAGAGAAATTCTTTACCTTTAGAATGTTCCATTTTCATAAGAAGGGTGTTTTCTCCATCTACTGCTTAATGAAATTACTCCTAAAATTTTAGACTATGTTTTGTAAAGGGTATTCTAAGTTAAGTTAGTCTTTTAACTATCCTAATGCAAAATATTCAGCAATAATGTCAGATTGCTTAGAAGAAATGATAGCTACAGGTAAGAAAAAAGAGATCACTACTCATAGAATGACAGTCATTGAAATTGCAGTTGCTTAAAATCCAAGACAACTTAACAATTTGGGGGTGTAAATAAATACACACATCTGTGTGTTCTGTTTTGTAAATAGAGCATTATAACTAGGATCTGATGTACATGAAAAGAAATTAATTTTATAGCATGATCATATGATTGTGGAAACATAATTATAGAATTGGGACAGTAACCTCCTTGCGTAGATAAAATTTAAGTTATTTCAGCATAGTTTAGGTTTGTTCATTTAAGTAAAAAAGTATTTTTGTTTGTTTGTTATTGACTAAATTATTCCTAATGGGTACCTACGTTGATGAATTTTATGATGGAAGCAATTATTTAGAAAAACAATGACTGACAAAAAGAGCAAAATATAGATGATTAAACCACAATTAATGATCTCATAGCACTTTTTCTGTTTTTAAATTGCTCTTATCTGCATTGTTTCTTTTGATCCTTTTCATATTACATAGAGCAGGTATGAAGCCTATTTATAAATGACCAAGATTAAGTGTCTTACAAAACATCATATAGCTAATAAAGCGTAGCATTAAGTGGAGAGCTTAGCTTTTTTTTTTTACTTCTCTTCTCTTGTGTTTTTCTCCTTATCACAAGTAAAGAAATTACTTAACACACACATACAAAGTTAAAACAATATGTGCATATTATCAATCAGAAATTTTTTGGGGAAAAAAACACAGTACATAGAAGCATTTAATCCACTGAATATGTGTGTATGTGTATGTATATATTATGTATATACATACATACATATACATACATATATATACATATATACACACATATGTATTTAATGAATTAAATATATAAATGGGTATATGTATATCTATCTGTGTATATATGTATGTATGTATGTAGCTAAGTGGTTTAGTGAATAGAGTTCTGCCCTACTGGGCAACTCTAGGCAAGTCACCTAACTCTGTCTTGCTTTTCACATCTGAAAAATAAGTTGGAGAAGGTAATGGCAAACTACTCCAGTATCTTTGCCAAGAAAACCCTAAATGTGGTAACAGAGTTGGACACAACTGAAACAACTTAACAACAGTGTGTATGTGTATATGTATATGTATACACATGCACACATACACTGTAGGAATCAAAATTGTTAAGAAAAGAACTAGCGATTTCTACTTTGAATGTTACTCAACTCTCAATTTTATGTGAGTTTACTAGGATAAAGCTTACACATATTTAGCAACAATATTTCTAAATTTTATTACTAAACAATATTTACTATAAAGAAACAATATTACTAAACAGTATTTAGTAACAAATATTCCTTTGTTTATTAAGCAAACATGGATTAAACCTCCACTCCATGCATTGCACTATTGGTTGATCACTCTCTAAAAGATCTCATATATTTAATCAAACTAGCAAAGAAAATCCTGACTGTATACAATTTGTAATCTTATTTACCTTTATACTTTTAAAATGTGTAACTCAGCAGAAGTATGTTTTAAAGCAAAACATCAATTGCTTTTTTGACCTCAATGAAGATAGGAAACTCCAAATGCAGAATAGGTTTATTGAGTCACCTAAGAAAAAAAACAATCCATCTCAGTCTTGGCACCAGGAACCACTTCAGAAAAAAATAAACATATATTTACCTTTGGCTCAGTAAAATCTTGACAATATTATTTCAAAGTGTTCTTTTTAAATATCTCTATATTACTGGCCTTGTCATACTCAATTTTAATTGTTTTAGTGACTACATGATAAAATAAAATTGGCTGTAAGGTAAAAAATTAATTTTTTGAATTAAAATATTTCTTAGATTGCCATTAAAGGCCCTTCAAAATTTATCTCAAGTCTACTTTTCCAAATATATCTCCCTCTACTCCCATTAATGCACTCAAGATTCCAGAAAAACAAAACTAAACAACTATCAGCTTCATTGTGGTGTGATGGGAAAAACATTGGATGTAGCATCACTGAATCAAAGAATATGAATGCTAAAATGGCATCACAGGCAATGTAGCCTAACTTGTAACTAGAAAATAATTCCTCTCTAACGAAATTTGTGAGTGATGAGCTTGAAGAACTGTGGAGAGTGAGGAACCAGTAACCTCCCTAGACAGCCTGTTTCACTCTTGTTCCAGTTATAAGGAAGTTTCTCCCCCCCACATCTGTCTTTCTCTGCAACTACCACCCACATCTACTAATTCTGTCTTCCACATCTAGGCAAAACAAATCCAATTTCTACAAGATTACCCTTAAAATACTTGAGAACAGCTATTTTGCCTCCCCTTCAGTCCCAAAGTTAGAGGAGATAGTTTCAAATCCCAGTACTTCCACTTAAGACTTTGGGTAACTCATTTCCCATAACTTATCTTTAATTTCTTCATTTGTAAAATGAGAGGGTTGGACAACAGATTTTTAACACTTCTATCTCTGAATTATATGATCCAATCCTATATGTTATCCTCTCCTTTCCCTCTTTGCATAGCATTCAGTTCTTCCCCCATGCCTGAAATTAACTCTTGCCTGTGTAAGTTCTCTTTCTTCAAGGTAAAATTAGGTGCATCGTAGCAGTCTCCTCATATTCTTGTCCTTGAAAGTAATGTGTTCTTCAGGAAATTTTCTTCTATCAATTGTCCTCTTTTGATTTAATTTCTACCTAGTATGAGAAATTTCTTCAATAATAGCACATTCTCCACTCATTCAAAATGGACTCTGGAGACACTGAGCTCCAATTTATCTCAGCTCCTACATGATCCCCGAAATTTACCTCGAAACATAGAATTAATGCCATGTCTCAATTACAACTAACTTGGTTTCAGAAGGTCATTCCAGAGCAATGGAGTGAAATTCAATAGAGATCCCTGCAGGCTACTCACTCTCACTCTTGCCTTTTTTTCTTCCTGTAGGATTTTAATTGCTCTGTTTCTATTAGTAAACAGAGTGCCCATCACTGAAAGGCTGAACCATTCATCATTCATGAATGTAATCAAATATTATTATGCAGGAAGAAATGATGGTTTTAGAATAACCTGAAAGGTTTCTATGAACAAATGTGAAATTAAGTGATCAGAACCAAGAGAGCCATGTGTATATATAAAAACAGAAACACTTCAAAAGACTTTAGAACTCTGATGAATGAAATAACCACCCATGATTCCAGAAAATGAATAATGATATGTGCTACTCACTTTCAGGCTGAAGGGCAATGGATTCAGTGTGCAGAAAAAGATAGGGTTTTGGAACAGGTCAATTGAGGAACATGCTTTATTTTCCATGCATATCTGTTACCAGGATTTGATTTCCTTCTTTTATTTCAATTCACAAATTGAAAAATATATATATATATATTTTAAAGTGTGTTATAATCATCAATTTGTGTGTGTGTGTGTGTGCATGTGTCTGTGTGTGTCAGTAGGTAGACTCCTCCTCATTTTATGTATTCTTTAGTTATTATTAGCAGAAGTTCTCTTTAAGTATGTAACTCAGTGCTCTATGCACTGTGCTTAGTAGGCATGAAGAATCATGGGATCATAGATTTAAAGCTGGAAGGGATGTAAGAAATCATATAGTCATTTTACAGATGAGGAAACTGAGGCCAGAGAGCTTAAGTGACTTGTATGAGGTAAAACAGAAAGCCTATGCCAAAATGAGGAGTCATACCAGAATTCCTTTAATCAAGAACTAGGACCTATACAAATGAAATATGCTGTCACTTAAATAAAAAGTTTATTAAGATGAATTAGCATCAGTCACAGTTATATGTTATAATGAATACAAAATACCAAAACAGTCACCAACTAAATTAATACACTGTTCTGTGTAATCATCTATTTGAGATTGTATATACTTTTGGTTTGTTCCATCATATGTCTAATTCAATCAATTTAATTATTGGTTTTATTAGATTTGCTTTCAATAGGAAGAACAAAATAGTGATTTGTATGAAGTAGGAGAGTATGTCAGAAAAATTGATGTTTAACAAGCAGAGAGGGGAACCTAGAACTTCTGTAAATCATATTGTGAACAAAAATCTGGTAGCTAAAAATTCAACAATGAGGAAAAGATTTCCAGCTGACAAAATAGAAGGCACCTTGATTCTGTAATCACTTACAGTACAATAGCTACTTTTCAGCCAAGCTACCTTAGGGGTGAGGGCTCAATAAATCTCACAAAATAAGTAGGTCAGTCAGAGTGAAGCGATCCCTGGACAAGTGCCAGTACACCAGAAAAGTTGGAAAGTGTTTGCAGGGAGGGTGATGAGAACTTAAAGCATATGGTTTTCCTCATCTCTGAAGAGATCCTCAAGGCTTTACTCAAAGAAAAAGCCCATCTGAAGCTTGGACCTTCACTAAACAATGCCAAGGATTTTACATTTAAGAGTGCATCCAATGTGGCAAATAGAGGAAGTGGTAATCTTTCTTGTAAAAAAGCAAAATGAATTGTCTGGATATGAATATAAAAGAATATCTTATTTGCAGGAAAATTCAGAAGCAGAGATAGTCTTCCAAATTTTCAGAAACTTCTTCAAAATACTCAAATACCTCCTCTATGTAAAGACTGCCAAAAGTGCCACTTCCTCCATTTCTGTCTCTGCCTGGGTCTCTCTGTGCCTTTCTATTTCTGTCTCATCTCTGTTTCTGTCTCTCTATATTCCTACCTCTGCCAGTCTATTTCTATCTTTTGGTCTTTGTGTCTCTGTCTTTTCTCTCTCTGTGTCCCTATCATTACAGTTCTGTCTGTCTCTGTCTCTCTTTTTCAGGACTTCCCTTTCCCTGATCAATTTGATGACATTACAGAGTACTTACACATTGATCTTCTACTGATTTGGCTTCAAAGATAGTATAAGACAGTCTCCCAGTTGATTGAAACTCAGCAGGATGGACTCATCAAAGGAGCCATATTCTCTGTCTTCTATAAGATTGGACTGTGAAATGACTCACACTTCTTTTCCCTTTACTTCCTTTCTTTCTCTCCATTTGACTTATAGGCTATAGAGAAACAAAGAGATTTCACCACTGCATGCTCCATCCCCAGGATCAAAAACTGAGACTTTGAGGAGAAGTATGTGGCAAGTAGACTCTGCTTGCTCAAATAAACCTATGTGGGAATTCCTGGACATCCAAATTCTGGATGTGATATCTAATCTTTATGTTTCTTTTTCTGAGTTCAGGTCAGGGACCAGAGTTCTTGAATATATGCACACCTCTTGGGAAAAGAAAGGAGATCCTCCATAAGATAACCCTATAGCTGAAGGACTAAACCTATCATGATATTCTATAGAGCTTGGATCTGATCTAAGGTATTATTACAGAGAATGGTTCAAACAGTGTAAGGGTAAGATGAATCAAGAATATTTTTCCAACAATCCCACAAAATCCCTTTACCATCTTTGAGAAATTTAGTGAGTCTAATGGAATATTCGAGTATGTTTCCATACTTGATCATGGCCTCCTGTGATTGGTGTGTATGCATGTAAAGAGAGAGATAAAGGGAGAAAGAGAGGGGGAGAGAGAGAGAGAAAGAGAGAGGCAGAGAGACAGAGATAGAGAGATAAATTTATACATAGATAAGATGTAGAAATGATGGGACATTGATATAAAGAACTCCCACCAAAACAAGGAGATTCCTTCTCCTAATGTAATTCAGCACCTTCTTGCACAGAATCATGCTATAAGTATATATAAGAGGCATAAAGAGAACACAGTCTTCCAAGCTCTGAGGACAAAAATGTCAGGTATATATGTAGCACTTGCTTGTGTGCCCTCTGTATCTAGCCCCCCAATCTAGCTTTTTGCATAGAGCATGACAACCCACTCTCTGTAGCTGAGTTGTATTAATCACTCTAAACTTCCCTGATTCTCAGGTTCCCAGAAAAAGACTATTGCCACAAGACTATAATTTAAACTATCAGGGTCCTACCCTTAACCCTGCTGTGGAAGCAATAGGTTTCCTCTCATAGTAAGTGAGTCTGCAGTAGTATTCTTAGAATTTATACAAAATCAATTATAATGACATCATTAACTCTCGAACATAAAACATTTATTTAATGATAAGGCAACAGTAATAACAATCAATACATGAAAGTTGCCTCATATAAGCCAAATGCAGAAATAATCAATATACCACAGTCTGCATAACTTTCCCACAAAATCATATAGCGTATCTGTTAGGGGAATGGGCATAATCTTACAAAAACCTAGTAGGAAATATATTGAGTATGATGCTCTCACATGGGGAAGGTCATATCTCTGAACTCTATGCTTTAGTATTCTTGGCCACTTCATTAACCATTTTCACCAGAAAAAAAAAAATGTTTCTATGATAACTACTTCCTTTCTGGTTATCACTGTTTTCCAACTGGGCAAAGCGGCTAATCTTCAAATCTTTAAATTATGAAAAAGTAACTAACTTTAATTCACGATCATCCTTAAAAAGGTACAAGAGTAGTGTAAGTTGTTATAGTTACAATCTGTTTCTTAAGTAAGAGAATTACAAAGCTCCCCAAATTAGATCTCTGGATAGAGCAAATAAGTAGTCATCTCTTCACTGCCCAATCAACTTCTTCTAACAGAAAGCAAATATCGAGGCTCTTGTCCCATTTATAAACTTCTCTATTAATTGAGAGGGGCATAGCAGTGACCAGCCAGATACCTCTATGAGATGTCACTTCTCAAATTGAGGGTGATTCTAAAGGGCAATTAGACAGAATCCATTTCTCTAGACCAGTGGTTCTCAACCCGTGGGTTGCAACTCCTTTGGGGGTCGAACGGGGTTGCCTAAGACCATCAGAAAACACATTTCCGATGGTCTTAGGAACTGAGACACTGCTCCTCTATCCATCTCCAGGCAGGTCTGCCCACATGCAGATATGCTCACATACAAGTATTAAAGGGTTGCAGGATTAGGAAGGTTGAGAACCACTGCTCTAGACATTCAGCAATTCCAAGAGCATCTGAAGACACCCTTTTAGCTGACTGTTCCTGCTTGTTTTATTTTTTTCTCACTCAACTTTGGCTGCTTTCTGTACTTCTTTTCCTGATCCTGCTGCCTTTGTCAACACCCACTGGGTGCTTCAGCACCCTTAGTGGCTAAAATCAGAACCAGTGACTCATTTTTCCCTTACAAAGCAAAACTGACAAAATCCACCCTCAAATCCTCCCCCATCCATTTGTCATCTCTTTTCCTAGATTTATGTTTCTGCTAAACTTAATAATTTCTTTTTCTTTCTTTCTAATACCTAGTTATCAAATTCATTTGATCTCAGGCAATTAAGTAAAATCACACTTCCACTTCTTTCCATTTTCTGAGTCTTTTTCCAAAATGAATTTATTTAACTACCTCTTTTTTTTATTATCTTCCTTTTCTATCATAAATCTTGTATTTTTATTCCATGCTCTTATACTTTCTATTTCTTTTCTCTGCTCCTATTATTTTTTTGTTGTTGTTGTCCTAACTTAGAATTAATACTATCTGGAGGAGATAGAAAGTATAGATCAATTTCCCCATGGTATGGATTTTCTTGTTGTCCCTGATTGTGCAATTCATTATTACCCTATGCTCTCTCTATGGTTATTTTCCTGCATTTGTGATGAAGTCTCTTCTCTGGGTCCATTTCCTCCTACCCTTATGGATATGAGTTGCCTACAAGTGTTCTGATTCTCGTTCTACTGAGGCAGGATATTTTACATGGATGTAAAACACAATTTTAGAGGCAGTACTCACTCTAAGTACCAAGTTCTTACAGATTATGCCCACTATAAATCTCCATCCTACCATTATATGATATCTCTGTCACACTATTAGAATATCCTTCAATAGGACTCTCATGTGCCACTGAATTAAAATTTCCTCCTTTCTCCCTGTTTCAAGAGATCCTGTTGCACTTCAACTGTTCTTCTATAGGTCTGCTTCTCTGTAAGAAATTAAAGGAATTATTTTCCTTTCTTTGTTTATATTGTCTTTATTTGAGTGTATCATATAATTCCTTCTATCTTCTTCCTCTCCATTTTTATGCACTTTCTCATTTTCAGGATATTCTCATCATCATCATTTCATCATTAACCTCATCTTCATCCTCTTTATCATCATTTCAGCTCTAGGTGGGATGTTGTGATTTAGTCCACTGTGTGTCAATCCTGTTCCTCACCATCAATTCTTCCACTAAATTTTTGTTTCCACCATTATCTTTTTGTGTACTTTTTGAAAAAAAAAAACAACAAAAAACTTAAGATCCTGTAGAGAACTTTCAGGAGACATTTACCAGCCCCACTCATGGAATGTTCCCCTCTCCTATACAAACATCTGCAAGGTTACAAGGCAGATAATCAGGAGGACGTATAGTCATGTTTGTTTATGCCTCTGGACATGGTCCTATAACATAGATCTAATACATAACTAGGCTTAAGCTAGGGTAAAGAGTGAACAAGATCAAAGGAGGGTCCTTGAACATTGTTTGCATTATTTTTTCTGGTCACATAGATCTTCTGTTGGGGGACATGCAAACTTTGTAGGATCCTTGAATCATTGGCACTGTATGAAATGGCTCTGTAATAAACAGACTATTGATTATACCCCCATCTCTTTAATCTCACTGATGGATAGCCCACCCAACTGCCCTAGTCATGGCAAGGTTCCTCTGTTTAAATTTCTTTTTGAATTTTAAACCCATAGATGTTCTTTTTTTCTTTTTAGCTCTCTCTACACTTAGGGTAGTTTATTTCATGAATTGTCGTTCCCATGATTGTTATATTTGTCTAACTTTCTTGTCTTTCTGTTGTATAGGATGTTTACAAAGCAAATAATCTGCACAGGTCTGGGTTTTATAGAATAACATTTAAAATGCTTCTCTTTTATTGAAAATGCATCTTTTATATCTGTTTGCTTACTGTCTCAGGGAGGGGTACATGAGAAATACACAAAGAGGGATATATATATAGAAAGTACCATTTCTTCTTGATGACTCTAGTCATTACAGAGTAGTATTGTGCTATTTGAATTTCCTTTCCTTTATATTTGATGGTCCTTATACTTATTATTATTCATTATTGGAACTGTCAAAATTAAACTTCAGATTATCTTGGAGTTTATTGATATTTTTTTCTAGAGACAAACTGTGGATTCTTTTGATCAACACTTCATTTTCTATATTCAGAAATTCTAGCCAGTTTTATTTTATTTAATAATTGTTGCTTCCACTATGATATTAATGTTCTTTTGAGGTCATATTTCTTAAATTGTCTCTGCACACCCTGTCTTTGAATTCAATGGTTTTAAGATCATGTTTTCTTTTAATTCTATTGCTTTTTAAATTTTTTTTTCTAGATTGTCCTTTATTTCTGTTTATTTGTACTCTTAGTACATTGTTGTCACTTTTTTTTTTCCTTCGGTGAGGTTTTGCCACCATGAATTCATTTTTTTTTCTATTCTACTGATTACTTCTGCTATGTAGGGGATAAGTTCTTTCAAAATTCTTATTTGTCTTTTAAGCCATTCTAGAACATTCTGATTTCATAGGAATTCATATAGTTCTGTGTCTCATCAGGTTCTGATTCATTTTTATTTGTTCTGCAATATTTGTTGAAAGATGTTCAGACTCATCTAATTGTTCATGATATTATGATCCCTTTTGTTATTGATATCTTCTCTGTTGTTTTATATGCTTGTACTTGAGGTTTATAATTGAATTTCCTGCCTTCTGAAAGCTTTTTTTTTTCCCTTTTAACAATAAATAAATGTTATGCTTTGCCAAACAGATTTTCTACATCTGTTGAAATATTTTTTTTTTTGTTTGGGATGTTAATTGCATTGATTATTTACAAATTTTAAACATTGCATCCATGGAATCAATACAAATTGATCCTAATAAATACTTTTAAATGTAGATATGCTTCAAAGATTTTTATTAAGTATTTTGAAATGATAATAATTACTGTTAATGGTCTATAATTTGCCCTTGCTATGTCATTTCTTTGTTTATATATTATAAATAATTTGTTTGATATAATAGTTTAATAGAACACTGTTGTGAATACTATTTCTAGGTTCTGACAGAAATGACTTCATATTGGACCATTGATTAGCCCACCTATATACTGTGAAATTCTCATGTGCCAAAAATATGATTTAGCCAGATTAATTTAGGCTATATATGTAAAGGTCTCCTGATCATGATTAGTTTATAAAACTTTATCTATGCATACAAGGTATACAAGGCTCCCCTAATGTCTTTGTAATCAGTAAGGTCATGACTGAATTATTATTCCTAAGTTGCTGAATGTTGAATGATTATTCCTAAGGTTTTTCTCCCACTTGCTGCCTGGGAGTCTGCCCAACAATATTAAACATATAAAAATACTTAGATCTAGAGTTCTAGGCAGCCAGTTTATACTGCTCATGCTTGCCTATGAAACTGAAGGGTTGGGGATTCATTATCTACATGTCTCTCAGCAATACAATGCCTGATTTGCCATCCTTAAATGCATGTTTTACTCATTTGTACTTTACCAACAATCCTTTTATTGCTATATTTCACAAGATTTCAGAACAATTTCTGAAGCATTGGGATTTAATTGTTCTTTTATTTTCCTGTCAGTCAGTCAACAATCATCCATTAAATACATACTATATGCCATGAACTGAACGAAGTGCAAGGGATGGGGGAAAACTCAAGACTGTTCTTGTCCTTGAAGAGGCTGAGATCCATTAGGAGCAGAAGGGTTGTTTTTTTTATTTTAGGTTCCTTTATAGTTATTATAATTCTTTTTTTTTAATTTTAACTTTTATTTATTTTAGTTTACATCATTCATTTCCACAAGATTTTGAGTTACAAATTTTCTCCCCATCTTTCCCCTACCCACCACCCCAAAACAGCCATCCCATTGTATAACCCCTCCCCCAATCTATTCTCTCCTATGTCCTCCCCCATCACCCCTCTGACTTTCCAGTAGGGCAGGATTGGGGATCTTTTTCAAGAAGTGATCAATGAATTCTTTCAAGTTTGATTTTGCCCTCTGGTTCTAAAATATCAGGGCAATTTTCCTTGAGAATTTCTTGAAGGATGCTTTCTAGGTTCTTTTTTCTGATCATGGCTTGCAGGTAGTCCAATAATTTTTAAATTGTCTCTCCTGGATCTATTTTCCAGGTCAGTGCTTTTTTCAAGGAGATATTTCACATTGCCTTCTACTTTTTTTCCTTTGTTTGAATCTGTTTAATAATATCTTGATTTCTCCTAAAGTCATTTGCTTTCTTTTGCTCCACTCTAATTCTGAAGGAATTATTCTCTTCAGAAAGGTTTTGAGATTCTTTTTCCATGTGACAAATTCGACTTTTGAAGGCATTCTTCTCCTTATTGGCTTTTTGGGCCTCTTTTGCCATTTGACTTAATCTATTTTTTAAGGTGTTATTTTCTTCAGTCAGGTTGTTGGTATTTTGTGGGTGCTGGAGCTCTAAAATTTGTTTAGCGTGATATTTTATAGGTATATAAGGTGGTTATTTTATAGGTATATAAGGAGCTCATGAAGTTCTCCTGCTTCTAGGCCACCATCTCAACTCTACCAGGTTTATATTTTTTCACGTCTTATTCTAACATATACATTTTCACCCGATTAGAAGTTTTTTGTCTTCCTTATCACCTTTGGTGGCAACACATTTTCCCCATGATTAGATTTTTTTAAATTTGATTTTAAAACAACCTTCTTCCCACAAACTCTATTTTCTTGGAGCTTATTCCCTCCATGCTCCAATCTCCTCATTTGTCAATAATTTCTCTAGTTTTTGAATTTTATCTGTCTTTAAAATCAACCTTTCGTATATTCCCTTCCCTCAGTGCCCTGCTCTCTGTTTCCTAAGTCAACTCATTATTAATAATAACAGCTAATATTCATACAGTTTCTTAAGATTAACAAAACTTACTTATATTTTATCCTGGGTCTTCTTTCATTTAACATGATTATTACTGAGAAGTCAAGAAAATAAGATACTAACCCATTTCTGCAAATAGCTGGCTTTTGTTCCTCAACAACCTATTTCACCAATTTAATCTATTACTTCATCTGTACAATGAAAGAATTAAACTTCGTAACTTCTAAGGTACCTTCTAGTTTTATGAGACCATGTCCTAAAATTGTATAATAAAAAAATTTAAGCACAGGAAACTCATTAGCATACTCCATCTATATGGAAAGGAAATTTTAAAAAGAATTAGAGTAAGAACTAAGGAAAGAAACAATTTTTGCTTACTGTAGCACCAGAAAGCTATTGTTTTAAGTGAGTTAGCTCTACAAGTAATACAAAACTAGCATCAAAATAGCTAATGCCTTTTTGATGGGTTAAATGGGTTAAATGCGTTTGATGGGTTAAATGGGTAAAAAAGTAGCACCATCAGCAAAACAAAGAGGCAAATTATTCTAAGGGCCTGGGGAAAAAAAGAACCTAGGATCTTATGGATTTTTTTCAATAACAATAAGCCCAGAAAGGGGAGATTTAGCTATTCTTTGTGACCTCATTTCAAGACATTTATTCATCTCCCATCCAGTGTATCTATATATACTATATGATATAGATATAGATAGATATACTCAGAATAAATTAATGCTACCAATTTCAATGCATGACTAACATTATAAAGTTGCTAAAATTTATAAAACAAATTCCTTGCCATTGATATAGTGTAACCATTCTGATTCCCATTCTATATGTGAGAAAACTGAGACTGAGAGGTTGTGACTTTTCTAAGGTTACACAAGAAGTATGTGTCAAAGGCAGCACTTTGTGCAATGGTTTCTAACTTCAAATATCATCTCATGGCTTCCATTATAATTTTCTAATTTTACTAATGAACTACATTCAAATTGCATATGTGTGTGTGTGTATAACATACTTTTGATAGATACAAATAAATTTGAAAACTTTGTAGGTTTGTCTTTCATTTCTGATGTATCTACGAAGATTTAGTTTTCATTTTCTAAGGAATTTTTTTTTTGTGACAAACAAGGTGGTTCATTACATTTATAATATATAATAGAATAAAATTGCCTAATTAATTCATTGAAGTGTTTCTTTTTCATTTATTAATTTAGAAAATGCACAAAAGTAATAAGGGCAGTTGCTGGCTACCACCACCACTACCCATTCCTTCAAAACTATCAGAAAGTATTAGCAAATTATCAGAAAGCAAACACAGTAGACCACTTACAGACTTGATTGAATCTCTTTCCTATCATCAATTTCTATATTTAGATATAAATTTATTTTGTGCAATCATGCCTGAAAGAAATATAAATACATTTTCTGTTATTAATCATAGATATCTCCTATGTGTGTGCAGATCTGAATTATGCAACATTAGCATTTGCATCAATCTTTTAAAAGATTCACAAAAAACCCTCTATTCCCTACCTGTATGTGGGTGTAGATGTGAAGAAATTTTCATTCATTTCTAAAAAGTGCCATGTGGATGATGGCATAACAATAATCATAGCTAGCATTTATATTGTGCTTCAAGATTTCCAAAGTGCTTTACAAATATTATTTCAATTGATCCCCACAGAAGCACTGAGAAGTAGGTGCCATGATTTTCCTCCTTTGGTAGATGAAATGAAAGAGATTAAGTTATTTTCCCAGGCTCACAAAGCTGGTATCTAAGAATGAATTTGAATTCAAGTCTTCCTGACTCCAAGTCTATTGTTTTGCTCATTGTATTACCTAACTTCTTTTAGTATAGATGCTAGAAGGTAGATACTAGTATAGGTACTTAACAATCATTTCCCCAGTACAGACTAGAAGAAAAAGAAATCTTCTTAACCTCTCAAATGTTTAATTGCTAATTAAATTTATCAGCTGAAAACAGTTAAAGTTTTTAAAATTTCTAATAAGAATCTGATACTAAAAAAATTTATTCTGAAAGTCAGAGTGATATTTAAACAGGCAACAACACAACTATGGTATGGAAAAAGAAAAGTCAGTAACAATGTTATAACAGTTACATGTGTCTATATACACTCCTTGAAGTCTGAATTTCAGTGACATTTACTACTTTCTGGGATTATTCACAGCAAAATATTTTTGCTAGTATCAATTTGGTCAAAATCAGATAGAAGTCAAAGATGTCTAGTACATTTCTTAAATACCAACATTAATCTAGCAATTTCTCTTTTTTGAATAGTATTTTATTGTTCCCCAATTGCATGTAAAACCAATTTTGAACATTTAAAAATATTTTAGTTCCACATTCTCTGTCTCTACTCCTCTCTTCCTTTTTTGAAATGACAATTTGATTTAGGCTATAAATGTCTATAGATATAAGCATAATAATGCAAAACACATTTCCATATGAGTGATGTTGTGGAAGAAAACATAAACCAACCCTCCCACCTCCACCCCCACACAAATAATGAAAGTGTAAAATAGTATGCTTTGATCTGTGTTCAGACTCTATCAGTTCTTTCTCTGGAGGTTTTTCATTTTGAATACCTTGGAATTGTCCTAGTTCATTTTATTGCTGAGAATAGCTAAGGCATTCACAGTTGATCATCATACAATATTGCTATGACTATGTACAATGTTCTCCTGCATCTGTTCACTTCACTTTTTGTCAGTTCAGGTAAATCTTTCCAGGTTTTTCTGAAATTTGTCTGCATGTCATTTCTTATTTAACATTAATATTTCATCATAATTGTATACTTATTTAGCCATTCTCCAATGGATGTACATCTCCTCAATTTCTAATTCTTTGCCCCAACAAAAGAGCTGCTGTAAATATTGTTGTACAAAAAGACCCTTTTTTTCCTTTTTTAATCTCTTTACAATATAAACCTAGAAGTGGCATTGCTGAGTAAAAGGGCATGCACAGACATCATCTGCTGGGCATAGTTACAGATTGCCCTGCATTTTCCCCACATCCCCTCCAACAATTATAATGTCCACTTCCTATCATATTAGCCAATATGATAGGTGTGAAGTGGTATCTCTGAATTATTTTCATTTGTATCTTTCTGATCAAATGTGATTCATAGAAGTTTTCATGTGACTATATGTGACTATAGAAAATTTGATTTCTTATTCTGAAAATTCCCTGTTCATATGTGTTGATCATTTATCAATTAGGCAATGATTTGCATTCTTATAAATTTAACTCAGTTCTTTATATATTTGAGAACTGAGGCTTTCACTAAACAGTTTCTGTAAAAATAGTCTCCCAGCTTTCTTCTTTCTTTCTAATTTTGACTGCATCAGTTTTGTTTGAAAAAAAAAAATAATAATTTTTTATAATAAAAATCATCCATTTTATATCTCAGAATGCCTTCTATCTCTTGTTTAGTCATAAATTCTTCCCTTCTCCATAGATCCAACAGGTAAAACTTGGTATCACCATTTATATTTAAATCATGTACCCATTTTCACTTTATCTTGGTATATGATGAAATTTTGGTGTACACCTAGTTTCTGGATACTATTTTTCAGTTTACCCAACAGTTTCTATCATATAATGAGTTCTTACCTCAAAATATTGGATCTTTGGTTTTATCAAATGCTAAATTACTGTGGTCATTCATTACTGTTCATTTTGTACCTAATCTAGTCTGGATCCACCACTCTATTTCTTAGCCACTACCAAATTGTTTTAATGTTCTTTATTTTTTCTTTTGGAGGAGGGAGAGCAGGGCAGTTGAGGTTAAGTTACTTGCCCAAGGTCACATGGCTAGTATGTGTTAAGCGTCTGAGGCTAAATTTGAACTCAGGTCCTTCTGACTACAGGGCCGGTGCTCTATTCACTGCACTACCTAGCTGCCCCAATGCTTTGATGTTCTTTCAGATACATTTGGCTATATTTGTCTAGCTCTATAAAATAATAATTATTAATTTGATTGCCACAGCACTGAATACATAAATTAATTTGGATAGAATTCATATTTTCTATATTGTTTCAGCCTACCCATGAGAAATTAATATATTTTTTCCCAAATGTTAATAGCTGACATTTGTTTGAAAAGTGTTTTGTAATTGTAATGCTGGATTTGTCTTGGCAAGTAGACTATGAAGTATTTTATATTGTTTATAGTTATTTTAAATGGAATTTCTCTATCTCATTGCTAGACTTTGTTGATAATATTTAGAAATGCTGATCACTTTTGTGGGTTTTATTCATATCTCACAGCTTTGCTATGGATGTTTTTTATTTCAACTAGTTTTTTAATTTATTCTTTAGAATTCTCTTAGTATACCATCATATCACCTGCAAAGAGTGGTAGTTTTGTTTCCTCATTGCCTACTCTAATTCTTCAATTTCTTTTTTTCCCCTGCTGTATAGTTAATATTTCTTATATATTATTGAATAATAATAAGGATTGTGGGCATCCTGGATCTTATTAGGAAAGCTTCTAGCTTATCCCCATTATAGATAATCCTTACTGATGATTTAAATAAATGCTATATATCTTTATAGGGAAAGGCCCATTTATTCCTATGCTCTTGAATTTTTTTTTTTTGTAAAATGGGTGTTGTATTTTGTCAAAACTTTCCTTTGCATCTATTGAAAAAAAACATTTTGTGTGAGTGTGTCTGTGTTTGCATGTGTATGTGTAAAGAGGTAGCCTTGAATTTTAATTACATGATATTTTCTTTTGGTTCTAATGAATTGGGGTATTGTTCAAGAAGCACCAAATTATGCGATACAGATGTAGAGATATATAGAAAATGCATGATGGCCCAAAGTTTACTTCTACTACTTTGATACTACATTCCCATTGGCCCTTCAACTGCTATTCTAGATAATTCTTTAGTTCAGTATAATATTTGGCATCTGTCTTGCATGAACTCTGCTGAAATAGTGTAACAAGCCCATAACTTTACATTTCAATTCAATTTTATGATATGCTCTTTTAATTATAAAGTAAGATAAGGAGCAGGAAAACCAAATTATAATTCATGTACAAATGTTGCAAATACTTCGAACTTTATTTAAGAACTTTCTTGAAGATAATGCTGACATTATTCCTCATGGGTGTAATAAATTGAGTAATGACCAAGAGAAGCAGATTTTTTCCCTTTTCCAGGTCAATATAGTTCCTATTCACATTAATAAAACATTCATCTAATGACTGTCTATGACAGTCCAGAAAAATAGATTAGATTTTCAGTCCTGATTATCAAGAAACCATATCAATCTAAATCAGTAGTTCATTACCTGGGATCTAGGAACCTTTAAAAATAAATATTATATTTTGATATAATTGATCTCTTTTGTAATCATAGGTATTTTATTAACTTAAAAGACGTTATTCTGAGAATGAGTTCATAGGTTTCACCAGTCTACTAAAGGGATCCATGACTCATGCAAAAGAAAAGTTAAGAAGCCCTACTCTAGATTAAATGTTTTCTAGAAGCATAAGAAGGAACAAAGAAAGAAAATGTTTAATTTGTATAGAATCTGTCAGTAGTCAGTCAATAAAATTTTTTTAAGTGTCTACAATGTGCCAGGAACTAAACTCTGTGCTGTGAATATAAAGGGAGAGAAAATATAGTTCCTCCTCTCAAGGAGCTCAGTATCTAATAGAGGAAACAACAATGAACAAATTATAAATGAAAATGAGAAGGAATTGTTTGATAAATAGGAATAGAGCCAGAAGAGAGTGGTCCTCAAAAATGTATGGAAAAGAGAGCATCAAGGAAAACAGAGTGATCAGCAGTCAAAGGTTTAAGAGTGATCAAATAGAGTACAGATTTAGTAAAAGATATTGTATTTGGCAATTTAGTGATCATTGGCAACTTTGGAGAAAACAGTTTTGGTAGAATCATGAAATTGGAAACTAGATTGTCTATTAAAGAAAATATTCCTTTTCTTTTTAATACTTTTTTTTTCCTTCTTCAATGAAGCAGCAAATAAAATTCACATTGATCCAGCATCTATTGGAGAAAGGCATAGAAAAAAATGGCATAGGGCTACCGCAAGCTTTGATAACAACTACCAAAATTCACATGTAAAGATTTCCTTTGTGTCTAAGTTGTAATGAATGGAATACTATTAATATATTATTGTCTGAGGGGATGCAGATATTTCTCCAAACAAGAGCCATAGTGCCATAACTGATGTGTAATGGGGCTGATTAACACTGTCTAATGTTTATCAAGTATGGGGAAGCAATTCGAGGTTGATAAAATAAAATCTGACAGCTGTGAGAAAAAAAAAATTCTAGTTTCTTTCAATACATTCCAAAAATATTATTTCTCTGACAAAACATGTGCAACAATCTCCCCAAAGCACTACCTGAAAAATCACATCCTATAGGATTTCATTGTTGTCTTTTAATATTATTGTACAACAAAGCATTACATATTCCCTAAATGGGAACAGAAATGGTCTCACAAATTTCTAACAACTCTACTGACATCAGTAACAGATGTTCACTGCAGTGTTGTACTTTGACAGTGAAAATAATTCAATCAAATATTTGTGTATGTTCAGGGACTATTAACAACTAATGTTCAGTGTATTTCTGACCATCAATGACAACCTTGAATTCTTAAAATTGTTTGATCATCAGTGATGTCTATTTCCATGGCACTTCTACTGTGTTTTGATGCTAAATTACAAAGGAAAAGTTGAAAAAGAAACCATGAAACATTCTTTCTGTATCTCTATAGCTTCTTGAGCTGCATCATAGTAGGTATATGCACTTCAAATAAACAAACAGAATAGCTGTGTGTGTGTGATTTTGTGTATGCTTTAAACTTAATGTCTTGTTGGAGGGAAGTGATCACACAGTTCTTAATTGTCTGAGAGAAGGTTTGGACTCTTCCGATCTAAGGAACAATCTTCTAGCCATGATGTCATCTGTCAGTGATGAAATATCACCAAATCTTTCTACCGTGATACTTTGGCTACATTTACTACACAGGGCTTTAGGGTTTCTTCCTCTAATGCTGTCTGCTCAAATTTGTATTGTTAGCCACCTGTTATTTGTACACCATGGTGACCAAACCAAGCAGAGTTGCAAATGGAAAGTGGAGAGTGAACTGAATAGTCAAAATCTTGTTCTCTGCAAAGAAAAACTTTGAGAGGATTTCAATGTTTCACTGTTCAGTCCTCTGGTCAGAAGGGAGAAGATTCCACAGGAGTTAGAGAAGCAATAATATCCAAGAATGAGTTAGCAACATGATGATGATATTTCAAGTCTTATTGTAATCCAACATCATCATCATCATCATCATCGTCATCATCATCATCATCTTGTTCTTCTTCTTCTTCTCCTTCTCCTTCTTCTTCTTCTTGTTCTTCTTCTTCTTCCTCTTCTTCTTCTTCTTCTTCCTCTTCCTCTTCCTCCTCTTCATTTTTTTGTTAATAGAAGATTAGTAAAAATAATCTTCTCTTTTGTTTGTTTTTTGAACACCATCTTTGGGATGACTAGTAGCAAATGGGCCAATACAGATGATAGTCACTTCAACTTATTCCATTGTGGTTATGATTTCTTTTCCCTAGTTCTCTATATAGTCATTCACATTACTTAACTATTTACTTGCTTCTTTGTTAACAATTACAAGCTGAGTTTTTGTGGATGCCATCAATGGGAGGCCTTTTCATCTCTATTTGGTGTTTAGCATTCATGTGGAGGTAACACATATTGATAATTTCAGTGGCACATACTTGTTTCCAGCTTTTGCTATTGATTTGTGCTGTGGTGTCTGTTCTAGATCTATTTTTAGAAATATTTAGACTGTCATATGATCTGTTACATCCTTTTGGATGTGCAAGTACTAATCTATCTATAATTATGAAATAATGTGACTGCTGTTACATTACTAAAATATAGATTTTTTTTAGATATTTTCTATAACCATTTTTGTATATTTGCTTGTTATAAATATTTTTAAAACTGGTATTTTGAAGGGATTAATTTTTATAAACATGTTCTTCAAATGAAGTATAACTTTAAAAATGTGACCATACCTTTCAATTTAATAATATTATGCTTAATGTGTCTTGCCTGAAAAAAACAAAGGCATTTTAAAGTATCACCTTCATTATTGGCTTTGTTTGATTCATATATTGAACCTCAAAACCTTCAGTCTCTATTTTTCTTTGATCTATGTCAATAATCTTCAGTCATTAAATCCAAATGATATTTTGATAGCATTGGAGCATTTTCATGAGATTAAAAAGCTACTTGATACATTGTTTTGTGGAGTCAAATAACTTGATATCATCCATGGACAGCAAATGATTAATGTAATTTTCTAGTAAAACTTTTCTTTGACTTGGAAACCATTCAATTCTATTCTGAGGCCATGAATACAGATTTACTGTTGAATGAACCATAATGAACTTAGGATCCCAGGAAAAAAATACCACATTTATAACAATTGTTCTTGACATTATTGAATCACTGATAATTTAACTTAGAAAACATTTTTCCATGTAAATTTTACCTGCTCTAATGTCATCATGTTTGGTAGTCATCAACATTGTATATTGCAAAAGTATGAACAGCCAAAAAGATATATAAATAGGTACAAAACCAGACAATAATATGTGTTTTAACTACTTCGAACATTCAATATACCAACCAAGAAAGATAACTCAAGTTTTAGTGTAATACTTTTTCAGTAATGGTTGACAAAATCAAAAAATGTAATTTTAAATTAACCTATTAGCATATAAAACAGAGAGAGAGAGAGAGAGAGAGAGAGAGAGAGAGAGTCAGAGACAGAGAGAGACAGAGACAGAGAGGGGGAGAGAGAGAAACAGAGAGACAGAGAAAGAGAGAGACAGAGAGACAGAAAGGGAGAGAGGGAGAGAGAGACAGAGAGAGAGAGGGAGAAAGAGAGGTGGAGAGAGTTATCAGAAATAAGTTTCAAAGCTGGAGAAAGTATGCTGAGAAGGGGAACAGGGAAAAATGTAGATTCTAGTTATGGGAGGATGGGATATCAGAAAGAATGGAAGAGATGAAATGTTCATTTCAGCTAGCAGTACAGCATAGTTATAACACAGAGTTCATAAATGGAAATAATGAAATAAGTTGGAAGAAGTAGACAAGAAGCAGATTTTGGATGACCTTAAATAATAAACAGAGGTTTTCATGTTTGCCCTGGAGTCATTAGGAAGCCACTGAAGATTATGGTACCTCATGATGTACATTGAAGCATACTTCTACTTTCTTTGTTTCTTGGGGGTTTTTTTGGTGTGTGTGTTTGTGTTTCCTTTTCAACTTGGATTGCATGAAAATATGTTTTGCATGGCTACACAAATAATAGAAATGATGGTGCTTGCTTTTTCAATGGGTGAAGGAAGGACAGGAGGGTAAAAGAGAACTTGAACCTCAAAATTAAAAAAAATGTTCTATTGCATTAAATTAAAAGGGGGGTTGTACGCATAAAACAAATGTGACCATAATCAGAAGGAAAGCAGAAAATTGTGAAAAAATCTTAATGTACAGTTTTTCAGATAAAGGTCTCATATCTAAATTATATATATATATATATATATATATATAAACTTTGCTAAATCTTTAAGAATAAGAATCATTCCCCAATTGATAAATGGTCAAAGGATATGACAGGCAGTTTTCCACTGAAAAAAATAAAGGAATTTTTAGTCATATAAAAATCCTCTATATAATAATCTAATAGAGAAATGCAAATTAAAACAACCTTGAGATATCATTTTACACCTACCAGATTGGCTAACATGATAAAAGTGGAAAATGACAAATGTTGGAGGGGATTTGGAACAATTGGGACGTTAATTCATTGTTGGTGGGATTATGAACTGATACAACCACTTTGGAGAGCAATCTAGAATTATGTCCAAAGAGTTATTGAACTACCTATACCCTTTGACACAGCAATATTTAGTCTATTTCCAAAAATAGTTAAGGAAAAAAGGAAAAGGACCTATAGGTTCTGAAATGTTTATAGCAGCTTGATTTGTTGTGGCAAAGAACTGAAAATTTCAGTTATGTCTGTCAATTGGGGAATGGCTGAACAAGTGATGGTATGTTAATGTGATGTGTTATCACTAGGGTATAAGAAATGATGAGGTTTTTTTTTTTTTACTTAGTTAATTAATTTATTTTTAGTTTTCAACATTCATTTCCACAAGATTTTGAGTTAACAGTTTTTTTTCTCACCATCTTTCCCCTACCCCCACTCCAAAATAACAAGCCAACTGAATACCCCTTCCCTCAATCGGTTCCTTCTTATATCCTCCCCCATCACTGCCACCCCTAACTTTCTAGTAGGACAAGATGGATTTCTATATCCCAGTGCCTGTATATCTTATTTCCCAGTTGCATGCAAAAAAATTTTTTTTTCTTTTAAGCATTTGCTTTTAGAACTTTGAGTTCCAGATTTTTTTCACTTCTTCCCTACTCACCCACCTCTACTGGGAAGATAAGAAATTCAATATAGGTTGTACATGTGCAGTTACACAAATCATTTCCATAATCATTGTATTGTGAAAGACTAATTATATTCCCCACCATCCTGTCCCATCCCCCACTTATTCTAATTTTCTCCTTTGACCCTATCACTTTTCAAAAATGTTTGCTTCTAACTACACTCTCCCCCAATTTGCCCTCCCTTCTATCATTCCCCCTCTTATCCCTTACTCCCCCTATTTTCCTGTAGGGCAAGATACCCAGTTGAGTGTGTATATTCTTCCTTCCTTAAGATAAATTCAATGAGAGTAAGGTTGTGCGATTCCCTTTCACCTTCCTGCTCTTCTCCTCCCTTGTAACAGTTTTCTCTTGCCTCTTCTATAGGAGATATTTTATCCTAATCTATCCCTCTCTTTCTCTTTCTCCCAATAAATTCCTCTCTCACCTCTTAATTTTATTTTTAGATATCATTCCTTCATATTCAATTCATCCTGTGCCCTCTGTCTATGTATACATAAACATATATATTCCCACATTCACATATATATTTATATACACATACACCCTCCTATATGTACATATATGTGTATGTATACACATATACATATATATTCTCTTCAACTATCCTCATATTGAGAAAAGGCTTATGAGTTACAATTACCATTTTTCCATGTAGGAATGTGAATAGTTCAACTTTAAGAAGGTCCATCCTTCTGATTTCTTTTTCCTGTTTATCTTCTCATGCTTCTCTTGCTTCTTGTATTTGAAAGTCGGATTTTCTGTTCAGCTCAGGTTTTTTCATCAAGAATGCTTGAAAAGCCTACATTTCATTGAATGACCATATTTTCCCCTGAAGCATTATACTCAACTTTGCTGGGTAGGTGATTCTTGGTTCTAATCCTAGCTTCTTTGACCTCTGGAATATCATATTCCAAGCCCTGTGGTACCTGAATGTAGAAGCTGCTAGGTCTTGTGTTATCCTGATTATGTTTCCACAATATTCATTTTTTTTTTTCTTCCTCACTGCTTGCAGTGTTTTCTCTTTGACCTGGGAACTCTGGAATGTGGCTATAATAGTCCTAGGAGTTTTCTTTTGGGGATCTTTTTCAAGAGGCAATTGCCAAATTCGTTCAACATCTATTTTGCCTTCGTTCTAAAATATCAGGGCAATTTTGGTTGATAATTTCTTGAAAGATGGTCTCTATGTTCTTTTTTTGATCATGGCTTTCAGGTAGTCCAATAATTTTTAAGTTATCTCTCCTGGATCTATTTTTCAGGTCAGGGGTTTTTCCAATGAGATATTGTACATTGCCTTCTATTTTTTCATTTGTTTGGATCTGTTTTATAGTTTCTTGATTTCTCATAAAGTCATTAGCTTCCAATTGCTCCAATCTAATTTTGAAGGAGTTATTCTCTTAAGTGACTTTTTGACATTCCTTTTCCATCTGGCAAATTTGTTTTTTTTTTTTAATTAAAACTTATTTATTTTAGTTTACATCATTCATTTCCACGAAATTTTGAGTTACAAATTTTCT
>CM053586.1:54749094-54772454 GCA_028646515.1 Pseudochirops corinnae
ATATATATATACACACATACATATGACATGTATCTGTTTATGCATGATAAAATACATACATATATGTGTGCATACACACAAACACACATTTGGGAGAAATAGTTGTTCATCTATTTTATTTGTATCCACAGTGCCCAGGACAGTGTCTGAAACACAACAGGAACTTATTAAATCTGTGTTGATCGAATGAGGAATTTGATATACTTCAGTGATAGGAAACTCTCCCAATGTAGTCAATGTCAATTTTGCCTAGCCTTAAATGATAGAAAGGGTTTCTTTATATTAATTTGTAAACTAAATTTCATTTCCTACATCCTTTCTTGCTCTGTATTATCACATCCTCGAAATTTCAGTGAATACAGTTGTTTAAGAGAACTATAATCAAACAAGTAGCAGACTAGACCCAAATATGAGCTCTTTGAAAAGAGGACTAAATTTAGAGACAGAAAACCTGGACCCAGTTCCTGGCTCTGTTACTGATACCTGTCTTCACTTGAGCAGATCATTTGATCTTTTTGAGTTTTCATTTACTTATCTATAGAAAATTAAAGTTTGAACCAAAATGATTTCCTCATCCCCAAAGATTTAGGTCAACTCTTTTTTTTCAGTGCTGCAACACTTCCCTTCCCCTGTAAGTAATTCCAGTCTTATGGGAACTAGAAATACATGAAATTCTATAAATGGCTCTGAACTCATTTAGCATTCCCCTCTCCCCAACCAAAAATTCTAGAACTGGCTTACTTTTCCCTTGGACAGTGCTGACCTAGTGAACAACACAGTCAAATATACATGGCAGAGAGGTTTCAATTCCAAAGACAATGCTTATAAGGTCTTTCTTATCCTTAACTGTTAGAAAGGCACTGTGGAGAGGCAATTGACTCATTATTTTACAATTATGTATCATTTCTAGGTGTACAAAGTATTAAAATGTTATTTCATTTGATCATCATAAGGGTTTTGTGAGGTAAAAGCTCTTATTATTCCCATTTTACAGATGAAGACACTGATAGCCAGTTACATAGATTGTTACTGAATTAGGCTTAATTGTAACCTAAGAGTTTATGTCTTCCTATCCAGGACTAAATCTGCTATAAAATATGTGATTGTATAGTAAAATCACTAGCCTGGAAATCAACTCTATTTCTACCCAGGTCAGTACCTGGATGTGTGATCTTGAACAAGTTATTGAAATTTATTGGATCTCAATTTCTTCATCTATAAAATCATAGAGTGACAACTGTAAATCCAGAAGAGACTTCAGCTTAAATCTAGTCTTGCTTATGGTCACAGAGGTGATAATCATCAGAGATGATATTTTAACTCTGGCCCTCTAACTCCACATTTAGTTGTCTTTCCACTCTAGTACACTGCCTCAATAAAGAATGAATGGAATGGAATTCAACAATGGCCATTTGAACTAGATGATCTCCATGATCCCTTAAAATATTTAGATTCTATTCTTTTCGTTCTTCTCTAAAATTATTTTACTGATATGTTTTGTTTTTACAATATAAATATTTACAGATTACTCCCACTTTCTAAGAGGTCTCTTGTAACAAAGTAAAGCGGTTATGAAAAACTAATAATACAATGACCTTCACTGAAAGGCATGAAACAATTTACATCTGCAACTGATTCCAACTCTCTATTTAAAAAAAAAATATTAACAGAAATCTACAAATCTACTTCTTTCCTCATCACCACCCCATTAGGAAAAAAAAAACCTTGTAACACACATGCATAGTCAAGCAAAACAAATTACCTCAATAGTTGCATATATGTATGCATATATGCCTATATGCATATATATGTACATACCACATATACCTTATATATACATGTATGTATATATGCCTACATGTTTATACATGTATGTATGTATATGCATATACATATACACATGTGTGTTTTATTCTACACCCTAAGTCCATTGTCTCTCTGTCATAGTATGTTTCTTTATTGGTCCTCTGGAATCGTGAATGGTCATTGGATTGATCATTGTTCATATACCTTTTGAAAGTTATATGTTTTACAGTGTTGTTGAATAAATTGTCCTACTGGTCCTTATCATTTTATTCATCATTATTTTGTAAAAATTCCTCTGAATTTTCATTTTTTATAATACTGATGTTCTAATAAAAAAAATTCTTCTTCTGGTTCTATTCACATCACTCTGTAGCAATTCATATAATTCATTCCATGTCTTTTTGAAATCATCTATTTCCATATTCCTTATGACACAATATCATTGTCATATTCATATACAACAACTTAGTCAACCATTTTTTTTTTGAGAATCTCATTAGTTCCTGGGTTTTATTTTGTTTTGTTTTTGTTTAGCACCACAAAACTAGAGCTGGTTTTTGTATTCTGTATGTAAAGGACCTTTTCCTGCTCTCTTTGATTACATTTGGATATAGCTGAAGTATAGGTATAGCTGTGTCTATGGGAAAGCATTGTTTATCATTTTTCATTAATAATTCCAAATTGCCCTTTGGAATAGTTCTATGAATTTGGAGGTCCACTAATAGTGCATAAATTTTCTTGTTTTCCTAGAATTCCTCCAATATTTATTATTTTCCATTTTTACCATCTTTGCCACTTTGGTTGATGCAAGGTAGAATCTTATAATTGCTTGAATGTGTATTTCTATAATCAGTAATACTTTGAGTATTTTTATATAGCTTTGGATAACCAATGTTTTTAATTGACAATTGTCTATTCATGTCCTTAGATCATAAATCAATTAGATGACAGTCCTTTTTTTCTATAGATTTGAATCTTTTCCTTATATATGTTGGAAAGGAGATTGTTATCAGAGAAAATTAATTTAAAGATTTGTCCTTATTTAATTGTCACTCATTTAATCTTAACTTTATGAGATTTCTTTGTTAAAACTTCCTATTGAATTAATTCATTTAATGTTTGGTGACTCTCTATTTCTTGTTTGATTATAAAAATTTCCTCCTATCCATAGATCTAATAGATATTTTCCCATACTTCTCTAATTGATTTATGATATTTTATATTTAGGTCCCTTTAGGAGCTTTATATAATGTGTGAGATGTTGGTCTAAATCTAATTTCTTCCAGATTATTATTCAGTTGTCCCAGAAAATTTTTTTCAAATATGAAAAAAAACCTCACCAACTCACCATCCAGAAGTTCAGAACACTTTAAGAAACTAGAAAGAATATCCTGATCACCTCCTGAAAACAACAACAAGAACATTATCAGGAATGTCATTGCCAAAATCCAGAGCTTATATATGAAACCAAATAATATAAATATATTTCAAACAATCAGAAAGAATTTGGATATTGTAGAACCACAAGCAAGATCACATAAGATTTAGTAGCTATCACTTTAATGGAGTTAGGAATCTGATTTTCTAAAAAATAAAGGTCAAGAACCAAAAATAACAGAATTATGTTAATAGAAAAAAATGACAAAATAACAGAACAAAAATAACAGAACCAGAAGAATTAAATATGTTTTTTTCTACAAAAAAAGAAACTTCAATGAAAAGGAGGATTTTCAAATGTCATGAGTTAAATTTAACAAAAGGATAGACCAAGCATTTGTAAACAGGAGCATACAACCCAATGATAAAGAGGTCAGCAGAGTGCCTTCATTTATGCCAAAGACCCAGAGTGAGGGCCAACAGGGCTTTTTAAACGTAGGTGTGTCTTCCTTCTGATTAGCCTGACATTACATCATTGGGACCTCCCCTGGCAAAGGCAAGGTTATGCCAATTGGTAAACATTTTAACAAGGAGGTAGGTTAAGAGTTCTTAGCTCCTCCCCATTACTTCATTTTGGGGGGGCAGGAGAGAAGACTAATCCTCAGGTGATAGGATTAGTCTGTAGCTATGTCAAATAGGTTGACCTTCAGCTGTGGCCAATTATGCCCCCTCTGACACTTAAGGAATGCTAGGTGCTTTATGACACCCAGCTGCCTCTCAGATGAAACAAAAGATACCTCAGTAAGTTTCCTCCTGGTTTGGTCTCCCCCATGTAGACCAAGTCACCCTAACTTTAATTACAAAGCAAGGATAAGAGATCCCCACAGGAAGGTCCTAGCTCTAGCTTGTTAAAGAGTAGATGTCTTGGGGTCTGGGAGTGATCACATTAGTGAATCTTTAAAAACTACCTCCCTTTCAGAAATGGGATCTGACAACATTAGGGAAAGAATGGACATATTAATATTTGTTATTAAATATAATATTAATTTTCTTCTCAAAAATTCCTAATTTTAAAAAGCCTGGAATTGAAAAGGTACACAGAAATATAGAGAATTAAGAGAAAAATAAGAAAGGTAAACACAAATGATCAGAAGTGATTTTATAAGGGTGAATTTTTCACATTCTCATTGGAGGGGGTATTAAAAGGGTTCTTTTATAATCCTAATGTCACAAGAGGTCATAGAGACAGTCAATTGAGATAGAATATAAATTGTTTTGTTATGTCTTTAAGATATTGTAACAAAAAGGAAAAAGAAGGAGGATTCTTTAAGGGAAAAGGAGTAAAAAAAAGGGGGAGGAATTTAACAAGACACAATCAGGTTGTAGAAATAAAAACATTGGTTTTATTCTTTCTTAATGTGCTAAGAAGAGTAAGTAAGCAGGGGGATAAGAAAGAACAATGACTTGTAGTATAATGCAAAGAAGTAGTAATTTAATGAAATGTACTTTGACTCAATTCAAGTTTTGGGGAAATGGAATTAACCTAGAGACCAGGTAGCACATTTAAATTGCACTTTAATAGGACCACTAACATTCAGAGAGATTTGAGATTCAAGAAATTTCCTCAAGTATGAAGTTCTTCTTGGAAAGTAGCACACTTAGTAAGAGAAATGAATCTATGTAGAGATTGTCCTACCCTAAAAAATGCTATAATTCAAAATAAATCGCCATTTCTAGTGTCTTGGAAACTTGCATGCATATCAGGCAGGGATGGTGGAAGAAACAGTAGAACTGCAGTCAAGGGATCTGGATTCAAAACTCACTCCTACTAGTAATGAATTTGATGAACATGGGCAAGAAATTTAACTTCTTTTTGTTTGAATTTTATTTTTGAATTTTATTTTTTTATTGATTTATTTACTTTTAGTTTACAAGATTCAGTTCCACAATCCCTTGAGTTTCAAATTTTCTCCCTCCCTCACCCCGCCCCCGCCATGGAGGCATGCAATCAAGTATAGGATCTGTAAATACTTTCACATTAGGCATTGGTCTGGTTGTAAAGAAGGGCTATAACCGATGGAATGAACAGTGGGAAAGAGGAAACAAAACCAAACATGGAAAAGAAAGAGAGCATGTAGTTTGATTCAGTCTGCATTCAAACTCTATTCTTTTTAGATCTTTCTCTGAATACAGACATGTCCTTCTATCCTGAGTCTTTTAGCGTTGTCTTATAACCTTACGTTGCTGAGAAGTCCAGTTTATCAAAGTTGATCATCACACATATGTTGTGTCTGTCCCTGTGTACAAATTTCTTCTGGTTCTGCTCTTCTCACTTGGCATCAGTTCTTATAAGCCTCTACAGGTAAACATGAAGTCCATCTGCTCCTCATTTCTTATAGCACAATAGTATTCCATTACATTCATATACCACAATTTGCTTAGCCATACCCCAAATGATGGGCACCCCCTTAATTTCCAAATTTTTGCCATCACAAAGAGAGCTGCAATAAATATTTTTGTACATATGGGTCTTCCTCCCACTTCTGTGATCTTTTTGGGATATAACCCTAGAAGTGGTATTACTGGGTCAAAGGGTATGCATTTATTTATAGCTCTTTGGGCATAGTTCCATATTGCTCTCCAGAATGGTTTAATAAGTTTCACAACTCCACCAACAATGCATTAGTGTTCCAGTTTGTCCGCATCCTCTCCAGTATTTGTCTTTTTGCTGTTTTGTCATCTTATCCAATCTGACTGGTGAGATGTGGCACCTCAGAGTTGTTTTTATTTGCATTTCTTGAATCACTAGTGATTTAGAGCATTTTTTCATATGCTTATAGATATCTTTAACTTCTACCTCTGAAAATTGCCTGTTCATATCCTTTGACCATTTATCAATCAGGGAATGACTTGCGTTCTTATAGATTAGACTCAACTCCTTGTATATTTTAGAAATGAGGCCTTTATCAGACACACTGGTTGTAAAAATTCTTTCCCAGTTTCCCACTTCCCTCTTATTCTTGGCTACATTGGCTTTGTTCATACAGAAACTTGTATTTTCTAATTAGTAAGATGAGGGAATTAGATTAAATTATCTCTATGGTCCTTACCAGCACTAAAATATAGGATCATACTAAATAAATAATGTAGTATTGTCTCACAAGTAATTAAAGTGGATAATCATCTTCCTGGTAAAATTGTAGTGTTATTAAGATTTCCAAAGCAAATTATTAGCTTGCTCTATTTCATCATTATAATCCATTTCTTTGGGTCTTGAAAACTGTTGTGTTATCTATGAGGATACTAACAAAATCGAAGTATTCTAGGATGAGTGGCAGTTTAACTTATCAACTCATATAACACCTTAGCTGGAATATATATATATATATTCTAGCACATCTGTAAATACTAACATGGTGTGTATGGGGTGTTCAGGGAGGACTAGCACCTCTGTTATGGGGGCTTGCTGATGCCTTTTGAGGGTTGTTCATCTACCTTTGGTGTCTACCTTTAATCCAGTTCTCTCACCTGTCACCCGTGGGTCCAAGAAGCTAGAACATGCATAGCTGCCACACCATGGTGAAAACCATCTTGGCAAGCAGGCTAAACCAGGTTGAAGGTAACCAATACCCCTGAAAATTGTTGATGAGTTAGGAGGATGTCTATCTCCAGTATATGAAGATTTCTTCTAACAGAATAGGCAGATGAAAACAGTTTGCTCCAGCAGCCATGAAGATGTGCTGTGGAGCAAGTAATGTGGAGCACTTAGAGCTTGGTCAGAAATAGAAGACACTAAGGTCATTCACTGTATCGTAGACCATCTCCAGTCCTCTTGAGTCTGCCACTGGTCTTTACTGACTCTGGAAGAGAGTGATGCTGATGATTTTGTGCAACTCTGCCCCACTTAAATCCAATTCACACATGAGTCAACACTACTCTGTGATATCATTGGTTCTCTTTGAAATGAAGCACATGATGATGGTGATGATGATGGTAATAATGATGATAATTATAGCTAATATTTATATAGCACCTACTATGTGCCAGGCATTATGCTGACTGCTTTATAAATATTATTTCAGCTGATCCTCACAATAACCATAGAAAATAGACAATATTGTTATCCCCATCTTACAGATGAGGGAACTAAGGCAAGCAGAGATTAAGTGCCCTTCTCAGAGTCATACAAATAGTAAGTGTCTGAGGCTGGATTTGAACTCAAGCCTTCTTGACTCCAGGTCCAATGATCTATCCGCTGCTCCACCTAGCTGCCCGTAACTTATGTATATTATTCGTGCATGCTTATAATGTACAAGAAATGACACAAGCAGATATTAGTTTAATGTGCACAGCATTTGTGGCTTCTATATCATAGATTGTGTAGGGAACTCAATGGAATTGGTTTATGAGTATGTTTATAGGTGTGACTGGAACAGGATATGTAAACATCTATAATGTTTCTTTTTCTACTTTTAAACAATGTCTATATGACAAAGTAGAAAAATAATGAATAGAAATGCAATCAGTCATATGGATGTTTTCAAATATGTTAATGCATGACATGTTTTCATCAGGGTTCTCCTGAGGCTGCCAGTTCTGCCTTCCCCCCCCCCAAAAAAAAGGCAACATGCAGGTTAGATTAGATTGTTCATTTTACAAATATCTGATGAAGCTGCCCCATCCCTAGACTGCCTCAAGGGGCTAAGGTTCAAGCTTCCTGATGGCCTCAGATCACATTGATATGGCTTTCTTTTCACTTTAGGGCATAAAAATGATCACTCACCCACAGTCTGGGTTCCAAAGATTTTGCAGCTGTCCCAAGGCCCAAGGAGTCACAATACTCTCTCCTACTGAGCAGATTCCTTGCCATATGGAGATGTTGGTAGACAGCCCAAGTTAAGTGGTGAATCATTGTTGAGTCCCCTTTCTCTTCTATGACTTAATAAAACTCATTTATTAACTGTTGAATGATTTGCTAAATCTCTCACTTTGCTCCAAAATTTGAACCAAACTACCAGAGAACTGGCCCAAGTTAGGTTCACCTACTACAACAATATATGTATACCACTTTGTAGGGGGAGGGGACATGAGGCGCAGTCAGGGAGAAGTTCACTTTTCATCTGAACATTAGGGTTCATGGAAGCTGACAAACTTACTGAAATTCTATCCTTTAATATTCTCCACAGAAAATGGTTTCGGTAATTTGCCTGGTGTTACAGTCCAACTCTCTTGTCCTCTGGGGACCTGTAACCTCTTTTTGGCACCTTATCTTCATTTAAAAATAAAATTAGCATATAATTTAGTTCTTAATAATCTGCTGTACATAATGGTATTAGTGGGTTAGTGGCATTCTCTCGATAGGCACCTGCCTTTGGCCATTTTTCACACAAGCCCATACAGAGGAGTGATACTTAAAATTATCTCTTGCCATTTGTCAAGCAGTGGGGGTCACAGTTCTAAGCCCTCCCCACAGCCATCTAGGGACTTTTTTCTAATAATGCCTAATGCATTGCATTCAAATGGGGAAGTAGATTTATCTGTCTTTTATTTTTCTTTAATAAACCACATAAAAATATTTATGAGAGCAAGGTGGAGATGTGAGCGTATGGAATTTGCTAGCAAAATGCTACCTGCTTGTGCAGTTTAAAAACACTTTAAAATAAAATGTTCTGATTAAATATTAATTGGTAGTCATATACATTTTAAATGTCACTATCTAAAGCGTTGGGTATTAGACATTTGACATGTTCAGCAATTTATCACTCAGAAAAAATGAGAATCATGTGGCAGATTCTTGATTAAAATATACTGAGTTTATTTCAATATCTTTTGTGTACTATCTACAAAAGATACACACACACACATACTTCAATGGCTCTGTTCTCTCACTGATGAGAGTACTCTAGTTTCCATAAGATTATGGATTACTACCCATTCATACCTTCTCATCCCATCATTCTATAATCAATCAAGAATTAATAAATGCCACTTTGTTCCAGGCATTGTGCTAGTGGTAAAAGGTATAACAATAAATGAAATAACCCCTGTCCTAAGGAAACTTTCATTCTGGTGAGAATGACAATATGTCCATATATTGATACGTACAAGACAGATACAAGTTAGCATCATATGAGAGAGGCACTAGCAGGTGAAGCACTCAGTTGTTTCTCTGTGTATGCTGCTAAATCCTATTGTTGCAAGTAAACTCTGATTTTATAATCCAAGAGTCAATCTGGCTAGATCTTCTCTTTGGGGTTCTAGGATTGCCATGTTTCTTCTTTAATGCTCTTGCCCCAATCCCCAACTGACTGTGTTTTTGTGTTATTTAAATACTGTTGACTAGTAGCGCAGTTCTATTTAATCAGTTAATATCAATGAGCTTTAACTAAGATCTATGTACTTCAAAGTCAGAGTAAGAACAAAAATACAAACATTTCTGCCTAACACCTTGGGGCAACTCTCTCTTGTACTACCTCATTCTTTGGGTAGAACGGGATCAGACTTAGCACAGTTTCTACATAGTATTGGTCCTCTTAAATTCACTCCCAAATGTATCATTATTGATGTCTCCACAATTTCAGGTACAACTGAGTTAGGTATCAGAGATTACTTCTAATTCCTTTGAGCATTCATGCTGGGATGACTGTAAAACCCAGAATAAACTTCAATTTCCATAAAGACTTCATTTGATTCTCAAAGGTTCATCTTGGTGACCATTCAAAACTCAGAACCTCCTCATTAATTTCTTCTACCTAACATGAAATAGCAAACTCCTAGGAAAGAAAAAACTGAAACCTATTTTGAAAGTTGCATGTGGACCTTGGAGGTGATATGGTTCAAAGTCTTTCCCCTAATAATATTTATACAGGATGTCCCAAAATTCTCAGTGCAGCTTCAAGCTTTTAAAACTTTTCAAAAAGTTTTTTTTTTTTTTAAAGTTAATAAAGCTTAAAACTACAGCAAGATTTTTGGGACATCCTATACAACCACCCTGCAAACACTTTTTTCTTATTTAATATTTTATTTTCCCAATTACATATAAAAATAATTTTAGCATTTTTTTTTCAAATTTTGAGTTCCAAATTCATTCCCTTGCTCCTCTCTTCCCACTCATTGAGAAGAGAAATAATTTGATATAGGTTATACAAATGTAGTCATGCTAAACACAAATTCATGTAAGCCATTTTGTGAAAGACAACACAGACAAAAATCAAGTAAGAAAAATAAAGAAAGTACCATTGATCTACATTAAAGCACTACTTTTTTCTCTGGAGATGGACAGCACCTTTCATCATAAGTCCTGCAGAATTGTCTTGAATTTGTCTTTAGTGATGAAAATAGCTAAGTTATTTACAGTAGATCATCACACAATATTACTGTTACTGTGTACAATTTTCTGGTTCTACTCATTTCACTTTGCATCAGTTCATGTAAATCTTTTGAGATTTTTCTAAGAGTATCCTGCTCATTATTTCTTTTTTTAAATTTTATGTTGCTTATTTATGTTTATTTTTCATTTACAACATTCATTTCTACAAGGTTTTGAGTTACATATTTTCTCCCCATCTTTCCTCTATCCCTCACTCCAAAGCAGTGATCCCACTGAATACTCCCTCCCCCAATATGCTCCTTCCTATATCTTCCTCCATGCCCATTCTAACTTTCTAGTGGGGCAAGATGGATCTCCATCCCTAGTGCCTGTATATCTTATGTCCCAGTTGCATGTAAAATAATAATAATGATAATGATAATTTTTTAAACATTTGATTTTAAAACTTTGAATTCTAGATTCTTTCCCTTCTTCCCTCATCACCCACCCTTACTAGCAAGATAAGCAATTCAATATAGGTTGTACATGTGTGTTATGGAAAACTTTTCCATAGTGGATATATTGTGAAAAACTGACTCTATTTCCCTCCAACCTATTCTACCCCCCACTTGTTCTATTTTCTATTTTGACCCTGTCCCTTTTCAAAAGTGTGTGTTTCTGACTACCCTCTCCCCAATCTGCCCTCCCTTCTATCATACCCCTTTTATCCTCTTCTCCCCTACTTTCCTGTAGGGTAAGATACATAGTTAGTGTGTATGTTATTCCCTCCTTAAGCCAAATTCAATGAGAGTAAGGTTGACCTATTCCCTTTACCCTTCCTATTCTTCCCCTCCATTGTAACAGTTTTCCTTTGCCTCTTTTATATGTGATAATTTATCCTATTCTGTCTCTCCCTATCTCCTCTCATTGTATTCCTCTCTTAACTCAAATATCATCCCTTTCTATTCAATTGATTGTGTGTCCTCTGTCCATGTATACCTGCGTACATATATATATATATATATATATATATATACACACACCCTCACATATGTAATCATACACACATATAACCCTTCTATATAGACGTATGTATGTATGTATACATATTTGCATGTTTATATTCCCTTCAAATATCTTCTTACTGAGAAAATTTTCATAAGTGGCAATGATCATTTTTCCATGTAGGAATGTAAATAGTTCAATTTTGATAAGTTGCTTATGTTTGCTTTTCCCTGTTTATCTACTCATGGTTCTCTTGCTTCTTGTATTTGAATGTCACATTTTCTATTCAACTCTTGTTTTTTCATCAAGAATGCTTGAAAGTTCTCTTATTTCATTGAATGACCATATTTTCCCCTGAAACATTATACCCAGTTTTGCTGGGTAGGTGATTCTTGGTTTTACTCCTATCTCCTTTGACCTCTGGAATATCATTTTCCATGCCCTTCAATTCCTTAATATAGAACCTGCTAGATCTTGTGTTATGCTGATTGTGTTTCCACAATATTCAAATTGTTTCTTCTGGGCTGCTTGTAATATTTTCTCCTTGTTCTGGGAACTCTGGAATCTGGCTAAATATCCCTAGGAGTTTTCTTTTTGGGATCTTTTTCAAGAGGTAATCAGTGAATTCTTTCAATTTCTACTTTACCCTTTGTTCTAAAATATCAGGGAAATTTTCCTTGAGAATTTCTTGAAGAATGATTTTTTTTTTTATCATGGCTTTCAGGTAGTCCAATAATTTTTAAATTATCTCTCCTGGATCTATTTTCCAGGTCATTGATTTTTCCAATGAGATACTACACTTTCTATTTTTTCATTTGTTTGGGTCTGTTTAAAAGTATCTTAGTTTCTCATAAAGTCATTAGCTTCCATTTCCTCCAATCTAATTCTGAAGGAATTATTCTCTTCAGTGAGCTTTTGAAATTCTTTGTCCATCTGGCAAATTTGACTTTATAAGGCATTCTTCTCCTCACTGGTTTTTTGCCATTTGAGTCAGAGTATTTTTAAGGCGTTATTTTCTTCAGGCATGTTGTTGACTCTCTTTTCATGATTTTCTTGCATCATTCTCATTTCTCTTCTCAATTTTTTATCCACTTCTCTTACTTGATTTTCAAAATCCTTCTTGAGTTCCTCCATGGCCTGTAACCAGCTCATATTTTTCTTGGAAGCTTTTGGTGCAGGAGTTCAGACTGTGTTGTCTTCCTCACATTTCATGCTTTGATCCATTTTGTCCTCAAACAATGAATGTAAGGTTTGATTGCTGTGTTTGCTTTGCTTCCTTTACTTGATCATGTCACCACTCAATTACTTGATTTTTGAGTGCTTTGCCACAATAGAACTCTACTTCCAGAGTGGGGAGCTTTGTCCCAAATTGCTGGGGTCTTCACAGCTGCCAGGACTATTAGTTGAGTGCCCTCTCTGTAGCCCCTACAGTGGCTGGCTCACTGGTCACACACCCCAGGGCCTCCAGCCAAGACAGTGATCCAGATCCAGGCAGTTTAAGGCAATAGCAATTAATCCCTGAATGGTTGCTTGGTCCCCCTATAATCTACAGGCCAGGACTTCTGAAGCAGCTACTTGGCTGTGGCTGCATAGCTGCCATGCCTCAGCCAATTTTTGCTCCAAGGGCAGGGGACAAACCCCACTCCATCCCCTCTGCCCCTAGTTCAACAGAGTTCCACTGACCTTTTACTTTGTCTTTGCAATTTAAAGGTTGCTAATTCTGGAAAACACCACAGCTGCTGGTGATCCACTCTCCCAAAGTCCACTCAAGCCCCTATTCTTTGGGGCTGCCGTGGAGCTAAAATTTAGGTCTCATGCAGGGCTGGGCTTGGTTCTCAGCATGTTGAAATGGACCCTTCCTGTCTGCCTGCCAGGCTGCCTTCAGCAGGAGTTTTGTTTCTCTCTGTTATTTTGTGGGTTCTGTAGCTCTAAAATTTGTTTGGAGTCATATTTTATAGGTATTTGAGGTGGTTATGGGGGGAGCTCATGGAATTTTCCTGATTCTCTGCCACTATATTGGCTCCACCACCCCCTTGATCATTATTTATTAAAGCATAATCATTTTTCATCACAATCACATAAAACAACTTGTTCAGACATTCCCCAGTTGATGACATCCTCTTAATTTCCAATTATTTACCACCACTAAATGATGTGCTATCAATATTTTTGTACATGTGGGACTTTTTCCTTGTTTTTTCTTTTAATCTCTTTTTTGAAACAGATCTAATTGAAGCATTGCTTGCTGGAAGGGTATGAGTGGCTTTATAGCCCTTTGAGCATAATTCCAAATTGCTCTCCAGAATGGTTGAATCAGTATACAACTTCACCAATTACACATTAGTGTTTTAATTTTCCCAAATCCCCTCCAACATTTGTCATTTTCCTTTTCTGTCATATTAGCCAATCTGACAGCTATGAGGGGTAGTAGTTCTGAGTTGTTTCAATTTGCATTTCTCTCATCAATAGTGATTTTGAGTAGTTTTTTTTTAAACATGACTATAGATAGCTTTGTCTAAAAACTGCCCATTGATGTCCTTTGACTATTTATTAATTGAGGAATGAATTTAATTTCTATTAATTTGACTCAGTTTTCTGTGTGTTTAAGAAATGAAGTCTTTATCAGAGAAATTCACGGTAACTTTTTTTTTCCCCAATAATGATTACCAACTAAGTATTTCCTTCCATCTTGTTTCCCCCCTGTTTATACTACATACTCTCTCCTTTTAACCCGTCCATTCTCAAAAGTGCTTTGCTTCTGACTTTTACCTGCTGCAAAATGCCATTCCTTCTGTTAGCTCTACCCCTTCTTTTATCTCCTTTCTTTCCTTCTTAACTTACAGACAGATTTCTACACCAATCTGAGTGTGTATATTATTCCCTCTTTGAGACAATTTTGATGAGAATAAGGTTTATGTGCTCTCCTTCCCACTTTTACCATTTTCTCCTCCACTGTAAAATCTCTTTTAGGTTTCTCTTAGGTTAGATAATTTATCTCATTCTAACTCTCCCTTTCACTTTCTCCCAGCATATTCTTATTTTTCATCCCTTAATTTTATTTTTTTTTAGATAATCATACTATCACTTTCAACTTACATCTCTACTTTCTGTCTCTGTACACTCTTTTTAGCTGCCCTAATAATGAGAAAGTTTTGGGAGTTATAAATATAATTTTCCCATACAGCAATATAAATACTTTAACCTTATTGAATCCCTCATTATTTCTATTTCCTGTTCACGTTTATGCTTCTTTTGCATCTTGCCTTTGCAAATCAAATTCTCTATTCAGCTCTGATCTTTTCATCAAGAATGCTTGGAAGTCCTCTATTTCATTGAATAGACACTTTCCCCTTGAAGAATTATATTCAGTTTTGCTGAGTAGGTGATTCTTGGTTATAATCCTAGCACTTTTGGCCTTCAAAATATCATATTCTAATCCCTCAGATTCATTAAGGTAGAAGCTGCTACATCTTGTGCTATCCTGAGTGTTACTCCACTATATGTGATTTTTTTCTTTTTGGCTGTTTGCAGTATTTTCTCCTTGGTCTGAGAGGTCTGCAATTTGGCTATAATATTCCTGGGAGTTTTCATTTTGAGATTTCTTTCAGGAAGTGATTAGTGAATTCTTCCAATTTTACCTTACCCTCTGCTTCTAGAATGTCAGGGTAGTTTTCCTTGAAAATTTCTTGAAAGATGATGTCTATACTCTCTTTTTATCATGACTTTCAGGTAGTTCAATAATTGTTCATTTTTCTCTCCTGAATCTATTTTTCAGGTCAGTTGTTTTTCCAATGAGATATTTCACATTGTCTTTTATTTTTTTCATCCTTTTGGTTTTGTTGGATTGTTTCTTAATGCCTCATAAAGTCATTAGCTTGCACTTGCCCTAACTTTTAAGGGATTATTTTCTCCAGTGAGTTTTTGGACCTCCTTTTCCAATGACCATATTAAATTTTAAAAGCTTTTGTACAACAAAACCAATGCAACCAAGATTAGAAAGAAACTAAAAAAGAGAAAGGCCTCATTTATCAAATAGAGAATTGAATCAAATTTACAAGAATATAAGCTGTTTCTCCAATTGATAGATGATCAAAGGATATGAACCAGCAATTTTAAGATGCAGAAATCAAAACTATCTACAGGCATATTAAGAAGTGCTCTAAATCACTTTCGATTAGCGAAATACAATGAAAACAACTCTGAGATACTACCTCACATCTATCAGATTGATTAACATGACAGAAAAGGAAAATGATAAATGCTGGAGAGTGTGAAAATTGGGACACTAATGCACTGTTGGTGGAGCTGCAAACTGATCCAATGATTCTGAAGACCAACTGTGCTGAAAGGACAACCAAATTTTGCTTTCTCTTTGATTTAGCAGTACCACTATTAAGTCTGTGTCACAAAGAGATCATAAAAAAGGGAAATGTATCTACATGTGCAAAAATACTTCTGGCAGTCATTTTCATGGTGGCAAAATTTTGGAAATGGAAGGGAGGCCCATCAATTGGAGAGTGACTGATCAAGCTGTGGTATATAAATGTAGTCAAATACTATTGTGCAATAAGAAATGATTAACAAGCATATTTCAGAAAAAAAAATCTGGAAAGACTTGTATGAACTGAAGCAAAGTTAAATGAGCAGAACAAGAAACACATTGTCCTCAGCATCAGCAACATTGTGCAATGATCAACTATGAATGACTCAGCCTTTCTCAGCAACACAATTATCCAAGACAAGTACAAAGGAGTCAAGAAGGGAAATGCCATCCACATCCAGATAAAGAATTGATGGATTCTAAATGCAGATCAAAGAATACATTTTCCACTTACTTAATTCTTTTTTTCTTTTCATCTGTTTCTTCTTTAACAACTGTGATTAGTACGAAAATATGTTTTACATGAAAGTACATGTGTAAGCTATATCAAATTGTTTATCATTTTAGGAAGAGGGGAGGTGGAGGTGAGAGGAAGAAAATTTGGAACTCAAAATGTTATAAAGATAATTGCTAAAAATTGTCTTGTCATGCAATTGGGAAAAAAATACTATTAAAAAAAAAGAATCAACCTGCTAAAAGAAAACCCAAAATGAAAACTCCCAGAAGCATTATAGCTGTACCCAGAGATTCCAGACCAAAGAAAAAACATTGTAAATAGCCAGAAAGATAGTCAAGGTCACACATGACTTAGCAGCTACCACTATAAAGAAATGGAGAGTTTGGAATATGATTTCCCCCCACCCCCAGGAGGCAAATGATATGGTTTTATAGTTGAGTTGTTGTGTGTTTGTCCTTCATTTTTGAAGAAGACCATGGCATCAACAAAATGATGACACAACTTGCAGTTGACTTGGATTTGAGTGAGGGAGGACTGTGCAAGGTCACCATTTTCACTTTCTTGTCCAGAGTCATCTCGATCCAGAGGCCAGATACTCTTCAGGAGGACAAAAGATAACCCAGGATACAATGGAAGGTCTTGGCCCTTTTAGGCTAAGGTCTTTTCAGGTTCTTACTCTGAGTGACATTACTCCAATTTAGTGAATAGGCCTCTTAAAGAATGGAGCCAAGGGATGATCCCTTTAATTAAAAGAAAACAATCAAACTTGGAGAGGAAGACCCTCTGGGTTGCTGGTCAAAAGAGAAACAGTTCCTATGCATATTCACTTTGAGCCAGGAGGGCCCAAAATATAGCCATATAATGCTGCCTGGGCGGGGATTTATTATGGTCCAATCTATGAGCATCGGAGTGAGATGGGCTTTAAGGGTTGGTCTTTGAGAAAAGAGAAAAAAAGAAAAAGGAAGGAAGGAAGGAAAGTAGAAAGGAAGGAGGGAAGGAAGGAAGGGAGGAAGGGAGGAAGGGAGGAAGGAAGGAAGGGAGGAAGGAAAGAAGGGAGGAAGGGAGGGAGGAAAAAGAAAGAAAGAAAGTAGTTGAGTACCTCACTCAGCAAAGCATAGTATAATTCTATGGGGGAAATACTTGAACTTTAAAGAAATAGATAACTTCCAAATATTTCTAATGAAAAGATCAGAGCTGTATAGAAAATATGGAGTTCAAATGCAGGAGTTGAGAGAAATTTTAAAAGGTAATCATGAACAAGTAATGATAAAAGACTAAAAAAGGATAAATTATTTGCATTAAATTATAAGATGATACTTATCCACTTTGAATCCTATCAAAATCAGGGGTCGTAGATGAAGTCTAATCAGATGAAATCTTGAAGCTCTTCTGTTATGTCTTGATGACTTTACTGGAACAATGGAAAGAGAGAGGAAGAAGAATATGGAAAAGTGAGAGGGGAAAGAGAAAGAAAATTATCTCATATAGTAAGGGTGAGCTAGTAGACATCTGTACAAACAAAGGACAGGGAATGTGTGTGTGTATGTGTGTGTGTGTGTGTGTGTGTGTCTATAAAATTTATCCGAATATATTTCCCATCTCATCAAAGAACTAAAAATTCTACTCTTTTAACTATTCATTCATTTATACAAAATAATGTGAGTGTATTCCCATTTCAATATTGAAACATTATCTTTTTATATTCAAGTAATAAATATAATAGTGGAGTGGAAAAACAATTTTAAAAAATACCTAGGTTTGTAAGTCAGAGCACTTAGAAATGACTTTCTGGTCTTTCTGTGTGATATATGCTCCATCAGTTCTCCTCTACCTCTTTTCAAAGTATACAAGAAAATAGTATAGAGTTGTGGAAAGAATACTGAATTGGGAGTTCCAGGGCCAGATTATCTCTATTAATTTGAATAAGTCACTTAATTTTGCTGATATAGTTTTCCTTCATCTATAAAATAAAGGGGTTATATTAGATGATATCTAAGATACCTTCTAGTTCCTAAATACTATGAATTTTAAGAAAAATAAGTTCATTAACCTCATAGAAGCCAGAAGTCTTGGTCAGGGCTGTGACTAGAAATCTTGATAGCTGTTAGTTTGAGCTAATTACCTAGACAAGAACTCAAATAGAGTAATTAAGAGTGGTGAAAAGAGTAATCAGGAAGAGAAAATGAAATAAAAAAAAAAGACAACCTGAATAAACAATCAGAAAAAACATCGGAAGGCTCAGTAACATCCACTGTGAAAGACATGAATGAAACAGATGAAATTAATGAATTGTAGAGACAAGGTATTGAGGGATGAGGTACATGATCTCTTTGAAGGTATCCAAACTGATTACACTCTACTTATTGTTTTGAAACCCAGAGCAGAGATAGAATGTTGAGGTCACAATGACCAAGATAATATGGCTGAACAAGTTATGGTATGTGGAGGTGATAGAATAGTGTTATAAGACATGATGAACCATGTAGTTTCAGATAAATTTGGGAAGATGCATGAACTGATACAGAGTGAATTTAATAGAACCAGGAGAATGCTATAAACAAAAGAAAATGGCATATGATTAAATATATAATTCTTGTTCTCCAAATCTTTTTGTACTATGTGTTGTGTTATTGATGCTATTGAAAATGACATATTTTAGTAGTTAAAAGGAGACAATATTTGGAATGTATCTGAGTGGTGCAATTCCACAGGTAAATTAAAACTGAAGAAATTATCCCATTTTCTCTTAAGTTTTCTTTCTTCACAAAGAACTTCAAATTGTAGCACCTTTAAAGGTTTGTAAATACTCTTCTTGGGTAGTTTTCATTAAGCAGTGCTTTTCCTACAATTAATCCTTGATTTTAATAGCATGTTTTCATTTTTATTTCCACATATGATTTGGGGATGTGAAAGGGCTATGCCTGTGTGTTGTTCTCTATGCAATATATTTGCTGTCAGAGGTACAAATGACACTTAAAATTTAAGTATTGACTCAAAGGCCATAATACCTTGAAGGTTAAAAAGGAAAAATAAAGCTATTCCTGGCCTAAGGATTTCAAACAGAGGACATTTCAAAGTTGAAAGAATAATGATGCAGGGATGATGATTTATTTTTATTTTCTAGATTTATAGAGTATCTTTCCTTTGAAGAATTCATGTTACCCTGTACCATGTCAATTTTAAGACAGTATAGTGCCAGTAAACTGAAAAGAATTTTCTAAGGTTTTGATGCCGAAATTAATGGAGAATGGAGCAGTAGGGAAGATACCAGTAGGGGAAATCAAAGAGTAGTCCACAGAGAAAAGAAAAGAGGAAGAGTCATAGCAATCTAAAATAAAAAGGTTATATAAGCCAAGCTTCTACCTTAAAAGTCACAATTGATTTTTAATAAAGCAGAACGTTAAGGGTTCTGTGTATACATTGTAGACATCTAAACATCTAATAATGGTGTGCTATTGTTTATACATAAAATAGTTCTGGTGTTTCAAATAATTCAGTGAATTATTTATTCAAAGTTCTGCACCTCCCTTTCCAGCAAGGACTATTGATTAATTTGAACTGAATCACTCATATTCTGGATGTACTGTGGCAAAAAAAAAACTGACCAGTTATAGGGTCTAAGCCTTTGGTTATAGAACTGAACAAAGCTGGCATAGGAAAGATGTTTTGATCTGGCCTCCAATCTCTACATTCTATCCAAGTGAGCTAACTAACCACAGAAATGATTGTGTTTCTGTTAAGTCAATATGCTTAAAACATGTCAATGAATAGATGAAATTGAAGGATGAAGAAGCTGAACAGAGCAAAGGGTTCTACGGCTGGTGAATTTTGGTTCTATAATTTTCTGTGCCATAGCATCACAATTATAGATTTGGAAGGGACTTTAGAAAAAATTTGACCCAACTCTCACTTCACAGAAGTGACCTTTAAAGCCTAAGTGATTTGTCTAAGCTCACACAAATAGGAAATGGTAGACTTGGCATTTGAATTCATATCTTATCACTCAAAGTTCAGTGTTCTTTCCAATGAACACTCACCGAATTAAAGAACTTCACCAGTCCTAATATTCATATAATCACACATAAACGGAGAGCTCTGTAGAGTATCAAGTTAGTAAAATTTAATTAAGCACTTATATCCACTTACATTTTGCTAAGCACTATGGATCCAAAGAAAAGCAAAATAAGTACCTGCACTTAAGAAAATCAGAATCCAACAGGAGAAACACCATACAAGGAACAATGTACAAGCAATATATATATATATAGGATAAATAAGAAACCATTCCAGAAGGGACTCACTAGAACTACCATCCTTCTGCCTTTAGTAAAGAAAGAAATATATTAAAAATAAACATGTGAAATGGCAACTAGCTTTAACTTTATATAACAATCATATTTCACCAAAACTCATCAAGTCCCATTGATATGTCCTTTCTTATCACATGCTTTCTGAACCTTTTTATCCTGTTGCTGTTATGTTTCATCTTCTCATTTTCTTCAAGACTTTGAAGTTCATAAATTTTCTATAAAATTTAGCATTACTTAAACATGGAGCCAGCCAAAAAAATCCAAAAGTGATTTCAAGACTCTCTTTTTGCAAGATATCCATTCACTAATACACACAAACAAACCAAACTTAACAACAAAAAAATAGGGATCCTTTTTTTTTTTAAAGGATCACAACAGAAAATAAAACCAAGAAAAGAGTATTTCAATAGGGAAAAAAATAACTGTTCAGATGATGTTAGAAAGTGATGAAAACCACTGGGATTTGTTCATTATATTTAAGAATCTCTACCTTACGGACTAAGAATAATCTACTTTGGACATGATATTGGTCAGCTACGTGCTCATGTAGTAGTTTGGGAGGTAATTCATTGTGTGGGGAGTATATTAGAAAACACAGCAGTTGACAGAAACTTATTTATGTGCAGACACTTATTTAATTAATAGATGTATAAATAGTCCATAGCCACAAGGCTCAATGAGGAAAGCAGATTTGCTCAGTGTTTGTTAAGTCAGTGGAGTGTGTAAAATGGAATCCCCAGAAGAACTTACTTTAAAAAGGCATTATTTTCTATTACACCAAAAGGATTCAGTATTATTCACTACCTCTTTTTACATGATGGCACCTTGCGTAATTTTTCCAGTATAATTAACCCCTTTTCTTCTTTTGTAACACACTCTGAGTTGTTGAGTAGTGGTTGAATGTTGAATGTTGGCAAATATAACTCTCCTGTCCCTTTTATTATTTATTGAGTTTTATTCACTTAGGATGGTCTTTCATACTATTTGGAGATTCTCTAAATCTCAGTTTCTCCATTTATAAAGTTAGACCACTAAAGATTCTTTCCTCCATAAGTCTGTGAGCCTTCATTGTTTATTGGGGAATATTAGATGTTTCTATTCCCATCCTGAATTAATACAAATATTTTTCCCCATATAGGGACTTTCTTCGACTTAATGGCTTCGTTAGTACATAAAGTCAATCATGGAATCTCTAGTTAAGAGGCAATAGGTATTTTGGTCACTTTACAAAATTCCAAATGATTTTCCAAAATGTTTGTAGTATTTCACAGCTCCACCAACAATATATTATTGTGTTTATCAATCCACAAGTCCCTTCAACACTGACTATTGCAATTTTTGTGAGTATTGACAATTCACAGGGTATGAGGTTAAATGTTAAGTTTGTTTTGATTTGTGTTTTCTTATGTATTTGTGATTTGTAAAGTTTCTTCATGTTTTTTAATACAATTTTGAGAAATAATTACTAATATCTTTTGACCACTTATCTATTAAAGAATGGTTATTTAGATAGATAGATAGATACATATATACATACATACATACATACATAGACACATAAATATATACATAGACAGATGGATAGATGAACTTATATATCTTGCATACCAAACCCATAACACAGAAATTTGACACATACTATTTTTTTCCTATTTGACCAGTCCTTTGTTACACTCGGTGCATTAATTTTGTCTGTGTAAAAGCTTTTCCATTTTGGGTAATCAAAGTGTTGGATTTTTTTTTTTTTGTAATCTCTCTCAGAAGCTGTGGTGGTTTCCAGAATTATTAACACATAAATGCTAAAGACAAAGTGAAAGGTCAGTGAAATTTGGCTGAATTTGGGGGGGTGGGATGAAGGACCGGGTCCAGCCCTTAGCCCCCCAAGCTAGAAGCAGTGGAAGCTGCAGCCAGGCAGCCATCTCCATTTGGCTGCTTCAGAGCTCCCAGCCTGCAGAATGCAGGGGAGACAAGTGACCATTCAGAGGCTAAGCGCTCTTGCCTTAACCTGCCTGGATCCGGATCACAGTCTTGGGTGGTGGTCCTGGGGTGTATAATCAGTGAGGCAAAGCTGGTGGGGGCTGTAGAGATGGCAGTCTCCTTATATCTCTGGCAGATGTGAAAACCTCAGTGATTTGTGGAAAAGCTCTCACCTCTGGAAGCAGAGTTCTACTTTGGCAAAGAGATCAAATGTCAAGTTAATTGGCTGGCAACATGAGCAGGCAAAGGAAGCAAAGCAAGCACAGCTATCCAACTTTAGATTCCTTTTTTGGGGACAAAAAGGATTGAATCATTCAAACTCTAGATTCCTTCTTTGAAGACAAGAAGGATGAAAGCATAGAACTGGAGGAAGACAACACAGTCAGAACTCCTGCACCAAAAGCTTCCAAGAAACATGTAGACCGCCAAAAAGCCGTAGATCACCTTAAGTAAGATTTTGAAAACAAAATAAGAGAAGTGGAGGAAAAATTGGGAAGAGAAATAAGAATGATGCAAGAAAATCATGAAAAGAGAGTCAACAAGCTGACTGAGAAAACAACACTTTAAAAAATGAACTAACTCAAATGGCAAAAGATGCCCAAAAAGCCAATGAGGAGAAGAATGCCTTAAAAAGTTGAATTTGGCAGAAGGAAAAAGAATCTCAAAAGCTTTCTGAAAAGAATAATTCCTTCAGAATGAGAGTGGAGCAAATGGAAGCAAATGACTTTATGAGAAATT
>CM053586.1:54772954-54820646 GCA_028646515.1 Pseudochirops corinnae
CCATGGGGGGGGGGGGTAAGGGAGGGGAGAAAATCTGAAACTCAAGTGATTGTGGAACTGAATCTTGTAAATAAAAAGTAAATGAGCAAATAAAAAAAAAAGAAACTGAAGTCCAGAATAATTAAGTGACTTGCCCAAAGTCTTTCCAAGAGTAAGTAGTCAAACCAAGGTCTAAAAAACCAAATCCAGTGTCCTCCACAGCACTATGTGCCTCACTCTCTTCATTTTGAATATTTGAATTCAAAAACAACATATGACCCATAAATAACCACCTAATTTGTCCCCTGAATAAAAAGAAAGGTGAAAAAAACCAGAAGCACCTCTACATAACTAAGGCAGAATTGTAGATTAGGAAAAATAACCTGGCCCCATACCTGTTAGATTTGTGAACATAGAAAAGTTGCTGAAAGATAATTATCTTTCTTTCTGATCCATAAAGTGGTGATAATATCTTGCACTTCCCAGCTAAGAGTTTTGAGGAAATTGCTTTGTAAACCTTAAAATAAAGTAAAAAAATAGTGATCTAGTATCCTCCTCTAAAAAAAGGAAGAAAAGAAGTGTTGAGTAGGAGATAGAAATCTGATCTTAGTGCCACAAAGATGATGGTTCAAACATAAATCCCAAATCAAACACATAATATCTGTGTTACCCTGAGCGAGTCACTTAAATTTTCAGTGACCTGGGTAGAACAATATGTTAACAAATTGAAGAGTGAGTGATGACCTTGACAGAGCAAATTCTTCACTGAAGACTCTCCATTTCAATGAAACCATCAGTCTTTTTTTTTTTTTTAAGTAATAGCCCATAGACAAAAAGAATCTATCTCCAAAGAACTGTTAACAAAGGAAAGGAAGTCTTCTTTTCTGAATGTTTTTTTCCCTGGGGATCCAGGATTTAAAGTGTCAGCATTGCAGGTGATAATTCCTTGCTTCAGAATCCTAAAATCGAAGTGCTCTAATTGTGAGAGGGTAAATACACCCTGCCAACTATACCAGAAGGATTCCCTGTAACCCATCTGTCGACTTGGGTGATGGGAACAATGTTATTTTGCAACCAGACAGGAGTCAGGCTCCCTCATGTGGCTCAGTGAGCGTTTGGGGAAGGTGATGGCCCCTAAATTGAGGGATTTTATTTTCTGATGAAAACAGTAATGCCAGCTTCTACAGGAAGATGCTTCTGACAATGAGACAAAGCAGCTGTCCCCTACAAACTCAAATTGACAGTGATGTAGGCTCACAGACACCTTAGGAGTGTTGCCATATTCTCTGAAGTTTCTGAAGCTGCAAATGAGCTATTCAAAGTCTTTAGCTGTTACCACATTTCCTTTGGCACAGGGAGATTTTTTTTTTTTTTTTTTACCTTTATATCAAGATCAACTAGTAGGTAGTTAGAAATAAATTTGGTCCTGGAGCTGTTAGGCCCTGCCCCCCACTGGGCATACTTATGAATATCTGTTCTATAACACATTTCAACATCTCATTCAGAGAACAACCAAACCATGCAGGAAAAAGAGATTAGCCTCCAAAAAAACTGAGTAGTTAGAGTTAACTTGTTTGTCTTTATAAATGAGGGTTTAAATATCAGGCTGTCTCTCACTTCTTAACCTGCATGATGATAAGAAATTACCAAGGCTAAGCATTTTTCAAGAACTTACCACAAATACTTTATGGATCAAGCTATTTTACATTCCAACAAATCTAAAAAACCATTTTAAGGACTTTCTATGTCCCCAGTACAGAATAATTGCAGGGCTGCACGATTTGTGAGCAACACTGAAGCCAGGAAAATCTGGTTTCAAGTCCTGCTTTGGACCTTTAGATGCGACCACAAGCATGAGGCCTAATCTGTCAGTGCCATAGGAAGTTTTCTAAAACTGTACATGAAAGGGGAGTTGCTAATCTGCTTTGGTTTAGGGAGTTTCTATACAGGGTTTACTATGATGACAGAATCTCATATTCAGACACCTTACTCTCCCCAAATATGTGAAGTAATATGCCAAGAGCTACAGTTATGAAATCAAAAAGTCCTTAGAGATTTAAAATATCACCTTCCCTTTGTTCTTACTGTATAAACTTTTTGTGGCATGATGTCATTGTACCCCTACACAACTTCTCTAATTCTTTGAACTATCTAGGTGGCATAATGAATAAGGATGCTAAACTTAGCATTAGGAGAATTTGAATTTTCATTCTTTATCATATATTTACTAGTTAAGTGACCCTAGGCAAATCAATGAACCATTCTCAGTTATTTTCTCCTCTTTAAAATGGACATAAAAATAGCACGTATCTTGAAGGGTGAAGGGTAAAGTTCAAAAGAAAGAATGTATTCAAAATATTTCACTAAATTTAAGCTGTTTAAAAAAATGTTAGCTTCAATCTTTATCTTTATTTTAAATATCACTTTTTTGCCTAGACTTCAAATTCATCATCTCTCCTCTTCACATCAAATTCATATTTATATAATGATCTATGGTTTACAAATTGAGACTTTTTCACAATAGTGCTGCTCATACAAGTAGAAGAAACATTATCATTCCTGTTTTTACAGATAAAGAAACTAGTAATCAGATTCCACAATCAATCATTCAACTAGTAAATGGCCTTATGGAGTAGCGGACTGAGAAATGGATTTGCTCTCAGGGGGCCTAGGATCAAATTCTGGTTCATGTACCCCAAAGGATGGTGTTTTGTTGTATTTTTAGGTAATATTTCAATTCACTGAAAATTCAACTACTATTTACTATATTTGAGACATTCTGAAAGAAATTTGAAATAGTTGTAAACCTCAAGGAGCACATAACCTATTGACTAAAGAATGTAAACAGATAAGTAATTATGAGTTGTGTGATGAAGCAAAAGGTATGACATATCAGAGCTGTTTTAATTTGTCTTTCTGTAATTATTAGTGATTTAGATCTTTTTTTTCCCTATGAACATAGTTTTGAATCTTTCTGAAAACTGCCTGTTGATATCTCTTAAAAATTCATCAATTGGGAAAAGGCTTTTATTTTTAAAATTTGGATCAGCTCCTTATATATTTGAGAGAAGAAACCTTTATGAGAGAAACTCGTTCTAAAATGTTTCAATAATACTTCATTGCTTATAGTGTTGTTGTTCAGTCATTTCAGTTGCATCTGACCCCTTGTGACCTCATTTTTCTTTGGCAAAGATACTGGAGTGGTTTGCCATTTCATTCTTCAACCCATTCTACAAATGAGGAAACAGAGGCAAAAAGGGTTAAATGACTTGTGCAGCGTCACACAGTAAATGTCAGAGACTGGATTTGAACTCAGGTCTTCTGATTCTGGGCCTGACACTATATGCTCTAAATCACCGAGCTGCCCATTGTCTATGGTACCTTTTCTCAAAATACAGTTTCCCTGATCATCTCTTTTAATTAGGTTTATTTTTTTTTCCTTTTGCTTTGTCCGAGATCCTGATTGCTTCACTTGCCCTTTGTACTTCACCTAAGGCACAATAGATTCTATACTATATCTTTATTTTAACTCTGTGTGTATGTCTTTCTATTTCAAGTATGTCTCTTATAAACAACATATTCTTACACTCTGGTTTCTGATCCATTCTGCTATCTTCTTCCATTTCATGAATGAGCTCATCTCATTCAAATTCACAATTATGATTATTAATTGTGTGTTTCCCTTTATCCTATATTATGTTTATCTTTCTCTTTTTTTGTCTTGTGCCTCCTCACAAGTCTGTTTTGCTTCTGAACAATGCATCTCTTAAACCATCCTCCCTTTTATTTGCCCACTCTCCCCTTCCCCTTCTGTTTCCCTGTTGAGTTATATAGAATTGTATATCAAACTAAATATATATTATTATGTTATTTTATATTATATTATATTAATTATATTTATTACATTGTATTATACTACATTACATTATATTTATTATATTGTATTATACTATATTATGCTATACAATATTATTATATTCTTCTCTCTTCATATCATTTCCAATGAGAGTGAGGTCCAAGCATTGACTCCCCTTCAATTTTCCTTCAACTGTAAAAGCTCTTCCTTGTGTGCCATCTTTATGTAAAATACTGTCCCCCATTTTTCTCTCCCTTCTGCCCTGTTTGAGTGCATCCCTTTTTCTTACCCCTTCAGTATTTTAAGATCATCCAAACATAATTGTCTCACACCTGTGCCCACTTAACTGTTCTAATAATGGTAAAGTTCTTAAGAATTACATGGGTCATCTTTCCATATTGATGTGGAGACAGTTTAACCTCATGTAATTCCTTATGGAAATTCATGTTTACATTTTGATGCTTCTCTTGAGTCTTGTGTTTGAATGTCAAATTTTCTTTTTTTTTTTTTCTGGAGAGGGTGGGAGGCAGGGCAGTTGGGTTTAAGTGACTTGCCCAAGATCTCAGAGCTAGTAAGAGTGTCAAGTGTCTGAGACCAGATTTGAACTCAGGTCCTCCTGACTCCAGGGCCAGTGCTCTATTCACTGTGCCACCTAGCCACTCCTCTATTTTATTATTGATTCCATTTTTTAACCAGAAGAATTCTACTCAGGTTTCCTGGATAGATGATTCTCTATTGTAATTGTAGCTTTTTGCCATTCAGAATATCATATTTTATCTTGGGGTTTTCTGACCATAGTTCCATGGTATTTGAATTGTTTCTTTTTTGACTGCTTGCAGTATTTTCTCCTTGACCTAGGAGTTCAGGAATTTGGCTATACTATTCTTGAGAGTTTTCATTTGGGATCTCTTTCAGTAGGGGATCAGTGGATTCATTAAATTTCTATTTTACCTTTTGGGATCCAATACACTGGGACAGTGTCCCTTAATATTTCTTTTTTGAAATGTGATCTCTAGGATCTTTTTCCTGACCATGGCTTTCAGATATCCAATAATTATTAAATTATCTCTCCAGGATCTAATTTTCCAGATCAGTTGTTTTTTCCAAAGAGACATTTCACTCTTTCTTCCATTTTTTTTCATTCTTTTGACTTTATTTTATTGTTTCTTGATATCTCATATAGTCATAAATTTCCACTTATCCAATTCTAATTTTTAAGTACTGATTTTCTTCATTGACCTTTTGTACTGCTTCTTCCATTTGGCCATCTTTTTTCTTTCTTTCTAAGGAGTACTTTTATAAAATGAATTTTTTTGTGCCTCTTTTACAGTAAGCCAATTCTTTTTTATATGTGTTATTTTTTTTCCATTTTTTTTGTGTTTCTTTCACCAAGTTGTTCATTGTCTTTTCATAATATTCTTTCATTATTCCCATTTTTCCTCTATCACTCATATCTTTTTTTCGTCCATCTAGTAATTTTTGTTGACTTTTGGCATTTAGCAATACATGGAAATTAATGAATTTACTAATTGAAATAACAGGGATGGAGAAGAGAAGAGGGACCACCACATAGTCTTGTGAGACATCCACTTTAAACTTGGATGAATCTGATGTAACCTGGAAAAGATCGACCAAATGGTACTAAGAAGAAATGATTCAAAAAGGTTAAAGAACAACCAAGTGAGAGTAGTCTTCCAAAACCCTAGAGAGAAGAGAGTGTTAAGAAGAAGGTAATCAATAATGTGAAAGGATTTGGAGAAGTAAAGAAAGATGAGACTTGAAAAAAAAAGTCCAGTAGATTTGACAATTTAGAGTTCACTGCCAACTTATGGAGTATGGATTCTGATCTGATTTCTCAGTTGAAATGGCTTTCTTCAAAACTACTCCTTAATTTCTATATTCAATAGCCCTTTTTAGTCTTTGATGCTACTGAAACTTCTGGTGCCATTGTTGATTCTCTCTTCCTAGGTAATACTCCATATTGAACTTTTCTCCATATTCATCTATCATGGTTATCTTACTTCTCTGTTCTCCTTTTCTATCAATTCTGTTTCACCTAGATGTGGGTATCCCAAGTCTGTGATTTGGGCCCTTATTTTCCATTTCTATTCTTTTACTTTCTTTTTTCTTCCCTTCCTTTGCCTTCCCTTTCTCTTTCTTTCCTTTTCTTTTCCCTTTCCCTTTCCTTCTCTTTTCCTTCCCTTCCTTTCTACTAGCTCCTCTCCTTTAAATGACTTTAGTAACTCTGATCAATGCAATGATCAACCATAATTTCAAGAGAATCATGATGAAAAATGTCTTCCACTTCCTGATAGAATGGAGATTGACTTAGAATGAAGATCTATCTTCTTGTCTCACTATCTATTGATCTCTCAATCAATCTGCTTCTCTCTCTGAATGTGGTATATACAGGATTTTGTTTTGCTTATATAAATTATACATATTGATAATAGGAGTTTTGTTTCTCTTGCTTCTTCAATGGGGGCTGGGGGTTGAAGAGGGAGAGACAGGAGCCAGATTTTCATTGACTTCAATATATGATTTTCCTTTGTTTAAAAATTCGTGTATATTACAAGGGTTTTGTTGAGTTTTTTTTCTTTCTAAGTAGAGAAAGGGAGGAGAGAAAACAGATTTCTATAGATTGAAAAATTTATAAAATAAACTTTAAAAAAATCTTTTGACAGTCTTCCTTAATTTGAGTGCCTTCTTTTGTCGGTTATCTTCAATTTTTCTTTCATATATATTGTCTGTCCATAGTTATTTATATATTGTCTTCCCTATCAGACTATGAGTTCACTGATAACAGCCATTATTTTCACCTTTCTTTTTATCCTCCTAGGCTTGGTACAGTGGCTGGCATATGCCAGCCACTAAATAAAGGCTTGTTAACTGATAGATCGACTGACTCACTGATTGATCACTCCCTCATCTGGGCTCATAATAGTTATTTTATCTAATAAATGTGTATCATAATTATCTGAATATATCAGTTCCTACTCCTATTATATTACAAACTCCTTAAAAAGAGACCACATTTCAGTTATCTATTTAATTATGTTCTGTATCTTTTTGATGAGTCTATTTTATCCCATGCCAAAAGGAGACAAGAAAACTTGTTTTCACTATACGGTTGTTCATCTCATTCTACTAAATCCAAATATCAGCATTAGCAAAAATGTCAAGTTAAAGACAATTGCACATTATCCACCAATATCAATTGTAGAGGATAAATAAATCAAGAAATTCTAGGAGGAAGAAGCCAAAATTGTGGCTTAGTAGGAAAATTAGTAGTGTTGTGAACTCTCATCCACAAACCCAACCAAACAAATCTAGAAAATTTACTATACTATACTGAAAAAATCATGAGTCCTTTGTCTAGCCTGGCTGAACAAAGGGAGACAGAGTGAGAGGCCCACAGACATGGGTCAGTCAGGCCAGGTGCACACTACTGAAACATGACAGGATCCAGAGAGAAGCTGGCCACCAGGACAAGAAGAAGTCACAGACAAAGACAAAGCCATTCTTGGACATTTATCAGTGCAAGAAGAACAGATGTGAACTGATATATTTGTCATTTACCAACCAGTTCCAGGATGCAAATCTAGAGTGAAATGAGAAGAACACATGCTTGTCCACAGCATAGCATTCCCTACTAGGAAGACACCAGGTGTTATAACCAGAAAGGAGAAATTTCTGAATCAAGCAGCAGCATCCATGTGACTCAGAGCAAGTTTTCATTTTGAGCATCTAGCCCAGTTTGCAGAGGAATAGCCAAATCAGAAATCAAAGAACAAAGGGGAGCCTACCATTCTGCTACTGAACTAACAGATTTGCAGCTGACGGATAGGGACTAAGTTTAATTGTAGTTTTCTCTTGCACAGGGTCAGACCCAGGTCAGAAACCAGAAGAGTTTCTTAGATCATGGCACCTGTAAAAAGACTTTGCCTTGGATCAGACCACTTTGGACCATTGAAAATGAGCATGTACCCACCCTGTCCCTAACATCATAAAGAACACAACACCCAATTCCTCTATAAATCAGCAATAAAACTATTTCTTCAGCAACAAATCTTCCCTTCCAAAATGTCTCAGGGCTCAGACATAAACTCCCATCCTAAGTCAGGAAATGTTCTGGAATAATGGGCAAACAAACAAAAAAATAACCCCCACCTTATGGACTATAATGGTGACATGGATGTTAAAGAAACAAACATAGAAGATGACTCCAACGCATCTATAAGTAGTGCAAATAGTAGTAGTGCTATGAAACCACAGGTTGGACTCAAACTCAATGAGAATTCCTGAGAAAGATGAGCAAGAGTTTAAAGAGAGTTATTTTTCCCCAAACAGAATAAGAGCAATTGGAAAGGAAATTAAGAGCTTTATAAAAGATACAAAATGTTGTCCAAGAAAAAAACTTCCTGAAAATTAGAATGGATGGCATAGAAGTAAAAGACTCCATCAGGCAACAGTACCAAAACAAAGTAAAAAAAAAAAACAAAAAACAAGAACAACTGAAAAAATGGAGGAAAAATGTAAGTTTTCTCATTGAAAAATACAACTGTCTTGGAAAACAGATCAAAGAGGGAAAAAAAGATGCAGAGGACTATTTGAATGATGTGATTCGCACCTCCTTCCCTCAAAAAAAAAAAAACACACCTAGGCATTATATTTCAAGAAATCTTAAAGGAAATCTGCATAGATCTCATAGAACCAAAGGGTAAGGTAGAAGTAGAAATCATCTACCAGTCACCTCCAGAAAGAAACCCCAAAATTAAACTTCAAAGAAAATTACAGCCAAAATCCAGAGCTTCCAAGTCAAAGGAAAAAATACTGCAAGCGGCCTGAAAGAACATACTGCAGAACTACAGTCAGAGTCACACATGACTTAGCAGCCACCACTATAAAGAATTAGTGAATTTGAAATACGACATTCTAGAAGACAAATAATATGAGCTCACAGCCAAGAATAATTTATCCAGCAAAATGGACTACCTGGAGAGAAGTGGACTTTCAGTAAAATAGAGGAACTCCAAGAAATCCTGATGAAAAGATTAGTGCTGGGTAGAAAATTTGAACAGAGTAGTAAATGGAAACATAAAAAGGTAAACCTGAATGAACAATGACAAAGGACCAAAGGAAAGTAAACTACTTATATTTAAATATTAGAGACAATCTGTGTCCCCTCCAAAGTGTACCATCATCAGTCCATAAAGGGAGTCCAATTTAACAACTCCTGGGAATAGTTTTGTTATGCTTTGATGATCTTAAGGAAAGAATGGAAAGAGAAACAAAGAGGATTGTGCTCGGTGAGTGAAGGAAAATTGGGGGAAACATCTCAAAATGAGACTTCACAAATAGACATCTATAAAAACAAAGAAGAAGGGGTGGGAGAGAGTGGTTCACCCTTGAACATTATTCTCATCCAAATTAGTCAAAAGAATAAAGATACACACACACACACGCACACACAGAGTTAAGTACAGAACTACATTTCACTCAACAGGGAAATAGAGAAATGAGGAAATAGGGAAGGGGAATTGTAAAGAATACATTAAGAGAAGGACTAATTATAACCAAAATAAACTCTCAGGCATCCAGGTGGTACAGTGGATTAATTACTGGGCCCATAATCAGGAAGAACTGAGTTCAAAATCACTTACTAGCTGTGTAATCTTACGCAAGTCACTTAACTGTTTGCCTCAATTCTTCATCTGTAAAATGTGCTGTAGAAGGAAATGGCAAACAACTCTAGTATATTTGCCAAGAAAACTTCTAATGGGGTCATGAAGAATTGAACATGACTAAAATGACTCAACAACAACAATAAATGAAGGATATACAGAAATATTTATAGCTGTTTTGGAAGTGGCAAGGAATGAGAATTTGAGGGGACTCCCATAAATTGGGGAATAGATGAAAATATGATATATGAATGTGATATAATACTATTGCATTTAATTCTTAGAGCAGGTAGGTGACACAGTGGACCAATCATAGCAGGTAGGTGGAACAATGGTCTTGGAATCAAGAAGATATCTTCATGAGTTTAAATCTGGCCTCAGAAACTTACTGAAAAATGACTAAACAACAAACTGAATTCTTACTAATATTGTGATAAGTCAGAATTCCAGAAGACTAAATGAGAAAATAGGCACCATATACTGATTTTTGTAAATGGCCAGAGGACAAATTTGTTTTCATTGGTTAGATTTATAATGAGTTTTGTTTTCTTTGTGTCCTCAATTGGAGTTGGGGGAGGAGGAGTGGGAGGGTGGAAAGGTAGATTTTGGCTGATTAAAGCAAGTACAATATTAGGAATAATGGAGCAATAAATTGTAAGAAGAAGTTGACAAAATTCTCCAAAATAAGTCTTGCTTGTAGTAACTTGATATTGTGTGATTTGAAGTCAAAGTTGGGCAAATGGAAGGATAAAAAGTTTATCTCAAAATATGATTATCTCAATATGTTAAACAAATTAGTTTCATGTAGAATATTCAGCACCATCATGTGTGCATACATCAGACACTTGGAAGGCTTTAGATATGAACAAACAATAGTATGTAATCATCTTTTGAAATATATTATTTTCCCACTTTTTTCTTTTATGTACTTCTGATATGAACCATTTGAATGTCAACTTATTTCACTTAGTTGATGTCATACATTATTCTGGAAATTAATACAAACAGCACAATGTTTGCCACGGTCAGGAACATCTGCCAGATTTTGCCATTGACAAGGGATTACTTTTCTACCAGCACTTTGCATGGAGCATCCTCCATGTCATTAGATAAAATCTGTGATGCTCATGTCTTCCTGCTTTATGCTTTACTCACCACTGATACTCAGGATTCCTGGGCAAAGTTACCTTTCTGGTTATATCTCTTATGGAAATTTTTAATGATATTAACATTCATGAGAAACATTTAGTTTGAGGAAAGCTGTCTTTTCTTCCAACAAGTCAAATTCTTGTAACCAATCAGTATAAAGCCCAGTGACACTTAACTATCTCTCAATTTCTCAATGAATTATGGGGTTATACAGATGGTTTTATAGAAAATTACATTTGAAATACATCCTTTTCCTTGGATAGACACTGAAGATGAGTGATGAGCTAGAGGAAGAATGCAAGAGAAGGAAAAAAAAAAAGCACAGACTCAACTGCAATGCTTTCAGTGGCTCCGAGTTCCTTTCTCCTACAATAAACCTAATTTTTTAGCTATGTGTTATTAATACAAATCACATGTTATTAATATAAGGCACAAATCACTAGAATTGTATAAAAATAAAAATTTCTTATAAAAAAGGTAAAACTGACAAACACATATGTAGGATAATGCATATTGACAACAACTAATTGTTTGCCAGAATTGATATAAAAAGGATCATATGTGAATGGAAAGGGAATAGGCTGGGAATGTTTCAAAACTGAATTACAACAAAAGAATAGATATAGGTGATTCTTCCTTGATATTCATAAGATATTAATATGGCAAAAGAAAAGCCTCTAAAATATTTGGTAAATCCTCTGGGGAAAATTTATGGACAAGAATTAAGAAAAATAAAGGTACATAAGGATGAGAATACAGGAAAGGGTTGTGATCTTTCCAAGTAGAAGAATTTCACTCATAGATGAGATCATGGATCCATTGAAATATCCAAGTATGTCTTCTAGTAGGTAGAACAGTGTCTTGTTTTTAAAAAAAATGACAATTAATAAATATTTTGGGATTATTAATGTTAAAATACTATCATTACAGGCAATGGCTCTGTTTAACATTTAGCAAAGAATGTCCATTACTCACACAGCATTACTCTAGTATCTGCAATACATATCCAAGGTGGAATTTCACACCATAACCATAAAGGCATGATTCAATTTGAAATGACAGGTGATAGGGGAAGCAAATGAGAGAAAGACTTTTCCTAGTATAGTAGATAAGTCTTGAGTTCTGGTGTGGTGTGTAAATGACTGTCTCATAACTTTTCCTAAAGAGTGGTGGATAGATTAAAGATTTCCAAGGCCAGAGAGGACACTCTTTGTTATGGAGTATAAATATATCCATAGTATAGAAAATTCTTTGTACTTGGACTTTACTGTCTAGAAAAAAAGCTAATATAAAGTGACATGAAGGAGGATGTTCAAGACAAGTTCTATTTTTTTCATTGCAATGGATTTTTAAGTAGTTGAGATAATTTTGTAGAATATTTAATTACTGGTTTTGATTTATTACTCAACTTGATTGGTCTGACTATTTTAAGTTTCAGTTACGACAAATATTTTGTAAGCATGCTTAAATTATCTGTTTGCATTTACTTAGTAATTCCCATGTATTATCTATTTTGCCTTTCTAAGTGTCATCTTTACAAATCAGATTTTTTTCTAGTAATATTTTGTAAAGTGTGTTTATGGATTACTCTCAATAATGAATGGTCTTCCAATTCAATGAGAAAAGAAGGTAGGAGTAAATAATAGTGATAAATTTACTTCTTACATTCTTATACTTCTGTTCTTTATAAAGGCCTTTGACCCAGATATTTATATACTGAGGCAAGTGTGAGGCCTGAAGTTTTGTCTGTTTTTTTACTTAGTAGAAGAATTATTCTGACTAATAAAAGAACATTTATGGAATTTGAAATGCTGGCAATTGAAGAATCTAGATACTCATAACAATTCACCTGACGTATTTTTTTTTTCCATTTAAATCTGCTCTGCTGCTTGTCATATAAGAGAATGTTCACTATTCCAACAATCAGGTGTCAAGGTGGGGACCACAATAGCTAATTAATTAAAAGAGATCATGCATGGAGAAAGAAGTCTCCTAGTTTCTTTCATGCATATGATATACACTTATGCAGATATTTAAAATAAAATTATAATAATAACTTTCTCTATCCTGTGTAATGTGTGCATTTATATGGGTTGCAGACTGCTAAATGAGGTAAAGAACATTTAACAATATATATTTCCCTAGTTAGAATTTGCATAGAAAAGCAAAAATGCAAACTCAATATATCCATTCAATGGGTTAACAGTCACTTTTAAATAGCTTATACTGATTAATTTTATATCACAATGAAACATTCTATAAATAAAGTTGAAGAAAATAAAGGGAAAAGAGAAAAAAGTGTGAGCTTTTAATGTGTTCTAGAAGGACCCCCCAGAATTGCTATTACAATTTTATAAATGTTTTCCTCAGTAGAAGCAACTCCATTTCTCTTTCTGCTGAGAAGAAAGTATGGCATTAATTGCTGGGTTGTTATCCAGACAACTGCAAATTTAGGTGATCCTCTTTCCCTTTGAATATTCTGCCAGATGCATGCATGGACCACACTTTTATGCAGGAGTCTTTGAAATACTTTTCCTCCTTGTCATTTGTAGTTCATAGAAGAAAGGAGTACTTGGAAATGAAAACATAGAGTCAAGATCACAATAGACACAAAGTATGACAGGAAATGTTTACAAAATATAGTTTTTGAGGATATCTTTTTTTTAATTTGAATAATTTGGATTAATGCAATGAATATGAAGGACTGGTAGTGAAGTGGATTTGAAGACACTCTACGTGTTTAGTGTCTAAACTCTCAAAGTATTTTAATTTTGATGTTGGCTCTGGAGGAAAGGATATGGCTCCAACTCTAGTCAAGTTTATTCTAAGAGAATTTCACTTCTGCATAATTAACTAGAAGATTAAATGTCCTTCTTACATTTTCACTGAAATAACATTGTAAAAATCACAGAGATAATGTTGAAAGATCTTGCAAACTTGTCCCCATCCAATTTCCAATTGATAGCATACAACTGTCTCATTCCAAATATCAAGAAGTAGAAATACTGAACTTCATATCAGTTATGGTGAATTACAGATCAGTTATCATTTACTTTTTTTTTTTTGCAATGTGTACCCCACCACTTGCTTTTACCTTGCTATCTCAAGGGAAAAAAAGTTTTTGGAGGTTCAGAAATGGTAACTTTCTTGACTTCAATTCCTTCCCATCATTTAATTCTTCCTGGAGTATAAATAAAAGTTAAACTGTTATGGAAGCTATAATTCTATCATCATGAGGTAAATACCTATTCTGTGCTTAAAATATGCAACCTTCATTAATCTAGTTGGTCCAAGGAACTATATAGAAATGGTCAAATGTTAAAAAAATTTCTGAGTATATATATCAGTACGTGATATATAAATGTATATGCATATATATTCACAAACAGGTACAAGAAAATATGCCCTGAATATAAAGTTGATAAACAGCTGATCTCAGTGAAAACTTTAAGAAACTGAATACCTTACTGAGTTCTCTGTTAATGTCATTGGACCTCTCCATTGCTTGCTCATTTCTTTCATAAAATCTGACTGACTACTTAATTTAGCTGCTCGAGTTGTCAGTAGATGCTGAAATGAAGCAGGAAAGAGTTGAGATTGTCCTTGTTTGGTGAACAAATTCCCTGCAAAACATCTCCCCAAGCCCCCAGGAGCTATGCTGATGTCACATCCGTTGCCCAGGTTTCCACACCTCTCCCAGCAGTTACTACTCATCTCTCTCTCCCTCTCTCTTTCTCTCTCCCCCTAACCTTCTCTTTCACTCTCTCGTTCTCTCTTTCTCTTTTATTCCCCCTTGGGTCAAAACTTTTTTCAGTGGGCTAGCTGGGTAGCTGTGAGGGAGGAGGAGCAGTGATTTGGGAGAGCTTCAGCACCACGGGCAGCGCCTGCTGCAGCCTTGCCCACCCCGCTAAGCTCCTGGACTCCCAGCTCTAAGGATGCCTGCGGAATGATCACCCCCCCAGGGCGGCTGCTGCTGCTGGTGTTGCTGTTGCTGCTGCTGCTGCCGCTGCTGCTGCCCGGTTCCTGCTGGTGCTGCTTCTGCCACTGCCACTGCTGCTGCTCCTTCCACTCGGATTCTGACTGGCAGGCAGAAAGTGCAAGTGACAGGAGAAGGGTCCCTGCAGTGAAAGTGGAGTAGCTGAATAAAAGAGAGTAAAGAGGAAAAGAAACCCAGAGCAGAATGCAGGCGCCGTCCAACCTCCTCAACCTTCTGCTGCTTTCTTTGCTGGCTGGACTGGATCCTTCCAAGGTATGAACAATATTTTATGTTATTTTAAATAAATGCAGTGCTTTTTTTTTTTTTTTTTTAAGCCTGGAGGACAGTACCTCAAGCTATCATCTCTTACTCGTCTTACCTTTATGGTATGGCAGATGGTAAGTTTACCTACTCAAGGCATAGTGCTGCAAGGTACACTCAGTCTGGAGGAGAGGGGTTGAAGAGAAGGCAAGGGGAGTGAATATCGTGCATCTGTGTAGTGGGCAATGCGGATCTCTGGGGAATTTAGCTTTTTTTTTTTTTCCCTCTCCAAAGGCTTTGTGTGCTCTTCTGTGGTCTGACAGACAGCAGTGGAGTTTTCAGTTATAATAATATTAGTTGTAAACATGTATTAGAGTATGCTAAGACAAGCATATTTCCAGCTGAGCCTGGTCAATAACACTCCCTTCTCAGACGTGCTGCAGTTTGTGTCCAAAACATTTGGGATGCTGCTTGTACTACACAAGGCAGAGCAGCACGGTTGAACTCTGTCATTGCCTAAAGCTGGTTTGGTGAGAGAGGATATTTTTTTGTGTATTGCTTGTTTGTTACCTTTCCACTACCAAAAGAAAAATGCCATGGTGGAGGGGAGTGAAGGAGAGGTTGAAGAAGTTCCGGTTTCCAGTGTTAAGGAATAGTACCATAATCAAACTATGACAGATAAGAAGAATGATGGCTATAGCTCTTAAACTCTGAAAAAAAAATGTTCTGTCCTAGCTATCAGGAACATAGGTGTACTCTAGCAAAAAGGCAGAAAACATGAAGAAATATTTCCATTGGTGAATGCGGCAAGTCATGATGAGAGTCAGATATCCTGAGAGACTTAGTATTCTGAAAAATCATTACCTTGAGTAAGAAGTGAGATGTCAAGCAAGACACAGCCAAAAATACTACTTATTAACTAGGTATCTTTGTTTGCTTCTCTATTTGTTCTTTGCCTGAAGACAATTTCAGGTTATCAGCTAGACTAAGGAGGCCAAAATGTTATAGTGGGCCTTAGGTTGTAAATTAAACTCGAGTCAACAGCATCATCTTATAATGTCTGTGAAGTGTGGAGAAATTAAGCTTCGATTCAAAATTCAGTAAAACTGAGACTTTGTCAAATACAATTCCATACTTTAAGAAGTAATACATCAAGGCATTGCAAATACCATGTGCAGTAAAAAGTTGAAATAAGTATCATATATGCTAGCAATCATTTGTGTGTACTTTTCAAAATTGTTTCAGATTAATGGGAACACACAGCTCTCTCCCCTTTAACTAACCATTAAATTACTGTTGTCATTCTTTACATATTGCATTTAATGGTTGTGAATGCCATCTTAATGATTTTAGTGATGCAGTTTACATATTAAGTAGTATTTTTTTATAAAGTTTCTACTTTCTTAAATAATTTTTTTCCAGCGGAAAAAATATTGGGCATGCTTTGATAATACACAAAACTTGAAGCATTTATTTGGAAATTAAAAATTCAAGATTTCTGCCAATACAGTGTAATAGTTTATCTACATTCACTAAAGTGTTACATTGAGAAAAAAAAAACTCAATGTCATTGGACATGAAGTTTGAAATTACTACAGAAAAATATCCATAGCAATAAACTCAAGTACTCACAAATCCAAGTTGTATTCAAAATGAAATTTAAGTCATTTGAAAAAATGAAGCATTTTAAAAATATGAAGTTTACCAGTCATTAATAAAAGCTACATTCTTAAAATTTGCAGCTATTATCTAGAAAATTTCCTTTTCATGAAAATAAAATAGTATGGAGAACTTAGTTCCAATGGATTTCACCCTGAATTCAAAGTACTTTACAAACCCAGAAGCACTATATTCATATATTATTGCTATCATTATCAGTATATCAATTACACAGCATCAGTATAATCCAAAGTCAGCTCTTTATAAGGACTATCAGACAAATAATCGATCTTTAATTAGGGATGTTCAATGTTATTAAACTTTCACATCTTACCATGACTATTTGGGAACTCAAATCTGAGAGATGCAGAAAGGGACAAAGGCATACATTAACTTTTCATATAGTCTTTACGGCCTTCTTGAAACTGCAGCTCACTGTGAAAGGAGCAGAGAATAATAGCATTTTGTTCTACACCATAATAACATCTTAGAGAATATCAAAATGTTCATTCCACTCAATTTTAATAAAATTTAAAAAACAGAAAACTCAGGTTAAGGCTTTCTGAGAAGAGTCAAAGAAGTGTTAATCTTGTTTTGCTCATCAAAGCATATTTTGAATCCAAAATACATTGCACATGGAGCTAAACACAAAGATCACTATTGAACCCTCAAAATCATAACAGAGCAGGTTGCACACTGAGTATGGCCAGTCAAGTTTACCCTTTGAACTTTAGCTTTAAAACTTTGATGGCAAATTGCCTCTTCTGAAGAAATTTTGCTTTCTGAAAATAGAATCCAACTATACATATTAACTAAGAGGAACTGCCAAGTATGATACCCAGAAAGGCCTAATTTTTAAAATGGAGACAAAATGATGACCCTTGATGAACAAAGGCTTATATATAAATCCCAAACACATTTTGGTTTTCCTTTTACCTTAAATTATAGTAAAAACTGACCATGAATACACAATTATGTTTTGAATTGGAGTTCCCAAACTTTACTCAGCTATAAGCAATCCAGTTTGCTCATCTTTTTTTTTTTTTTAATACCCAACATGATGATAAATAGGCATGGAAATAAATATACACATAGGGGTCACCAACTTAGAAAAAGAATGCACAAGAGGTACATAATTTCCAATTTCCTGTCTATAGAACTGATTTCTCACTTTGATTTTATCAAAACCAAATCTGCAGGTGATCCAGAATGGTTTCATAAGAAATTGACTATCATTACTTAAATAGGGTCATTAAATATTTACCCTTATGATATCTCTTATATTATTATAACCTCACCTTGGTTATATGATGCTTTATAAGGTGTTTAAGTATCGCCATCTCATGGTAAGATATGCAACTTGAAAATCCGAGGTGGAATTTGGAATTTAAAGAAATGCCAAGGATTTTATGTCCGAAGATAATTCATCCTGTAGATGAATTCATTTTCAGCATTGACATACTTTCTTCTTCTTTTTTTGTTCCTTTAGTATGTCAGAATATTGGCACAAATACTATCCTTAAGTAAAAGAAGGCAGCCCACCACTAATTAATTATTTGGATTTTTTCTGACAGATCATCAATTTCCCTACCACTGAAATTATTAAAAATCTATGCTCTCTTAATTACAGCCTAATTAGGAGTTTCTATTTCTATTTGGAAAACATATTAGTTCCATCAATCCCCTCTCACAACCACCCCTGGTCCCCCATGGCAGACTTTTTAGTTTCATTCTTAATATAGTGTCAGCTTCATGGGCAAAATGCCAAACTACATTCAAGTAACATAAGCTAAAGATCTAAAAAGCTTACAGAAAATCAGTTACTTGCTTCAGTATCAAAAAGAAGTGACTATAGCAAACTTTGAAGTTCCTAAGAGTTACTGCTAGATGGCATCTCTGTGCTTCTTAACTGAAATCTTGATGTTCAGTAATGACCTTGATAGTACAGAGACTGAACTTCTCACAAGGCTTACTTTAGGCAGGCCCATCATTTGATCACTAACAAAATAATCACTACTGTGAATGAGAACCTCACATTGCTCTGCTTGGCAAGTCTGATCTATGAACAAAGCAGGAGATGAACACTGCAGTACAAGTGGGAAAAGAACATTTGGATCAGATGTTACTTTTTGAGTTTTATTTTGGGGAGAAGAGAGAGAGAATTAGAGTTAAAAATGGTTGACATTAAGAGACTCAGATATTTCAGTTTTTCCTGATCTTTAATACAGTTCTGCATGTATTACACAAAAGAAAATAATCTTGTGGAGAAGTAGTACTTCTATTGAGGACAATATCATGGTCATTATCTTGATATGTATTAAGAAATCAATCATCATAAAATGTGGGCCTTCTAACAGATATGAAGCACAACAATGATGCTGTAATAGCTTCCATAGGCATCTAATTTTTCTTCCTGTCACCATCAGATCTCCAAATTAGAACCATTAGGCTAAGAGAGACATCTGACTTAGTGTGAAAGAAACACAAGTCAAGCATTTCAATAATTATCGCATTTCTATGTTTCTTTATCTAACCTTATACCATAAGGACTGGACCCCAGAGTATTAAATGGCTAAAGATAATAAGTCAAGACACTGAAACCATGAAGGAAGTTTATGTGCAAATCTAGAGAAAAGCTTATTTTGATGAGAGCTCACTTTTCCCCTCTGAAAGGTATTTAAAAAAAAAAAACATGACTACCACAAAACACTGAAAACAGTGTCAGTCTTAATTAAATGTAGTTTAAATATTTGTCTCACATTGTTACCTTGCTGCTGCATAAGTGGTATAGTCTAACTTATACCAGCCTTGCAAGATCCTTGAATCACTGAATTAACTCAATGAGAAGCAGAAATTAAGAATAATGGTAGCATTTGGTAGAGGTCCTCTGATCATTGAATCATATGCATAGAACAAGAAAGGACCTTGTGAGCCATGTAGTCCACTGCCCACATTTTTTATAGATTATAAGACTGAAGCCCAGAAAAGTTAAGTGACTTGGTCAAAGTCACACAGATAGCCTCAGAGTTCAGATTTGAATCTGGTCCTCTGATCCCAGAACTAATTCTCTTCCCACATTATCATATTAACTAGGAGGTACCTATTAACACATTGCCTTTGTGTTATGTGAGAAGAAAAGTTTTCCCATAGTAGCTTCATTTTGTCTTTCCCTCCTCTATCCCCTCCACCAAAAAATAAAAACAATAACCCTGAGTGTAAATAAACAATAATAACCTTTTTTTCTGGGCTTCTAAAAGGCAGGGAAATAGTATGAACTTTATTCTCACTATGTTTTTAGCAAGATTCCTTATGAGCTCTGGATATTTTCTCTCTTTTCAGTTGGTGAAGGACATTTGTTTGTCCTTTTGCCAGAGAAAGTAAGTTAAACATAAAGGCAAAGTGTCTACTCCAGGCCTGCACAGCATATGGCCCTTGGCTCACTTATGATGTAAGAAAGGATTTGGGGCAGCCCACAAAAAAAGTAGGGTTGCCACCGAGCACTCTCCTATTTGTCACATAACCCACAGCAACCAACCATCATCCTGTCTCTGATCTAACCTGAGACCTGAAGAAGTTTAGCCTATTTATATGCAGTTTTGGTGAAGTCCCTAGATAGATAGAAGATAGATAGATAGATAGATAGATAGATAGATAGATAGATAGATAGATGATGGATGGATGAGTGAGTGAGTGAACAAATAGATAAACTAGGTTCATATGGTAAAAAGAGAAGTGGGTATTTGATAACCATATGGTTATTGAGACAAATTTTAATGGACTAGATATTTCTCTTCATTTGTCATAGGAAATAATGAGTCCTCTTCACTAGAGGTCTATAAGCAAAAGATTGATATCTTCTTTGGGAATGTTTTATAAAGAGGATTCTTGTTTGAATGCAGGCTAGACTTGATGGCCCATTGATCAGAGAAATAGAGTTGGAATGGACCCCAGAAATAATTCAAGTCAACCCTTCATTTTATAAATTAGGAAACTGCAATGCAGGGATTTTAAGTGACTTTTCCAAGATCACATAGGAAACAAACAAAAGAGGCAAGATTTGAATGGAGAACAACTCAACTTGGAGATACTATACTTCTGTGATATCAACCTGAAGCTCTTTGGTATGATATCATTATCATCATGACCTCCCTGTGTTCTAGGGAAATAGACATTTTTAACCTCTAAATTCTCCATACTTTCATGTTTTTTTTTACACAGAGGTCCCCTTTTCTTCTTCCTAAGAGATCCAATACACTTATGCTTTATCCCCTCTTTACTTACCAAAACCTCTTTTCAGAAATGTTTATAATAAGTAAATTTCAACTTCATATCTAATATTGTACTTCAGCACCTAGAATGGTACTGCTATTTCTATACATAGTTCGGTTGGTTTTGTCCTTTGTAATGAAAGAGGACCAAAGTGATATCACTATGTTGGGGTCAATATACATTTTGTAAGACCATGGCTGATAAGATGAGCTTGAGTAACTGGCTATTAACTAGAGAACTGTTTTTTTTTCCTAACTTAAATCTACTCTATGTATATCTTTTATGTACTGGTTTATATGCATTTTTCTCCTATTAGGATTTAAGTGACCTCAGGACAGGGACTTAATTTCACTGTATCTCAAGTAGTCACCATAGTTAATAGCAGATCTTAAGAGATTTGTTGTTGTTCAGTCATTTCAGTCATGTAGAACTCATCATGACCTTATTTGGGATTTTCTTGGCACTGGAGTGGTTTGTAATTTCTTTCTCCAGTTCATTTTAAATATAAGGAAACTGAGACAAACAAGGTTTGACTTGCCCAGGGTCACACAACTAGTAAGTGGCTGAGGTCAACTTTGAACTCAGGTCTTCCTGACTCCAAGTCTGCTTCTCTCTTCACTGTTCCATGTAACTACACCCCCCCCCCAAAAAAAAAGGTTATACAAATTCATTGGAAGGACTTTATTTTTTTCTTTTGGGGGATGGGGACATACTAGTCAAATAAGATATAACTTCCATCAAAATGTAAAAGAATTGCATGAGAAAACAAACATCTGGAAAGTCTATATGTGGGGAGGTTTCACCTTGAAAGTTTTATTCTAACATTTTGTTCAAACATAACATGATTAGGATTAGGGCTATAAAGTCCCACTGCAAGCTGTCTTTCAGGGCATAGTGGCTAATATTTTGGTTTTCAATTAACCTAACACTAGATAGAGTTAAAGGCCAATATTCTTTTTAACAAAGGCTCTTTTTAAAAAATGGTTAATGGAGTGCTTTTTAGGCTAAAGTCTAATGAATAAACCGACTACTTATTTTTCTCAAGAGAAAGAGATTTCATGATGTCAGCAAGCACATGAACTTTCAGATAAAGTTCTATCTTAGTACAAACCTATGAATTTATTTTTTAAATGACTGCTATAAATCAAGAATATAATCCTTAATAGTAACCCTAAAGCTACAATATGAGATATATGACAATTAGACTAAAAAAAATTTATTGATAAATGATACTTTTCTTAAGCTCTCCTGGGCCTCTGACGTTGATACCATACTTCTTTAACTGAATGAAAGAACAAAATTTTCTGATCAATGGTTTGCAAGGAAGGAAAAACAAGGAAAGGGAGAACTGAACTAGGGAAATCTGAGAAGACTTTTGTACTGTCATCAGTTTTGAACTATGGAGGAGACAACATTTTGTTCTTTCTTGCTAGAGTCTAAGACCATTCTCAATACCCAATGAAAACTGGAGACAGTACTTGGTTTATTCCAAGGCATATGCAGAATTTTAGGGACTGTGGAAGTACTCTGCCATCAACACCCCTCCCCATTCACACAGAGACAAATCAGTTTTGAATCAAAGATGTCCAGCCCTTCTCCCTCCCCCCAACAGTCTCTTCAATCTATAAAGAGGTCTCACTGGAACTGTTTTTTCTGTGATGAAAGTTACATTCCTCATTCCAAATAGAAGAATATGGCTAAGGAAGGAGACTTCTAATACATACAGCATCACATCAGAACCTGGCATTGTCAAAGGCAATACCAGTCAAATAGACTGTGAGTAGGGAAATAGTGAAAGACCACAGATGTACTGTCAGAGTGTTAGTCTAGCTAAATCCATCAATTCAGCTGTGATTATTTTTTTAACCCAAAGCAATGAATTAAGATCATCTAAGGTACAGAGCCTTTCTTAACTGTTTTGATGACAGGAACATCCATGAAATCAGATACCCTTGAATTACTGAAGTATTGTAATTCCTTAACTTTTAGGGGAGAAAGGTACTTGCTATATTGTTAATGGCATGGATCCTAAAAGTCACTTTAAAAATCACCCCATACATGTTTTTAAACAGGTACAACTTACCCCATGGGAGAGAAGAATGGACTCATGGCCAGTTTCGGAGCCAAAATGTTGCAAGGAAATATGCTTATGGAAGAGATAATATGGATATTTAAACAAAGAAATCACCACCTTGGGGAACTGTGATAGCAACTGCCCAGTAAAGCACAGGCTTTGTGTAGTTACCCAATATGGCCAATTGTGACAGCTATTTTAAATCCTCCTTAACACTAAGGAGAAATTATGGAGAAAAAAGGAAAAGAGAGAATGTGGGATGAGGAAAGGTAGTGAACAGGAGGGTGAGAAGGGAAAAAGAGGAGTGAAGATAGGAAATGAAATGAGAGGATGGAAGGGAGAGAGAATAAAATCAAGAGAGAAGAAAGGGAGAAATTAAGTCATAACTAGAATTGGGAAGGGAGGAGAGAGGGGAAGGAGAGGAGAGGTACACTGGCAGAGAATTTATTCTGAAAAAGCTCCAGGTCAGAGAGCCACACAGCACAAATAAGATTTCTACAAGCTCTATAATTCTCTATAAACTTAGCCTCTGCTCTGTAGCTTTACTTTTCCTAGTCCTTACTTTTCTCACAATCCCTTCTCCTTCTCCTTCTTCCCCACAAAGTCCTTGACCCCAAATGACTTGCATCTAGATCATTTTTGCTGAGGCTGCCCATTCTAAAGCAAGTGCACCTGGGCAAACCATGTGTTTACTCATCTCCCCTCTCTTCTTCACTCCAGGCCATGAAGATGACCAGACAAAATAAGAAAAAAAAGTATGCTGGGACAAATAATATATGTCATACTTATTCTGTGAAAATGGGTCAGCAGCTGAAATTAATCATTGGAAGGAAGTTGTTTGTATTTCAGTCACCTGCCAAAAATAATCTTACATTTTCAGTGAAAACCTAGCATGGATTTTCCTGGGAACATTTTTGCTTAAAAAACAAAGAGGCAAGGATGATACCATTTGAAGGACATTAGAACATTAGACATTACTCTGCTTCAGTCACTCTATGTTCAAACCCAACTTGCCTTCTTGTTATTCTCATACTCTATCTCATCTTTTATTTCTATGCCTTTGCAAAGGCTGTCCACCATCCTCACTTCTGCCTCTTAAAATCTCTAGGTTTGTTTTATTTTGGCTTTTTTTTTAACTCAGATCAAAAGACACCTCCATGAAATCTTTCCTACTTCCACTGGGGAGTAAATACTATTGATATTGTGCTCCCAAAATGACCTTGTATGTATTTATGTTGTCTCTCACACTAAAATGTAGTCTCTTTGACTGTGACTTTTGTCTTTATATGCCCCCTAGTACAGTGTTTGACACTAGTAGGTACCTAATGAATATTTATCGATTTAGAGACCGATCTTTCTTCTTCCTCCTGCTCTCATTCAACATTCAGTGAATGTGGATAAAATAATAGGGAAGAGAAGGAAAGATTTCATTCAGTCCTATACATTGACCTCAAATCAGCAAGCTCCAAAAAACTCAGTCTAAGCAAAAAAAACATTAAGTGTTTTGAGGGGGACTATTAAGTTCTGTCCTTGTTCTTTCATGATGAAATGGAAAAAGCCAATGAAAATAAGTTGATTTAAGACTTCAGTTTGGAACTATTAGACAGATTATGTATTATGTGACCTATATAAGAGCATATATTTTTAAATAGTTGATCAATTTCCCTTCACACACACACAGACACACACACAGACACACACACTCTTTGACTTGAGAGCACTATTTGAAAGTTACATGAGGAGTAGTTGGGCATCATGATCATCATGATACTATGGGGGAAAGTTAGCATCACCTCTCATCTCCAAAGCATGAGCATTTTATTCTGACTTTTCTGTTCATTGGCACTAATTTTAAAGGATTTCATGTTTATTACACTTTTATTTAATCCTTTCTATTAATCTCTTTCTTCCATTTGATAAATTGGTGTATTAGCTTTACTTCCCTATTTCAGGTAGTACAATAAACTGAGGAAAATGCCTTAAAATCATCTGCCAGAATCACCTGGAATGGAATGAATATTTTATTAGAATACTATAATGGAAATAAAAGTAGTCTGAGCTCTAAATATGCCATAATTAAATTATTAAATGTGCACAAAAGTGTCAGAAAAAAGATTTAGAAAATTAAAGGCAAATATAGGATAAAGAAGGGATTTCCACTCATTTAATGTCTTTCTTACAAACCCTATTCACACAGAGTAGGAATTACAAAAAATTCTCATAACTAACTTCTGTAATTTGAATGCTTATGGGGAAAGAATGTCAGTAAAAAAAAAAAATTGTTAAATCTACAGGAATGGGAAATAACACAGGGAGTGACCTTGGAAAACCCAGTTGCCTCCAAAGGGAAACTGTCAGATAAAAGGGTATTTATAGCCTTTTTTCCCCAACATTCATTGTTTTAGGAAGTTTTAACACCAGAAGTTCCCAAGACACATGAAATCATAGCTCCAAAAGAAAACATATACATATGTGTGTATATGTATATATGTATATATATATATATATATATATACATATATATATACACATATATGCATTTTGTATGAAAAAAAAATGTGTGATATCATGGATAGAGAAGCTATCTTGGAGCCAGAAAGAGAAGGACTCAAGTCTGGTTTCTGACCCCATCTGGATATGTGAACCTGGGAAGAAATATTTAACTTCTCTGAGCCTTACACAGGTTTCTAAGACTGTAAGTCACAGAGAAGATACCATCATGCTTCAATAAAGGAAATTTCCTCAACTGGGGTTTCCTTATGCTAATCAAATTTCAGGTCCAATCCTTATGTCTACTCTACTCCAAAACATATTATATTTATACTTGTAAGTATAGCAATGATTGGATTGAAATACAAATTTCATCCCAGGGATTATGTACCCAGAGGTCTACTGGAAAAATTTCAATTATTCCAGAGATATGGCTATTCAGTTTTTGGGATTTGTGATAACAAATTTCCTGTCTGGATCTCACCAGGTAGTGGTGGCTTAGTGAAGGAAAGGCTCTGCACTTTGATATGAAGAAGTAAACTCCTTGTTGTATGCTGAGCAGAAAGAAAAGTATCCCTACCATCAATATTATTTTCTCTTCTGATTTCAAATATTATCAGGGATTGGTCATGCCATTTCCAAGAACAAGTAGGAGAGAGATTACTTGCCACAGTAAGAAGCTAGAAAATTTTCATTTCCAAATTGTATACTGGTTAAGTCACTGTATTCCTGGAATTTCCAGAAATTTCCAGGGGAACTTTTTGATGTACAGTCCATAGGATGCATTCTATAAGCCAATGCAACCCCTCCCTACTTACAAATGCTTATATCTAATAGTTGCTAGGCAGATAGATAAACAGATAACCTGGACTGATGCACATCACTAACCAGGAGGCAATGAAGAAATTCTATCCCTTTATTCCTTAAATCTCATTAATAGAGAGACAAATTCCAGTTGGAAAGATGCATACAAATAGAATATCAGGATTCAAACTATTGATTCACCAAAATACCATTTACTGGATTATCACTTTACAAAAGATGCCACCACTTTTGGAGTGTTGGAGATCCCTGTTAGTGATTAGGAAATTGGGTCATCTCTGAGCAGACCCCCATAGTGGGCGTATTTCTAGCATCCATCTTTTTTGAATAGTACTATACCTGATTTTTACTCTGTATCATCGTAGCATAAAACATACAGAAATATTTTCTGATTCAAGACCTGCTAAAGGCATTTTTAATACATATATTATTTATTATTTATATAGTGCTTGTGATATATGCTACCCTTTAAACAAGTTGAGTGCTAGACAAAAGACTGAACATAAAATGACTCTGCTCTGACTGTCTTGCTCTCTGAAAGCACTCCAGGGATGAACAGGATGAATTGGATAGAGAATAGTGAAGCTCATGCAGAAGAGCTTGTTATTGCAAAGTAACGTTGCAAAATGGGTAGTACAGATTTGGGACTAAGAGATCAAGTGAATGGAATAGATTAATAATTTATTTATGGTATTCCTTGTTGGCATTATAACTTCATAATGTCTCTGTCAATCAAAGTAAGACACAACCTGGAGGAAATGTATTTGGCCTGACAAAAGAGCAAGTAGATACTAAGGCATTGGGAAGGAAATAAGTGGACTTAGATATAGAAAGGCAGTGTTGTATGGTGGATAGAAAACCAGAATCATATCATGAAAACTTGATTTCAAATCCTGTTCTTGACACATACTGGCTTTATGACTCCAGACAAGTTATCTTCTCAGTCACCCTCCCCTCACTCTCACACCCCTGGTCAAGGAGCTCTCTAAAACTGTTAGCTACAGAACAAGTGTTTCTCTGCATTGACAAGAGAATTTCTTCACTGGGAATGAACCGTACCAATAACAGATCTGGTAAATTTTTTTTAAAAAAATACAGCATAGGTGTGAGCAGACGAATGTAATTGAAGTTGCCACAAAAGATTCATCTGCACACAGATATCATATTGTATCACTTTAATTTCATTAACAATACCAATAATCAGATCATCCATCTTTATCCTGTTTATACTCCCATTGTTACCTAGTCTCATATTTTTTTTTTTTAAATAAGCTCTCCTTCACTTCCGGGGCAATGACCAAGATAATCAAGCATCTGTAAGCCTATCTTTTCCCTATTTAAGTCAAATTTAATTCTAAGGACAGACAATTATTGTGCTGGTTTATTTTGCAGACCTTTTGTTTTGTTTTGTTTTGTTTTCACACAATCCATGCAAAAATGACCAATTTGCACCATTTTGATGCTACTACAAATTCTTAAATTACTATCATCTTATATGGGGTTTCATTAAAACAAATATTTTTAAATTTGTTCCTACGAATGTATTACTATGCTTTATCCAACTTGTATGGTCATTCTGAAAATGTTGATTTTGTGTTGTAGTCAAACTTCAGTATTTTCATTCTGTAATGCCTTTATTTTATCTAAAAAAAATGTGCATTTTTTTCTAGAATTCTTGGACAATCTATCACTGCTCCTCCTCTAAGCAAGGACATTCTACCATTCAGTGTGACATCTTGCAAAAGCATCAGAATAACCTCCATATAAGCTCTATATAATTCTCCATATAGCCATCAATTCATTGAACTTTTAAAAAATGAACACATTTTACCAAATGGGTACATCTTTGATTATTCATAACACTGTATATCAAAGAACAATAATTTAACTTCTGAAAAATGAAAAGAGGGGAAACAAGGAATGTTCTATTTTGCATTTTCAAAAAATATCAAAATGTGATAATAACTTATATCTGTACAACTTTATAACTAATAAAGCAACTTTGGGAATATTATCTCCTTTGATGTATGCAGTACACATAGACAGTTAGTTATTTTTATCTTCAATTTACAATGAAGATGTACCTTTCATTACATAAAGAAGACTGGCAATGGGAAAAAAAAAACATAGCACAATGAAAAGACTATATTATTTGGTGTCAGGAGAGTTGGATTTAAATTCTAGCTCTTCTACTTATTACTTTTGTGAGTTCAGACAATTAATATAACATCTCTGTGCCTTAATTTCCTCATTCATAATATAAGGAGGTTGAACTACATGATCTCTGATGTCGTCTCCAACCACTGATTTATGATGTTATAACATCTTATGTTTTATGTTAATTAGTGCAGCTAGTAAGTGATTTGCCCAGTCTAGTATTCTTTCAGTATGTAAGGTTCCAAATTACATCCTAAAAACAGAAATTGAATGTTCCTGGTGTAATGAGCATAGTACTGAAGTGAGATTCACTAGAGCTGGGTTCTAGGTGGCCATGTTACCTTGGCCTAGTCTTTTGATTTCTCTGTGATTTCCTATAATCTCTAAAATTAAGGAGTTGGACTCAATGATGTCTAAAGTTCTTCCTAATTCTAAGATTCTAAAATTGGTCTAATGGGTTTCCTGACAGCACAATTAATGAATGCTTTGACCTCCTCATGTGTGCTTTTCATTTTGTTGAAAGAAGGTTGAATTCTATGAATCTGTCATTTTAGTTTTGTTGTAAGTGAGGAAATGATAGTCTTCAGGATAGTTTTCAGCTAGGTAATTATAATTAGTGAATAAGATTTTTTTTTAGAATTGAAAGAAATACAGTGCCCTTTGCCTATTATTGTTAACATTCTTCTCTTTCATTAGATTTTAAAGCTCAATTTGGAAACAGAAGTACAAAACTATCATCACAGGTTAGGACACTGAACTAACTCTAAATAAAGATAAATGTAAAATCTTACATTTAAATTTTTTAAAAACTAAGCTTTATAGTGCAAGGTAAAGGATGTATGACTAGATGGCAGTTTGTCTCTGGAAAGAAGGGTAATAGATTCTTTGCTCAATCAGTGCTAGCATTGTGATTGGGAGGGAACATAAAGAGAGGCATAATTTCTGGGTATAAATAAAAGTAATAGTCAAATTAGTATTCTGTCATGGCCAGACAACATCTGGAATATTTTGATGAGTACTGAACAAGGAAAGAGTTTAAGTTTCAAAGCCAACAGAGGAAGGCAACCAGAGTAATTAAGGACCCAGAGTTGAAGTCAAAGGAGGATGGATTGAAGGAACTGAGAATGTTTAGGTTTAAGAATATAAGACTTGGAGATATATTAATTGTCTTCAATAATTGAAAGAGTTGGCATATAGAAGAGAGTTACAAAAAGGCAAATGTATGCTTGACATTGGGAAATATTTCCCTACAATTAGAGGTATCCAAAAGTGGAATTAATTAGAAAGCTGACTTTGGACATTTTCAAATAAAGTTCGATGTCAGAGACGGATTTTTTTTTTCAAATAGGGTTAAATTTTATATTCATTTTGTGAATCTAAAAGAGGCTATATTTTCAGTGCCTTAATATTAGAATATTCATTTAGTCACAGAATCTTAGGGTTGAAAGAAACCTTAAAGGTAATCTAGCATGTCAATCTTCCTATTCAGAAACTTTTGTAAAGCTTCCCTGAGAAGGCACCATCCCTATTTTTTTAAACTCTTCTGGTAACAAGGAACTTCCTACTTTTAAAATTTAATCTGTTTGTACACAACTGTACCTGTTACTTGTGTTGTTTTTAAGTCTCTCTCCCATGTAAATAAAGATTTCCCTTCCTAGAATTTCCACACATTTGTCCTAATTCAGATCTTCTAAGCTGTATTGAAGAATATAAAGTCACTTACATCTCAAAAAAATAAATCAAAATAATAACGTGCGTTAGGTATTAAAGGAATCAAATAAATTCATCTATCAATTAGGTAATAGCTGTGGTCATTGTGTTATCATTAATAATCAGATCAATAAGAAAACTTGTATAATTGATTAATCACTGAACATCCATTAAATATCTATTATGTGCCAGGAACTATACAAAGTAGTAGAGATAAAAAGAAAAAAAGTGAAATCATGCCTGCCGTCAAGGAAATTGCAATCTTTTTGCACCTGGTAATATGCAAATAAATATATAATAGAGATGTAAAAATTGGTACAAGATAGTTATAATGAGGAAGGGAATGAAGTTGATGACAATGATAATAAATTACAAAGTGTTAGGATTGCTACACACTGGTCATTATCTCACTTGATAAATGAAGGAAGTCAGTGAAGTACAAAGATGTGATTTAAATTCTTAGCTTTTTTACATTCTAGCCATATGAATTTGGGCAGGTAATCTAGGCTTCAGTTTCATCATAAAATTTGGGTTTTAGATTCAATCATCTCTAAGGGAAGTCGCTTCCACCACTAAATCTGTGATTTTATCAACTATGAACAAGGCTGTAAGGTAGATACCATTAGGTATGATGGTTCCTACATTAAAGAATGGAGTACCAGTCAATTTTGCATGAAGGCATGAATTGTCGGGATTGAAAAAGGAGTAGCAGGGTTGTATTCTGGACTCACAAAAATAAACTCATGATTCCATCCCTGCTTTAAAGTCAATACCTCTGCAACAAAATGTTGAAAGAAAATGCAAGCCAACCAAATAAATTGCAGTTGGTTTTAGTAAATTCTTAGACTCGGGAAGAACATAGATATAAATGGAAGAGTAGAACTGAGAATTATAACACAAATGAAGTTATATAGAAGTGAAGTAAAAAACCCAACAACACAATTACTCATTGAAGCCGTGCCTGATTAGATTTCACTTAGTTCTAACAGAATTATGTAGGGTTTTTTTGGTTGGTTGGTTGATTTTTTTCCCTGGCCTCCCTCTAAAATGTGCAGCATAAGTCAGGATTCTATTTCCAGTAAGCCCTATAGTCTCACCTTCAGTGAGAATATTCAGTTGTTTGTTATTCCATTGGCTCAGTTATACACACACACACACACACACACACACACACACACACACACCTTAGTTAAATATATATATATATATATTTTTTTTTTCTTTGCAACATACATTGTGACAAATGATTGATATCAAAGAATCTTCCTAAAATTCCCAAACCCAGATGTGCCTTAGCTATTCATGTTTGTTCTCACAGAACTCAATCACTGATTAACAGTGATCCAACCTCAGGAGAAAATCAAACATTTCTTGAGTATGTGATGTTTCACAAAATATTCTTAAAATCATACAATCATATCAGCTACATTCAATTCAACTCAACAAAAAATATTAAATACCTCCCACTATCCATACTATGCTAAGTTCTATGTTTTTGAGATATGTATAATCTATGGGGCAGGTACAAATTGTAAACAAGCAAATACAAAGAATAAACAAAATATTCCAAAGTAATTTCAGAAGAAGGAAGGAGTGTTAATAACTGAGAGAATCTAGGAAAGTCTTGTATAGAAGGAGTAGGCATTTGAGAGGTTATTTTAAGAAAGTTATAAGGCAGCTACATGGTATAAGGGAGAGAAGGTTGGAGTCAGTAAGACCTGAGTTCAAATTCAGCCTCAGACACTTACTGAAATTTAAGTCACTTAACCTCAGTTTCCTCATCTATCAACTGAGGGATAGTAACCAACCCCTGGGTTGCTGTGAAGATAAAATGAGATAATATCTGTAAAGTACTTTATAAGTCTTAAAGTGTTATGAATATTAGCTATCAATTTTATTCCACAAGGTGGAGATGATGAGTAAACTACTTGTATGGTACCATCTGTGCAAAGGCTCACAGGTGGAAAATGCATTGCCATGTACCTATTTTTGTATTCAATTTGTATTTTTAAAAAATAATATTTGGTAATGATAAGAAATTTATAAGAGGCAGTAGGGCATAGTGGGTGGAGACACAGTCTTAGAGGAAAGAAGACTTGAGTTCAAATCTTACTTCTGTCACATAATGGTTATATGACTCCAGAAAAATCATTAAATCATTAAGTGCTCTAAGTGACTCTTTAATTGCTGAGAAGCTGTGGCCCAACATTGTTAGAGGGAGTTGCCTCATTTGACCACTCCCTATATTAATGAAGACATCCGTCCACTTCTCATCCCTTTTAATATCTTAACTTTCAAATTGTTATAAGGAGATAATCACTCTATCAATCAATCAACCACTGGATTAGCAAACATCAAGTTTCTATTATGTCCCAGAGGATACAATGACAAAAGTCAAGCAATCCCTGCTCCTTAACGAACTTACATTCCAAGAGAAAAGATAAAAGGCTCATATACATGGGTATGTCTAGAACTTGTTCAAAGAATATACGAAATTAACTTGGGGTATTGAGGAGGAAGGTGCTAGCTGCTGGGGAGACACGGATTTAAGTAGAAGATAATACTTCAGTTGAAAGAAGCCTTGGTAAAAAACACACAAACAAAAACCCCAAGGATTTCAAGAGGAAAAAGTGAAGAAAGAGAATATCACATCAATGGAGGACAGCCAGTGAAAAATCAAGAAAACAAACAAACAAACAAAAATCCATTGTCATAATGGATCAGATAAACAAAGGTAGTGTCATGGAGCTAATCACATCTATGGGGAAACTAGAATGAATGGTTCTGTAAGAAAAGAAATGACATCTTGATTTTCAAAAATATGAGGCATAAGTTTGTATTTATCAACTGTTACCTTTTCACTGAAATTTACTCACTGGTCACCTAGATCCCCTACCATTATGTTTGCTGTTATTCTGAGATGGATTCTTCTACAGATTCTTTTCATATGCACTTATATTTGATTTATTAGGCATCTGAACTCATGATGAAGGAAATGGGGGTAAATAAATGGGGAAATAGAATGTTAAAAAAGATATATAGAACATCCTCTTTTGGAGGATTTAACTTCACTTCAGGTGGCAAAGGAGGAAAATTGTGTTAAAACATCTATTATGTTTTATCCCTTTCTCTTACTTTCTTCTCCATCCTCTTCCCTTTCTCTTGTATGCTAAACTTGTATCTTGTTCTGGTTCCCCTGATCACCATTCCCCCTTCTAGGTATTATAGTAAGTTTCTAAGTAGCTGGTATAAAGTAATAATAGTAGGAAGTAAGATTGCAAAGGGGAACTTAGAAGCAACTCATAGATTGTTTCATAAATTAAGGGAACATAATAGTTACTTGCAAACTGACCCAAATTAACTAGGGTCACATCCTGAGACTATGTGCTAAACTAGGGGAAACTATCTAGGCTTTATGTAAGGACCTCTTGATCTTCCTAACTGCCTATGATAAGCTAAGCCACATATAAGCTCCAGATGTATATTAAGACCAGCAGAACACCAGCAAGCCTTAATGCTAATGGACTAACCATAAAGTGCTGCTGATAACATTGGCATGGTGTGGATATTGTAATGAACTAACTCTAAGGTGGCATGGATAATAGTATGTACCTACACAAATCCTATAAAATGAGATCTCCAAACTCCTCCTATCCCCTAACTCTCCTCTATCTACAATGAACCCATGTTGCCTAAGGGCTCCCAACTCTGATTTGTGGTTATTTGAGAGTCTCTCTGTGTCCTTCTTACTCCCAATTTTCTTCCTCACACTGCCTACCTCCCTCTACAACCCCATCCCCCATTCCCACATCTTCTGCCCCTATACTTTCTGGGCTGTTAGTCTTTACCCATTTGTTGCCATTGTGGTCTTTCCTGGCAGGTAACTAAAAAAAATGGCATCCCTGCCCCTCCACTGGACCCAGAGGGACCTCCTATCAGGCCATTCCCTTAATCATAAATTGGGATCATTGAGACTGAGACTATAAACTATGTCTGAACAAGGTGGGAGCAATGAATTCATGGGTGGAAAGCAAGGGTGAATAGCTGAACTTTATATCCCTCTCAGGAGATTTTTCCCTGTTTCTTAGGTTGTGATAAATCAATTAATAATTCCATAAATTAATTGGCTATTCATCTTTCCTCAGTCTCTCACTTGCTCCTTTCTTTCTTCTTATCAAAGACCAACGCAGCAGAGAAGTGCAGAGGAAGAAGGACAAATGTGATCAGAATTAGCGAGCAGAAATCTGACAGTAGGAAAAACTCTAGGTTTGCAATTCAAGGATGTAGGCTACAATCCTGGCTTGGTTATTTACTGTTCAGAACATTGGACAATTCCCTTAACCTCTCTAGGATTCAGTTGTTCATCTGTAAATGATAAGGTTGAACTGGATAACCTCAAGTATACTATCCAAGCAAATCTATGAAGAGACTAATATTTACTAAGCACCTGTTATATACCAGCCACTATGCTATGAACTTTGGCAAATATCTCATTTGAAAGGTAGATGTTATTGTAACCTCCATTTTACAGTTGAGGAAACTGAGGCAGATGGAGGACATGTAATTTGAAAAGATTCACACAGCTAGTAAATCTCTGAGGCTGGATTTGAACTCAGGTCTTCTTAACTTTAGGCCTAGCATTCTGTCCAGTGTGCCACACAGTTATGTTTGTTTTGTCATACTCCTACATTAATTCTCACACTAACTCTTTATCCAGCCAAGAAAGTAAGCATTAGTCCACATGCCTAGAGAAGAACAAAAAATCATAAGGAACAAAAAAGAAAGGAGGCATTGGGATGAAAGTGAGCCAAGGAGGACTAAACTCAATAGAATATACTGAGTTTCTTCTATTATATTTTATTTTCCTGGAAATCCACATACAATTGGTAAGCACAGTAGTCTTAGAGCAGGCATTTGGATACAGTTTGCGTTCTGCATTGTGAAATCAAAAGACAGTGCAAAGACGTAGGAGAGATTAGCTTTGGTAAAATTGGCTGATGCCATAAGGATCTGGATTCTCTTCTTTGAGTTTTAGTGGTCTTTGGAATCCTCAAATCTCTTTGGAAAGATAACTAATTTGGTATGCAGATAGAGATGTTATTGTTGTCACTGTTGCTATTGTGTTTGTAATTTGGGGTTTGCTTTCTCCTTTGTTTTGGCATGTTGCATCTTCTAGAGAGAGTTGATGATAGGTCTTCTGTATTTCTTAAAAGTATAATTTGGATAATCGTTTTTTTCCTAGTATCTAGCATTTTTTGTTACTTCCATTATCAAAATTACAAATTTCCCTTTTGCTGTGTAGAAGACACTTTTAGAAAAGCCATGGAGGAACAGTCTTTTCTAATTTAGGTAGGGTCCGTCGTCTCACAGAAATCTTGGATGGATCTTTAGATATCTTCTTGCCCAATTCTTTTCATTTTACAAATGAGGAAACTGAGGTCAAATGAGGTTAGGTGACTTGCCTAAGGCAAAGAATGGTGGCCTAGAATATGAAAGACATCTTGTTGTAGTGTTTAGGACATTAGCCTTGGAATCAGGAAGACCTGGTCAAATCCCACCTCAGATAAAGAATAATAAAAAGAACATTTAATTAGTGTATTTTATATGTTAACTCAGTTGATCCTCACAACAACCTTTGGTGGTAAATATCATGTTATCTCCAGTTTAAAGAGGAGGAAACTGAGGCAAACAGAGGTTAAGTGACTTGCCCAGGATTTGAACTCATGTCTTCCTGACTCCAGTTTCTGAGTTCTATCTACCATACCACCTACCTAGATGCTGCCTAGCAGTTTGACACTAGGTAAGTAATTTAATCTCTTTTTGACTCAGTTTCCTCATCTATGGAATGAGAAAGGTCATGTTCTCCAAAAAGTCTATGATCTTACAACCAAGTACTAAGTGTGGTTCAGCAGAGGTAAGTTTCAAACCGAAGTCCTCTGATACCAAATCCAGAGCTTTAAAACAGACCACCATCTTCTGCCACAAGAAAGAACACAGTCTTCCTATATGGTGATATTCCTCCCGTATTACCATCATTGCTGCTCTCTGAAAGGCTGTGCACGCAGGGACAGGAAAAAAAAAAAAGAATTAGAAGCAGGTGGGATTTAATATTAGAGCTGCAAGGTCCCTGCCCTTACACCCTCACTTTCAACTCTAAATCCTTCATCCTATGATCCTACAAATTGTCTTGTATTATCTCAGCCACCTGTTCCAACACAGCTATTTTCCCCCTATATGGTTAGAGGGGAGAGTTACATGGCTTTCTCTCCTTCAGACTCAGGAGAATGAAAAATGTAGTGCCCGCCAAATACAAAGTGGAGTATTGGGTTCATTATGTGTTTATTCCATTACTCCTGATACTGGGGGAAAAATATTAATCTCAATCACACTCACACAAACACACATATGTTTGCGCATATGTTATATATGCATATATATCACTCTATTATTCTACATCTTTCTAATTATCTGACAAAGATAAATGAAGAATTATTCCAAGGGTTTAATCTTATGTGTTTAAAGTTGAAAAAAATCAAATGAATGCAGTACACTTGTTGTGATGTGCCCTGCTTGTGGATGGACTTTGTCAACCTATAAAGTATACTGAATCTCAGGGTTTTAATATATAATCATAGTGATGTTGAATTAAAAAGTGAGCAAAAGAGTCTAAGAAAGGGATGATACAATAGTTGTCTTCAAATATTTTGAGGAGTGTTTCCTGGAAGAAAGATTAGGCTTGTTCTACTTGGCCCCAGAGGGCAAAACCAGAAGCAATGGGTAGAAAATGTTTTATCACTTTACAAGGAAATTTAAGTTTGCTTGCAGAAAGATTTCTGACCAATTCTAGTTAAGGTGAAGGGTAAGGTCAAAGGAGAGTTGGAGGTAAGATCAGAAGACCAGAACATGAATCGAAGTTCTGACCTTGGTCAAATTCTTTATCCTTGATGATCTTAATTTCTTTCTGTATAAAATTGAGGAATAAGGGTAGCAGGGAAGGGGTGTTGGGATTTTAGAGGATTAGGACTAGATGCTTGGTGAACTGAAGAGAGGGAATCCTACTTTAGGTTCAGGTTAGATTAAGTGACATTTAAGATCCCTTCCGATTCTGAAGTGATTTGCTCCTATGAGGGTTCTGATCAGGTGACTATTGAAAATAAAGGGAAACAATTCCAGTCATCTACATGCTGTTTTACCTACCCTTTAGCTTCCACTTCCAGCAAGAACTGAACGTCCCAACTTGGGGACCTGGGCTCTGATTAGTGAGTTTATTTTGCTCTGGTTCAGTCCCACAATGCAAGGCCACTCAATGATGTGCCACCAAGCAGGTCTTCTCTCCCCTCTGCCCTGTCCCCCTTCTAACTTTAAGTCTGAGAATAGTAATAAAACAAGCATTATCAAATCGTTATCCCCATTCACTGTGACTCACCCTCCCTGGACACAATTTCCAGAGACAGCTATTAAGATCCTTGAATGCAAGGTTGCCTTGCTTGCTTTGAGGACTGTATTTCTAATTCTCAGGACAATATCTGGCATTTAGTTGTGCTTATTTTTTTTTTGATTTCTTCATTCATTCACTTATAGGGGAGAATCCAGTCTGAAGTAAGGAAAGAGTGGGACATACACACACATATACATACATACATATAAAATACATATATAAAATATATATGTATATGTAAACATTTGTATTTAAATGTGGATGCAAAATGCAGATATAGTAACTCAAACTAGGTTTTAAAAAGATATTCATTTAAGCTGTTCAAAATAGAGGTCCATAGGGGACCTATTTTAATGAAGAGATAAGATAGATTTGCAATTACCATATCAATTACTTGCATGCAAATGGATTCTTCTAAAAGGCTTTGAAAAAGTTTATCCTCTCAAGTATTTTAAACATTCTTCTGCAATCCTGTTTATATTCCTTTTAATTTGAACTCTATATGAAGGAAGGTTTTCTTCAATAAAAGAAAACTTCTGCTCATCTCTTATCCAAATGATTACAAATTCCAAATGAATGTACTTGGACTTAATGAGGTTTCACTGCAAAAGAATGCACTATCCATACTGTTTGCCAGTGTTGACAGTGATTGCCCAACTCTGTGACTTTAGACAACACAACTATTTTTATGGAACATTTCAATGACTGAAGGTTAATCCAGGAAGAAAATAAGGTAATTAGTACTGAGGTGGAAATTATATATTGAAAATATATTACTATAATTTTAGAGCTGGAAGAGATCTTTTGTTTAGTGGTTTTTAGCCACATCTGACTCTCCATGACCCCATTGGGGATTTTCTTGGCAATGATACTAGAGTGGTTTGCCATTTTCTTCTCCAGCTCACATTATGATGATGAAACTAAGGCAAATAGGGTTAAGTGACTTGCTCAGTCAGAGTCACAAAGCTTGCAAGTGTCCAAGGACAGATTTGAATTTAGGTCTTTCTGGCTCCAGGCCTGAAGTTCTATCCACTGTGTCACCTAGCTGCCTGGAAGAAATTTTTGAAGTCATCAGATATAATACTCTTTATTTTACAGACTTGGAAACTGAGGCCCAAAGAGGTTAAGTGGTTTTCCCAGAGTCATGGAGCCACTACCTGTTTGAGGCAGAATTCAAACTTAAGTCACCCTGATTTCCAGTCCAATGCTCTATCCATTGAACATCACTCTTTCTCACATTCTCAATATTCTTTCTCAAAAATAAACAAGGATACACAATCTACCTTTAATGTGGAATACAATGGATGAGAGGAAGTATAGTATAATAATAATAGCAAAAACTAACATATTTAAGGCAGAATCTTAACTAGGATTTCCAGAACCTGGAGCAAATTTAGTTAAATGAGGCAAGAATATCCAGGTTATGAGGGGTCTAGGGCATGATTAAGATAAAGTAGAGACAGAGGTCATGAAAACTGAGGAACTGAGGAAGTGGGAGAAGCCCAAGGCATTTGAATGTGCTAGGGCAAGAAATCTGTGATCTAGATATTGAACATATTGGGGGAAAACACGTGATAGCAACAGGCATTTGAATGGAATGGAGTGAATTTTAAAGGAGAATTCATTGCTGAATAGCAATGAAAGAAGGAGGATTTGAAAGCTATAACACAATGTACTAACTACTCTGCCTTCACCTAAGTGTCAAGAGATGTGAGAGAATGAGCAGGACTCTAAAAGGAAGAGAGCTAGGGTACAGGAAATCTTGTTAAAAATAGAGGACAACTCTTAAGTCTTTCAAAGTTATTTCTTTTTACAATGGTGTTAAATTGTTCTCTGGATCCTTCTCAAGTCCTTTCCAAGTTTTTCTGAAACTGAATTTGCTTTACTTGACCATGCAATATATTAGAAGAGTTTTTTCTTCTTCTCCTTCCTTCCCTCCTTCCTTCCTTCATTCCTTCCTTCCTTCCTTCCTTCCTTCCTTCCTTATTTCTTCCTTCCTTCCTTCTTTTCCCATATCTGGTAAGGAAGGAGAAAAAATAAATCCTTGTTAAGTTGAAAAAAAATAATAATAATTATGAAACAAAAGGGGAAGGTTCCAGAGAACACAGAGGAAAGTTAGAGTAGGCTAGGGAAAAAGGGAAGGCCAAGGCTCAGCTGAATAAAGGAGAGAGGTTGCAGGGAAAAGTTTTTTTGTCTAGGCAGAAAGCGATTCTAAATCTTGGGAATTCAAGGGTTTGGCAGCAGGAATTTGCTAATCATAAAGATTGGTGAGTACCAAGTATGAAGAGGCCAAATTAGCCACAAAATTCTAATTAAAATGGTAACTCCAAATGACAACTCTGAGGTAGATCCTACCAATTGATGACAGTACTGTATAGAGATTTTATAAGAGAGGGGAAGTAGATAATTAGTTTGATGGGACACATACCAACTAGTATCATAATCATAGACATACATATTTGCAAATGAAAAAAGTATTTATTAAGCATTTGTTATATGCTAAGCACCACACTAAGCTAAAATCCAGAGAAATATATGGAAAAGAAGCAGATAATCCCTGCTTTCAAGAAGGGGGAATTAGGGGATATAGAACATAAAAGAGAATTCAGCAACAATGCAGATGGAAAGGTCCAAAAGTCCAAAGGGCTTAGTGATAGGAAGAATTGCAAGATCCAAAAGTCCTTAAGTCACATACTTACTCTGCAGAACACTAGGCAAGGAAGAAGAAACAGTTTCTGACCCTCAAATAGTATGTTATGGGGTGAGGAGTTATAAAGCCAGTCACAAGCAGCTCTCCTGAGAACTGCTGCTATGAATAACTTCAAGGATCTAATCACATAGTATAGTGAACTCTCTATTCAGCAATAAACTAAAGCACAACATTCACAAGAACATAACATAATAACTTATTACTAAGGTAGATACATAGTCTTTAAAAAAAACCTATCATTCAGTAAGTCACAATCTCCTCAATTAACATAAAGTACCTATCTAAAGTCTTCTTTCATCTTGATTGGAGGCTGGCTTCTAATCATGCTTAAGCCAATCATCCTTAAGGGATAACAATTTTAAGCTAATCATCTTTAAGGGGTAGTGGAAGGTACAAAGGCCATCCACAATGTTACAATATCATCAGTCATCATTAATTAATTAATTAATTAATACTCAAGTAAAGTTCCCTTTTATCTAGTCAGAGGCTGACTTCCAAATCCCAAGGCTCCTCTTCCATGGGCTGACTGCTCCCAGCACTTGCCTGGATTCACAGGTGGGCAACTCTCCCAGCTCTTGCCTGGATGTCCTCACATTTAACTTTGACATTATTGGTATAGACAACCAAATACTTCAGGAGTTCAGAGGAAGGATCTTTCCCTGAGGGCTACAGGAAATGAGGAAGAGTTCATAAATGAAGTGGAACTCAAGCCAGGCTTCAAACAAAAGGTAGAACTTACATTACTGAAGTGGGTTATAGGCTTTTAGAGACATTCTAAGAAAGGAAAAATGGTACAAGAAAAGATATGGAAATTTAAATGATTGCCATGTGTTCTAGCCAAATACTTATTTAGACCAATTTGATGGAAGCAGTTGATCTGTGTAGATGACTAGTGTGAAATAAATTTAGAATGAAAAAAATATATATGGGGATAACCTCAAATTACAAAACATAATTCTGTAGGCTATAGGGAGGTGGCACAAGCTATTGGCTAAGACGGGGTGATAGAGAGGAGCATGTTCAAAGTGGTACTTAAGAAAGATTAATCTGGTGGCAGAAGAGAGTTCGTTGATGAGGAAATCAGCCGATGGCAGTTGAGACATAAATGCAATAATGCTGTAATTAAATGACAGCAGTTGTCAGTAGGATTAACCAGAATTCCCAGGCCTGGGTTAATAATAATGACTCATATCAAGAAAGTACTTGAAGCAGAGTAATGGAAAATAGCAGAATGCCCTCACCTCACAAATGGAGCCTGTCTCACAGTCACTTAGGCAAACTTGTACCCAGACATAAATCTCTTTCACATATCTTTGACAAGTCCATGTAATATTCTCTTAGAGACCTCCAGTGATGGGGATCCCAGTAACTCCTAAGGTAATTCATTACCCTTTTGGATGGTGAAATTTTACTTTTCCCTCACATCCAAACTAAATTTGCATTTATGCAGTATCTACCAATTGATTCCTCTGTGGCCAGGAAGAATAAATATAATCGCTATTCTCCCTGAAAACTCTTTAAGAATATTTTGATAATACCCTCCCAATCTTCTTTCTTCCATCCTAAACACCCCAGTTCACTCAACCAGTGATCATGTGACAATCTCCTGTTACTACAACATCTTTTCTGCCCTCTTTTTAAATATCTTCTAATTTGTCAGTGACTTTCTGGAAATATGATACCTAGAACAAACTGAACACAATACTCCAAATGCAGTCTGACCAATCTGACCAAGGCTAAGTATAATGGGATTATCATTCCTCATTCTGCACATGATGTACCCTTTCTAAACATTTAAGTTTAAATTAGCCAATGGGAATCTATTTTGCTTGACTTTGGGTTTTCTTATTTTCTCATGGGGTGGGGGGGAGATGTCAAAAGGAGAACATTAAGAACTATAAATAAAACAAATAAATTGGAGCTTTAGAAAGATTGGATAAGTCCTTTGAGCTATCTTTTTACACCATTGACTCATCTTGACCTTGAAGTCATCTATAAGTCTAAGGTTTTTCATGATTTGTTTTAGCCATGCCTCTTCCATCCGATACTTGTAAAAGTTTTAATCCAATCAGAGTATTTCCTATTAGTGCCTTATTGCTTTGTCTTTCAAGATTTAGCTCATCATTCCAGTCTGGAGAGGCATTTTTGGATATTAACTGCTATTTAGATGTTAGCTCTCCCTCCCCCACTGGTCTCATTTGCATATTTGAACATAAGTGAAGGTTTGACAATGTCCCTTCCTTACTCAAAAGTATTCAGTGGCTCCCCATTACCATTACGATAAAGCACTTGTCCCACAGCACATGTAACAGGAGCTTGCATATAGTAGATTTAATATACATGTACAGATATATACACATATACACATACATACATATGTATGTATATACATACATATATACATGTGTATATATACATACATATATACATGTGTGTATATATATATATGTATATACATATACATATTTTTCTTGCATGATTCCCAAAACATACACTGCCTTAATTTTTTCTTGGGAACAACTGTCCTCCAAACAATGGGTTTGACAAACAGTCTTTTTTTCCTTTACCCTGACAAGGTTAGAATCATCATGCATGTATATACAACTATTCATATACAGACACATGTTTGTGTTTAATACATACGTACACGCATGCATGCATACCTACACACATGCACACACACAGTTTTGAGTAATGGGTCTAGAGTCAGGAAGGCCTCAGTTCAAATCTGACCTCAGATACTCATTAACAGTATAAGTTTCTTAATCTCTGTTCGCCCCGATTTCTTCATCTACCAAATAAGAATAATAATAGCACCTATCTCCCAGGGTTTTTGTGAGGATCAAATAGGATAAGATTTGTAAAGTGCTTAGCACAGTTCCTGGCATACAGCAGGCACTATATAGATGCTAGCAGTGGTGAAGATGATATCGATAGTGTTATATACCTATATATGAAATAGCACATAGCAAAGCATCTTACATATGATCAATACTTCTTATAAATAAACTCTATGTCCTACATTTGAGATACATACTTATATATACATATTATGAAACAACTACTGAATGCAAGGTAATATACAATGTGTTGCAGTATAAGTATTATATAAATACATATTCATTTCTATGTCTTCATTCAAACCATTGACAAAAATTGGTAAATTGTGTATAGCCAAAGGCATGCGCCTGAAACAATCCAATAGAGATCTCTGTGTAGATTGATATCGATCTACTAATGACTTCTCAGAATGAGAATCAATCTCAGATTCTACTCTTTGGGTCTGATCATTGAACCACTTCCAAATCTATCTAACTCTATTATTATCTCCCCTATATCTTTCTATCCTGTCCACAAAGATAGCATTAGTGACATTATCACATGCTTGTCTGAACAAGAGTTAAGCTATACCTATAGCATTTCTTTTATCTACTATATTTGTTCTTTCTTCCCAGTTCAAGGTCTATTCACATTAGAAAGGAAAATAGAAGGGGAAAAAAAAGAGTTTGACTTCTTTCCATCTTTAATCATCTCATCTATTCTAAACATCAATTCTTTATTTGATTTTCCCTTTGCCCCCAACACAGCTTCAAAAGCTTTATCACTCTTAATGTCATTGGCCTTTTCAACTCATTGTGAGTTTTAGTGTTCCCAAAGCTATTCTTTCACATATGGATTACTCTTTTATATTCATCCTCAGTTACCTAAACTTGCTTCTGGTATACATATACATTCATATGTAGGCCTGTTTGCATATACATATATGTTTGTGCATATACACACATATATACATGCTTATATACTATTGTTTGCATCTGTCCTAGGTTTGGATATGATCATAATGTGTGTACATATATGTGCATATGTATATACACATATGTGTGTATATACATATATGTATGTATGTACATGCACACACACATATATAGCTACATTTGTGCATGCCCACACATATATGCCTAGACATGCATCTTAATCTAAATTTAGCAATGACTTTCCAAGACATTCACAATGGTTTCTTAAGGCAATTTCCCCTTTCCTTCCTCAACAAGATCATTTGAATTTGTATCTTCCAAATCGCATCCATCTAATATTGTTATCTTTCTTGGACCACTTTCCCTTTGTAGAATTTTTGGCTATATTTTTTTAAACTATATTTTAACTAAATTCTCTCAGTGCTTAAAGCATTTGTCAGGAAAACCTGTCCTGTAATAATAAGAATGATGATAACCATTAAAAATAATTAATTACTTGATTAATTATAATTATCATATGAAGCTTTAAAGGTTGCAAAGTACTTTATGTATTTTATTTTACCCTTACTACAACTCTATGAAAAAAAGATGCTTTATATCATCCCCATTTTACACATAAGCAAACTGAGGTCAAGAGGTTAAAAAATGACTTAAAAGGGGTCACACAGGTAGTAAACGTCTGAGGCAAGATTTGAATTAAGTTCTTCCTGACTAAGGCTGGTATTCTAAGCACTAAGCTATTTAGCTACTTTGTGGTTGAGAAACTTCCTCTCAAAGTTCTCATCATTTCTACTTTAGCAACTATTTCCTATTTTTTATCAGAATTGGGTCCAGAATAATAGTAATTTGCTCTTCTGCATAATGAAATTGTTAATTATGTATCATTAAGGCAGATAGAGAGAGAACTGAAGCACACTCCCAGATTGTTAAACTAGTTTTACTCTATGCCAGACTTGTGATCTACTTCTGCTTACTTCATTCTTCCTTCCGCCTGAGTAACTATAGTATACTTCCATGATAACGTTATCTTTATTTCTTCTATTTATCTTCACTAAAATAATTGTCATTGTCCAACCCCTCCAACGGCTCTCTCTATATATGTATTCTTGATACGAAACTATCATCTATTCTGTTTTGTTTGAATGAAGTATAAATTTCCCTTCTTGCATTAAAATAGCACGCTGGATACTCTGACCAAAGCTAAATAGTCCCAATTGTCAAGGAGCTAACATCCTGGAGGAAAACCACAGAGAAGTAAATACAAAATGTATTCAAAGTCATTTCCAGAGAGGGAGCCACTAAGAAAGGATTCATGTTGGAGTTAGTATCAGAGCTAACTCTTGGAAAAAGTTAAGAGGTAAGAAGACAGTCTTTCAGGAGGTAGGGAATCATCTCACATCTCATTTGATCTTTTAAATACTGTGAGGCAGATAAGGCACCTGTACCCCCTTCCTCTGACTACTATAATCACAATAATGGTAATAGAAATAGTTGACATTTGTAGAAGTGCATTTTGCTTTGTTAAAGATCTTTAAATTATCTCGTTTAATATGACCCCTTAAGGTAGGACCAACAATAGGTCTTATTGCAAATGAGGAAAATGAAGCTCAGTGTGATTAAATGATTTTTCCATTTGGAATGAGTTCATTGTCTTTAAGATGAGAAAGACCCTTAAAGATAAATTAGTCTGACCCCCTTTTATACAGGTGATAAAACAGGTCCAAGAAAGTAATGTGATTTGCCAAGGTTTAGTAGATAGCTAAGCAAGAACTTGAACTCAGAATCCCTGCTCTAAATTCTGGACCCTGGGACTCATGCCTACTGACCTCATGGAGCAAATGATCTGTTATTCAAATGAGGGGAACCTAGCCACTCTTTGTCTGGAAAACCCAAATGGATCCATCCATCAATAATAAAATAAAATTATTTTTATAAAAAGATCAAAGGGCAATGAAAAGAGTTTTGGATTTAGATTCAGAAAACGGATTCCATTTTGTCTTTGCTACCTTGTGATCTTTAGCAGGTCAATGCTCTAATCTTTTCCCATTTCTGGCTTTAAATTCCTGTTACTGTGGTGTAGAAAACACACAAAAGACAAGCAGATTTTAAAAGTAAACACCAAAAGCTTATAAAAGCATTAATAGGTCAAGAAAAACCATTAGAAAAAGCAGCTCATTAAGCAGAAAGAGACAAAGGTTGTATGTATGCCGGAGTGTTTATTTACCCCCAAGGCATCTGATAGTTTATGCCTTTAGACCATTGTTAATAGCACATAAATGTGTCGGTTTATTCAGGATTTGCAGAGGTATATATTCCATTAAAAATGAAAATTTAATTTTTGCTGGTATATAAGGGCAGTTCTCCTGTAGGACAGAAATTTGAGGAGACAGGAACAAACATATATATATATATATGTATATATATATATATATATATTTTTTGGGGGGAGAAGGCAAGGGAATTGGGGTTAAGTGACTTGTCCAAGGTCACACAGCTAGTAAGCATCAATTGCCTAAGACTGTATTTAAACTCAGGTCCTCCTGACTACAAGGCTGGTGCTCTATTCGTTGTGTCACCTTGCTGCCCCAATCATACACATTTCAAAAAAAGCCTATCACGTTAGTTGGAAAAAGTTGTATTTGGAATCAAACTGTAGTCTGAACTAGAATGAGCTACATTCACTTACAGATATACAAATGAAACCAAAATCAAATGTTCATTCTCTTCCTTCCTCTCTTCTCTCCCTACTACTGATCTAAATATCTCAGGAAGCTTAAAACACTAGATTATAAAAATAATTTGCTACATTATAAAATTCCTGAGGGCTGAGACTGTGCTAATTGGGCAACTTTCATAGCTTCTAACATTGTTCCTTGCATAAACTAGATAGTAAATAAAAGATTATTGAATGAATGATTGAATGGTTGGATGGATGGATGGATGGATGGATGGATGGATGGATGGATGGGTAGAAGATAATATTACCTAAACTGAAATGAATCAACAGTGTGGCATGGATGCCAACAAAATGAATATGATCTTTGGCTACACAAAGAAAGAGTCTAGAACTAGAGAAATGAGAGAACTTGGACCTAACTGGACTAGATCTAGATTTCTGGGTTCAGCTCTCAATGTGATATTTTAAGAAGAAAAGTAATAAACTGGAGAGCATCCAGAAGAGGGCAACCAGGATGGAGAGGGGCCCTCAGTTTATGCTATGTGAGTATCAGTTTAAAGAACTAGGAATGTTTGGCATAGAGAAGATTCAGAGAACTATGACAACTACCTTGAAGTAGTTTAAGGGCTGCTAGATTTAGTCTTCTTGGCCCCTGAGAGCAGAACTAGGTACACAATATGTAATACACACAGATAAAAATATAGGTTTGATGTAACAAAAAATTCCTTCACAACATGAGTTATACAGAAGTGTCATGGGCTGCCCTAGGAAGCTCTAATATCTCTTTCATTATTGGTCCTCTAGTGAAAGTTGGATAATTACTTTTCTGATATGATACCAGGGGGATTCTTGATTTAGGTACACATTGTATTAGATAGTCTCAGAAGTCCCTTCCACCTCTGAAATTCTGTGATTATGATTTTTTTATTCAATGAGACACAATTGAGATGAGAGTGTCCTGTGAGGAGCAAAATATAACATAAAAGATATGTTGGCACTGGTTTTACTTCCACATTATCATCACCA
>CM053586.1:54821146-54837048 GCA_028646515.1 Pseudochirops corinnae
ATATCTCATTAAGTTACTTATTAAGGTAGGCTTAGACTCAGGATTGTTTACTTTATTGCAGGCAATAAATACAGAGAGAGAGAGAGAGAGAGAGAGAGAGAGAGAAAGAGAGAAGAAAACTTCTCTGCATTACCAGAATTCAATTTGAACTCATTGAATGACCTGATCTGGAGAATGGAGAAAAATGCACTTTAATGTCCTGACAGCAGGTGGAGATGTTTCCTAGTTTGCAATAAGCCCTAAACTGCTCAGAGGTAAAGGATAAAGTCAAGGACAAGGGCCCCTAGGCCTAGACAGGTTCTCTGCAATCATATCCGCTTTGTGAATTGTAGAGATGGAAGTGAAATGGGGAGGAGTACGGCCAGAAATAAACCATAAGAACATCCTTATAGGGGATTAAGGCCATGGAGTGAGTCAGAACATGGTTCCTTGCCCAGAACATGGGCAACCTTGAATGGGAAAAGACTTGGTTTATTGTCACTGGGGGATTTAGGGAAGAGAGAGTGCAATGGGGAACAATTTTGTCAGGCTATGAGTACCAGATCCCACCCTTTTACATATAATCTTGGGTTTCAAGCTAAAAGAGACCTTATAGGTCCAAACTAACAACTTCACTCTACAGACACGGAAACTGAGGTTCTTGGTGATTAAATGACTTGCCCAAGGTCATATGAATATGTGTGACAGAGTCAGGATTTAAAACCAGGTTGCTTGATTACAAATTAAGGGCTCTTCCTACTTTACCATTATTTCTTATGTTAGTTGTATGCATAAAAGAATATATATATATATATATATATATATATATATATATATATATATATATATATATATACACACATACATACATACATGTATATACAGCATACAATATGTATGTATATGCATGTGTGTATATAGATATAGATATGAGAGAGACAGAGACAGAGACAGACAAAGAAAAGACAGACAGGTATAGACAGAGAGACAGTCAGTTGAATAGCCAGCACCACCTCCTCTCCTGTTTCCCTGTAGTTCTAACCAATTAGGTAAGAGTACTGATGGAAGATAGTGATAATTACTCAAATACATGGGGCCAAATGCTAGTGATGACCTTGAGTGTAATATCTGGGATCCTTTCAAATGGGTCCTAAAGGGGTAAATAGGTATTTTAGTTCACTTAGTCAGAAATGCAGCCTAGGCCAAATATGGATTACCATGTCATCACAGACCCACTTCTACTGAACCAAATCTTCATTATATATAGGGGATGGAAGAAGGGTATCAAGACCAGCTACCATAGACAAGATGCCAAGGGTTCTGGTTAGGGCAGAGGAGTCATACTTGGTTGTCTGCCCAGTGACCTTATGAGTAGGTAAGCCTCCCAGAGGAGCCCTCAGAACATTGCTACAAGAAAAGAAAGCATATCATCAACACAGATCCTGCTTATCTGTATCCTCTTCTTCTGCACCAAAGGCTTATTTGGTTCCTTCTCCTCATCGATATTCCAAATTGGCCCAAAGGAAACAATTGTGCTGTTGTGTCATTCACTGATGCTATAAGGACATGATGAAATTATGGAAAGACCAATGCACTTATAGTCAGAAAACAGCTCTTAGTCATATGACAAACCTGGATGTTCAAGCTTGTGGAGAGGTAGCATGAAGGAATGGATGGAAAGCCTATACATAGTTAAGATCTGAATTCAAGAACTGCCTCTGATGAATTTTCTCCATCTGACCATTTGTAAGACATTTTATCATACTGTGCTAACATACAACTCTTAAGACAAGAGAGTCACCAGTCTCATGTATGTGAAGTGAATTTCCGTCATCAGGAGTTCCCAAGGTTCATGAAACCACAGGATCACAGAAAAACAAATAAGTAGAAAACTGTGCGATCACTAAGTTAACTCAGCTTCATCTGGAAAATGGGGAGAATAACATTTGAAATAGTCACCCTACACCTGTTGACAAGAAAGCATATTGCAATTATTACAGTGGGCTATAAACAGATGTTGTTATTGGCAGAATACAGAACGGTTGCATCACACTCAAATAGCAACTAGTGCCACTAAATGGTACGGAAGACTGTGGCCGCATACAGACTTAAAAAAGTGTCCATTGACATCATCTATGTTCTATTGCATTTTTACTTATTTTGTAAAGGATTTTCCAATTACATTTTAACTTAGTTCCTGTCCCACTCAGAAGTGCTGCTGCAGTAGGCAGCATGCCTGTTTGAAACCTCTGTTTAAATCCTGCTTTCTCTTTAAATCTTCAAGGTCAAAGTCATCTTAGAAATGATAATGCAACAGCTTCTAAAACAGCATCATTTGCTTTTGTTACTTCTGTAGGTCTTCTCACTTTCCATGGTTACTCTGATAATCTCGAAAAAATAAATTCCAAAGTGAAGCAATCTTATATTAAAGAGGTGAAGCAGGATAGTCTCTGAACATGAGTGGCTTTACTGAGAGCTAGAACTCAATTAAAAAAAAATAAATAAAAACAAATCCAGTGGTGGCTCATCTTGGTTGATTATTTTTGAAGCCTATAATAGAAAAGAAAAAAGAAGAAGCAAAGGAGTTAGACTATGCAAATATTCAATTTGTTTACTTCTTGTCACAAAGTTTATCCCTCAACAAATAAGGAAAGCCAGGCATTCTTAATCTGAAGTTTTATCAGCTGTTTGGAAGATCCAGTAAAGCTTCTATGGCCTCTTCCACATAGCAGAGGGAGGGAGACTCAAAAGAGGGTTTGCAGAAGGAGAGAGGGAGATTTGACTTGTCTAGACAGAGCCTGTCTTGGCCTGGAACAAGGGTAAGTGAACATCCACTTTTGATAAAGGTAAGCTGGACATCCACTTTTGTGGGTCAGCAAACTACTGGTCAAGAACCAAGTCCAGTCCGATGGCCAGCTTTTATATGGTCTATAATGCAGAAATATTTTTTTTACATTTTAAATAAAATTTAAAAATTATTTAAGAAACTTAAAATCATTCTTAGTTCCCTATACAAAAGGCAGAAATACCAAAGCAGACAATGGGTGACAGTTGACCCCCACCCAGAGTTTACAGAACCTTTTTTAGGTGATAAACTTCTAAATGAATGGATTTTAAAAAAAAAAATTAAAAATGGAAAAAAATTTAAAAAAAAAAAGAAAAAAAAAAGTCTGGTCACTTACCATATAGGCAAAGGGGATAAAGAAATCTCTCTTTAAAGAAAAACCTCAGGTCAGAAACCAATTATCCAATACCTGAAGGATTAGGACAGAATAGGTCCATAAAAGCAAAGTCTGGCCTACTTCCTAGGCCACAAACACAAACTCCATGTGTGAAGTGTTCTATCTCCCAACTTCTGACTCTTAGCATCTCTGACTTCTTTTAAGGGTCTGTTTTTTTTCTTTAAATAATATTTTATTTTTCTCCAATTACGTGTTAAAACATGCCACTTTCTTCAGAAGGTCTTTGCTAGAGTCCCTGGACGCTAAGAGAACTCCTTTAATGTTACCCTACTTTGATTCTATGCTTCTCTTATATTTTCTGATTTACATATGTCGTCTCTTCCATTCGAATATAAAGCCCTTGAGGGTAGAGTCTGTGATGTCTTTTTTATTGAAACTTCACACACTTACTAGCATATAGGAAGTGCTTAATAAATAATTGTTTATTGCTTACCAAGTTAACAAGCATTTATTTAGCACCTAATCTGTTCTCAGCATTTGGGCTACAGACTTAGAATTACCAAGACAAAACACAACAAAACAAAACAAAAAACCCTCTACTCTCAAGGAGTTAACATTCTAATGGGGAAACAAGAGAGAAATATGTATTTTTTTAAAAGTTATATACAAGATTATATATATGTATGTATGTATGTATGTATGTATGTATGTATGTATGTATAAATCAGAGCTAATTTTAAGAGAAAGTCCCTAGGAAGAATGAGAAAGGCTTTTAATAAAAGGTGGCAGCTTGACTGAGACTTAAAGGAAACCAGAGAAACCAGGAGGTAAAATGCAAAGGAAGAAAGTTCCAAGCATGGGGGACAGACAGTGAAAATGCTTAGTCAGAAGCTGTGTTGTTTTCCAAGAATAGCAAGGCCAGTTTCACTAGATCACAGGGTATGGGAGTGGTGAATAAGGTTTAAGAAGACTGGAAAGGCTGAAAAGAGGAAGGTTATGAAGGGCTTCAAAAGCCAACCAGAAGATCTTATGCTTGACATTAGAGGTAATGTAGAGTATTTCAAAGGAGGGTTGGGGAATGATACGATCTTTCCTGTACTTTGAAAATACCTATTTGATACCTGAGTGGAGGATAGACTGGAGTGCATAGTGAAGAGGCAGGAAGACAAAAAATTAAGCTACTGTAATAGCCCAAGCATGAGATGATGAGGACCTTGACCTTGATTATGGCATTGTCAGGGAAGAAAAATCAGAAATACGCGAGGGATGTTATGAATGTGGAAACAACAGACTTAGAAACTGATTAAATATGGAGGAAGGGGATAAAAGAGAATGAAGAGTTGGAGATAACACCAAGGTTTTAAGCTTGGATAATTGGGAATACTATGGTTCCCTCAACAATAATAGAGAAGTAAGGAAGAAGGGGGATAAGATAATAAATTTCTTATTGGACATGCTAAGCTTAATGTCTGTAGGACATCAAGTATATTTAACTTTTTTATCATCTGTCAAGAAAACAAAGGTTTGTAAAATGAAACTTTGTGCTGACTTCAGAAAATGGGAAGAGAATTTTCTTTAGCTGTCCTGTGCACAAAGATCCAGAACTTAGGCAAATTTATCTGCATTATAGTTCAGCACCATTATACATTAAATAGAATTTTTGGTCGATTCTGGGAACCTAAGCCCAAATAATATTTTTTCTATGAGAAAATGAATTCCAAGTCCCAAACCATTGACTTAAAATGTAATTTTTTTTTTAAATAGGGAAAACAAACCTTTTTGAAATTTTTGAAAGCTTATAGCAGAGCTCAATAACCCTGCAGGAGCCATTGCCGGGTGACCAAGGGAGTGTTATTGCTATTACAGACTGTAAGTTTCTAAGAAGTAGAGAGAAAACTCATGGAGCCCTTCAAGGACTGAAATCTTCCTCATACATTTTCCCTCTTCAGTAGAGCAAACATAAGAGGTCACACACAGAGTGACAAAGCAAGGTGACAGACTGCTTAAGATGTTGGAACTGCAGCATTGTGGAATTAGTGCCAATTGAATGAGATGGAAAAATTGGCCTGAAGATTTCCTGCAACTTCCAAAGTACAAAAGGAGAATGAAGGGCCTCCATGGCACTCTCTCAACATTAGACTAGTGGTCTTTATTAAGATAACCTATGGGTTTCTAAGGCTTTGAAGCCTACAGAGTCTAACTTATCCAAAATAGAGATGGGTCCTTATATTTTTTGTACATTAGATAAAAGTTATTCTAGAAAGCATTAAGCCAGGTTAGTAACAAAATGGGCATCTAGGTGGCATACAGCTAGGCCTGGAGTCAGGAAGAGTCATTTTCTTAAGTTCAAATCTGACCTCAGACATTTATTAGCAATGTGACCTTGGGCAAGTCACTTAATCCTGTTTACCTCAATTCCTCATCTGTAAAGTGAGCAGGAAAAGGAAATGGTAAACCACTCCAGTATTTTTGCCACAAAAATCCCAAGTAGGGTCACAGAGAGTTGGATATGACTGAAAAGCAACTTAAAAGTGACAAGTTAGAGTTCAACTCAACTCAGAACAGTTATGAAGAATGTAGTACTACATATAAAAAGGAGATATTAAAAGTGGTGAGAGGCAGAAGTAGATGGGTTTATAGTTCTGACTCAACCTGGGATCATTGCAATTGCTGAGAATAGCTAATCTTTCATAGTTGACCACCCTTACAATATTGTTTTTAATGCGTACAATGTTCTCCTAGTTCTATTCACTTCACTTTGCAACGATTTGTTTAAGTCTTTCCAGGTTTTTCTGAAATCTGCCTACTCATCATTTCTTATAGTATAGTGATACACCATTATAATAATAAACCACAACTTTTTCAGCCATTCCTCACTTTATGGGCATTCCTTCATTTTCCAATTCTCTGCCACTACAAAAAGAATTGCTATAAACATTTTTGTACAGATAGATTCTTTCCTCCCCTTTTTCAAAATCTCTCTGGGATACAGACCTTGTAGTTGTATAGCTGGATCAAAATGTATGCATAGTTTTACAGGCCTTTGGTTGTAGTTCCAAATTGCTCTCCAGAATAGTTGGATCAGTTCACAATTCTACCAACAATGCATTAATATCCCAATTTTCCTATATCCCTTTAAATATTTATTATTTTCCTTTTCTGTCATATTTGTCAATCCAATAGGTATGAGGTGGTACCTCAGAGTTGTTTTAATTTGCATTTTTCCAATCAATAATAATTTAAAGCATTTTTCCATATGACTATAGGTATTTTGTCATCTGAAAATGACTTATTCATACCCTTTGACCATTTATCAATTGGTAAACTATCTTCTCACACATTTAAATTTATTCTCTATATATTTGAGAAATGAGGTCTTACTCAGAGACATTGACTGTAAAATTGTTTCCTAGCTTTCTGCTTTCCTTCTTATCTTGATTGTATGGGTTTTGTTTTTGCAAAAAAACTTTTTAATTTAATGTAATCAAAATTGTTTATTTTACATTTAATCGATTTTATAGTAATACTCTCTATCTCTTATTTAGTCATAAATTCTTACCTTCTCCATAGATTTGACAGGCAAACTATCCCTTGCTCTCTTAAGGATTCATTCTTTATGCTTAAATCATGTACCCATTTTGATCTTATTTTGGTGTAAGATGTTGGTCCATTCCTAGTTTCTGCCATACTGCTTTCCAGTTTTTTTCAACAGTTTTTTTGTCAAATAATAAGTTTTTGTCCCAAAGGCTGTGGGAAATCACAAATCTTTGAAATATTGACATAAGTGTGAATCACTTTGTTGGTTATTAATTCATTCATTTGTTCATTAATTTATTTTTGTTTGTTTAGGTATTGGAATTCCCTATCTCACCCAGACTGGATTTGCAGTGGCCAGTCAAGGCTGGATTCCCTCTACTAATGAATGTGGGAGCTTTGACTTGGTCTGTTTCTGACCAGAATCAGTTTGTCCATTCTTAGTTATCCTGGTGTCCCTTCATACCCCATTGAACACCCAAATAGCTTAGCCCTTCAGAGCTGGGAACTCCTGAATTCAAGCAATCTTTTATCCTCAACCTTCCTGGAGCAGAGATTAGATGTGTACCCTACCATACTCTGCCACTTTGTTGGTTATTAGGAATAATAGGTGTAACAAGGCAAGTGAATAAAGAAGAGTAATTGGAGAAGAAGAGCTGAAATTGACCATGGAAAATTTCAAAGACCCAGTGTGTAAGTTAGTCATTTAAGAAAGAGAAAGGTTTAAACAGCTTAAAATGTGGAAAGAATGCGCTATAAACATGGCAAGAGGATTGTGTGAATGAAAAGAGGCTGTATATAACCATATGTCGTATCCATAGAGTAGAACAACATAAAATACATGACAAAGAATAGCAAGAAATAGGAGCCCAGAAGGTCTTTATTTGCAAGTACAACCAGAATCCTCAAATATATGTGATACCATGGCCAAAATCAAGTCCTCTTACCATTGGGTCAGCTAGATTTGGAGATTCTGAGGAACATTTTCAAGAAGACTTCTTTTATAGTTTGTTAATTGGGAAATAAAGAGTTCTCCAGGCTCCCCCAGGGGCAAGGCCTACTTGGCCTCTCTACCCTCTCCAGATGGCATGGTGTGCTCAAAGATTTGGGTAGCTAATCTTACACAATAACCTCTCCTAATAGGAGTTTCATAATGGCACCTCTGACACTCCTTTAGCAGCAGTAGCACTGCCAAGGCCTGCTGTAATAAATGTGGATGATTTAATAGCTAATTCTCCCAGAAATATTACTCTGTTCTTTGCCTTCCCACCAAACCTTTTCACTGTCTGGCAGTTCATCTTCCAATACTTTCACCCTTATCTTTTCCCTAATCTCCTTTTACCTTAAGAATTACTGTCCCTGTATCAGACTTTAAACCATATTATAGGGTGAGAGCATTGTTGAAGTATAAAATGGATAATTTTGATTATTTTAAATTAAAATTTTCTTGTAGTAATAAAATCTATGCAAAGAAGAGTAGGAGGAATGCGGAAAATTGGGGGGGGGGATCTTTCATCGATAATTTCTCAGATAGAAAGGGATTGGGTTGGAATATTGCTGTGGTATAAGAAATAATGAGCTGGTTGATTTAGAAAAACATGGAAAGACTTCAGTTTATGAAAGAAGATTCTATACATCTTCAGAGAAACAGATGACAATTAGAAATAAGTATAATATGGTCTTACATATATGTGTACAAGTATATATGTGTATGTTTATAGATACCGATGTATATCTATTAAATGTATGTGAATGTGTGTGCATGTGTGTTTGCACTTAATGGTAACCTTCTTTAGGGTAGGGTGTAGGGAGGGGGAAAAAAATAAAAAGTGCACAACAGAGAACAAAAGAAAGCCTACAAGGAAGAAAAGTGGTACAGCTTTGAAAACAATATATAGTATTTATTACATAGGTGTTCTTGAAATGGAAATTTATTGCTTTATCTTGAATCCTCTCATGTTCTGCTATGTATATGGCACTTTTTTCCCCTAATTTTGTACTTAAATTTAAAATAAATTTTAAAACTTTAAAAAAATAATATTTAAATATTTCAAGTTTTAGCATAAAAAGAACATCTTTGGAGATAAGAGAAATCCAACAATTTGATTTTAAAACTCATCTTGCATGTTTTCCTTCTCACTTTGCGAAAGAAAAATGATAAAAAATAAATAAATACAATGATACAAGAAAAAGAATTTCTGGCCCATTAAGTTAAGTAACACTGTAGTCATTATTCAGTCAGGGAATTTGAAAAGAAACATATATTTCCTACGTCCCTACTGTGTGCCAGCTATTGTGCTAGGTTCTGGGGATTTATTTTTTAACTAGACCTAGAATGTAAAATAGAAAATTCCTGTAAAAGGAAACTTCCTCCATGAATGCAGAGTTTTCTGTAACTTCTTATCTTAGAGATCTGAGAGGTAGAAGGTGGGGAGGAATGAGGAACCAACATAGTGAATGGAACACTAGCCTTGTTGTTAGGAAAACCTAAGTTCAAATTCTTCTTTAAACATGAGTTAGTTGTTTGACCCTGAAAAAATCACTTTTCTGTGCCTCAGTTTTCTCAACAAGTTAAATGAGGTAGTTGGGCTCCATCTGCTCTAATAGCCCTTGAAGTTCTATGTCTATGATTTTATACATGACTTGCCAGACCCACAGTCAGTAGCCATTGTCAGAGGTGGAGCTTTTTTGGACAGGTTCTGTGTACAAAAAGACATAAACAAAGCAGTTCTTTATGGCTTCTATATTCCTGAGATGAGGAAAGGATTTATATTCAAGTATAATATAATATCATTGAGACCAGGGGCTATGTTTGCTTTGTATCTCTAGTATCTGACTCAGAGACAGTTAATAAAAGCAGGTTTGATTGCTAATAACATCATCACAAATGCATATAATGCACAATGGTCTGTGAAGGCAGATATCAGGGTGGCACAGGGGAAAGAGTATTACCTCTTGAGTCAGAGAACAGAGGTTCAAATCTCACCTGTCACTGACTCTGAAAGCTCTGTGACCATGGATATCACCTTCCCCAGGCCTCAAGTTCCCGATCCATAAAACAGGGGGCTTAAACTCAACAGTCTCTGAGATCTCAGCATGTATGAATTTGGCAATGGAACAGACAGGAGAACCGGAAAGGATTCATGGAAGAGGTAACATCTGAACTGAGCTTGATAGGAAGACAAGAATTCTAAGAATCCAAGAGAGAATACACTACATTCCAGGCACAGAATACATGGGGCCTTAAGATAAAAGGAAGATGCACTTTGCCACAATGGATTAGAACATTGGTTCCCAAACACAGGGCAAATTTCAATTACATGGACTATATTTTCCTGTAGTCCTCCAGTGGCCTTTAAACAATTGCTGTCCTCCCTCTAAAATAGATGCTGTCTGCTGTAATACCCTTGGCTATTTAAAAGACTTCACATTTTAAGCAGGCTTTAAATGTTCATCACTTTCACTGCTGGAGCACAGATTTAAAGCACCTCTTACTGAAGAACTTTCAGTCCCAAAAGTTTCTCATCATGTTTCATTGTATTTGATGAGATGCTACAATAAATGTTTGTATGGAGGGAAGAGATTATCCTTCAACTGACCTCAAAGCATTTTGTATTCCTTATATACGCTTAGAGTTCACTTTGTCACGTCTATTTGTGTACCTATCTAATTGTGCCTTATTAGATTGCATCCTCCTCAAGGCAGGGGCCATGCCACATTGTCATACCTACCACAATATATAGAACAAAAAGGAAACTTAATAAATGCCTGATGAATGAAACCAATATTTCAGAATGTCTTTTATTGATCAGTCAACAAGCATTTTTAAGTGTTAACTATGTTCTAAATGTTGTAGTAAGTCAACCAATGAACATGTATTAAATGCCTACTATAAGGTAGGCATTATGCTAAGTACTGTGGATACAAAAATACAATTATAAAAAATATCATAGAAAGAGAAGCAAAAGATGGTCCCTGTCCTCAAGAAGCTTATAATCTAATGGGAGAGACAACATGCAAGAAAATATATACATAAAGAACAACTTTGAGAGCATAAGTCATTTTGACTACTATAAATGCCCAAATTACCTACAAAGGACATATGGAGAAAGATGCTGTCTGCATCAAGAGAAAGAACGGACAAGCAGATGTATGTACAGAATGATTTTACACATATATACATATTTGTGTCTCATGGTAGCCATCTCTATGGCAGAGGAGGGGGGGAGGAAAAACAATTACATGATATTCTGTATTTAAAAAGATAGCAAGTTGTGTGTAAAAGATTTGCAGTTTCATGGGCAATCATCCTTTTCTTCTCCTATTGTATTATATTATACTATATTATACATATTATGCTATGGTGTTATATTATTTTATTATATGGTGTTCTTGAAATCCTTGTTTTATTCTATAAATTAAACATTAAATAAATAAAAATTGGAAAAAAGAAAACATAGACAAAGCAAGTTATATACAGGAAAAATAGAAACTAATTTACAGAGAGAAGGCAATACATTTAAAGGGGGTTGGGGAAGGCTTCCTGTACATGGTGGGATTTTAGTTGGCACTTAAAAGAACACAGGGAGTCGGTAGTTAGAGCAGAGGAGTGGGACAGCCATGGGAGACAGTCAGAGAAAAGGCCTGGAACCAAAAGATGGAGTGTCTTATTGGTAGAATAACCAGGAGGTGAGTGTCACTGGACCAAAGAGTACATATGGGAGAGAAAGGCATAAGAAGACTGGAAAAGTAGAATGAGGCTGGTTTATGAAGGACTCTGAATGCCAAATAGAGCATCTGCTCCTGGAGGCAATAGGGAGCCAATGGAGTTTATCGAACAGAGGTAATAATTGCTGAAAATACAACAACAATAACAACAACCATACATGAAAACAGAACCTGCCTTCAAGGGGCTTATATTCCAACATCTGTAATTCTTGCCTTTCTTCTTATATAGTTTCCTGTTTTTCTTTCTAATTTTCATTGATTTAATTTAGAAAGTCCTAGCTTTCAAAGACATCCCCTTCAAAGAAACTAGAATCTTAGAGCTCCTTAATTGTATTTTAGATTTCTTCTGCTCACAGTTCCTTTAATGTTTTCAGAAAGGGCCAGATAGTCAGAAATAGAAGGTAAAACCTTTTCATCATTCTCTGAACTATAACAGTATAAACTTTTTTAAAGCTATCTGATTGTAACCAACTATTTAAAGTATCATCTGGTGGCCAAGCTTTTGGTGATGAGACACATCACAGAATCTCAGCATTTTGTGTGGTCCAGCTCCTACTAGAAACCAAAAAGTGTTTATATAGCCTTTGTTTGAAAACTTTCAATTCTGGACATAGCTTGACTAGTCCTGCAAGTTGATTCTATACTCAAAAGCCTAGCCTGACCTGAAGAAATTGTGTCACTACTGGTCTTAACCTTTGAGAAACCAGAATCAACTACAAACTATAGTGTAGTATCTGAGGTTCCTAATATGTTATAAGCATTGTGCCAGACACTGGGGAGACAAAATTAAAATAGTCATTGAATCATGGAGCTTACTGTCTAGTCAAGGGAGACAAAAGTTACAGAAAGACAGAGGGAGAAGGAGGAGGAGAGGAGATGAGAAGAAGAGGAGAGAGGGACAGGGGGAGAACGAGAGAGAGAGAGAGAGAGAAGAGAGAGAATATAGTAAATAGATAAAGATATAGAAATAGAGATAGATGTCATAGATATAGATATGTGCAAATTGATACAAAATAAGTACAAGGCAATTTTGAGGGAGCACTGGAAGATTGGGGGATCAGTAGAGCTTTTATGAAGGAAAAGCTTTATTAAAATATGATTTGAGTGTTGGCAGATCCTTTCATTTCAATCTAACTACTTCACAAATGTAATCTATTCTTGATTATAGCAGACTGTTTCCTTTCTTTCACCTTAAGGTGCTTACAAATATTGGTTGATATGGGAGTTATCTAAGAGGGGAAAAAACAAACAGGTACAGTCGTTACAAAACTATAGAGAGATATATATGAAGATACATATATGTAGGTATATCTTTAATATATACATATGTATATATGCATACACAAAATAAATATGGATAAATGCATACATGAAAATACTTATATACACACATATATATGTGTATATTCATATGTGTGCATACACATACATATCCCCATACATATATATATACACAAACACATAGACACACAACACATATGTGTCTGTATGCATACACATATATATGTGTCTATGTGTGTATATATGTATGTGTATATATGTATATATGTGTGTGTGTGTATATATATAGATATAGATGAAAAACTTCACAAAAGGTGAAATTTTATATATATATATATGTGTATATTCATATATGTGCATACACATACATATCCCTATACATATACATACACACAAACACATAGACACATAACACATATGTGTCTGTATGCATATACGTATATGTGTGTCTATGTGTGTATATATATGTATGTGTATATGTGTATATGTATGTGTGTGTGTGTGTGTATATATATATAGATGAAAAACTTCACAAAAGGTGAAATTTGATATATTATATATATTATTATATATTATATTATATTATGTTATATTATATTATATTATATATATAAAATTTCACCTTTTGTGAAGTTTTTCATCTTGCTTCCTAGATCACTGTTCAAGTTTTATACTTCAGTCATGAAAATATATTGGTTCTTTTACCTTGCAGTCCATTAAGGGAATTTGCTTTTTTACTTAAGCATGGTCTCCCCTCAGTGTCTCCAGTAAATCTCTATCTCATCTAAGGTAAAACACTGCATGATAGTAAATCATGACAACAATATTAATGCCTTTTATTATATTGTACTTTCCAGCAGTACAACAGGACTGGTTGTCATTAGGACAAAGATTTCTGTGGATTCTCACATTTTATTCCCCCTGATTTTTTTTTTCTTTAATTTATATCCACAAATACTTCAAAAGGTACCCTCTTAGAGCAAGTGCTGGCATTGGACCCTGGAATATTGATCTTGAGTGCTCTGATTCACTCTATAGACAGGATGTTCTCTGCATTCTGTGATCACATAGCATGGAGTTGACTGAGGCAGTCAGCATCTTGGGTCAGCAGCTACAGAGGCCATATAAAGTGTTTCATGATAATTTACTGGGAGTTTAAATCATTTCATTTCTGTACCTTGGTTTCTCCATTTACAAATTGGACTCAGGGCTTTTGGGTACATCTCCATGATGAAGTGTTCTCTATATCAGCTTTGCAGGGAGCTTTCAAAACTCATGAGGCTTACAGAAAATGAAAAAAAATCACAAGTTACATCAGCCCCACCCTCCTTGCAATCCCTACTACCTTCTAAAATACAGACACATGGCCCCAACTCAGCACTTCTCAATCTTCCACAGAATCCTGATGTTCCGTGATATGTGAATAAACTATCTCTTAAAAAAAGCACAGGACCCTTACAATGCCCACAACCTAGCCCAGTGCCCTGAAACGTAATAGTGACTTAATAATACCTAACATTTATTGTTGTTCAGTTGGTTTTTCGGTCATGCCTGACTCTGTGTGACCTCATCTGGGGTTTTCCTGGTAAAGATACTAGAATAGTTTGTCATTTCCTTCTCCAGATCATTTTACTAATGAGGAAACTGAATTAAATGGGGTTAGTGACTTGCACAGGGTCACACAGCTATTAAGTATCTGAAGTTAGATTTGAACTCAGGAAGATGAGTCTTCCTGACTCCAGGTCTATGGAGCTCTATGATCTATGGCTCCACCTAGTGACTAACATATATATATATATATATATATATATATATATATAATTTTAAAGCTTGCAAAGCACTTTACAAACACCTCATTATCACTTTACAAATATAGCCTTATAACTATGACATAGGTGCTATTATTATCTCCATTTGTTTTTTTTGCATACCAGGAAACTAAGGCTAAAGGTTAGTGACTTGCTTGGGGTCATATCGATAGCAAATTTCTGAGTGGGATTCAGACTTAGAACTTCTTGAAACCAAGTCCTGCTGCCCCCCTGACACCCCGCCCCCCCCCCCCCACTCCTCAGGCACTATGTTCCCTAGCTGCTTGTTGATTTGTTAATATTAGCACTCTTTTCACCCCTAATATTGAATGCAAAGTTACATCAGATTCCTCGTTATTTTACTCGTGTGGCAAAACAGCAATTTGTTATAGTAGAGTGTTGATCTAAGAGTCAGAAAGAGCTAAGTTCAAGACCCATCTCTGAGAGACATATGACCCTGGCAAGTCATAGCTTATTGTCCCTGGCAACAACTTCAGACTGTAAGTTTCTGTTCTGCATTAATAATGGGTATTTCCTCACAGGGAATTCCCTATGTGTATGAAATCATAGGTCTGAAGAAAAATAAAGTATTTCTGAAGTGTGGCAGACATTCAGAGACAATCTTTCCTCCAAAATGTCCCCAAAGTCTCCTTTCTTCCATGAATATGTCATAGCCCTAGAGAATCTTAGATCAAGATTTCTGGGTTCTATTAATGTACTTTATCCCTATAAAATGTAATATGAACAAAAAGATGCCACGTGGCATAGTAGAGAGGTTGTCAGAAGTGAAACCAGAATTTCCAGATTCAAACAAAATAATTTTTGTAAAGCATTTAGAATAGTGCCTGGCACACAGAAGGCATTTCCTAAAGGTTTCTTCCTTTCCCGGTATCTTTCCCTCTCTCTCTCTCTCTCTCTCTCTCTCTCTCTCTCTCTCTCTCTCTTTCCCTGTCTCTCTCTCTCTCTCTCTCTCTCTCTCTCTCTCTCTCTCTCCCTCAGAACTGGTCATTGTATACAAATGTGAGAGAAATGAGAAATGACTATCAACAACCAATGATTTGGGGAGATATAGACTTTCTCCCTTTTTCTAAAATCCTTATTTCAAAACTCAGTTCTGGAAGGCTAAATTAACTCTCCCCTCAATAGTTATCAGATACCACCTGACCTTACAAGGAATTTAATCTAAGGTGGTGTATCAGCAATGCAGTATTCACAATGCCTACAGTAACTATAAATATGCTGATATAGTTATTAATCACAAAATGGAACAGGCTCTCTACATAAGAAATATAGATAGTGCATTCATTTAAATACCAGAAGACTGAGTCCCAAAACCAGAAAGTCAAAGCCAACCCAGTAGTGATGAAGTTGGCACATGTGGTCAGAGTAG
>CM053586.1:54837548-54870332 GCA_028646515.1 Pseudochirops corinnae
ACAAATGGAGAGAGAGAGTGGGGGAGTGAAAGGTAAATATAGATGTATATCTATCTCCTTATCCATCTCTCTTTATCTTGTTTTTTACATAGTGGTTTGCATGTTGCTCCCCTCCTCCACCTAGAATGTAAACTTCCTGAAGGCAGCATCTGTGCTTTTAACTCTCTTTGTATCTTCAAGTGTTAGGACTGGGCTAGGCACATAGGAAGCAAGTCCTTGATAAATCCTCTTTAACTGACTAAATATTGAAACATAAATAACAACAAAATGGAAAACAAAGCGTTCACAGAAACTTTCAAGTGACTAGAATACTAGTAAATACAACCCATTCGCTCTTTTAATAAAGGGACAGAGGACACTACTCCTACTATCAAGGTATATTGTGCATAATTTACTTTTAAGTTATAGGCCAGTATTGCAACAGGAAACAGCTTTACCTTGATCAGAAACTCAGAGAAGGGGGATACACCCTCCCCAAAGAGAAAATCAATGGCCATAAGAGCAAGATTATTCCATCCTCCATGTTTTTTGAAGTCAGTCAAATCTAAACCCCTCAAATTTTCTCCTTTGATGACTGAGATAATATCAAACATCTGGAAGACTGAAGACACCAGTATAAATGTGATTTGTAACCCCTCTCGCCTTAGTTTCTAAAATAATACTCATTTATATAATAGTTTTAAGGACTTCCAATAACTCTCCATATATTCTCATTTGAACCTCAAAACAATCCAAAGAGTAGGTTCCATTATCATTCCAATTATATAATAAGAAAACTCAGATGTGACATGATCTGCTAAAGTTCATACAACTATTAAATGTTTGAGGCAGAATCAGAAATTAGAATCCTTACAGGTATTGTAGGCTTACTTGCTCCAAGGCCCTCATAATAAGTTATACTTTATCTAGGATTTTGAAAGAAAAGGCAATATCAGAGTGTGTTGATCCTAGAATCCAGAAGTTTTGGCTTAAAACAATAACAGCTAGTATTTAAATACTGCTTTAAGGTTTTCAAAGAAATAAATATGTTAATTTATTTGATACCATCACTGACCCTAGCTGTGTCACCATTTTTTGTCTAGTTACTTTCACTCACTTCTGATTTTTGTGACCCATTTTGGGGTTTTCCTGTCAGAGATATTAGAGCTGTTTGTCATTTCCCTCTCCAGCTCATTTCATAAATGAAGAAACTGAGGCAAACAGCATTAAGTGACTTACCCAGGGTCAAACAAATAGTAACTGTCTGAGGCTGTTTGTGAATTCAGGTCTTTTTGACTCCAGGCCTACTACTCTATCTACTATGCCATTTATCTACCCTTACTGTGAAATCATGGGCAGAAATAATAATGATAATAGTAATAATAGTGACAAAAATAATAATGACAACATTTATATAGAAGTTTAAGGTTTACAACCTTTCTTACCCTCAGTTTCTGCATTGGGAATAATAACACCTATAAGGATCCACCTGACAGTATTGTTGTGAAGATCCAGAAAACGTAGACATTTTGCAAATCTTAAAGTGCTGTGTAAGTGTTAGGAGGGAAAGGAGAAAGAATTCTTCAGATTTGAAAAATAGATTATTACTTGATACCTTCATTTTCCAAAAGCTTCATTTGTAGATGAAAGTTCTATTTTTTTTATAGTATCAACTCTTGCTTGACAGAGGTGAAAGTGATTTGAGGGCAATTTTAACAGATTCTTTTTACATGTATTTCTCCTGGTAGGTGCAACAAACTGTAAATATAAGCTGCCAATTATGTAAAACTTTTTGTTTATTTAGTATAAAGTTGAATTTTGAATTTTGAACAATGAATGGTTAACATTTTGAAACCTGAAAGAATTTAATAAAGTTGAGATGTTAGGGTCAAATTTAGTGATCAGAAAGTTTTATCTTTACCTTTTGAGTCCAGAAGGGAGAAGAAAATTCAATTAAACATTTTGTTCATTGACTTTTTTAATATACATAATTGTGGATTGCACTCTGAACATAGACATAAAAGGCACAGTGGGACAGGAAAATACTCATAAATTAATAAAATGAAAAAGCTTTTTTAAAGAACGTATGCCCTTTGCAGATGATCAGATGGTATACTTAGAGAAATCTAGAGAATCAACTAGAAAAAAACCAGTTGGAAAAATTTTCAACTTCAGCAAAATTGTAAGATATAAAATAAATCCACATAAATCATCAACATTACCAACAAAGTCCAGCAACAAGAGATACAAGGAGAAATTTCATTTAAGACAACTGTAGACAATATAAAATTCTTGGGAATCTATTTGCCAAGACAAATGCTAAAACTATATGAACACCATTAGAATGTACTTTTCACACAAATAAGGACAGATCTAAACTGGGAAAATTGCTCATGAGTAGGCCCAGGCAATGTAATAAAAATTATAATTCTACCCAAATTAATTTACTTTTTCAGTGTGATACTGAAACAGCAAGTACCCTGGCATACCCAGGGTATACCTGCTAGCTCAGGTTCTTTGATCTGCTTTTCTAAAAGAAAGCAACTCAAAAAGGATTAACAATCTCACTTTAATGAAACATATATATCATTCACTTAGTTCAGGGGGAAAATTCAGCACCCTGAACTTCAAAGAATAGAAGCAGACAAAAAATACAGACAGAGAAAAATAACAGAATTCAACAGACCAACAGAAAGGGCTCCTAGTTGTCTGACTATTACATACACACCAGAGAGAAAAGCATCAACATCTGGGTTTTCAAAGCTGGGGGCTCAACAGCTACCCAGAGTCTCATCTGGTCAAATCACACAACTCTTCCCATAAGTGAACATCAAAGTAAAACTTGACCTCAAGTATATATACTCTTCTTCAAGATCAGAGTATATCACAACCTTTGTGACCCACTGCCTAATAGCAAAGTAACAAAAGGTGTGAGACTACCTGGAAAAACAAGCCTCCCCTAATCAAATTTTTCTTATTGGGCTCCAAGTGAAGCCCATTAAGGGGCAGGGAAAATCTTCCAATTCCTTTATCAAACTACCAAAATCTATTTTATAGAGCAAGAAAAAAAATTATAAAATTCAATTGGAAGAAAAAAGATATCAAGAATATCAATGAAAAAAAGATGCAAAGGAAGGTAGCCTCACAGTATCTGATCTCAAAATGTATTACAAAATGATAATCATCAAAACAATCTGGTACTGGCTAAGAAATAAAGTGGTGGATAATTGGTATACATTAAGTATATAACACACAATGGTAACCAACCATAGTAATCTACTGTTAATAAATTCAATGATCCAAGATTTTGAGACAAAAACTCACTATCTGATATAAAACTGGGAAGACTGGAAAGCAGTTTGGCAGAAAGTAGGTACAGACAAATATCTCATACCATATAACAAGATAAGGTCAAAATGGACATATGATTTAGATATAAAGGGTGACATAAATTAGGGGAGCAAGAAATATTTTGCCTATCAGATCTATGGCAATGGGAAGATTTTTGGATCAAATAAGAGATAGAGTATTACAGGATGTAAAATGGATAATTTTGACTACATGTACTTAAAAAGTTTTTCTACTAACAAGACCAATATAGCCAAGATTAGAAGGAAAGCAGAAAACTGGTGGGGGGAGGGAAATTTACAGCAAATCTCTCCCTTAAATATTTCATTTCTCAATGTAAAGGGAATGGAGTCAAATTTAAAATAATATGAGTCATTCCTCAATTGGGGATAAATGGTCAAAGGATATGAAAAAGACATTTTTCAGAAGAAGAAATCAAGGCAATCTATAGTCATATGAAAAATGCTCTAAATCTGTTGATTAGAGAAGTGCAAGTTAAAATAACTCTCAGGTATCACCTCACAACTATCAGATTAGCTAAGATGACAGAAAAGAAAAATGACAATTGTTGGAGGGGATATGGATAGGCACACTAATTCACTGTTAGTAGAGGTATGAACTGTTTCAACTATTCTGCAGAGTAATTTGGAACTATGCTCAAAGGGCTACAAAACTGCTTCCATTTCACCCAGCAATACCACTATGAGGTCTACATCCCAATGAGATCAAAGGAAAAGGAAAAGGACCTATATGTACACAAATATTTATGGCAGGTTTTGTGTGTGCGTGTGTCTGTGTGTGTGTGTGTGTGTGTGTGTGTGTGGTGGCAAAGATTTGGACACTGAGGGTATGCCCATCAATTGGGGAATGGCTGAACAAGTTGTGGTATATGGTTTTGATGGAATACAATTATGCTACAAGAAATGATGAAAAGGATGACTTTAGAAAAACCTGGGAAGACATATAAACTGATGCAAAGTGAAGTGGGCAGAACCAGGAGAACACTGTACACAGTAACAAAAATATTGTATGATGAACAACTGTGAATGACAGCTGTTCTGATCAATACAATGATTCAAGAAAATTCCTAAGGATTTTTGATGTAAAAGACCATCTACCTCCAGAAAAATAACTGACAGAGAATGAATGTAGATCAAAGTATACTTTTGTACTCTATTTTTCTTCTTGTTTTGATTGTATTTTCCTTTGCAACATGGCTAATATGAAAATATATTTTGCAGAACTTCGCATGTATAATCTATATCAAATTGTTTGCCTTAAAGGAGAGGAGGGGAGGGAAGAAGAGAATTTGAAATTCAAAACTAAAAAAAGAATATTTAAAATTATATATTTAATTCAGAAAAAATAATTTTTAAAAAATGAAAAAATACATTTCCTGGGGAAAACAATCCTTGATTTCAAGGACTTCATATTCTAACAGGAGAAATAACATTTATAGAAATAAGAACATTTATTTATGTACAAAATAAATACAAGGTTTTGTGTTTGGTTTTGGAGGGAAGGCACTAAGAAAGTCCATATAGAGAGTATAACCTTGAAGGATATAAGGAATTATAAGAGGAAGAGAGAGGTGAGGTAGGAACACATTCCATAAATGGAATAGTAAGAAAACTAGTTTGTGTGATGGTAGCCTAGAGATAGAAGGGACCCCAGATGCCATCTGGTCAAACCCCATATTGCATTCCCAAATCCAACTCCCTCACTCATCAGACTTCCACCACCCCTTAAAGCAACTAGCAATTTACTAGAATTCTTGGCCTTATAATTTTCCCAGGCCAAAGAAAACAACCTAATGGTCTAATGGTCTGGCATGATGAGAGCTTGTTCAGACAGACTGCTTTCAGGAACTGGGTCAATGCTGATTGCCATCACTTTGTTTGAACCAAGTTTGAGCTTCAATCTCATCAAATTTCACCCAGCTTTGACCTATTTTTTTTTTTCTATCTTCAGTGAGTGAAAAACCTCTTTGTAACCTTATTCTTTCACAAGGCGTCCTGGAGTTTTAATCCTTCTATTACTTCCTAGTTACTACTTATCTTTTAATATCTTCACCATGAACAGATGAGAATTAAATTCTGGTATATTTTAAAAAGAATAAAAAATAAGTCATTTGAAGTCTTTTAAAGACATGCATTAAGAAGGAATCTGAGATTTTAATTGTGTTTCCACTTGGGTATTTGTTCATTTCATTAACAAACATTTTTAGTGCTTGTTCTATGCCAGGATTGAAGCATTATTATATAATGGAGGAAAAGAAATCTAGATTCAAAGTCAGGAAGATGTATGTTCAAATGTTACCTATAATGCCTGTGTGACAGTGAGCAAATCACAACCTGATAGTTCCCCAGGAAATTCTCTAAGATTAAGTGGCAAAGCAAGTAACTACCCACTTTGGGAGGGGTTTTCTCACTCCCAGTTCTTAACACCAATGAAGTTCCAGGTTTGCACCATACAACAGCAACAGAAACCCAAAGTGTGCTGAACACTATGTTAGACATTGCACTGATTCTTGAATTAACTGAAGAACTTCTGCAATTAAGGAAGTCCTATGACAAGCATATGCGTACACACACATATACAAACACATTCTATAAACATGAGGATGTATCAAACTTGTGTTGCTTTCATCCACATTTATCCATGGGGCATCCTATTCATGGATTGGTAGAAAACAAAACTATATGCTTATTCCCAAATCCTCATAATTCCTACCCTGTATCCTCCCTCCTACCTCTCTCTTCCACCTTCCCACCTCTCCTTTGCTATAAACAGCCAGACCAAAAAGAAAAGTATTTCATCCCTCTACTTTGGGACTATTGCTTAATTCTTATTAGGGTAACCTGGATTTCTTATAGAATGTGAGGCCATGCTGATTTTTGTCACAAGCTCAGGAGTGGAACCTTTGAAGGAAATTATGTAAGAGAAGAGCTATTGAGTGTGTTCCAAACCCTTTATTAGAGAGTCTTGAATGTGGAGATGATCCAAGATCTAATCCAACTTCCCACCTGAATAAGGAATCCATTCCAAAACATCTTTCACAAGCGATTGCTCTTTTCCTGCTTGAATACTTAATCTGGAACTTACTACTTTATGAGAAAGTCTATTTCATTGGTGGGGAGCTTTTGTCTTTATTTTTTCTCTTATGTCACACAAAAATTCTCCTCCCTGCTAAGGTTCACTATGGCTGTATTCATGCCCTCTTGTAGCACACAGAACAAAACTTTGAGCCTTCCACATAATAGCCCTGCAGAATTTCCTTTGTACCCCAAGTTCTTTTAAATGGCCTCTATGTGAGACAATATTATTTCATCATATTTTAGTCACCTTTCTCAGGCTGTACTCCAGTTTATCCTTGCCCATATCTTAAAATGAGACACCCAGAAATGTTTTCTTATATCTGTGTTGGAGAAGTGCATTAAAATTGACCACAAAACATTTACCAAGTGTCTATCATGCCCAAGTTAAGACTGACCAAATCTGCTTGACATATTTTCTCTTCTTAATTAGTTGAGCAGGTGCTTCTCTAAGGAGTGCACCTGCTGTCTTGTAGCCAGAGTCCATACGATCAACTGATAACATAAGAGTAATGTGTCTACCCATTTAGCAGAACATCTGCTGAATAAGGAATAGTCAAGTTATGCTAGAAAATAGAGAGTACACATAGGAATGATATTAAATGAGGCTAAGAAAAAAAATTTGGACTGTGGAGTCTCAAAATTTAAGCTAAGTAAATTCCATTTTTCCTCAGTAATAGGGAAACACAGAAGGTTTTTGAGCAGAGTGAAAACTACCTCTGTTTCTTAGAAATAATCTTTTGGCATGAGATAATATGGTAGAAAGGAAGTCAGGAAGGCCTAAAATCCAAGCTCTGCACTTGACACACACTTGCTGTATGACCCTGAACAAATCGCTTAGTATTTCAGCACTCTAGGCAACTCTCTTATATTATGTACATTTCAGAGAATGTGCAAATCTTCACTGGTCGAGAGTTTCCTCAGTAAGGAGTTCTTCATATCATTGAAGTCATGTCCAGTCCCTATTCTTATTAACTTGGAAGCTGAGTGGCATGTGGATTGGGGAGACTAGAAACTGGAGGCAAGGAGCTTAACTGCAAAACTGGAGTGGTCCTATTGGTATTTGCTAGATAGAGCATTGGGCTTGCATCAGAAAATCCTGAGTTCGAATCCCACATTGAATACCCAGTAGTTGTGTTAACCTGGGCAAGTAAATTAACCTCTTTGTGCTTCAGTCTCCTCATTTGTAGATTGGAGATAATAATAGCACCTGCCTCTCGCAGAGTTGTTGTAAGGATACAATGAGATAATATTTGTATAGTGCTCTTTGTAATATAATAATTATAATAGATTTTATGTAATATTTATGAAACACTTGTAAAGATAATATTTACAAACCTCAAAGCACTCTATACATTCTAGCTATTATTGATAACACTCTTAATTAGGATGCTGGAAGTGGAAATGAAAAGCAAAGAATGGAAATAAATACTATGGAAGTGGAATATACTGACTTTGTAATTTATATATATGATAAAGAAGTGGAAAAAAAAAGATTATTCTGAAGTTGTAAATCTGAGAGACTTGAAATAGGGTTTTCAAAAGAAACACGGAAATTTGGAGGAAAGATGGGGGTGAAAAGTTGATGAGTTGATGAATTAAGTTTTAGAAAAGTTGTCTTTGAGGGACTCATGAGATATTCAGATGTTATTAATTGGTAATTTAATGTGTTGATGATTTAATTCAAAGGAGAGATTAGGGCTACTTACATAGTTTATATGGTATAGTTGTATAGTGGATAGAATAATGGAAACAGATTCAGAAATCCTCCATTCAAATACTGTCAAGACACTTCACTGTGTGACTGTGTCTGTCTCTTCTTCAACTTATCAATGTCCATTTCTTAAAATGAGGTATCCAGAGTGGTGTTTTTGAATCTATAAGATGTATACTAAAATCATCAACAATAAAATATTCATCAAACACTTACTATATACAAATGAAGACTGAACTATGTTTGGCTGTGAGTAAATTAACACAACTCAGCCTCTTTTTCCTTCTCTGTAAAATGGGGATAATAATAAAACTAACTTCAGAGGGTTGCTGTGAAACATAAGTTAATATGTGAAGTGACTGCAAATTTTTAAATGCTATATAATTTTAACTATTATGACTTGGGAAATTCCTGAAGAAAGCAATAACTAAATCCATGGAAGTCAGTGAAACTACCAATGAAGGAGAATACAGAAAATCAAAGAGGGTCTAATACAATCCTGAGGGATACCCACGTTGATAGAGAAATGAATTATTGGATATGTTAAGGCACACTCAAATAAATAGGAAGAAAAACAGGAGAGAACAGTGCCAAAGAAGCCAAGAGAACAAAATAGTAGGAAGAGAGGGTCAGCAGGCAGCAGGCTCCAAGAAGTTTTAAAACTTTCCAATAAAGCTTTAAACATTTCAATAAATGGGGAGAGAAGTTAAACAATTTGATCTACCTGGGCATTGTGATGGATAAGGCAGGCAACATGGTATAGCATAGTAGATAAGGGACTAGATTTGGAATTAGGAAGACCCAGGCTCAAATCTCTTCTCAGATGATAGTGGTTATATGTTCCTAGATATCGCATTTTACCTCTCTGGACTTCAGTTTCATCATCTATGAAATGAGGGGTTTGGCCTCAGTGATCTCTAAAGTCTCTTCCTGGTCTTAATCTGTGATTCTATGAATTTTAAAAGAATGATAAAGAGCCTTGAATCAGGACCAGGAAATGAACAGAGATCTGGAGAACATGTCCATCTGAGCCATTTTCATGATCTACACTTAGACATTCTTACAATTTTATACTGATGGCTGCATGAACTAGAAAAAATAAAAAAGGATGCCCAAATTAATTGTGCTACTGTTATTTCTTCTTTACCTACTATATGAATAAAAGGTTATTTCTTCTTTATCTACTTGTAATGCCATGCACCAGCAGATTCCCAAAAGAATGCTACTGTGAAGAGCTTTTAGAGTTCAGATTACAAAATATAGTGAACACTCTGCTTATTCCATTACAAATCAAGACAGATATTCAAAACATTACATCTTATCACAGAAAATGGCCACACACTTTTCACTACAGAGGCCACAATATTTAGAACAAGGAACAATAGAATAATCAAACTTCCACTCATGGGGCAACTCAATACTTAATCATTCAATCAATTCACAATAGAACACTCAAACTTCCACTCATGGGGCAACCATTAACTTACTCAGTCACTAATCTAGATTCACAATTACTAAATATCATTAATCACAAATATAATCGTTAGAAAACCACACAAACCCTCCACCCCTCGGTGTCCAGAAAACCTCAATTTCATCCAAGGGGAGGCCGTTTCTTCATCTTGACTCTGGGTCATCTCTCTGATTCCCTGGGACCCTCTCTGGGTCCCCTTCCATTGTCCCAGCTCCCTCCTGAATCTACCAAACAGTCACCTGGATTCAGAAGCAGACAGCTCCCAGGTCTTTGTCCAGTCCTCAGGGCAGTCCCTGGCACACACTGAAGTTCACATGGTCCAGCACATCTCAAACTCTTCAACATTTCTCTTGCCTGGAACTCAAGGATCAGCCAGGCCACGAACAAAGTCTTATCCTGGTCATGTTTCTTCAGTCCTCCAGCACTTCAGCTGGCCCTAGGACCCAGAAGGAATATTGGCCTTCCAGTCAGCCTTCCAGGCAAGCCTAGGCAAGCCCTCCTCAGCCTTCCAGGCAAGCCCTCCTCAGCTTTCCAGGCAAGCCCTCCTCAGCCTTCCAGGCAAGCCCTCCTCAGCCTTCCAGGCAAGCCCTCCTCAGCCTTCCAGGCAAGCCCTCCTCAGCCTTCCAGGCGGCCTTCACCAGATTCTGGTCTCAGGAAAACTCCATCTCAGTTCTCAGTCAGTTCTCAGCTTCCAGATGCTGGGAAAGAAACACTCACTCTCTCACACTCACTCTCACTCTCTTTCTCTCTCTCTCTCTCTCTCTCTCTCTCAGCTGGCTTCAGTCTCCACGATTCTCCTTTCACCAGGAGCAAAATTCCCATTCTGTCTCTGTCTCTCTGTCTCTCTCTCAGCCATCCTTGATTCTTCCTTCAACCACAGCAACATTCCAATTCTGTCTCTCTGTCTCTGGAATTCTTGCTTATATATACAACTCAGCCAATCCCCTTCTTCCACATCAACAGGGGCTCAGCCAATCCCCTTCTTCCACATCAACAGGGGAGTTGTTCATGCCTTCTCAACAGTGGGACAGAGTTTGCACCTTCCACACTTAGCCCCAAGGTACTAAGTGCTAAGTATCTGCTAAACTGATTACTATTACACTACTATATAAAGAAAAGGTAGGCACCTAGGTGGCACAGTGTTGTGCGTAAGTTCAAAGCTGACTTCAGACACTTACTAGCTATGTGAAGTTGGGCAACTCATTTAACTGCTGTTTTTCTTACTTTCCTCACCTGTAGTCAACCATTGATCTTCTAGGTCTCTTTTCTGAGTCTCTGCTTTATGTATTATCTACAGAAAGTTGAAAAAATCTCTAGCCAGATCCTCTCTGATGTGTAGGCTATCCTAAACTACTTTGATTCTTCTCCCCACCTTACCTCCCTCCCCCTACTGCCCAACTGATGTGTGTTCAGGGAATGCAAACTCATTTCAATATTAGTCTAAGCAAAACATAATTAAGGAGGTAAATCTACTGTAAATAAAACTATATAATGTATTCCAGTGCCAAGCAGAAAGGCTTTACACCAGATAATCCACCATGGCTTTCCACCAGATGTGCGGATAATCAAGAGTTGACTGTATTGGTCTTGATTTCCCAGACCTTTTTGTATTTTTTTCCCCCTACAATTCCAATTAGAGCTGGGCTTTTCTACTCTCTGCTTTCCTGAGGTTGAGCTGAATTTGGATGGAATGTAATGACCTGCAGCTGAACAACATTAACCTAAATGCACTTAATCTAAATTGTGATTTCATTCCTGAATTTTTAAGAGGAGCAAGCTCTTTACAGCAACCTCCCTGGAATTCTTTAGTTTACTCCTGAAGAACGATGAAGAATGTTCTTTAAATGTGAACTGTTTTACTGGTGGCCAGACCTAGTAAAAGAGTTTCATTTCCATTCCCTGTGACATGACTTTATCTAAAGATTTCAGGTAATATTTATAAAAAAATCTTAAAGAACAGATATCTTAAAATAGAGTTTGGATTAATATTCAAGAATAATTGAGTAATCAGGTCTCTTGGATCATTCCCCTCATTACTAGAGGAAACAAAGGGTCTTCAATCATTCACCCCCCCCTATCTTATTCCTTTCTTATTAGAGAAGTGTGAGTCATGGGGTCAACTGCTTCTTGTGGGAAGTCAATTCTGTTAACTACATATAAGTTTGGTTATCTTTCTTAATCCACTGTCCTAAAAAAAGCCTTTTTGTCCTCCACATAAAACCCACCTTTCTAAGAGACTGTTTAAAAGGTATTTGGAATAGAAAAATAATATTTCTTAGTATTTCTAGTGAAACTAAAATGCAGAGATTGCTTTTGTTTTTAATATGCTTCCACCCCATTAATTCAAAGGAACGTCTTACATTTGAAAACAAAGGTCATGTATGTATGGCTTTAAATATTTTAGAAATATTTTGCCTTGCTTCCTCATCTGTAAAATGAGGTAGAGAAGGAAATGGCAAACAGTTCTAGCATCTTTGCCAAGAAAACCCTAAAAAGGGGTTACAAAAGAGACAGACACAACTAAAAATGACTAGACAACAACAACAAAAATGCCAATGATATTCAATCAACCAATAAACATTTATTAAACATCTACTATGTGCCAGGCACTGTGCTAAGTGCTGGGGATACAAAAAGAGATACCAGACAGTCCCTGCCCTCAAAGAGCTTACTATCTAAACAGGGAGACAACATGCAAACAAATATATACAAAGCAAGCTATATATGTGATAAATAGGAAATAATTCACAGAGAAGAAACTCTAGAATTAAGAGGGGCTGGAAAAGAGTTGCTGTAGAAGGAGGAATTTTGGTTGGGACTTAAAGGATGACAAGGAGGCAAAGAGTCAAAATGGAGAATTCCAGGCATGGCAGACGGCCAGAGAAAATGTATGGAGTCAAGAGATGAAGTGTCTCATTTATGGAACAGGCTAGAGAACACTATCACTGGACTGAAGCATATGTGGAAGAGAGTAAACTGCAAGAAGACTGAAAAGATGGGAAGAGGCTAGATTCTGAAGGTCTTCTAATGCCAAGCAGACAATTTTGTATTTGTTCCTGGAGGCCATAGGAGGTCATTGTGGTTTATTGAGTAGGGTAGTCACATGATCAGATCTGGTTTTAGAAAAGCCCCATTAGCTGAATAGATAATGGACTGAAGTTGGTAGAGACTTGAGACAGGCAGATATATCAAGAGGCCTGAGCATGAGTGGTGGTGGTATCAGAGGAGAGAAGGATACATATATGAGAGATGTTTCAAAGATAAATTTGACAGGCCTTGGCAAGAGATTGGATAAGAAGTCCGGGATGACTTCTAGGTTGTAAACCTGATGGACTAGAAGGATGATGTTTCTCTATACAGGAATGGGGAGATTATGGATGGGGAAGGAAGGGTGGGAGTTAGGAAGAACAATAAATTCCATTTTGGACATATTGAGTTTAAGATATCTGCTAGACATCTAGCTTGAGTTACATAAATGAGATGCAATATTGGAGGTCTACAGAGAGTTTGGATTAGGTAGCTGGGAAGGAGAAAAAAATGCTTATTAATTGAAAAAAATAAAATGTAATTTTAAAAATATAATAAAAAACAATGTTGGGCAGGTTCTGCAAAACTTGAGTCAAAATGATTAAACAAGACTAATTTTTTTAAATTAGAAAGATACAACTCTTTTAGAGCACGAATAATTTTTGAAAGGAAAGTGTGTGTTTAAAAAATATATAGAAAAATGAGATTCCTTGATAATCTCTGAGCAGGAAGCCACCTGACTAGACATCTATTCTAGCTCTTAGAAGAACTAAAATCCTCTCTGCAACATACCTGAGAAGCTATTATCCATCTTCAGAGGATGCCTTCCAGGGAAAGGAAACAGACTTTCTCTGAACTCAGCCCAATTCATTGTGACCTTTGCATGGTTGAGATTCCATACCCATCCCTCATTAATATAATTACAAGGAATTAGCTATAGGTTGGTCACACTTTGACGTTTTCAAAATGTGAGCAGTGCTATTCACCTCCTGGCAAAAAAAGTGACAGCTACAAATTGCAAAATTAGACATTTGTTTGTGGACCAGAACAAGGAAATTTGTTTTGCTGGATTATGTGTACATATTTTATAATATTTTTCTTTCATTTCATGCACTTTTAAATTAAGAAAAACAGTGGGAAGACAAGAAAATAAATATTTTCAATTGCAAAAAAACTACCATTGTTAAAAAGTGTGAACAAAGTAGTTTACATCCTTTGATTCCTTTACAAGGCATGAAATCCTTTCTTTGGAATAAGGAGAGAAGAGTAAAATTGGCTAACCAAACAAGCTAGCCACAGCCACAACAGGCTTTAAGTAACTGAGGAATTTCAGTGGTTGGCTTAGCCTAACCTTGAAATGCTCAAGGGGCAGGAATTCCAGACTGGGGTTGGGGTACTAGGATATCCTTCTTGACTGTACAAGAGGGCAGCAAGGGAAAAGTAAAGCGATAAGCATTTCTTAAGCATTTCTCTACTATATGCCAGATACTATTCTAAGTGTTTTACATATTATTTGATTCTCACAATAATCCTGGGAGGTAGGTGATTATTATGATTCCCTTTTACAGTTGAGGAAACTGAATCAGACTGAGATTAAGTGACTTGCCCTAGAGTCACACTGCTGGTAAGTTTATGAAGCTGCATTGGAGGCTAGCAAATTTCAGATTCAAGCTCACCATTTATGCAGTGTGCCACCTAGCTGCTTATGAATGAGTCCAGAGGAGAAATTATTCCTCCTCCATCTCCCTCCCTCCCCCGATCACATTACTGGAGAGACTGGGTAAATGGTAGACAATACATACAGGGAATACCTGAAGGCCAAACACAGACCCAGAAAGATAGAAAAATTGAACATAAAAAGTAGGAAGCAGTTTAAAGGATGGTGAGCCCCTTGTAACAGAGAAGAATTATGGTTATGAGAGACAGTACAAGAATCCCAGCCCCTCAGGGTTTGTCCTAGAACTGTGAACAGAATAATAGTCATTGCTCTCTGGGAACCCAAACTGACAAGCTGAGTTGTGAGAGTAGGCCCAAAGGGGGCCCACACATTGCTGTGATTGTTATAGAGACTGTCTCCTCTCTAGAAAATAGATGGAATATTTTATTTTGGAATATTTTCTAGGTCTATTTTTTTAACTTAAGCACAAGACCTAGATAAGAACTGTCCTATTTAAAAACAGAAAGATTAAACCTGGAATAGTAGTTTTAGAAGAATAGAAAGGAGATAAAAATACTTTGCTACTGTTCCTAGGTATACCCACCCAGACCAAAGTAGGAACAGAGTGCTCTGGAGAAACCTAAAATTGTGGAAGAGAAGAAATATATTTGAAATAACGATTAGAATTTTTGCATTTTACATAGTTTTGAAGTGACAAAGTAACTCTGTGTGTGTGTGTCTGTCTGTCTGTCTGTCTTTGTCTCTGTTACTGTCTTTTTCCTCCCCTCCCTCTTCTCTCTCTTTTTTTCTCCCTTCTCTCCAGGTATCATTGTCCCCATTTTATCATTTAGGAATAGAACAGTAGAAGTATTTACCATAGGTGTTCTTGTCTCCTTTACACAGCTATGGAGAATATTTAAGGAGAGGAATGATGTCATCTTTTGTCTTATCTCACATTCATGGCTTACTGCCTTTGTACCTACTGGTTATATATAAATACTCATTATGTTGTATTGGCCTTGCTTATTGTCACAGTACATTTTAGAATCAAGATTTGAATTCAGGTCTCCCTGATTCCAAGTCAAACGCTTTTATCTTGTATGTCTTGCTACCTTCACAGGGTGGATTCAATCTCAGATTTCTTCTTATTTTTTCTATTTTATAATGTGTATTACAGAGGGATGATGTGAGGGGTTTGATGATCAGTTCCTCAATATTGAAATATTTCTTATCTTGGTTCTGCTTTCTGGACTTTGCCTCCATGTTTTGAGATCTTTATGCACCACACTGGGGCTTCTTTACCTGGAATATCCATCTGTATCTTGGAGCTTATCACTCAGCAATATTCTTATGCCATTCTAGCCACATTTTCCCTTTGACAAGTTCCTTCTAGGGCCTTCATCTTAAGAAGTGGCATAGGTCAATCAACCTTCATTCTTCTCCTAGCTCAGCTTCTGTCTTTCTGGTCTTCCTGGTTTCAAGTCCTATACTCTATCTAGACTATGTTGCCTTACATATAAATAAAGTATAGATATAAGTAAAAAATAGGCTTAGATATATCTCATTTTTATTTATAGATATAAATAAAGCATGTGATTGGGTGGCAGGGAGAGGGGCTAGTCATCAAGGTACACAGTGTGTCAGTCTATCTCCTTTCCTGTCCAGCGCCAGATATCCACTCAATTTGGCAGTGGGGACTTTGATCTTGCTTTCACAAGATGCATCGAGTTGGTGCTCTATCAATAAGTATAATAAGCATGGTTTTAGCACATCAAGATGTGCATTCTTAAAGAAGGAGAGGTTTCCTCAAAAGGGATGCATATAGTCAGAGTAAATTGCATTCTTCTGCAAATATATTACTTTATATGGAAAAAGAGTCCTTGAAGCAGTGAACAAGATCTACCACTGACTAGCCAGGGCTGAAGGATCTTGCTTCTACTTCGGAATATCTGTTTTACTTTATGAATCCTAAGCAACTGAATACTTTCTTCTGCCTCACACAATCTTCCTTCTAAGCTAATTTTATGCAATCCAATGAGTATTAATTGTTAGCCCTGTGCATGACACTGTGCTAGATGCTGGGAATATGGTAATTGAAAGAGTCTCTGACCTCAAGAGTCTTACACTCAATTGGGGGAGTAGAAGATGTTTAGCATGAGGTAAACCAAGACAGGAGAGAATATCAGCAACCGGATGGAACTGGGGAAGGCTCCAGAGAAGTAAGGGCAGTTGAACTGACTTTTGGTAAAAGATAATAATTTTGAAAGGAAGATTAGAGGAGAAAGTACATTTTAAGTAAAGGGAATAGTTTGTGTGAAGGCTTCAAAGAAGGAAGGAGATGGGACATTGTATTTAGGGGGAAAATAGCATGATCCTAAGATCATGGATTTAGAGATGGAAGGGAACTCAGAAATCATCTAGTCCAATCTCCACATGTTACAGATGAGGAAACTGAGGAGAGAGGTTAAGTAACTTGACAATGGTTATATAGGTAATTGTCAGAATTTGGAGCAAGGGCTCGTGGATCCCAAACAACTACTCTTTCCACTGTGCATCTGATTTAGCAGGAATATAAAAGTTTTGATGATGAATTATATGAAATCAAACTGGAAATATAAATAGGATCCAAATCAGGAAGAATTGTTTTAATCCCATTGGAAACTGGAACCAGCAGACATTTTTGAAAGGGCAATGACGTAGTCACAGTTTAGGGAAAGTATTTAACAGTTGGGTAAGAAAGGATCAATTATGGGAGAGACTGAGTGCAGGGAGACCAATTAGGGATGTCATTACGGTGTAGGTGATAGATTAAGAATGCCTGAAGTTAGATAGTGATTGCATGAGTAAAAAAAAAAATGGGGGAAATGTAAGAAATATTGTGAAAGCTGAATAAACAAGATTTGGAACTGGATGGGCTATAGAAAGCATGGAGGAAGAAAGAGTCAAATATGTGTCTTGCACATAGCAGGTAATGAATAAATTCTTACTAATGCCACTGAACCAAATGACTTCTAGACTACAAAACTCAGGGAATGGAAGAATGGTAGTGACAGAATTTAGGCAATTTGGACTAGAGATAGGTTTACTGGAGAAGATAATGAATTCTTTTTTTGGATATGTTGAAATGGAAATGCTTAGAGTACATCCAAAAGGAGGGAATGTGGAAAATAATTGGTGATGCAGGGATGAAATTCAGGAGAGAGAAGAGGGTTAGATATATAGATTTGTGGAATGATCTGCATTGACATGATCCTTGAACCCATGCGAGCAGACAAGAATTCCCAGAGAAAGATAGCACAGAGAGAGAAGAGAAGAGAGTTCAGCACATAGGCCTGAATCACAGGATTACAAATTTAGAACTGAAATGGATCTTAAGAGATCATCTAGTCCTATTCTATCATTTTACAGATGACTAAACTTAGGCTTAGAGAAATTCAGTGCATTGTTTAAGGTCAGACAGTAAATGTCCAAGGTGGGATGTGAACCTAGGTTTTCCAAACTCCATTCCAATTTCCCATCTTCTACATCACATTGAGAATACCTATGCTAAGGGGCCATGAGTTGGATAATGATCCAATAAAGATTAGTCAGAAGGAGTAACCAGACAAGAAAAATAGAATAATGTCAGAGAAGCCAAAGCAAGAGACTAACTCCAAAAGGAGAGGTAAGTCAATATTGAGTCAATGAATAGAAATTACATGCTGTTTTAGCAGAGAATGGAAAAGATATATGAGAGTGATATTATCCCTAAATAAGGTTTGGTTCAACCTTTAAGGTGATTAATATTAGTTGAAGTGCAATAAAATCACCAAGGTTAATATTCTTCTTCAAAGAAACATGCTACTAAGCTATCTCTTACATTTTTTGTATGTTATTTAAATGTTTGGTTTATATAGCAGGGAAGGTTTGGGAATTTAATTAATTAAATGTGCCATTTGTTTCTAAGGTAGAGACAACATGAAGAATTTCATGGAGTTTGGGGATTTTCAAAATTCTTAAATTCAACTCAAAATAACACCATTTTGCATCCAAGGGTTAGAAAATATTGTCAAGAAAAACACAGAGAAATGAGCTGGGATAATTTAAGGGAGGGAAGAGAAAATGTTAAAAAAAATTTTTAAGTGCTATAAAAATGTGAGTTGTAATTTTCTTCCATAGTAGGAAGGCTTCTTAGGATAGCTTGTTTTTGTTTTGTTTTTTCAATTTCTACTTGAAAAAAAAAGGTAGCTGCAGGATGAAGAAACTGATATAAAGGACCTAATACTTATGTATTTTAAATATATCAACACTTAGCAGCTTAAGTAACAAAAGGGAAATTGTGGGAGGTCTTGGAAAAAGATTCTATATTTCCATTCAGAATCACTTCACTATGGCACTATTTTTTTGTCACAGTGCGATGGACTAAATGCCTTCTACCCCCCTTTCAGCCATCTGAATGACCTCCTCTATCCCAAACCTAAATCTTGGAAAGCTTATTTTTAAAGTAATAAAAATCAGAATTAGATGTGAGTCCAGTACTTGTTTTGTTTTTTTTTCATTAATTGTTCATTGATTTGACTCATCACTTTCATTGATACTGTTGGTATCTGAGCAGAAAGGGCAATTGAGCTCACTCCATGGTTAAGGATTGTTATATATGTATCTCCCTTTCCAAATTATACAACATAGAGGGAAATTATTTGGTAGACCTAAACAATGTAATATTAATCAAAGGCCTTATTTCACAGAAATAAGCAAAGAAAACATAAGAAATAAGAAAAAGTCTGAAGCCTGTTCTTCATTTTATGTTGCTGAAATAGTCCCCAAATATTTGAAAGTGGGAAATAGTCTATTGTGAACTCTGCATTTGATTGTGCTGAAATTGCAGTGCTTTCCAAAGTTATTTTTATTCATGGGAATTACCTGAATTAGAGCTCTATTAACTTTCATGCTGTCACTGGGTGGCAAGTTGCCCAACTTTTGAAAGCTCAAAGATAAGGACCAGTGAGGGAGATGAAGGACTGGTGATCCCAGAACTAAAGGGTAAGTCTTGCAGAGGAGGTCTAAACCCTTTTATGTTTTTGCATTGCAAAAGAATGAAACTGTAGTTCAATTAGCACATTTGGCAGAAAGTCCAGTAAATAATGAGGGCAGGAAGAAGGCTCTGCTGAACACAAAAGCTGGGCTACCTAAGGTGTTTCTTTGTTTGGCCATTAACTTCAGAAGGGTATGGCATTATTCTAATGTCTTCCTGAATCATCCAAATGTAGCAAAGAAAAGAAAGGATTACACAGGGAGTGCTGATGACATTTTACAGTGCCAAGATGATGGAACGTTCGCTTAGTTAAGAAGTTTTACCTGTACTACCACTAGGAATCCATCACTAATGAATTCAGGCCCATATATCATAGCAGGAAAGCATGTGACATCTTTGAGTACAATCCAAAGCCTGACATTTTGCAAGGAGAAATATCATGCCTCAAATCTGAATCCAGCTTCTTTGTGGTATAATTTGTGTTAGAGGAGAAGAAAGGCATGTAGTTGATTAACTTGGAGTCAGGAAGTCCTGGGTTTGAATCTTTCCTCTTCTATTTAGTGACTGTGACTGCAGACGAGTCAATTAACCTCTCTGAGCACCAGTTTCCTCACCTGTAGAGTGATAATACTGATAATCGTAGTACCCACATCAGGGGGTAGGTATCAGGCAAGATAAAGCACTTTATAAATTTTAAAGCTATATATAAAGGTCAACTGTTAAAATGGCACATAAGACAGCTGGCGCATTTCCAGAGACCAGAAAAGGGGCTCCTTTATTGTACCAAGACAGTTTCTTTTCCCATGAAAATGTCCAAAAGTAACTGAAATAATCACTTTGAGAAGACAATTCATCTCTTATATGTGAGCCCAATGACTCAGGGGGAATATAATTCAGATTGTATAAGAGTAGGACCTAGTAATAAGGTCTGTAGTTTAGCAGCACAAAACAAAGAAATAGGTTGTTCTGGAGGAAAGGGGAAGGAGAATTAGCAGAAAAGCCAGGATAAGAAAATGAGCAGAAAAGAGTCAAACTGGTGGGCAATGAAAAGATAAAAAAGGAAAACTCTGGTCTACAGTCAATCAAGAGTTCAAGGAAATAAATGTTTATGTAGGCTTGAACTCTCACAGATGTCATACATAACTTGATTTGCTTTTTGTCAGTCAATCAGTAAGCATTTAAGTGTCTGTTGTGTGTCAGGCATTGTGATAAATGCTGGAGACCCAAATATGAAAAAAGGAAGATAATCCCTGTCCTTGGGGAGCTTACAATCTAATGGGAGAATACGGCACGCTAAAGCATGCTGAAAAGTGGGATGGGAGGTGGTCCAGAGGCACAGAAGAATACAGTATAAAAGGAATGCAGCTTGGTGGGAAATGAAGAGATGGCTGGCACCCTCCAGCCCCCCAATCAGAGAGGCAGAAGGTAATAGGAATACTCATGTGGTGTGAGTATAAAGATTTATGAAATTTCAAAGAACAATGATCATAAGATTTCTGGACTCTAGTCCGCTGGAGTGCTATTGAGTGGGAAATGCAATTATTAGATATATACACAAACACACATGTGCACATACACAATTATACACATATATACACATGTACATATATACATGGGTAGATGTGTATATGCATATAAAGATATCTGTTCAAATAAAGAAATAGAGATACATATAGATATTCATCTACCTATTCTAGAGCATGTCTATGATTTCATTGGAATTGAGAACTAGAAAGAAAGCTTCTACCAATGTTCATAAGCTCCTGTTCTGAAACATATAGACTTAAAGAGCTTTATTTGGGCCCTGAGAGATTAAATGACTCACCTGGTGTCATAACAATTGTATGTGTCAGAGATTTGAACCCAAATGCCCCAGTGTTCTGGATGCTAAGGCCCCTCTGCATTCACTGCACTACCACTTTCTATGCACACACACACACACATATACACACATGTTATATCAAAATTCATACATATGAAATCTATGCCTATGACTATTATTTGTGTGGAATGATTATATTATATATAAACTTTAATATTTGTGAATATGAAACATACACAAATAAGTGTACGTATTATATGTGTGTGTGAGAGAAGTTTTGGTATGACCTAGTCTAAAGCTCTGCCTCTGGGGGGAGGGAGGGAATAATTATGGCTAAATGACTCTGGGAAAGTCATTTAATCTCTTAACTCTCTCAATGAAACTTTTTTAGACTACGAATTGCAGAATTGTTACACATTGGCATAGGTAGAAGAAATTTCTTAATGGGAGCCCAAATTTCATCTGATCTTCACAACAGGATGCAGGTGCTGCTATCAGAGAAGGAAACATACTCAGGGAGGTTTAAGTGACTTAAACAGGTACTTTTGGAACCCTCATCTTCATGACCCCAAGTCCACCATTCTATCCATTTCCCAAGTACTTTTGAGTCCTGACATGGCGCACCCTTCTCGTGGCTCTGGTATCAACTATGGAAATCTCTCCACCAGAAAAGGCATTTTCTGCATTGGAAAACAGCTGTGTTTATACTGTAGCCAATTCTAGGAAATATAAGGAATTTTCAGTTGTATGGTATTGAAAGGGCACTGGATTTGGAATTACAAAACATGGGATCATATGTGGGCTTTGATATGTAGATTATGTTGTGATTTCCATCTCTCTAGGCTTCAGTTTCCTCATCTATAAAATTAGGGGCATAAACTAGATGCTAGATAAGGTCCCTTCCCATTATACATCCTAGGATCTAAATTTTCTATATCAACCAATTAACCAACAAGCAACCATTTGGTAAGTACCTACTCTATGCCAGGCACAGTCCAGAGTGCTGGTTACACAGAGTCTCTGTTCTCAGAGAACTTATATTATATTGGGGGAGAGAACATGTGTATGAGGAAGTCATTCTATAGTCCCTTCATTGTGTAGTCCTTGCCTTGGTTTCAATCTCTTCCCAGAGGTATATGTTATTCCCAGTGATAGTAAATTAGATAATAAATGCTTAATAAAGGCTTGTTGACTGACTAACTGATTGATTAAAAAGGAATAACATTTCTAACAAATTTAATCAACACTTTTCTCCATGAGCCAATAAGCCCAAATAACATGTTCTATTTGAACTCATTTTTGGAAGATCCTCATTTAGCTTAACTGTGATTACTTGTGTTTAGGCAATGTGAAGTTCTTTTATGATGAGCATTGACCGTAAGGTGGAATTCTAAATTAAACTTAGCTGCTTCTATGAGCTTCTTCCTTAGATCTCACTCTTTCTTACTAGCCTCTGTTATAATTTTAGCAGATAGAGTGTTTAAGCCTCATTCATAGTACATTCCTTCTTGCCCTAAATCCCAACTACTTAGAAACTTAGAAACCAAGTGTGAAAAGATTAATACCTGGCAGATAGTTCTCCCTTCCCCCAACTCTGTATGGGGGGTAGGCTCAGTCTCTGCCTCTTCCCCCTGCCCACTATAATGTTAGGAATTAACATTCCCTTAAAGGAGACAAAGCTATGCCCAGGACCTGATTGACCCTGGCTTACCTGTTTCAGTTTCCTGGTCACATAAGAGTAGAAAGAAACTAGACCTCTCAAATTTGATAGATTAGCTGAGACTGTATGAGTTATTATATCTTGATGACCTGATGAGCAGATGCATTTCCATAGGGAAGCCATGTCTAACAAACCTGAAGATGTGAGCCGCTGTGGCACATCCTTGCTGTGTTGGGGCAAAGGAGAATTCCTTTTTGTCAACTGTTCAGTGACTTACAACTGAATCATTTGGTCCCAAAACCAAGCCTAAACAAAGACTATGCTGGCATTAGAGCCACCAAGAAAGAGAACTTGACATTTTGCAATTTTAAAAAATTTTTATCTATTTTATTCTAAATTTAAGAAATAAAATAACCATTTCTGTAACTTAGAATGGGCGGAAAAGATGGTTGCACATGAAATTTCAAATCCATATGTAATATTTGCTATTTCTTTTAAATATATAATAAAGTTATCACATAACATTTTTCCATTTTTTTCTTACCTCCCCACCTCCAGATGATAAATTGAAAATTAATTTCTTGAGGGGTGTTGTTTGTTTGTTTTCCCCTGATCCATTCAAAGTTTGGTTAAGAGGAAAACCAGAATCATCTTAGAATACACCATTTTATATCAAACCATTTCTGGCCACTTTTCCTTATTTTGTTTTCATGTTTTAACCTAAAGGGCCTTAAAACGTAGGCTTAGTTAGGTCCACAAGTTTTACTTAGGCCTTTTTAAAAATTAAAAATACAAAATTATATTTAAAGGAAAAAAAGACTCTCAAGACAAGGCTAAGTTTCAGCTAGAATTTTGGCTAATTGTACTTCTCAACCTTAGCAAATGCAGTGGCATTTATCTATCAGTAGGCAGAAACTTAATTTTATTATTTTTTCAATTACCTTTTGTGAAGACTATTTTAGTATTAAATACAGCATTAAATGTTCTTTTTTTTTTTAAAGAAAATGACAACGTGCTAAAAAATGACTTGAAATTGTACATATGAATATTATTTTAGCTCTGTCTACACAATGGCTCAAAAATGTTGGGAGTAAACAACCTCATGTGCATAAAGTAACAGCATGTTATTGTGAGTTGAATGTTGTAGTTGAAACGTTTGATGAGAGACTTGACTTCATATCTTGGTTCTGATGATTACTGTGTGACCATGGGCAAGTCACTTACTTATTTTGAAACTCATTTTTGTCATCTTTAAAATAGGGATGAAATATAATTGCATTGTCCATCTCACCATGATGAATGTTGTGATGTTCAAAAGAAAATGGTAAAAAACCATACCAGCAATAACAGTAGCTAACATTTATATGACACAAAGTATATGCCAGTATTTGTACTAAGTGCTTAGCAAATAATGTCTCCTTGGATCCTCACAACAACCCAGGGGGTTGAGGGGTAGCTTCTATATTCATTTCCATTTTATGATTGAGAAAATTGAGACAGATAGAAGTTAAATGACTTGCCCGACTTGCCCAAGGTCACACAGCTAGTACTTGTCTCAGGTAACATTTGAACTCCGTTCTTGACTGACCTGTGGTAGAACATTCTGAGCTCGTATTGATTGATCTGATCAGCCACTGTAACTTGACTCTAGCATCATGATGTCATTTTAATCTTCTTTGAGAATGAAGGACAATAACCAACCAACTAACCAACCAAACTTCCTGATCCTAGACACAGGTTTATATTTTCTGCACCTCTTAGCTACCCCAATGTACATAAAGTACTTTATAATGTGAAGATGTTGTATAGCTCTAAATCACTATTGATTAGAGAAATGCAAATCAAAACAACTTTGAGATATCACACCACACCTTTCAGATTGGTTAACACGACAAAACAGGAAAATGATAAATGCTGAAGAAGATATCGGATAATTGGAACACTAATGCATGTTGGTGGAGTTGTGAACTGATCTAACCATTCTGGAGAACAATTTAGAATTATGCCCAAAAGGTTATAAAACCATTCCCTTTCTTCCAGCAATACCACTTCTAGGTCTGTATCCCAAAGAGATCATAAAAATGGGAAAAGGACCTAAATGTACACAAATATTTATAGCATCTCTAAGATGAGTAGTTTTGTGGTGACAAAGAATTGGAAATTGAGGGGATGTCCATCAGTTGGGGGGAGGTGGCTCAAAAAGTTGTGGTATATGAATGTAATGGAATACTATTGTGCTATAAGAAATGATGAACAGGTGGACTTCAGAAAAACCTGGAAAGATTTATATGAACTGATTCTGAGTAAAATGAGCAGAACAAGGAGAACATTGTACACAGTAACAAGCACATTGTATGATGACTGACTTGGATAGACTTAGTTCTTCTCAGCAATGTAAGGATCTAAGACAACTCCAAAAGACTCATGATGGAAAATACTGTCCACATGCAGAGAAAGAACTTTGGAGTCAGAATGCGGTGTAAGCAGACTATTTGCTCTCTTTTTCTTTTATTATTTGATTTTGTTTCTTCTTTCTCATGATTCTTCCCATTAGTTCTAATTCTTCTTTACCTTAGGACTTAATGTGAAAGTATGTTTAATATGAATTTGTAAGTAAAAGCTATATCAGATTGCACACTATCTTGGGGAGAGGGGAGGAAAGGGAGTGGGAGAAAATTTGAAACTCAAAATCTTACAGAAGTGAATGTTGAAAAGTAAAAATAAATTAATTAAAAATAAAGTGCTATGTAACTATCAATTATTTTTACTAGAACCACTGATAAAAAACTTCAAAAAAGATTTTGTCCCAAAAGTCATGTTCTGCCATAGTTGGGAGGAGGCTGCTGGTAAAAATGTTCAATTTGCAGCTAATTATAAGTCCCTCTGTGTGCACACCTCATGTTCCCTTCCAGCTGTAACATTCTGTGATGATCTTAATTAGCATTCAATGATCCATAGGAATCAAATGGCAGCCTTGGTCCCAGGGCCAGACTGTTAAAGCTAGGGGTTTTAAGACTAGGGTCTTGAGAGGAACAATACAGTACAGTGGAAAGAGTACCTACCCTGGAGCCAGGGAACCTGCATTTAAATCCTGCCTTTTGATCTTTAGTACCTGAGGGATTCTGGTCAAGTCATTTAACCTTCTTCAGTCTCAGCTTTCTCAACTGAAAAATGAGGTATTTCAACTTGATGACCTCTGGACTCAGCGGGAGGTCTGGTAGACCCAATGGTACCTGAGCTCTAGGACATAACAGCTGGTTTGATTATCCCCCTTTCTTTAATACCAGACGAGAATGTGAAGGAAAGATAAGCTATGGGGTGTTGAACCAAGTAACCCATAGTTATTGGAAGATATAGCCTCATTTTCTGAAGCTGCTGGGAATTCATTTGATAATGTCTTTTTGACATCATTTCTGAAAACTCACATATCACCAAAATCTGTGCTCACCAACCTCCTCAGAGAATGAACACAAATGATACCAGTTTACATGGGTTTATGCCCTACCTACTGAATCCTGGTCCCAGGGTATCAAATAATAAGAATGGATGACAGTGAGAGAACATTCAACATGATGAATAAAGTACCAGATGTGGAATCAGGAACATCTGGATTCAACTTCTTGCTTCTGATGCTTACCAGCTAAGATCAGTGAGTAAAGATCATTTCTCTGAGCTTCAGTTATACCATCTGCAAAGTGAAGATTCATTCATTTATCCAGCAAGCATTTTTAAGTGTCTCCTATGTGTTAGGCATTGTGTGAATCATTGAAGATACAAAGACAGAAATAAAACAGCCTCTGACCTCAACAAGCTTACATTCTACTTTGGGTAAACTAGCAGGAACATGTTTAATACAAAATATGCACAAAGATATTTCTGGTGGAAGGTTACAAGCAACTGAGGGAATTATAATAGAAATAAGAGATTCCATCTCATCATCTAACCATGGGTATGTTGCCATTTGTCCTGCTGCAGGAAATTCACTGTGCCCCACAACTCACAGCAGTACCCTTTGGAGCAGAATTGTGGAGAATAAGTAGTTAGGTGATGCAGTGGAGAGAGTATTAGGTCTGGAATCTAGAAGAGCAGAGTTCAATTCTTACCTCAGATACTTACTAGATGTGTGACCTTGGGCAACTCACTTAGCCTCGTTTGCCTCAGTTTTGTCATCTGTAAAATGAGCTGGAGAAGGAAATAGCAAACTACTCAAGTATTTTTGCCAAGGAAACCCCAAATGTGCTGAAGAATTGTCGAATAAGACTGAACAAATGAACCTCCCTGGGATGTGAATGCACTCACCTTTGGAACTCTGCTTTGGGTATAAGCTGTTTTAAGTGCTGAGTGAGTAGAAACTCACTTAATCTACTGTGTCTACAATAACCTAGAAGCAGCCTATGCTTCACATCCTAATGTAGCAGCGAGTATACTCGCTAGCATACCCAGAATAGCTGCTAGCACAGGTTCTTCGATCTGCTTTTCTAAAGGAAAGCAACTCAAAATGAGTTAATAATCTTACTTTAATCAATCAGACATATATCATTTACCTAGTTAGGGGGAAAGAATCAGCACCCTGAACTTCAGAGAACAGAAACAGACGTTGCAACAGAAAACAACACAATTCAGCAGACAAGGCTTCCAGTTGTCTGACCATTACATCCATACCTAGTTAGTTACCAGAGAGGGAAGCACCAACATCTGGGTTTTCAAAGCCTGGGGGCTCAATGGCTGCCCAGAGTCTCATCTGGCCAAATCACACAACTTTTCCCAAAGTGAGCCACAAAGCAAAACATCACATCCGGGTATATAGCCTTCTCCTGGGTCAGAGAATATCACAACCCTCTTGACCCACTGCCCAATGGCAAAGTAACAAAGTGTCGGCATTCCTGAAAAACAAGCCTCCTACCACAGACTCCACATGACTACATTCAGCCTATTAGGGGACAGAGTATATTTTCAAATCAGGGAAAGTTCTCAGATTCACTTAAGCCTATTATATATATATATATAATATTATATAATGTATATAATATTATATTATATATGATACATGATATATTATAATATATAATTAATATATTCTATATTAATTATATGTAATATAATATATTATATATTACTATATATAATAATATATATATAATATAAAGCCAAGGGGCAGGGAAAATCTTCAGATTCCCATTACACCTAATCAACTATTCCCACTGGCACCTCACTATGTGCCCCAGTACTACATAAAACCAACCCCAAACTGCTTTTCCACCTTTTGCCTGAGAACAGTAATCACATTAATACTGGCAATACCCCTAGAAACAGTGTGAAAAGCTAAGCTAACATCCTGTGGTAGCAACCACTCACTCTCATGTCTCCTAAGATCAAAATTCCCTTCCTTGACTAACACGAAAACGTCTCATTTCCCCTATTAGAAGGTAACATCTTTATGAATATTCCTAGAATATAAATTGTAGCTCTAGGTTAGAACTTTAACTAAAAGTTCTAACCTTTATAAGAACACAAGTTCTTATAAGAACACAAGTTCCTTGAGGATAGAGATTGTCTTGTTTTTATATATTTATCCTCAATGCCTAGCATGGTTCCTTGAAAGCAATAAGTGATTAACAATTTTTTTTTTTCCTTCATTCAATACTAAACCCTGTAGTTCCTGTTTTACAGTGTGAGGCTCAAATGAAATAATATATGTAAAGCACTTTGCAAAGGGTCACATAAATGTCAGTTATTATTTATATAACACTTTCAATTTATGAAACACTTTACAAACATTAACTCATTTGATCAAAACTTAATTACTTGATTAATTTATAATTTATAAGATATTTATAAAAATTTATCGCCAAAAAGTTTTACAAGATTATAAGTGTAACTAATGATACCTAATTGGAAAGACAAAGCCTCTTGCATAGAATTTCAATATTATATCATATAAAATGGGGTCGAAGTCAATTGTAGTGAATCTTTTAAGGCCCCAAGTTCAGTAATGATATTTAGAACACACATAACTGACATAGCTTATGTTCACTTTCAGCTGTAAGCCACTTTTTGATTCCTCAGTTCTTTTGTTAATGCCCACTCAACTGCTCCAAAAAAGATTCATGCCTCATGCTTTTCATTTTTAGAAAGAAAAAAAAAACCAGAAAAACCCTGAATTGCTCTCTGGTCCCCAAAATAAGCTTATAGCTATAATACATTTTCACTGATGGTGCTAATAGGGTACATAAGAATTCATAATTTAAAGCAAAGTCTACATTGTAAGAATTTCAATAGGGGGAGCTAGGTGGCACAGTGAATAAAGCACCAGCCCTGGAGTCAGGAGGACCTGAGTTCAAATGTGATCTCAGACATTTAACATTTACTAGCAGTGTGACCTTGGCCAAGTCACTTAACCGCAATTGCTCTGCCCTCCAAAAAAAAAAAAAAAAGCAACAACAACAACAAAAATTTTAATAGCTAAAACTAGCTCTTGAAGATTCTCAATTTTGTCCTTTTTAATTGAAGCAGCTGTCCAAACATGCCTCTAAAAACATATCTTGTCCTCTCTGTTCATTTTATGGACACTGAGACCTTGGGAGGTTTAGCTAATGGTTCAGGGTCTAGGGATGGTGGGAATATTTCTAGGTTTACACTAATAACATAGTTATTTATCAATGCAGGTGGAGTATTTGTGATACTTCCAAGTGTCTCATATATTTAAATTTGTGATGTTTTGAAATCAAGTAAAAATCAATAGTATGAATCACAAAGAGATTTTATTGGATAAACAAAGTTCTAAGTTGATCAAAGACAGTCTGTCAATAAACATTCATTAAGCACCTCCTGTGTACCAGGCACTGTGCTAAGAAACAAAGACATAAAGATATATAAGTATGTATAAGTATCTCTGTATCTATAAATATCTCTGTATTTAAGATACAAAGAAACAGAAAGCAGTGCCAAAGGGAACCATAAATATACACTGACATGCATATATACACACAGACACTAATTTTGCCCCTGAATATCTTCCCAGAGGCTTATCATACTAGCAGTATATACATAATATAAATGACGAGAAAAGTCTCAAGTCACCAAGACAACCACAACAATATTCTTTCACTATACGCTATAGTGTTACCTCAGTCTCTTTTTTTCTCAATCCTATTAACAAAATACTCATAATAATAGGGCTTAGAATCAAAGAGATGTTAGATTATATTAGCTAAGGGGTTTGGATCATCCTGATAATTGTTCTGATTCTTTTCATCATGTACAAGAAATTTTAGTATATGTATTTTGCTTAGTAATCTTGAAAATCGAATTTACTCCATTCATGTGCAGACACACATATTTGCACACACACACACACACACACACACACACACATCTACAATTGAATATATGAAGCAGGTTTTCCCTGCCTCAATTACTCCATGCACACAATGAGGATGAGACTATATTTTCAGCCCACTCTCAACTTCATTGTTTTTATTAGTTAGCACCACCTAACAATAGCTCCTTCAAACAGTACATACGTATATTGATAGCTGATTATGATGCGGAGACTGAACCTGTAGAGTCTGACATTTCCTGGCTTTTTGGATACCTAAGATTTTAAAATGAAGAGGGCAACAAAAGTCACAAGAAGTGGAGGTTACACTTAGAAATATCAAATGACTTTACCCCGATTATACAACTAGTAAGTGTCAGAGTTGGGATCCAAATACAAGTCATTTGTTTGATTAGGTATTCATCACATCTCCACATCAGGAGATCTCACAGATCTAATGCTAATATATTATAGAAAGTGAAAACTTTATGTGTAACTTTAGATGAGTTAAAGTTAAGTGAATTTTTAGTTTAAAAAGAGTTTAGGAGACCAAGAGGATCAGTCTAAGGAAGATGTGGGACCAGGTGGTTTGTAGTGCACACCACAACTTGCTCTCATTATTGAACTAGGAAAGTTACTCCAGGAAGGCTGCTGCCAAGACAAAATGGTTGATTTCTACAAACCAAAGATGTACCAAAGTAAATAGGGTTGCTATATTTGGAGAGCCAAGTCCTCTAGTTTTCATTTCACTGACAGTAACCCATACAAGAAAGATTTGCAGAGTCGCTTTGTGATGCAAGAGATTTGTTTAGGAGACATCTGAAATGCCTTTGTGCTTCTGGTGAAAAGATGGAAAAAGCTACCAGCAGCATCCAAAACAAACAAACAACATACAGTCATGTGGTAGGTGCAAGGGCTGGACCCAGTCTAAAGACCACATTAAAGCCAAAGAAAAAGGCAACTCTTTCTGGAAGCAGAATAAAGAGCAACCCGATAAACAAATTGCAAAAGGAATTCAAATGCCATAATTCTGATGCTCATAGCACCACCTCAACTGCCTCTCCAGCTCAATCCCCTTGTTATAGTAATCAATCTAAGGATGGCTTAGATATGGAGATCAACTCTGGGTCTAGCAGAACATCAGTCTTCCTTTTAGATCTCACATACAGGAACAGACAGAAAGTATGCTGTGGAATTATAGACAAAGGGCGTTTTAGAGAAGTTCCAATAGATACACCTCTACAAGCCCTGTTGTAGGATCAAGAAAGCAGTTGCAGGAAAACCAGAGGAGCAGAATCTCTACCTGTTTCCAAACAGGAAGAATGGTGACTCTAATGTTTCTCAAGAAGGAGGACTGAGAATTAGTAAAGGAAAGGCAACTCTTCACTTGGACGCTTGCTATCCTTCTAAAAGACAATTTCTAGAAGAGTTTTAAGTGAACTTTGTTTTCATTTTTTTTCCACTTCAACAAACTCGGAAATTGATTTCCATCTAAATAAAAAGATTGTATACAGATAGTTAAGATGCTTTGTATTTGAGAAGAAAGCTCGATTCTTCTGTAAAATGTTCATTGAACTATGTTTTTTTTAATCCCTTATGAACATTGAGGGTGGTATAGAGGGCAGAAATGAGATTTTTGCATATTAAACAACTTGTAGTGTGGTATTTCTCTACTAAAAAAAGTGATTTGGCATTTTTAAGTGATAACATTTGTTTTCATTTGTGAAACCCAATCTGACAAATCAGTAAAAAGAACTTAAATACCAGAGAGGCATTTGAAAACAATTCTTTTTTTTTTTTTTTTTTTGGAGGAGGGAAGGCAGGGCAATTGGAATTAAGTGACTTGCCTAAGGTCACACAGCTAATAAGTGTTAAGTGCCTGAGGCTGGATTTGAACTCAGGCTCACCTGACTCCAGGACCAGCACTCTATTCACTGAGCTACTTAGTCACCCCTGAAAACAATTCTCAAACAGGAGTTTCACAAAAGTTATTCAAACCTTTACTACTGAGTGATTAGGCAGAACAGGCCTTACCTCCTAGTGCAGATAATTTAGAGGAGTTGGCATTCCTTATATATAAGACGAAGAGAGACCTTTTTATGTATATTGCTTCCTCCCTCTTTTAATAGTCTAAGAAAATAGTAATTTATATAGTATTGCAAAAAATAAAAAGCCATGGCTCCTCCTAGATGTGTAACAAGTCTTTGGGAAGAATGAGTAGGCTTTTATTCTTCCTATATCTTATTTTTGAGCCATCACTGCATGGGTGTAGAATACACTGTATATACTGGTTGTTAACAGTAATGATTCACCTTAATGAAACAATTACGTGTATTGCCATGCACCAGCAGATTCCCAAAGGAATGCTACTGTGAACAGCTTTTAGAGTTCAGATTACAAAATATAGTGAACACTCTGTTTATTCCATTACAAATCAAGTTCACAATATATCACAATATAATTTTCACAACATTACATTTTATAACATTACATCTTGTCACAGAAAATGGCCACACAGTTTTCACTACAGTGGCCACAATATTCAGAAAAAGAAACAATAAAATCAAACTTCCACTCATGGGGCAACTCAATCATTGACAAGAAACAACAGAATACTCAAACTTCCACTCATGGGGCAACCATTAACTTAATCAGTCACTAATCTGGATTTACAAT
>CM053586.1:54870832-54888082 GCA_028646515.1 Pseudochirops corinnae
TTCCACATCAACAGGGGCTCAGCCAATCCCCTTCTTCCACATCAACAGGGGAGTTCATGCCTTCTTAACAGTGGGACAGTTTGCATCTTCCACACTTAGCACTTAGTAGTGCTAAGTATCCTGCTAAACTGATTACTATTACATTACGCATATCTGCAGGACTGTGCAAAACACAAGGCTAATACTTATGGGCTAATACCCATAATAATAATTTCTTAGGGAATTTCATATCTGTAAATCATTGAATTTTTCTACTATACTACATACAATTCTATATTAATATTCTTCTATATTATTATTTAATTATTGTCTATAGGTTGTTTAGTGACTACATCAAATGCCTGAATGACTCAGTTTTAGCTCTGGATTATTTCAGTTTAGCTTTGTGAAGGTTTCACCTACATAGGTGGGCATTTACCTTGTTTTAACTTCTCAGTAGGACACTGCTACAAGTTTGTCTTTTTTATGTTAATATTATCTTCCATTAGGAAGGAAAAGGTGTTGGAATATAGAATGGGTTTGTTTTTTGTTTCTAATTCAAGCTTTCCAAATATTGCAATATTTAAGATAAAATAAATGTGGCACATGATGTTGTTCAGTTCTAAAATGGTACAAGAAAAAACATTTCCTCTTTGAACCTACTACAGGTTCATAACACCGACAAAAACCTCATCATGAGAGTGTTTCAAATTTTGAGGGTAAATTCATCATGTTCTACCAAATCAGTGCAGAAAGTGAAGATAAGAAGAGAGATGTTTTGTTTATCTTGTACCATGATGTGCTTATTTTTAAGATTGATTTTTTCTAAGTTTGATAGTGTAAATGATATAAGAATGCAGAGTAAGCCATTTTTATAGCTTCCCTATAGTTTTTTTTTTTGTTTTTTGTTTTTTTTTAGATTTCCACCATTAGTCAATATACTCCTCCTTTTGGAGAAAAGTATATATACTTCAGACTCTCCATGCACATTACTGTATGATAAAATGAATAGATGATCTGTATGGAGCTACGATATTTGAAGTGCACACATGAGTCCTAATCATTGTCATTTTCTTCTTGAATTATTTTGAAAAGGATTTTTTTTTTCATTTTTACTGACTGCAGTATGGTAGAATTTACCATATAATATATAGAGCATCTCTATTCTGTATTTCTGTATTTATTGCTGAACCTCAAACACAGTCATCTCCATCCTCCTCCAACTATTCCTTAGCCTGTAGGATATAAGATATATAGTCATGCACTTTGAATTAATGGTATTAGGAACTTTCTGATCTGTTTTGTACTTTTTATACTATTCATATATTATAATCAAAACTTTTCCTAGGGTATTGTACAAATTTAGTCTTATTTAGGACAAACATTTGAAACCTCTGCCCAAGAAAATCTTAGTTTCAAAATTAATATGATTATCATCCATTTTCAGTTTTCTGAGAAGCTTTGTGAATAGAGCCCCAAAGATATTCTACATAGTTTGAGAAATATAAACTATTCCTGAGATTTTGTGGAGCTAGTTAATGGGACTCTAATACTTGTCTTTTCTCTTCTCTATCCCAGACCCCCTAGCCCTCCCCACCTAGATTTGAAAGAACATATTCATTCTTTTTTGGGATGGGATCAAATCCCATCATAAATGCCAAAAAACATTTGCCAAGTTCAGGCTGTATAAGACTCCTTAAATTATTTAAGTGCACATAAATTCCCTAAGAACATTACCAGTTTTACATGTGTTAGATAAATTCTATCTTAAAACCCTCTAAGTGAAGAGCGAGGAAAGGAAATTTTTACTCACTTTATTTTAAGGTTACAAAAGTATTATTGGTATTTTTATTTTTGTAACAGTCATTTTCAGGTATAATACCCTCCCCCTACCAAACATACACATTCACTATCACCAGCACCACCATCATTCCCACCACCATCACCACCACGCATAAACAGCAGGTAACAAAGGAGAAACAAATAGTTAAGCAAGACCACCCATCCCAGAAATCACTTCTGCCAGCATATGTTTTAAGATCCTGTACCCATAGCCCCAAATTTCACCAATAAAAGAGAGGGAAATGCAGTTTCTCATCTCTTCTTTGGGGTCAAGATAGGCCACTGCCATTTCACAGAGTATGATTTGTTTTATTGTTCTTGTCATTTAAATTGTCATCGTCATTGTGTAGATTGTTTTCCTGGCTCTCTTTTACTATACTCTGAGGCCAAATCTTTATTATTGACACACACATTAATAGCATAGGCAGCAGGAACACAATTACACAAAGACCAAAGAGTGACTTCCACTGAAAGGTCACACAGCAGCCTATAGGATAACAGGAGCAGGATTATAAACAGCAAGACATTTTTCCCCTGGCCACCTCTCCAGGTAAATCTTAAGTTTGCTTCCCTAGACTAAGCCTTTGTATTTTTCTTCTCTTCTCCCATTGCTTTTACTCCTTGACTGTCTTTAGTGCCTTATGCCATTACCTTTATTTTTTCCCCCTCTTCCCTCTGGCTAGACTCCAGCAACTTAAAGACTTGACTGACTTTTCAGGAACATCTCTCATTTTCCACCACTTTATTACTCTGAGGGAAAAATCAGCCATTAGCATTCTTTACACACAAACTTCAATTCTAATATATTCCTTCTGCTTGCATCCTACACAGAGAAACTGTATAAGGAGACAGTAATGTGGCTAAGTAATAACTAGTACCTCCATATGGTGAAAGAGATGTTTCCTTATCCTAATTTGTTTAATGAAATGCAGTCAAATCACAGCAGGAATTTCTCTATAATTTTTGGTCACAATGAAATAGTTTTTACCAGGAAATGGTCCTCAAAATTTTCATTCATATTTAAATTGAATTGTTCCAAAATGAAAATAAAGCATCCATCAAAACATGTACAGTATACATAATTTCCCCTTGCATTTAAACTATAAACAATCACAAAACATCAACTTGTACAAGACCTTTATGTCGCATTTGTCAAGATGATCATAAGCAAAGATAGATTATAGCCATGGCATGACATTTTTCTTTGTAACATCATCACAGAGTAAATTATGCATAGTAGCTTCATTTTGTTTTGGGTTGTGGTTTTGTTTTGGGTTTTTTTTTGTTTTTGAACAGGATTTATGATTTTACTAACACAGAAAACTCCCTCTACCAATGAAGATGGGCACCTGTTTTACAATTTATAGTTTTAAATAGTTGCCTGGGACACTAAGTGATTAGGTGACTTGCAAAGGGTGAAGTCACACATATAGTCAGTGTATGTTAAAAGTGAGACTCAAATCCTAGTATTCCTGATTCCAAGGTTGGCCCTGTATTTAACATACTATGCTGTCTTGAAGCCCTTCTTTTTTTGTTTGTTTTTAGAGGGGGGAAGGCAAGACAATTGGGGTTAAGTAACTTGCCCGAGGTCACAGAAGTAGTCAGTGAGTCAAGTATCTGAGGTCATATTGGAACTCAGATCCTCCTAACTCCAAGACTGGTGCTCTATTCACTGTGCCACACAGCTGCCCCTCTAAGGCCTTCTTATTCTATCCCAACAAACCATTCTCATCTTCTTACACTTCATCCTCCAAACTCCAACACCCCTACACTTTGATCCAATGACAGTGACCTCCTGGTTTTTCCAAAAACAAAACATTCCATCTTCCAATTCTGGACATTTTTACAAGTATGGAATGCCATAATGATGTTATTGAGAAAAATACCATGCCTTATTTGTATCTATCTTTGCTCATGATCAACATGACAAATGTGGTGTAAAGGTGCTATACAAGCTTATGTTCTGTGAATGTTTATAGTCGAGATGCTCCTGACTTTCTTGGCTTCCTTCACTTTTAAGCAAAAATCTCACCTTCTACCTGAAGCTTTTTCCCAATCCCTTATAATTCTAGTGCCTTCCTTCTGTCAATTATTTCTTTTTTGTTTTGTATATAGCTTGTTTGTACAGCATTAATTCCCCCTTAAACAGTTAAACATTCCTTAAGAGCAGGGATCTTTTCCCCCTCTTTGTATCCCTAGCATTTAACACAATGTCTAGGACGTAGTAGGTGCCATGCACAAGCAGATTCCAAAAGAATGCTACTGTGAACCGCTTTTAAGGTTCTGATTACACAGTATAGTGAGCACTCCATTTATTCCATTACAAATCAAGACAAACATTCACAATATGTCACAATATAATATTCACAACATTACATTTTATCACAGAAAATCCAATATAGTGTTCACAGCAGTTTAACATTAGAATGGCCACACATTTTTCGCTACAGTGGCCACAATATTTAGAACAAAGAACAAAAGAATAGTCATCTGATTTCCCTAAGGGGGAAACCCTCCTTACTTAATCATTCAATCAATTCACAATACAATAATCAATCTAACCACAGATCAACTCAATCACTCACTTATCTAGCAATCAGTCACTAAATACAATCATTAGAAAACCACACAAATCCTCCACCCCTCGGTGTCCAGCAAACCTCAATTTCATCCAAGAGGAAGCCTTTTCTTCATATTGACTTGGGGTGATCTCTCTGATTCCCTGGATCCCCTTCCATGATCCCAGCTCCTTCCTGAATCCACCAAACAGTCACCTGGATTCAGATGTAGACAGCTCCCTGGTCCTCATTCAGTCCTCAGGGCACACGTAGGGTCCTGCACATCTCAAACCCTTCACCACTTCTGTTGCCAGGAAATCAAGGATCAGCAAGGCCATGAACAAAGTCTTATCCTGGTCATGCTTCTTCAGTCCTCTGGCAGTTCAGCTGGCCCTAGGACCCAGGAGAAAACTCAGCCTTCCAGGAAGCAGCAGCAATAGTGGTCTTTCAGGTGGCAGCAACAGCCACTTTGGCCTTCACCAGATTCTGGTCTCAAGAAAAACTCCAACTCACTTCTTCAGTCCAGCAGCCCAGTCCCAGATGCTGGGACAATCCTGCTTCCTCTAACAGGAGACACCAGAAGGAACATTACAATTCTGTCTCTCTGTCTTTAGAACTCATCTTATATACACACACTAGCCTCCTGTCTCAGCCAACCCAGTCCTGCCACATCAGGACAGGAGAAGAGCTCATGCCTTCTGTACTTAGCCCTGAGTTACTAAGTGCTAAGTATCTGCTAAATTGATTACTTATAAAGTAGGTGCCTAAAATCCTTATTGATTGAAGTTATATTCCTATAATCCTACTTTATTAAATTACAGTCACAATAAATATTATTTAGCCCTCCAAGTTTTGTGTCATACATAATTTTATATAACCAATGTTGTCATCCAAATCACTGATAAAAAAAAAAAAACATATTGATTGACAGAATAAGGGTAGGGAATGCTCCATCTTAGTTTCCCTGAGGTCCACATCAATGTATTGGCAGAAGTTTTTGGTACTAATATCTAGTTACAAATACATGTGGCTGTACCATCATTGATTCTATTCTACATTTCCCATGTTGTCTGCAAAGATATCATGAAATATTCTCAGATCATTAGCTAAAATCTAAAAATGTGATGTCTAAAATATTTCCTTGATCTACAACTCTCAGAAACTTTTGAGAGACAGAGAGAGAGAGAGAGAGAGAGAGAGAGAGAGAGAGAGAGAGAGAGAGAGAGGAAGACAGGGAGACAGAGAAAAGCGTGAGTAATTTGGAATGATTTGGTATTATAGAATACATATTCTGGCTCCCAGTGACTATTCTTCTCATACTAAGTATTCCTAAACTCTCTAATTAATAATGTATTACTTCATTTTGCCTTGGATTGATATCATTAGGGTTTTTGTGATCCATTTTCATCTTCCTTTTGAAAAATTGGGATATATTTTGATCATATCCAGTCCAGCAGCAGTTTTTCTGTTTTACAAATTTCCATAGAAATTAACAGTATTATATTCAAAACCATCATATGCAACATTTTTAATTCCCTGGGATATAGTCTGCATCAAATAACTTGATCTCTAATAGGATTGATTATAATGTTAAGCATGAGATTCCTAATCTATACATGTACTGTATATCTCTTCTGATGTTGAGATACTATATCATAAACTGCATATGAGACATTTCAGATGATGTCACATAGTTATTTCAAGCATGACACATAAAAAAGAAAGTCTCATTTTGTCCCCTTCCCCTGATCATTGTGAATGCATCTGTTTTCCTTCCTATTTCTTTCCAAAGTACCACCATTCTTTAAGGTAAACTAGATTCAAAGCCTCAGTTATCTCCAACTGCACTCCACATCAATCCCTCTAATCAATCAGTTGTTAAAGCTTGTCAATTCCACTTACACAATGTCTTTCACGTTTCCCCCTTTCTCTCTACTTACACAATTCCCTGTCTAGCATTAGCCTCATGACCTCTTACCTGGACTTTTGCAATAGTCTCTTATTTATTCTCAATACTTCATCATTCCCTACTCCAGTTCATCCTCCATACAGTTGCCAAGGTGATTTTCCTGAAGCACGGTTTTGACCATTTCACATGCCTCCTCCTTAAGCTCCAGTGGCTTCTTCTTGCCTCCAGAATAAAATACAAAAGTCTTTCTTTGCCATTTAGTTAGTCAAGAAGTATTTTTTTTAACTTACTTCTATTTGTCAAGTTTGTTCTAAGCACTAGAGATAATAAAGGCAAAAGACAATCCCTATTCTCAAAGAGCTCAGAGTTTAGTGGGAGAGCAAACAACAATGTACACATATAATACCTACATACATGTATACATGTATATGTACACACAGATGTATGTCTATGTGATAAATGTTTATATTGTAAATATATAGATGATCATTTGAAAATAAAGAACAAAGGAAAGGAAACAGCATTAAGGGGACTAGATAAAGGCTTCTTTGTAGAAAGTAAGATTTTAGTTGAGAATTGAATGTAAGCAGGGAAGCCAGGAAGCAGAGAAAAGGAGGAGAATTCCAATCATAGGAGATAGTTAGTGAAAATGGCTGGATTTGGGAAATGGCTTGTGTGAGGAATAGCAAAGAATTCTGTATTATAGAATATATGGAGTAAATAAGGGCTAAAAAGACAGGAAGGTGGTGGGTGATGGTGATGGAAGGGAGTGGGGCACAGGTTTGTCCAATAAAAATTCCATAAAGCAGAAGAAAAATGGATCCACTCACTATTATTTTACCCCCAAACTAAAAGGTTGCTAGTTGTTATAACTAGGTATGTCTATTTGCATCTCTAGAATAGGCAAGGCCTTGATGCAATTTATTTTTGCCCCTTTTCAGGAGGGAAAATGGAGCTAATGGGATTAAGTAGGCAATGCAGCATTACCTCTCAGCATTAAGTATGTATTTGCACATGTTGTTTCATTTATTAAAATGTAAAATCTTTCAGGATAAGTGTCTTTCCTCTCTCTCTCTCTCTCTCTCTCTCTCTCTCTCTCTCTCTCTCTCTCTCTCTCTCTCTCTGTCTCTCTCTCTCCCCCCCTTCTTTCTGTCTCTGGCACCTGGATACTACTTGGTACTTAATAAATGCTTGTTGATTTTAGGTGTATTGAGCTTGTTTAAATCTGCTAGATGTTATCTTGCTGTCTCCTCACCTATCTCATGATTCAATTTCTTTATCCATCTTCAAAGTAGCATTTCAAGTCTACAGATCTTTATCCTTGATGCCCCCCCCCAAAAAAAAATCCAAGAAAACAAGAATCAAGCAGTCTATTTAAGCTCTATCCTCTTTTAAAATTTTATTGTCTTCTCGCAGTAATTGGCCTTTAACTTCTTTCTTATCTCTCTGGAAATATCTTTAATATACTTTGTTGATTTTATTAACTTTCATTTATGGATTCTTAGAGGGGCTCATGGATTTCAGAGGACCCTTGAAATTTGATGGAAAAAAATTACATCTTTATTTTCATTACTCAGTAGATGAAATTTAGCATTTATTTCAATATTTAAAAATATTATTCTAAGAAGGTTCCCATAGGCTTTGTCAGATTGCCACAGGGGTCTATGACATAAAAATGGGATAAGAAACCTTGTCTTAGAAGCACCATCAGACTGATATAGCTTATCTGTTGCTCATTCTCTTTGTGACCTAGGGAAATTGTTTTAACTCTGCGCCTCATTGTCCTTGTCTTTTGGGGTTATTTGTCTGACCTAACTCATAGTACTGTGTACAGAGTACTTTGTAGAGTTTGTAGTTGTGTATTATTATCTTTCTATCCATCCATGGGGCAGCTGGGTGGTACAGTGGTTAGATCACTGGGTCTTGGAAAGATCTGTGTACTTTATAGCATCAGACACTTACTATGTGACTCTGGACTTAACCTTTTTGATTAACAGTTAACTTCTTTTTGCTTCAGTATTCTCATTTTTTTAAATGGGGTTAATAATTGTACCTACCTCCCAAGGTTGTTGTGAAGATCAAAGAAGATAAAAGTTATAAAGGACCTAGCATGTACCTGGTACATAGTAAACACTTATATAAATGTTAGTTTTTATTATCATCAATCCTAACTTCTTGCAGCAAATCCACCAATCAATGCATACATATTTATTAAGCACCAGATACTGTGTTATCTGCTGGGGATACAAAGACAAAACAAAGCACTACATGCCCTCAGAGAGCTCACATTCTATTGGTAGAGACAACACTTAAACATATATACAAAATAAATACAAAGCAAATTGACAGGGGAGTCACTGTCACCTAGGATAGAAATGAAAAGAGGCAGAAGGGAGGAGAGAGTACCACAGGCAGGCAAAGACTTTGCACAGAATTGGAGGGAGTAGTTAAATAGTTCTGTATCAGCAATGGCAAGGTAAGTTTGGTTGTATATGAAGAAGAGTAGTGGACAATAACAATTAAAAGGTAGACTGGAGTCAGTCTAGTAAATGCAAGACAGAGATGTTTATATTTGACCACAGAGGTAACAGGAAATCAATGGACTTTATCTGGTAGCAAAGTGACATGGGCAAACCTATTCTTTGGAGGATCAATTGCGACTATTTGGAGGATGGATTGGAGAAGGGATAGATTTGAAGCATGGTAACAAATTAAAAGGTTAAAAGATCAGGAACCTATGCAAGGTTCCAAAGGACTCACCTACTTCAATTCTTCCTTCCTTATTAGATCACTGAAAATGTCTTCTCATGTATCAGTATTATTTCTATCTTGACATAAACTACACTGATAAAACTGCATTTGGCTCAGACACTAGGAATATACTTTGGAGCTCTGGGACCTATAATTAGAGGGTCTCTGAGAACTTTGCAAGCAATTCATTAATTTATCACTTTTCCAACATTGATTTCCCCAAGCAGGTAAAATTCTTCTACTTATTCTTAATCCCTTACATGTTATGCAAAAATATACTTGTGAGTCGCTAATAATTTTTGCCAAGAGCTTTGTATTCTAGGTTAATAATTCAAATTGTGATCTTGTTTGTTCATTTATTTTACTTCATATGGTCATAGGAATACTTTCGAATGTAGATGCATGCTAAATTGTTTCTCTTTCATTGTCTGTTGACTTTTCTCCCTTTCCCCAAAGCCTTATATTCTGGTATTTTGTTTTTTTCATATGATGTTTTCTATTATGTCCTTTCCCTCTCAGCATATCAATTATGTATGACTGGTGCATTGTTTCAGCACATCCCAATTTCAGATGAAATATGGACTCTTGCTTTACTAAAGGTGTCTGCTCAGCTGAACAATGTTTTCTCTCCCCAAGCTATGCTTTCCTTCTTTTTAATTCTACTCTAATCTCTGGTCCAGGTGGCATTTTTATGCATCTCACATTACCTCTGCTTTGGAGAAATGGCATTATAAATTATATAAATCTGTTTATCAGCACTGGATGATCTCCTTTGCCTTTCAACAGTATTGAGATTCAAAAATATTGATGATCCTGTTTCTCATTCTGTTTTACCTTACAGACAAACAGTGGGTTGCCTTCTCAATTGCAAATGACTTGCTTATTTTGAAAATGGGAACTCTTAGCCTGAAAGAAGGAAGGTTTCTAGGATGTTCAGGAATATGATCATTGTATGTTCCCCAAGCACTAGTTATTGGTTGCATAATCTACATTATAAGGAAGGAAAAAGATCACTAGATTTGGAGTTAGAGGGCTTAGGTCTAATCCTACCTTTGTTGTTAAATGAGATAAATTTGTATAAAATGCTTTGAAAAACCTAAGTGAGCTATCCAAACATGAGTTTGTTGTTGTAATTGCTGTCATGGTTCTGTGACTATCTTTGTAACCTTGAAAAGTCACTTAGCCAAGCCTAGCCTGTTGCCTCATTTGTAAAATAAAGGAGTTGGACTTGAGTAAATCTCAAACATTTTGGTCACAAGACCTCTGTTTTCACTATACTTATAAAAAAAAAAGTGTTAAGATCCACCCAAAAGCTTTAGTTTATGTTGGTTATTATCATAGTAAAAGTTATTTCTTAGTATTACCAAGAGAATAGTTTTGACCTCATACCCATTCAAAAAGTATCATGGAGACTTCCAGGGAACCCTGGAATACATTTTGAGACTTGCTTGACTATATGATACATAAATTCCCTTCGAGATCTAAATATTATTATGCTATAATCTATGATATAATTTATCCTTTTTGAAATTCAGTCAGTCAATAGTAATTTATTAAGGACCTACTATATGCCAGCCACTGTACTAAGTGCTACATTTTGGGGTCCCTTGTAAAATGAGGGACTCTTTTTAGTTATTTAGGGAATTATTTTAAGCTATCTCAGACATAACTTCCAGAACATGTGATATCATGTGTGGATATTCTAACACTTGGATTATTGTGATATGAAAGACATTAAATAGTCTGTGTGACTTCTTCATGAAGAATAAGGACCCATGGGTATGACTTATAGGAGACACCACATTTTAGCTCAGTATAAGGAAGATCTTGCTAACAGTTTGAGCTATCCAATAATAAGAGCATGAAATGCCCCCTTAATTAATGAAACCTACATTAATCAACAAACCTTTATTAAGCACCTACCTTGTACTTAGACCTATGTTAGGTGCTAGCTATACAAATTGGAAGGGATGACATAATCCCTACTTTCAAGGAACTTGTAATATCACTAACCATCCCATTCCAAGAAGTAGCTAGAGGACTGACTACTTCTTGGGAAGGTTATAGAGGAAATTCATCAACAGGGTAGGAAGTTTAATTAAGTGTTAATTTCCAAGGTTCCTCCCAACTCTAAGATTTAGTCATTTAAAATTTCATTCATGGACAAATCCAAGAGAATTCTAATTCCGCATTCTAATAACCTCAAGGTTATTAGAGGAAACCAAGGCACAGAAAGGTTAAAGTCAATATCCAGGTCACATACAGGCAGCATTTAAAGTGAGATTGGAACCCAACTCTCTTAGACTTCTGGTCCAATCTACTATTCATTTTGATACCATGTTGCCTTCAGGCAGAAAGATGTAAGGAATTTTGATCATGCTTTTGACCTTTCCTAAACATGCCTGCCTTAAGGTTTTACCCCAATCAATTTACTGATTGCAAGCTAAGCTTAATTGTATTAATTTTTAAAAGTTGTATTATCTTATAAAGATGCCTACTTATTGGAAACTAAAATGCTTTGTATATCAATAGCTTTGAGATAGTCTCCAAATTACAAATTGATATGTTGCCTTTGAAAGATTCAATATTTCTTTGCTTATTTTAAGTAATAACGTCAAGAATTTGTGCTTGCAATGTACTTTTTTATTTATATGCCATAAATATTTTATCTTGTTCTATCAAAATTGATTCCATTGAGAGACTAAGCTAAGAACTTTGAACAGCAACTCTCAAAGATGACCATTTGTATCAATATCCTAGTTCATCATCATTATCTTCTTCACAATAAAAATAATGACTCTGGCAAGGATGGAGAAAAATCAGAATATTTGATCTATTTTTATAGCTCTCTCTAAAATACATATGAATTTATTATCATAAGTTAGAGACATTTGTGAGTAATTATAATTTGTGTGACCTTTGCTGGCTCAGGACGCTTCTATTGTAATTCCTCAATGTGAGAAAGAAGGCAAATAATTCCTTTTTATGTTCTATAGCCCTATAAACTATTTCTTAGCTTTTGTTTGTATAAAGCAGTCTATGGTTTCTCATTTTTTTTTCTCCCAGAGAAGCACAAGTTACTATCATTTAAATGATAATGCTTCCTAAATTATAATTGGTATATATGTGTGGCAGAGCACTGACTTTATTCACTATTGTTGTAAAAAATGGATAATATTATTAATTTATTCAAAGAATATTATTTCTCATCCCTCCCCCCAAAACACACTATCCTTCATACTAGACTTTGTGATGAGTATTTTTCATGTTTTGCATTTAGAGGATGAAACCAACCTCTCCTGGTCAAACCCTTACCGTACCAAGACCAGCAAGTAGATAATTAACATGCTGGTTAAGAATCTTCAGAAACATTAGGCTTACAGTCTTAATTTGAACCACGAAACGGCATCAGTGCCACCACTCTTTGCTCCTCCATTAGCTCAGATAATAGAGCAGTGTATTACTATATACAAAACAAATTAATAACATCATACAAAATTGGCTAGAGAATCCTTTTTTTTAAAACAAGGAGACAAACCTACTGAAATACATTTTTCTCTGTTTGATGCCTCATTAAGTTAAATGTCCTACTTAATTTTTGAATAGAAATATTTTTATTTAACAAATATTTACTAAATTCTGCCAATTTCAGCATATACATTTGAAAGGTAATCATATGATGGCATAGGGCAATGGAGAGCTGGCCAGGCTTTAGCAAAGATAACTTGCATTCAAGACCTGCCTCTAACAAGTACTAATAGCTTGGTCATGAACAAGGGGTCACTTAACCTCTTGGTACCCCAGGCATAATTCCAAGATTATAAGTTAGAAATGAATTGGGGATGGATCTTGGTAAAGGGAGTTTCATGCAGTGAACTCCACATAGAGATCAAATTGCAGGTCCCAACCTATCTCCAGCAGGAAGGAAATATGTAAAGAACTATACTGGGTTCCAGGAGTACAAAGGGGGAAAATGGAATTGTTTCTACTTCTTATGAACTTATTAGATTTTTAATATATGTTATTGGTATTTTTAAAAAACTGCAACAATATCAGCCAGATTCTTACAAATATTAATTTAAATCTTATTACTGGTATAAGAAATTCTCTTCCATATTCTGAGAAAGTAACAGAAGCAGCTTACACACAAACATATGTGTTTATGTATACATGCACACACATGTACATACACACATTGTATATATGTATTATGCAAGCATATGTATGTACACACACATATATACATGTATATATATGTATGTATGTGTGTATGTATGTATGTATGTATGTATTTTAAGGATTACACCATTTTCCTCAGGGGTCCATAGATCCAGAAGAGACTCTCTAGGCCCAGCTCTATCACTAAGTCTATATATACTTAGAATCATGCTGTATAGAGACACAGCCAGATAACCATGCATATATGATATTGAGAAATTATGAACTAAATTTTTGTTAGTCTTTTAAAGTTGATAAATTTATTTTATAGTCTTGTTTTTACTCCCCCAGAAAATTTGTTTTTAATTTTAAAAGTATTATTCTGCTGGAAATATCTTTAAAAATGATTGTATATGTATGTATCTCTGAGTGAGTATGTGTGAGTGTGTGTGTGTGTGTGTGTGTGTGCATGAACCTATATCTGATTGTTTGTCATCTTATTAATTTTTAAAAGTTGTATTATCTTATAAAGATGCCTACTTATTGGAAACTAAAATGCTTTGTATATCAATAGCTTTGAGATAGTCTCCAAATTACAAATTGATATGTTGCCTTTGAAAGATTCAATATTTCTTTGCTTATTTTAAATAATAACGTGAAGGGAGTGAAGAAGGGAGGGAGGGAGGGAGAAAGGAGAAAAATTCGGGACTGAAAAATCTCATAAAAGTGAGTGTTGAAAACTGTCTTTACATGTAATTGGAAAAAAAAATATTATTTACTTTTTTTAAAGCATTATTCTGAAGAGTCCATCAGCTGTACCAGACTGCCGCTGCCACAGGGGTCCATCTCTTTCTCTCTCTCACATACACATACAGGGTTAAGGACCTCTGCTCTGCTTCAAGTCAGGCTGTATCTCACTGAAGTGAATATTGCCTCAATTTTCAAAATGAGGAAACTAGGCCTTAGAGAGCTGGCTTGCCTAAGGTCACACAGGCAATGTGTCTGGAAAATCTGATATTTAAATCCACCTGTCCTGGGTTCAAATCAAGTGTTCTTTTCATTATACTATAAATTATCTGCTAATGTCATTTAATTTAACCAATCTCATTTTAAATGTTATAACTTCATGAAATTTGTAAAAACTCACTGAAATTATTGTGACATTACAGTAACATTATAAATAACACATCACTGTTGGTCAGAATTCATTTTGCAAACTTTCCTCCATTTTTTTCCTGGAAAAGAATACTAACATAGAAGTCATAATATCATGTACTCATGATATGATTTTACTTTATGACTCTATTTCCCTATTTCTATTCCTCCACAGTACAATTAGGATAGTGATCCCTCTCTTGTCTACCTCACAATGTTCTTAATAGGATCAGATGACACAATGGAAAGGACAACATTCTTTGAAAAGTTTAAAAAATCTGCAAATGAAAGAAAAATCATTAATAGTAGTGTTAATAATCATCACAATTTTAGTGGTTCAAATGAAGCTGCTGTCAATTTGTTATAATCATGCAGAGCTTACCAAGGACATCACAATGAGCTGTTATCAGGATAGAAATCTGTAACAGCAATCAATTTAGCAGATACTTAGCACTTTGTAACTTAGGGCTAAGTATAGAAGGTGTGAGCTCTTCTCCTGTCCTGACATGGCAGGACTGGGTTGGCTGAGACAGGAGGCCAGTGTGTGTATATAAGAAGAGTTCTAGAGACAGAGAGACAGAATTGGAATGTTCCTTCTGGGGCCTCCTGTTGGAGGAAGCAGGATTGTCCCAGCATCTGGGACCTGGGCTGCTGGACTGAAGAACTGAGTTGGAGTTTTCTTGAAAGAAAGAAAGAGAGAGAGAGAAAGAGAGAGAGACAGAGACAGAGGCAGAGTTTCTCTCTCAGTATCTGGAAGCTGACTGAGAACTAAGTTGGAGTTTTCCAGAGACCAGAATCTGGTGAAGGCCTCCTGGAAGGCTGAGAGGGTTTGCCTGGAAGGCCGAGATTTCTCCTGGGTCCTAGGACCAGCTGAATTGCTGGAGGACTGAAGAAGCATGACCTGGATAAGCCTTTGTTGGTTTGTGGCTTGGCTGATCTTTGAGTTCCCAGCAACAGAAATGGTGAAGGGTTTGAGGTGTGCTGGACCCTGTGAACTTTGGTCTGTGCCAGGAACTGCCTGGAGGACTGGACAAGGACCTGGGAGCTGTCTACCTCTGAGGACTGGATGAGAACCTGGGAGCTGTCTGCCTCTGAATCCAGGTGACTGGTGAATTCAGGTAGGAGCTGGGACCATGGAAGGGGATCCAAGGAATCTGAGAGACCACCCCGAGTTAAGATGAAGAAAAGGCCTTCCCTTGGATTCATGATGAAATTAAAGACACCAAGGGGTGGAGAGTTTGTGTGGTTTTCTAATGATTGTAACTTGTGATTAATGATACTTAGTAATTGTGAATCTAGATTAGTGATTGATAAAGTTAATGATTGCCCCATGAGTGGAAGATTGATTATTGTATTGTGAATTGATTGAATGATTAAGTAAGGAGGGTTTCTCCCTTAGGGAAACCAGATGATTATTCTTTTATTCTTTGTTCTAAATATTGTGGTCACTGCAGTGAAAACTGTGTGGCCATTCTAATGTTAAACTGTTGTGAACACATTGTGATTTTCTGTGATAAGATGCGATGTTGTAAATATTATTTTATGATTTCTTGTGAATGTTTGCCTTGATTTGTAATGGAATAAATGGAGTGTGCACTATAATGTGTAATCTGAACCTTAAAAGCTGTTCACGGTAGTATTCTTTTGGGAATCTGCTAGTGCATGGTGTTACAAAATCTCCTGATGATATGGCAAGTATCTAGAAACAGCCTTCTGACTGGATGACGAAATTATATATAGGTTTTCAGTTCTATAAGATAGACATGTATCTTGACATATGAAAGTAGTCTGGTTCTTAGATCATAGGATTTTCTAAAGAATCATAGAATTTTTAAAGCTGGAAGGAAATTTCTTCTAACTTTGACTTTACTCAGTTTTCTTATTTGTTCACGTTCAGCTAGGCATTTATTCATTCGTGCATTTAGCTATTTGCTTAAGTATTTATTTTGGTTTTTAGTAGGCTTGAGTGATATTCCATAGCATGAGAGTAAGCAAGTTGTCATAGAAGTTTTGAATCAGAAAACCTGAGTTTGAATTTTGACACCCAATAGCAGAATTCTGACATCTATCTTCTCCAAGACTGTTTCCTTCTAAAGTTCAGGGACCCCCTATAACATAAAGTATGAAATGCAAACACCTTGTTCACATTTAGCTCTTCAGCATCTAGCCCCTTTATACCTCTTCAGTCTTCTCACCTGTCACACCACCACAAACTCTGTAGTATAGCTACAGTAACCTCTTCTTTACACACAATTTTCCATTTCCCATTTCTGTGCCTTTGTACAATCTTTCACCATGTCTTAGAGGCTCCTCATCTGTCTTTCACAATAGAGTCTGATTTCCTTCAAGATTAAGTTCAAGAATTACCCTCTGTAGGGGACCAATCCTAATCCCCTTCAGCTGCTAGCAGCTTCCCCTCTAAGGTTTGTTGTTCAGTAGTTTCAATCACATCTGAGTCTTCATGACCCCACTTGGTGTTTTCATGGCAGATATTGGAGTGGTTTGCTATTTCCTTCTCCAGTTCATCTTACAGATGAGGAAACTGAGGTAAACATGGTTAAGTGATTTGCCCAGGTTCACATAGCTAGTAAGTTTCTGAAGCTGAATTTGAACTCAGGTCTTCCTGACTCCTGGTCAGGCACTCTTATTCACTGTGCCATCTAACTACCCCAAATGTCTTTCCCTGACCAGGAATCTAATCTAGTTAGTGGTGAGAGCACTGAATCCTAACCATTTAGACCACCATGGAACCTTTTAAGATTATCTTCCATTCATTCCGCATATATCTTATACTTACTTCTCTCTTTCTCTCTCTCTCTTAAATATATATAATATATATAAATATATGTATATATATATATATATATATATATATATATATATATATATATATATATA
>CM053586.1:54888182-54950975 GCA_028646515.1 Pseudochirops corinnae
ATTTTCTGAAGTGTTGTAATAGCCTTATAATTGGTCTCCCTAGTTTAAATCTTTCTCCTCTCCAATCCTTTTTCTACACAGTTGCCAAAAAGACATTCCTGAAAAGCAGATCTGACCATGCCCCTCACCGCCTCCATGAGCTTCAATGACTCACCACTAGCTCAGGATGAACATAAACTGCTGTGTTTGGAGGAGCTTTTTCACAACTTGGCTCCAATCTATCTTTTCAATATTATACATTATCCACCTTCATTCACTCTTTGTTCTAGACAATCAACCTTGTTATTCCTCTTACATTACACTCTGACTTCTATTTTTATGCCTTTAGGAAAGCTCAACCCATGCCTAGAATACACTCCTTCCTCACTTCTCCTTTTTCACATTTATTTATTTTATTTTAAATTTAGAATTCCTAGTTTAATTCAAACTTTATTTCAAGGGTCCCATCCAACATGATTTTTCCCTGATGCCCTTAAGTCCTAGTTCCTCCCACAAAATTTAATTTTGTTTGTATTTTGTATATATTTACATGTATATACTTCTAAATATACATGTCTTCAGCTATAGCTTTTTTAAGGACAGGAGATGTTTCCTTTTTTTGTCTTGCATTACAAGTAAAGTACCTAACAATGTACATGGCAGATGATGAGTTCTTAACAAATACTGACTGACCAATAAATTGATTGATTGATTTGAAGGGTCCATTGTATAGACAAGATTCCATAGAATACCAGAACAGAGTCCTGTATCTGAAAACACAAAGTCTTGTATTCAAATACTTTTTCCGACATTTATCAGCCATTTCAGTGCAGGTAATTCATTTAATCTCTCTAAACTTTGCTTTCTTCAAAGAGAAAATGAACGTCATAACAATAGCAGTATATATCTCTCAGATTTATTGGGAAACCCAAATGATAGAATGTATGTAAAGTACTTTGCAAAACTTGAAAACACTCTGTAAATATCAGTTATTATTTTTAATTTCCCAAATTAGTCAACATTTGAGCTATACTCCCAAACACTCCCTGACCTAATCTGACTGATTCATTTGCTTCTAAATTATAGACTCTTTCTTTATCGATATGATGAATTATTTTTATCAATCGTTTATTCTATTACCACTCCTTTTTCAGGTAGTTCTATCCCTGTGGATTCTCGATAATGAAACTGTCAATCCATTATCAACATTTCAAAAGGTTAAACAGCATTGGCTTATTTAACTGAGGATACTGAACAACAGAAACAAAAAGACAAATAGATGTTCTCTCAACTTGCAGAATTTGAATTTTTCACAAAAGGCTGATGCTTTTCCATATTCTTTTCTTCATAAATCATTTTAATAGCACACTTTGGTTATTTTTCAGTTCTTTCAATTATTAGAAATCATTATGATCACTTTTTTATGCCCATCATGACTTATATTTCTATAATACTTGAAACTAGCTGAAGTAGTTTGAACATATTATCTCATCTGATCCTCAAAACAACCTTGTGAGGTAGGCAGTATTATCATCCCCAGTGACAGGTAATGAAACTGAGGCTCAGAGAATTCAGAAGACATGGCGGGACTCACAGCCAATTAGTTTTTTAATGATGAAACTTAAGACCAGATTTTCTAGATTCTAGCATTTTCTCTTTGGCCCCTCATTCAAGTCATTTAAAAATAGTTATCTCTTGTGAGACTCTATATATAAGTACTTCAGTTTCTTCTTAAGATTCACTCACAAATTACATGTAGAAACTTAACTCATTTGTCAAGGCACATACATGACATTCAATGGGGTTCTGTGAGCATCAGACAGTGCCAATAGCCAGAGTCAGAACTGAAATTCTAATACTTGGGAAAGTGTATTTGGGATTGGAGAAAGGTGGAGAGACCTGGGAAGAGAACTTGAATCTTTGGACACAAGACCTGGTGAGGGGAAATACCCCTAGACACCATACTATGGGGGTAAAAGGCAATCCTCAAGATCAAATCTCTGAAAATTCCAGGAAACCAGCTGCTGGGGAGGGTTGAGGCAATGAAAGATAACCTGGGGCAGAGGAAAGTGTCAGAATGCCCTGATTTGTCTATAGATGGAGTTCATCTAAGTGACTTGTCAGGTGCAAGTACAGTGGAAGAGACAGTCTTGTCCTCCAGAGAGCTGTGGACTCTGATGGCACAACCCATGCATGATGCTCCATTCTCAGACCTCTAATGTAATTAGGGGAGTTGAGATAGAATGTGGGAAATCCTGGAGGGTGAATTTGAGTCCTATGACAGTGGCATCATAATGCTGCACCCTGGTGACTGGCAGTTTGAGATCAGGCAGGCATACTTGTTTCTTGGGGCTAGTAGGCTAGAGGGTAAACATTTGAGAGAAGTAACACTACCCAGATGTCAGTACCTTGGGACAATTAACCCACACTGATTATGGCATTGTAGACATGTTATTTCACTCTTTATCTAATTCCTTTTATTGAAAGAATGCTATTAGTGATTGCTGCTGCTGCTCTCTGTTGTTGTTTTGTGGATGAAGGACATGAGCCCTTTTTCACAAATTGGTGGGCATATAAGGAATATTTCTATCAGTCACACAAAAATAAGAACTTGGCTCTTAACCTCTAAATGTCAATAGCTCTAATAAGACAATTTGGAAAGGTTGTTCTTTACTTGAAGATCTCAAATGAAAATTTGGCATGGTGGGGATGGTTAATGAAAACCAATGTAAAACAAAGAATTTTGGATTGGAATTGGAGGGAGTTGGGGGCATGTTTTATTCTCCGTCTCTCTCTCTGTCTCTGTCTCTCTCTCTCTCTCTGTCTCTGTCTCTCTGTCTCTCTCTCTGTCTGTCTGTCTGTCTCTCTCTCCCCCCCTCCCTCTCTCTCTCTCATCTCCCTTTCAGTCGAGAGAATAATCGTATTAGGTCATTGTCAGAAACCATGCCTCAGAGTCAGTAAGACTGGATTCAAATCATGCCTCCTACACATACTGAATGTTTAACCCTGATCAAATTATTGAGTCTCTCTATGCTCCCAGGTAACACTCTTAAGACTAAATATCACAGAGAAAGTACCGGTCTTCATTGTTTCCTTATTAGGAGTTCCCTATATCACTGAAATCAGTCCCCAGACCAAATCCAGCTGTAGTGAGATTTCACATTTATTTTCCAAAATCACCTGGCACATATTCTGCTCTCCTTTTGGAGTCAAGTTTTAGCTTCCTTCCCTCCTCCCCCTTAGCCCCCCCACATTCATTGTAGTAAGAATACTGTTCTCTCAAAGTAGGATCTACTTTATGAAATGACTGGCCTATTTTTTTTTATTAGGAAGCTTAAATTTCCAAATCGTTGAAAGCAGAATTAGTAACCCTCAAACTTTGCTGATCCAAGCTTCCTCTTAACCTTTCATTTAGAGAGTCTAATGTGGAGAATCAATAGCAACTGTTACATAATCCATAGACTTTCATGTGGAGGAATGCAGTGCAATTATGGCTGAGCCAGATGTATAATTATTTTTATATACTAAGTAAAGTTAGAAATCTTGGGATGGAGCCCTACTTTAGAAATTGCCTTGCTGCTGAAACACTCTCAAGACTTTTCAAATCAGAAGGTCTTTCTGTTAATTAGTCTCCAAATTAGCATTCTAGGTCAGGAAAAGAAGGGAGACTGGCCATTTTTAGTGGAGCCCACTGCTTTGAAATTTCTGATCTCTCATGGATGCTTACAGAGTCAGCTCTGGACATAATTATGAAGTAAGCTAAGATTGCCTTTGTCTAATTTTTCAATGTTATCTTCCCCACTATCCATATCACCTTTTCCCCCAATTATCACATCTTAGTATTAGCCACCTTTCAAGTAATTCTGACTCCAGTATTCATTAATGAATACTTAAGTGTTTTCTATTCTAGGCATATTCACTTTTTAAGGGAAATTTTGGGAAATTAAATTCAACAACCAATTATTAAGCCTACTATGTGCCAAGAAGGCATTGAGAAATCCCCAGTCTCAAAGAGAATACATTCTATTGAATGGGAAGTGTTTAAATGAGATGGAAAAATGATCTAAACTAAAGGAATGATTTTTAGTAGTGGAATTTCAAGCATTATGGACGGGATGGTCATGATTTTTGAGATAACATATATGTAGGGGGTTCAAGTCATACACAAATGTGTATATATATATATATGTATAATGTACATATATTCATGTATAATGTACATATATTCATATATATATGTATAATGTACATATATTCATTCAATATATACACACATATATACATGTGTGTATACAAACACACATATATTTATATTCTCTTTTTTTTCTTTTTTGGAGAGCAGGGCAATTGGGATTAAGTGATTTGCCCAAGGTCACATGACTAGTAAGTGCTAAGTGTCTGAAGCCAGATTTGAACTCAGGTCCTGACTCCAGGGCCTGTGCTCTATTTACTGAGCCACCTACCCACCCCTATATTTATATTTTTAAAAACTTAACCAGGTCCTTACTCTCCTTGTGAGGAAGACACACTGAATGCTATTATATAGATTTTATACATGAGGAAACTTAGGACAGGATCTTAGTTGACTTGCTACATAAGTTCATAAGTGTCAAAACTAGGACACAAATACAAATTCTCTAACTTGAAATCCAAAGCCCATTCTACCATTTTCCATATCTCATACCTATGTGTGTGCTGACGGATACAGCAGACTAAAGAAAAACATAGTCACATCCCCCAAAAATGTAAATAAGCTCATGATAAGGTTCCCACTCCCAAAATGTAATAGCAGTCATCAAAGCATGACAAAATGTGATGTAGCTGCCACCAATATGGCATAAAATATCTCTCAGCCCTCACACAGAGCATATCTATTGCCACTCACATCCTCAGTGGTTTTACCCCCCTTCAACCTGCTTTTAATCTGATGAGTCTAGTTTCTCAGATCACAACTATGTGATTACATGTAAATTTTCTCATGGTGCTAGAGGTTACCCTGTTAAGGAAAGATATACTTACTCAGTTTATCATTTTCACTCTTGAGCCCCTATCTGATGCCCTTTCTTTCTATATAGTCAACTACTCAAACTGCAACACACTCACAAAGTACATGATATTCATACAACTGGCCGCTTTATAATAATGACACTTTTATATTTTGAATATAACTAGTTACTTATTAATAAGGCAAAAAGATTTGATGCTAAAATCATAGACACTAATATATTAAAACGAATGCTTAAATGCAAAACATATTTCAGTCTACATATAAATCTGGATCGTGTTCTCCCATGGATCTAATCAATATCTAAGGTAAAAAGTAGACACACAAATTTATAGGAGCCTGGCAGTAAACCTAGTACACGAGGGAGGAAAAGCCATGTACTTAGGATAAGTATGAACTAAATGCTCTGATATTACTGGTCCATTCAGGAACATTTGGACCAAAAGAACCTACCTTTTTGCTCACTGCTTGTCTCCTGGTTCTCACCTCTCTTCAGCTAAGCAAATCCTCTTCTCTATTTGAACAAAAACATTTTCAAGTTCTTTCAATTAACAATGTCCCTTAAAAGAGTATTTAGAAAAGGCCTTGTGGCAACAAATTGTCACAGTGGATAGAGCATTGTCCCTGGAGTCAGAAGGACCTGAGTTCAAATCTGGCCTCAAACATTTACTAGCTGTGTGAATCTGGACAAGCCACTTAATCACAATTGCCAAAGGTCTAGATGAGAGAGACAAAACAGGGGTTGGGGTATTTTTTATTTCATTGTGTATAGACTAATTCCACTCCTCTTGAAATTGCAGATGTGGAAGAAGAGAAACAGAGTCATTTGGTACAGACTTTTAGCAAAGAATATGAGGGTCAGGAGATTTATGTACTTTTATTTCCATAATAAAGTCCTACATTTCAGATCTAATTCTCTGAGAAGTCTCTAAGAGTAGAAGATGGGGCAGTAGTTGGAGTCAAGAAGAGCTAGCTTCAAATCCTATCACAAATCCTTACCAACTTGTGTATACCTGGACAAATAATTTCATATCTCTGGGCTTCAGGTTCCTTTTCTATAAAATGAGATCATGAGGTCGAACACCCTTACTTTAGAGATAAGGAAATTGAATTCCAGAGAGATCAAACAATGATAATAATGCTGCTGCTAAAATAATAGTAATGATAAAATAATATAACAAATATTTTACCTAGTACTTCAATCTTTTCAAAGAACTTTACACATATTATAACAACCCTGTAAAGTAATTACTACTAATAGCTTCTTTTTACACACAAGGAAACTGAGTCAATGAGATTAAGTGACTTGAAAATGACAGTGGCATAATTTGAACTCATTTGTCTGACTCCAAGTCACTCACTTGCTTCGCTGTACTCTTCTGCCTCTATTTTTGAACCAGGGTTTATACTCAGCTATAGAGGAGAAGGCTGATGTCTCCTATTTATTCCCTGTGCTTTATGGTTTCCTCCACCACCAGTATAGAGAATTTCATTTATCAGTGTTGATGCTAATCCTCTTTAACCTCCATCTCCCCAAAACACACGTGCACACACACACATACACACACACACATACACATACACATGCGCACGCACACACACACACACACATACTATACTTTCTTGCTTGAATTTTGTAGTTCTCTAAGTATAGCCCAGGTGATCTAGGTCTTTGGAGCCTCCAGTTACGTATTCCCATTTTGTTCAAAAGTTTCCTACTGATTTCCCTTTTAAATCATTGACTAGATTTAGTGTGCCAGTCCTTCTAAGGCAGAAACACATGAAATAATAACTAGATTCATAAAATATTACTATTATGGGGGGTCATGCAATTGAGTTGTTTTCCCTTTCGATATTTTAAAACTAAAAAGACTAACAACTAACCACAATAAGTGAACATCTTACAATGAAAACTCCTTCCTACTCAGCACTACAAAAAGCCTACTGAATCATTGGGATTCCAGGATCTAGCTGCTGAAACATCTCTGTTAACTTAGTTTTCAAACAACAGTTATTCTGTAGCTGCATTGTTTAAAATACACTGTTTTAAAAGGTCAGTTTTTAGGCCTTCCATCACTTGTAGATTTTATGGACTTTTTTTTCTATCCGCAGTATTCAGCATGACTTGTCATCATCAAAAAGAATTTTTAAGAAGCTAACTGTGTGTAGTGCCAATTTTTCTGGCTACACAAAGAGAATTATTCAAATGGGGTTCCTCCCCAAGATGGACTTCACAATCTAAGACAATACTAACAAGGACAAACATGAACAAAAAATATATACCATATACAAATAAAGGAATAAAAACAATGAATGGCTAAAGGGATGGACAGTTCAGCCTTCACAAAGAACAAATCTCTGAAAGAGGAGACAATATGGTATGGTGAAAAGTTCTAGAGTCAGAGAAACAGGGTTTGAATCTTGACTCTACCACTTATAAACTATGGAAACAAGTAAACTTAACATCAAAGATGTCACTGAGACTCATGATGGGAATAAAGATTGGAATATGGATCTGTACTTGTTTAAAAAGCAAGATGACATATTGGTAATGGATATATGACTATACAAAAACAAGTGGTTATCACTTTATATTAAGATGATAGCCTAATATGAGGAAATCTATGAAACAGAGTAAAATATGGAAAAGAATATTTAAGAGAAGATGAGTAGAAGGAGAAAAACAGTAATATTATCATAGGAGCAAACTATAGGGCACCAGCATAGGAGCGAGAAACTGATGAGAGTTAAGGTAACATCACAAGCTTGGCACAGAGACATGACATAGTAGATACGAGGGACTTCAATTAACTGGACATCTGTTAGAGCTTACTTTGCCAAAAGCAGAGCAGCTTGACTTGGTTTAATTAATTTAATCCTTCAAAAGGTGGAGAAAAGCTATACTGCACCTGGTTCTGCCCAATGAGGAGAAACTTGTTGCTTAAATAAAAGTTATGGAAACCTAGAGGACAAAATTCTAACTCACATTTTATAATAGTAGATAATGGAAGGAATGGTGGGCATATATATGTATGTACCCTACATATATATGTACCCTACATCTCAACCCAGAGCTCACAGTTCAAAACAGGACTAGACAGACAAAATCCTATGGGAGAGTCAGTGCCGAAGGGAAAAGAATTTCTTAAGAATGAAAATCTAAAAACAATGCATAGGACAATTACTCCAATGAGGAACAAAATAGGGCATTGCCTAAAGAGAATGATGTCTGACCTTGATTACATCTCTTAAATTCCTTGGGCCACAAATTCCTAATCTATAAAATAAAGCAGTTGTACTTGAAGTTTCAAAAAAGTCCCTCAGGTTCTGTCTATAAAGCTATGAGCATTGGGTCAAAATTATTAAGACACAGTAGAGATCTGGGAAGAATCTAATAAGATGAAAATCATTAGGAATAAATATAGAAGCTAATACAGATTCACAAATCACAACTAAAAATCATAAGTAAAAGATGGGAAAATGGCTAGATATTTCTTTGCAAAAAATCCCACAGATTTAGTGGAATAAAAAATGCAGTATTAATCATAACATGATATACCACCCCCCCCCCAAAAAAAAAAGTTGATGTCGTCTTAGTCTCTTAGGCTGCATTGGAAACCATAGTGCTCAGAATGATAACGAGGAAGTAAATAATTCTGTTGCATAATGCTTTGGTTGGACCATATCCAAAATATTATGTTTACTTATGGGTACAGATGATATAATGGTTTCTTTGTAGAATGCTAGAGAGTTTATTAAAAAAAAATAATAGGAGCAGCTCTCACAGGAAGAAATTCAATAATAATATGAAAAATATAAAACACTAATAGCAAGAGATAAGCCCATTATAATGACTAAGATCCTCATACCCCTCAGGTTGGCAAAGATTAATTTTTAAGGGAAATACCAAATAGTGGAGGCTCTGTGGGCATCCACCATTTCTATGCAGTTAGTACAGCTATAAATTGACCCAACCATTCTAAAAATTAATTTGAAACCATACCCTCCCCCCAAAAAATGTCACAATTAATTAATTATGAATACCTTTTACCCAATTATACTACCTCTAGGCTCTCCCCACCCCACAGGATCATAGAAAGAAGAAAATGAACCATATGTACAAAAATATAATAGCACTCCTCGTTACATTTAAGTAATAGAGACAAAATTAGTGCCCACTATTTAGATAATGGTGGAATAAATTGTACAATGTGGGTATCATGGAATATCATTGTGTCTTAAGAAATGAAGAGAGAGAATCAGAGAAACTTGAAGAAACATGTATCAATTGATGTAGAGTGAAATGAACAGAATCAGAAAAACTATTCACTCAATGACCAAAACATTATTCAAAGAAAATAACTTTGCAAAATGTAAGAATTTTCATAAATACAATGACCAATAACACTTTCAGAGACTGATGATGAATTGCACATTGTACCTTGTGGCAGAAAGTCAATAGAATAGAGGTAAAGAATAAGCATGACCAACCAACATAACACAATTTATTTTGACTATATTTATTTATTAAAAGGGAAGGTAATTTTTTTTATTTGAGGAGGAGGATTTATAGTGATTTAAGTTTTAAAATATCATTAAGTCACAGATGTGAAGTAATGTCTACTTTACTGGTAACTCAAATGGCTGGAGTTTTGTCAATTTTATTTCCGAAGTTTGCCACATGAATATGGGCTATAGGCCTTCACCAGCAGCCATAATGCCTTAATAATGGTTGGTCAGGAGATGTTTTATAATGATGGAACTCCATATTTTGTCTTAGCATTCTTCAAATTTATCTGGGCCTTTCTTGCTTCTATGCCATTGCTCATACAATCTCTAATGCCTGAAAGTCACTACCAGTATCACTCTATTTTGTTCCACTTCCTATGTTATTTTTACCTGCTAAAATTCATCTTTATCTTTCAATGCCTAGCTTGACTTCTTTCTCTGAATACCCTTTGGCCCAAACTAATCTCTATTTCCTCACAGGACATTGTGCCATTTCTAGGGACTTAATCTTACTGCATTTTTATAATTATTGGTGAGTTTGTTTTATATTTCCTTTTAGATTATAAATTCATTGAGGTTAAAGAACTATTTATTATGAATCTTTGCATGATCAGTGCCTATAACGTGGTAATAGAGATGTGTGTATATATGTATACATACATACATGCATACATATATATATATGTATATATATTTCTTATTTACAAGTATACCTTGAATTCCTACTTTGTACAAATCATCATACTTTGCTTTAAGGACACAAGAGATAGCATGTGTCCCTCTAGATGCTTACAGTCTAGTTGGGAAGACAATATACACATCTATGAAACACCTAATGTAACTGGCTAAGGAAATACAAAATTAAGAGCTATGTAGAGTGATAAAGGAAATGTAAGTCAAAAGAAGGGAGAGATGACTATGGACAAGAACAATTGCAAATATCTTGTGAAAGATGACATATTTGAGATGGATCTTGGAGAATAAACAAAGAATGATTAAAAGCTATGTGGAGTGATAGAAGACATATCTTCTACGAGATGAGTCTGAAGAAGAAAGAGGCTAATGTAGGCAAGAATAATTGAAAAGTCTCATGAAAGAAGGGACGCCTAGGATGGATCTTGCAAAATGGGCACAATTTGAATAGTTGGGTAAGCAAAAGGGCAGGATGACATGACATCAGGTGTGCCTGGGGGGGACACCTCTTATATAGAGGGGCAGTAAGCAAATTCATGAAAAAAGTAATAAACCTCATATCTGTGGGACAGTAAGTTAGTTAGCCACTGGCAAGTAAGCCTACCAGATTAGAACAGAAATCTGACAGGGGAGGAACATAACAGAAATGGATGTTTGAAATGTGGAATAGGAGCAGTTGGACCTGGGACTATAGAATCTGGAAGTTACACATGACTTTAGAAATTATTCAACACTCTCTCCCCTTTATTTCATAGATTTTAAAAAGTGAGTCCTATGTGTTATGGGGGGGGGGGGAAATTGGGGAGCAAAAAAACCAAAGACATAAAAAGCTACAACCTGAATTGATTATAATCTAGATCTCTATGTTACCTCAAATAGAGGAGAAAGGTGAAACTTCAAGATAGGGAAAGGGACAAGCACTGAAATTTCAAAAAAAGTTCATATTTAGGGAGAAAGAGGGAGATGAGATACAAGCAGACAACAGAGAAAAAACAGGTAGAGAGATAGATAAATTAAGCATGTTGGAAGCCAGAGGTACATAGTATCAAGGAATTCAACAGTGTCATATGTCCTAGAGATATCAAAGAAAATAAGAACTGTGGGAAAGGCAATTAGACTTGGCAAGAAGATAATTAGGGACCTTCAAAAGTGTAATTCCAGTCAAATTGCAAGGGCAGAAGTCAGATTGAAAGATTTCAAGAAGGTAATGAGGAGGATGGGACGGAAGCAAAATGTGTTGACTCATTAAAGGACTTTCACTTTGAAAGAAAGGAGAGAAAATCCAAATGTCAATAACATCTTAAAGTTTAGAAAAGTATTTTTAAAACTTCTTTAAGGTGAATAGTGCAAGTACAGTATTATTATGCTATTTTACAACCATGGAAATTGAAGTTTAGAGAGATCAAATGACTTCCTTATAGTCATCATGCATCTAGGAAATGGATCGCAGAAATTGGAAGGATTCCAGTCCTTTGCTTCCAGAAGTCTGTACCTTTTTAGATGTAAGGAATGGGAGACGACCTGATCAGCACTTCTCAACTCAATGTCAGGAAAGCTACGGAGAGGTATATGCTATCACATGGCAATATGTCTTTTTCCTCATGTACTACTGACTGACCTCTTGGATATCCGCCCGCTGGCTTGCATCCTCTTTCTTTGATTGTCCCCTATGTGAATGTGATAGAATGTTCACTCTTTAAGGGAAGAGACTGGTTTTGTGGAGTGGCTGGTTTGCTTATTTTTATAGCCAGCTATGACACAATGCCAGGTATATAGTAAGTGCTGGATAAATGTTTGTTTATTGATTCTGTATCTTAGCTGACTCATTTATATTCTGATATCCATTCCAGTCTGCTCTCTCAGGTTGGCTGTCCTGGTTCATTCCTCCATCACTGACACTCCAGGTACAAGAGTAATTTCAGCTTACAACAACTGCAAACTACCCCCCAGTCTGGCCATGAATTCCAATTCAATTCAATTCACTAAACATTTATTAAGTATGTACTGCACATTTTGTACAATGCATAGGGATATTTATTCTGGATGGAGATACATACATGCATGCATATATACATACTTATAAAAAGAGCTGAACTTAAGAGTCTGGAAGTCTTGAGTTAAAATCATTCCTCAGATAAAACTTATTATCTGTGTGACCCTAAGCAAGTCATTTAGCCTTTGTCTGCCTCATTTTCCTCACCTACAAAATGAGTATAATAAGCAGCACCTACCTTCACAGTTGTGAGGATCAAATGACATAATATTTGTAAAGCATTGGGAAACCTTAAAACAGCATACAATTGCTATCTATTATATATATATATATATATATATATATATATACATATACATATATATGCACGTATGCATATAATGTATACATATATGCAGATATAAATATATATGCAAATGTTATCCATATTTATGAGGAGTATACTGTATATGCATGACACCATTTTAAGTTTAATTTGCATTATTAACATTATGTCAATCACTTTCCTAGTACAGACAATTAATAAAAAATAAATCATGCCCTGGTTTATAATGAAATTAGTTTTCCAGTTTCAAGGGTGCACATTTTCACACTGAAAATTTAGCCGTCAGCTCTCTTGAGACAGTATGAGTTAACTCTAGCACAGCTCTACATTTAAGAGAGAAAGGAAGTCTTGGAACAGCTGCTATGGGAAGCATGGTAGAGAGTTAAAATGGGAGGAATAAAAGACTTGGTGTCCAGTTGGGATCAGATAAAATGAATTTTTTATTGGACCCCATGGACCTGGGTGCATAATTATCTCCACAGGGATTTAGCAGCACAGGGGACAACAAGAAAGGATGATAGCAGCAATATAGGTTTGAGGGTCAGTGAGATATGAACAACATCAGGATGAACAGCAACTCCCTCAGTAGAGGGATACTCAAAGTGGTAAAATCACAAACCTTCACTTCTAGTGAAATATTTAAAGTTGTACTTAGAGATTAAAATATAAAAGAATGAAAAGCACATATTAAGCACTTAAAAATCCCTGTGCTCAAGGAGAATATATTCTAATAGGGGAAGCAACACATCACAGTCAATGGTGGTCAAAGGGGAATTCTCATCTGGGAAGTCATAAAAATGGAACAAAAGAGTAATCCATTAAATGCCCCTTCTAATACAATAGTATGAGCAGTAGTAGTAATTTGTTTGCAGTTGTCAGAGAAGAAGGTGAAATATGTGGGTGGGCCACTATCACTTCAAAGTGTTTATTTTATTCACAAATATTCACTGGACATCAATAATGTATGAGAAATAGCTCCAGAAAAATTAGGAAACAAGAATTTGGTTTTTTTTTCATTAAGTAATTTATGTTCTATTTAGGGTTAAAGAATATCTGTACGTAAAATAATAGAATAATTAAAAGTGACTATTAAATAAGCAATGTGGAAGTGCATCTTGAATCAAAACATCACAGTACAAATAAGAGAAGAAGAAATTGAAGGAATCAAATTAGGCAAAGAAGAGACTAAGCTATCAGTCTTTGCATGTGATATGATGATATATTTAGAGAATCCTAGAGAATCAAGTAAAAAACTACTTGAAATAATAAAAAAAATTTGACAAAGTTGCAGGATATAAAATAAACCCATATAAATCCTCAGCATTCCTGTATATGTCTAACGAAATCCAACAGCAAGAGATAGAAAGAGAAATTCCATTTTAAGTTACTGTAGACATTATAAAATATTTGGGAATGTACCTGCCAAAACAAACCCAGGACCAATATGAACACAATTACAAAACACTTTTCACACAAATAAAGTCAGATCTAACTAATTGGAAAAACATCAATTGCTCATGGCTGGGTCGAGCTAATATAATAAAAATGATAATTGTACCTAAATTAAATTGTATATTTAATGCCATACCAATCAATCTACCAGAAATTATTTTATAGAGCTAGAAAAAATAGTAACAAAATTCATTTAGGAGAACAAAAGGTCCAGAATATCAAGAGAATTAATGAAAAGAAATGCTAGGGAATGTGGCCTAGCCATAACAGATTTTAATCTATATTATAAAGCAGCAGTCATCAAAAGTACTTGGTCCTGGCTGAGGAATAGAGTAGTGGATCAGTGGAATAGATTAGGTATATGAGACATAGCAGTCAATGACTGTAGTAATCTACTGTTTGATAAACCCAAAGACCCCAGTTTTGGGGATCAGAACTCACTATTTGACAAAAACTGCTGGGGAAACTAGAATATAGTATGGCAGAAACTGAGAATAGACCAATATCTTACATCATATGTCAGAATCAAGTGTAAATGGGTGCACAATCTAAGGATAAAGGCTGATACTGTAAGCAATCTGGGAGAGAAAGGAATAGTTTACCTGTCATATTTATGGAAAAGGGAAGATTTTATGACAAAACAAGAGTTAGAGAGCATTATAAAATGCAAAATGGATAATTTTGATTACATTAAATTGAAAAGTTTCTGTAGAAATAAAGCCAATGTAACCAAGATCAAGAGGGAAGTGGAAAATTAGGAAAGAATTTTTACAACCAGCGTCTCTGATAAAGGCCTCATTTCTAAAATATACAGAGAATTGAGTCAAATCTATAAGAATACAAGTCATTCCCCAATTGATAAGTGGTCAAAGAATATGAACAGGCAGGTTTCAGAGAAAGAAATTAAAGATATCTATAAGCTTATGAAAAAATGCTCTAAATCACTATTGATTAGAGAAATGACAATCAAAACAATTCTGAGGTACCACACCTCACTGGTCAGATTGGCTGAGATGACAAAACATGAAAATGATAAATGCTGGAGAGGATGTGGAAAATTTGGAACACTAATGCATTGTTGGTGGAGTTGTGAACTGATACAACCATTCTGGAGAGCAATCTGGAACTATGCCCAAAGGGCTATAAATAAGTACATACTCCTGTGACCCAGCAATACCACTTCTAGGGTTGTATACCAAAGACATCATAGAAGTGGGAAAAGGATCCATATGTAGAAAAATATTTATAGCAGCTCTTCTCATGGTGGCAAAGAATTGGAAATCAAGGGGATACCTACTAATTGGGGAATGGCTAAACAAGTTGTGGTATATGAATATAATGGAATACACTTGTGCTATAAGAAATGAGGAGCAGACAAACTTCATAATAACCTGGAGAGACTTATATAAAATGATGTTGAGTGAGAAGAGCAGAACCAGGAGAAATTTGTACACAATTACAGACACGACATATGTGTGACAGCTAACTTTGATAAACAGGGCTCCCCTCAGCAATGCAAGGTTATAAGACAACTCCAAAATACTCATTGTGGAAAGAGATATCCACATCCAGAGAAAGAACTACAGTCTTAATACAGATTGAAGCAAACTACTTGCTCTCTAGATTTCTTATTTTATTTTGTTTCCTCTTTCTCATTGTTCACTCCATTGGTTATAATCCTTCTTTACAACCTGACTAATGTTTAATGTGAAGGTATTTGTAAATCCTATATTTGATTGCATGCCACCATGGAGGGGTGTGAGGGAAGGGAAAGAGAGAAAATTTGAAACTTAAGGGATTGTGGAACTGAATGTTGTAAACTAAAAGTAAATAAATGTATTTTTTTTTTCAATGATCATGGTTCAGAAAAAAGGGAACTGGATTTAGAGTCAGAAGACTTATATTTTACTCCCAGGCTTACCTTTTATTACCAACGTGGCTTTAGACAAATTGCTTTAACCTCACTATATTATTTAATTGTAAAATGTGGCATTCAGACAAGATGATGTCTTAGGCCCCTTCCAACTCAAAGTCTATAATTTTACATGATATAATTTCATTTTTCCATTATTTGCTAAGCTTTGACTCAAATTCACCCCAATGTGTTTTCTAATTTATTTCTATCCTCTTTATTATTGAGTCAGTGATATGATTGATGTGAATATTACATTCCATGGAGCACATTGTGACCTAACCAAGCCTGTCTTTCCTGGGTGAGTCTAGTCTTTGTCATCCCACAAGTTTGCTATAAGAAATCCACCCAGCACACCACTAACTTTCCTAGTATTCCCTTGACAATGTAATTTTATAGTCATAATTTTTGTTGTTCGGTTGTTTTCAGTCATGTCCAACTCTTTGTCACCCCATTTGGTGTTTTCATTGCTATTTCCTTTTCTAGATCATTTTACAAATCAGAAACTGAAACAAACAATGTTAACTGACTTACCCAGTTTCATATGACTAGTAAGTGTCTGAGGCCAGATTTGAACACAGAAAGATGACTTTCTGACTCCAGGTCCAGTGTTCTCTTCACTGTGTCACCTAGCTTCCCCATAGTGATGATATAGGAATTTTTTCATAGTAACTCTGACCTAATCACTCAAACATTCAGAGTACCTTTTTTTTCATCTTGAAGTCACCTTTACAAAGGAATCTGATGCTTAAGGCTCTCTTTGAGCTAACTTCACAGCCAAAAAGCCACCAACCTTTCCTGAGGTATGAATGAATATCCTCCCTCTGCCTCTTTAAGTAGGTATCCTCCCTTCAAATTCTTACCTCTTTTCCATATGAAAGTTACAAGTGGGGTAGGAGAATCCCTCTCCCCCTTGCTCCTCCTTTGTTATGGCAATATACTTAGACACTAAAGGGACAGGAAGCACATAAAAAGTTAATATGACAAAAACAGATTTCTCCCAGTTGCCTTCCTGACTGTTCAGCTCCCTTGCCCCGAATTTGATGTAGATCATTTTAAGTTCTGAATTATTCATAAACCTCCAAGGTAAGTTTGAGATAATTGCCAGAAGCTATCTCTGATGTCCACTTGTGAAGCTCTCCAGACATAATTCTACCTAAGTACCCCTCATCCTGTTGTGATGACTAGTATTAACGGCTAATCAAAAGCAAGAGGTTGGTGATGGCAATTTTTACAATGCTACTGCCTCCCCCCACTCAGGATGCAATCAGAGCCATTTTCGAGGGTTTATTTATACTCTGGAAACTGGTGGTTAGCTTCATTATCACTCCCCACTGAGAAATTTACTCTACCACTTCCTTAGATCTGCAGGAGACCCCTTTCAGAGAAAAATGTAAATTTCCCCAAGAAGCAAATATGTCTGAGGTATTAAAAAAATGTAACTTTTGGGGGTAATAGAATACAAGCACAGCAAGTAATTTCTCTCTTTGAACCAAGATAGGAAGGATTAGGTTATGTTTGGCCTCTGTCCATTATTGAGTATGTGGGAAGCAATATTCTTTAGTCAACTGTGGCTTTGAATGAGGTTTTGATATCTTCAGAATCCTAGGGAGCCTTATTTGCTTTCCATTAATCTTTTGAATATTAAGCTTTCTGCATCAAATTTGGTTTTGGTAAATGCCATTCTGTACCACACAGCTTTGAGGGACTGAGGGCGATCAGTAGTCCAGGGCAGAAAATTAGGAATCCAGAACTGTTTTTAAAAATGCTAATAAAGACTGACTTTAGATTGGTTTAGAACAGAAGGTGGACACAAAACTCAGTAAAGTGCTATAAAAACAGACATGTGGATTGGGGAATATATCCGGTGGCAAAGACCCTGATTTTCTATTGATAAGACTTCAGGAAACACCATTCTTAATTATTTGTAATAGCAATCAGTCCATCAATAAGTACTTATTAAGTGTTTACACTAGTTTCTAGAACCTAGGGATGCCAAATCAAAGAAGAAAAGAGGAAGGAAATGAGCATTTATTATGTTCCCACTAGGTACGAGGAGCTTGGAAAATACTATATCATTTGGTTCTTATAACAGCCCTAATAGGTAGGTACAAAAATTATCACTATTTTACAACTGAGGCAGGCAGAAGTTAAGCATTTTGACCAGGGTCATACATGTAGTAAGTGCTTGAGGCTAGATTTGAACTCAAGCCTTTCTAACTCGAGGCTTAGTTCTCAATCCATTGTGCCAGCTAAACAGGTAGAGGTGAGGAGAAAATACACACCAGGCATGGGGGAAAACCATTGAAAATATTTAGACATTGGGGCAGCTAGGTGGCGCAGTGAATAGAGAACTGTCCCTGGAGTCAGTTCAGATTTGGCCTCAGATATTTCATACACACACACATGTGCGCGCACACACACACACACACACACACACACACCTAGCTTTGGGACCTTGGGCAAGTCACTTAACCCCAACTGCCCTACCTTCCCCCCTCCAAAAAAAAAAAAAAGGAAACAAACCAAAAAAAAAAAAAAAGAGAGATGTAGACATGGAAGATAGAGCCACGTATGGGAAATAACCTTGGCTGGATTACAGAGAATGGCAGTTGCTATAATAACAATGAGACTAGAAAGATGTGTTGGGACCCAGGTAGGAAGGATTTCAAAGTTTAACAATTTACTTTCTATTTTGAGGGGGTCCATTGAAATAAGTAGGGGGTTAGAGTCAGATCTGTGATTAAGAGAATTCACTTTATTCAATGTATAGAAGATAACAGATAAGCCATGGGGTAGGAAACCCAACTCAGAGATCATTGCAGTAATTAATGAAAAAGACAACTGATAATGGCCTGAACTAAGATGGTGACTATGGGAGGAAAGAGAAAGGAACAATCAGTAGAGAAGTCGTAGCCATAGACTTGGCAAGATTTCACCCATGATTAAATATTGGGGTATTGGGTATGAGATTAAATATGAGGTATTGGGAGACAATGAGAAATCAAGGATAACTCTGAGCTTATGAAGCTGGAATATTGAAAGAATGATAATGCCTTCAATAGAACTGGGGGAATTGGAGAAAGGAGTGGTGAAGGAAAATGACCCCTGTTGTAGGACAACAATTACAAAGACTGGAACTTCAAAACTGCTCTTGTTCTTTAACTTCAACATAATAATATGTCAAAAATTTGAAAGCATGCTTCTCCTGATTTAGCATAAGTCATACAAAGACCAACCAAACATATCAGGGATGTTTAGGCTAGAGAAAACCTAAACAAAATATGATAGTTCCCTTCAAGTATTTGAAAGACTAACATATGGAATAGGAACTGGACCCATTCTAGTCTTTGTCCAAAGGGCAAGAGAATGGAACAATGGATGGAACTTTTTGGAAGGTCTGATGTAATGAGCAGATTAAAGATATCCAACAATGAGTGTTAACCAAAAGCAGGATGGGATGTCCCAATACTAAGCACATCATTGCTCATTGGAGGCCTCCAAAAACAGGTTTAATGGCCAATTGCTAGCTATCCTAAGGAATATTCTTTTTTTCAGATATGAGTATGACTAGGTAGTTTAAGGTTCTTTTGATACTAAAATTCTGTGATTCTGGTCTGAGTGTTGGATCATCTCAATTTATCTTTTTTGACGATGTAAAAATAATTCTCTGTAAGGAAAAGATGAAACTCTTCTTATCATTTTTCCAGTTTTCTATTTTTGCATCAATTTTTGCTTTCCTTTGGAGGAATCTCTTCTTGAATTGAAGTCATATGTAATCACTGATATGCATTTCTAAGAGCCATCTTTTCAGTACTTTATTGAAATTAAGCTTTTCAATCTTGGCCAAATATTCATCCAAACCACTGAAAGCATTTTCAGTTGAAGTCCCACTTATTAAAGAAATAATCATCTCTCCCAAATTAATGAAAACTTAAGAAAAAAACACATGAATTTATTAAGCACTTGTTATGTGTCAGCAACTGTGTTAAGCACTAGGGATACAAAAACAAAAGAGCAACAGTTTGTGCTCTTAAGGACCTTAAATTCTAATGGGGAAACAACATAAATAGGAAATAGATGACCAGGGAAGGGAATTTTGGTCTATTGCCTAAAGGGGTTGATCCATAATGAAGGTGATTGTCGTTTTCTCCTGTGGGAAATAACTTTGTGATGGTACTTTAAGGAAAAAAAGTATACTAATAGTACTTCTTTGCAATTGTTGTCCATCTGATCTTGAGAACACAGTTGCAATACCTTTCCAGATGTTTAGTGCACATCAACTTCTCAGGTGAACAATGAAAAATCTATCTTTTTCTTTATGGAGATTTGCCTCTAAAATATTCTCAAACCTATTTCCTTTCAACATGATGAGGTTTGAAGTTGTTACCTTATTTTCCCTGAGTGATTTCTCTCCCATATTCAATCACTCTAGAATAATTACTCTTAACTTATTCCATTTATTTTTTCATGGTGTTCAGTAGTTCTCTCTACAATCATATGATGATGTGATATGAAAGAGGATGAACAACTATAATTACCTAATGAGAATGAAGCCTAAGTCAACTGGGAACAATGCCTTATGAATTCTCTTTTTTCTTCAATAACCAAGCATTGATATTAGAAAGATAAAAATCTGAAAAGAGGTGCTTTTTTGTTGAAATAAAGAAAGAATACCATTCTTGAATTCATAGATTTCTGAATACTAGGGGCCATTAAATATTGAAAAAACTGGAGAAAAATGGCCAGATATTCCCTATTCATCATAATGGCAATTATGTATAACCTATAAAGAATTTGGTTGGGAATTGTATTGGAGGGATGGTACTAAGGGAGAATAATTTCAAAACAATGATTTAGCAATAATATATATGTGTTTTTTTTACACACTCCCTTGTATCTCTATATAAATATCTTAAGATCATATATTTTGAACTGAAAGGAACCTAGAGTTTAGAGATCATTTAGTTCAATGTTCTTGTTTTATGAAGAATATGTGTCTTGTCAAATATGTCTTATCATGTGACATATTTGAGATCCAAATTCAGGTCCTTTTATTTTAAACTGCTCTCCCCCACCCACATCTTCTTCCCTGCCATCCTGAAGTTGACTTTTGATACCTGAAACCATACTTTACAGGGGCTTAACCCTTTCAGTTTTGAAACTCTGTCCTGGGGCACATGCTTCCCTGATTGGTGATCAGTGTACTTCACTTGACTCATTGATCTCTAAGCAGACCCAGACATGCTTTACTTTATACCTCTGCCATCTTCTTGCCTGTCACAAAGCATACTATTGATATACTCCAATTATGGGTATACCTCAATGATAGCTTATAACTGCATTTTAGCTACAAGGTAGTAGTGTATATCAGAGTCAGTACTGCATAGTAGAAAGAGCTTTGCATTCAGTAGATATGAAACCTAGATCCAACTCTGCAACTAACTCATCATGTAACCTTTGTCACTTTATTTCTCTAGGCTTTAGTTTCCCTCTTCCTCTATAAAATGAAAGGGTTTAACTAGGAAATATCTAAGACTAAAATTCTACACATGAAGAAAAGATCAAAAATAGATACAGCAATGATTAAAACATGTTAAGAATTAGAAAGTTAAGCAGTTAGCTTTATAGCTGAGTTTATTTTTCTTTGTGTTTTGTTTTTATGTAATATTAATGATTTAAATGGGTGATAAAGATTGGACTTGTTACCTAATTGGTGTAGAGTTTCTCAGACAAGAAAACACTATCTAGCAATATAGGCAATGTTTCTTGCAATCTTAGTTCCCCAGAGCACTGAAAGTTTAAGTGACTTGCCTAAGGTCATACAGGCAGTATGTTTCAGAGGGACTTGAACCCAGGTTTCCTGATTTCAAAGCTTATTTTCCATCTGCCTCTCAGTAAAATATAGTGTTCATCGTGTGCATCTGTTTTTAAAAGTACTCTGTTTTAATGTACTGAAAGCACCATGAGTGGGAAAGAATGCTATTTGACTCATATAACCACCTATTAGAGAAATCTATCTGTTCTAACTATGAGGCCAGAATTAAGTCTCCATTAGAGATAGCTTACTCAAATCATAAGACAATTACATAGGCCAAAATAAAAGCTTTTTAAATTCACAGTTGATGAGAATATTAAATGTCATAGTTTTCTGCCATTCTTTCTGGACATAAAAAAGCAATATTACAGGGAGCTCTGATTCACTAAAAGAAGTATGCCATTTATATCTTAACAGCAACAAAAATGAATTCCTGGAATGTATTGTGTAAGGATGGAGGGTTGAGGTTAGGAGGAAGACATCTTTTAAAGAGTTCTTTTAATGCTTCCTTATGATATAGCATTGATCTGGGTCCTCTAACCCTATGCCAGTGAAGTACAAGCTGTGGTAGTTCCTATCAAGCTGGTAAGTCTAAACATATAGGTTTACTGATGAATATGTCTATTGTCCCAGAATCAATCCAGGTAAATCTGGAGAGCCTCTGTAATGGTAATATAAATGGGAAGATATTTCCCATCCTTTAATAGGCCCATGTGACCTGCTTGAGTCACATGGAAGCCTGAGTCATGTGAGTCTGTGGTAGAAGGAGTTTGCCAAACTAGTGAAGCAGGGAGGGGTGGAGTAAGGAGGGTGAAGCAGATCCCAGAATAAGTTGATTAGAGCTGAGAGAGAGGGAGGAAGCAGGCAGTGAGATACGAGTGAGAGGGTGTTTGTTTGTGGGAGGGCCCTAACAGGGGGAAGATTTGGGGGTGGCAGTGTCCTCTGTGTTGTCATTGTATGTAGATTTCTTTCTTTCTATGATGGACTTACTTTCTGGTGTTTGAATAAATGTTTTGGTTATGCCTTCCACGTGGCAAACCTGTTATATTTTGCTATTCAGAATTATGCCACCATATTCATAGCCAGCGCAGACACTATGAATATAACTTTGATGCTACAGCCTTTTACTCAGTTTGGCTACTGGGTGATAAATTGTTCAAACATCAACCTCAGGGAGGGACCAATCTGTATCTGTAGAAAGTGTAACCATGCCAAAGAAGTTAAATCACAAGGCCCAGGTTTGAATCCTGCTCCACCACAGTCACCCACAAGCTGTGTGACCCTGAGCAAATCCCTTAACCCACCTCAGCTTATCTCTCCATTAATAAACTGAAGATGATGACACCTACATCAGTTACCTCACAGGGATGCTATAAGAAATATGCTTTGTAAATGAAAAGCTATAAAATTGTGCCAACATCCTGGTCACCCTCCTTAAGATGTACTATTGAGTAATTAAATGATTAATGTAGACAATAATTTCTATTGGTCACAAACCTTTTTTATTATTTATTTTTTTAGTTTCATGGGATATCACAAAAATCAAGTGGCATAAAGAATTCCAAACTAGATTTTGTAAAAGTAATAGAGTAATTGAGAGCTGGTGGTATGCCAATCCCTGGCTAAAAAACAGGTTCATTTAAGAATAGTTCTATAGGTTGTCATCTATTCACAAAGAGTGGAGATACACTGAAATCTGCTGAGTTTGTAAATATCCTCTAAGTAACCATATATTGTATTAAGAAACTAGTTTCTGTTTTGTTTTATTTTTACTAAAAGGTTCCTTACTTACAAACAACTTTTTAAAATGCCTGGATATTTAGTTGTTGTTTTTGTCTGTATCTGTGATTTCACAAGTGTGAAGTACCTATGTTGAAGAAATCCTTCAAATTGGGCAGATCAGCACCCACTTGTAAGCTATGGGCTTAGAGGACTACTTACAGCACTCAAAAGTTAAATGACTTGTCCATCACTTAACCAATCAGGATCTGGTATTCCTGATCTCTTAGTTACTATTCCATAGCATTATTGATGGAATGTAAGCTCTTTGAGATCAGTGACTGTTTCATTTTTATATTTGTAGCCCCGGTTCCTGATACAGTGCCTAGAACATAGTTGTTGTTACAACTATTGTTCAGTTGTTTTAGTCATGTCCAACTCTTTGTGACCTCTTGGACCAAAACATGCTAAGACCTTTGATCCTCTGCTATTTCCCAAAGTCTGTCAAAGCTCATGTTCATTGTTTCCTTGACTATCTATCCATCTCATCCTTTGCTGTCCCCTTCTCCTTTTGCCTTCAATCTTTCCCAACACCAGGGGCTTTTCCAGTGAGTTCTGTCTTATTATGTGGCCAGTGTATTTAAGCTTCAACTTTAGTATTTGTCCTTCCAAAGAATAGTCTGAATTAATTTCTTTAAGTATGGAATGATTTAATCTCCTTGCTGTCTAAGAGGCTCTCAAAAGTCTTCTCTGGTACCACAATTTGAAAACATAGATTTTGTAGTGCTCAGCTTTCCTTATAGGTCAACTCTCACAGTCATAAATTACTACTAGAAAAACTGTATCATTAGCTATATGGACCTTTGTCAGCAAGGTGATGGCTTTTTAGTATGCTGTCCAGATTTGCCATAGCTTTCCTTCCAAGGAACAAGCATTATTTTGTTTGCTTGTTTTGTTTTGTTTTTAATTTTGTGTCTGCAGTCACTGTCTGCAGTCATCCTTGAGCCCAAGAATATATGAAGTTTTCTTGGCAAAGATACTGGAGTGGTTAGCCATTTCCTTCTCCAGTAGATGACCTTTTCTCAGAATTCTTATATATAATTCTTATTATAACTTGTCCTTCTTGGATAAGCCAGCATGGCAAAGCTCATAGTCTCATTGAACTACACAAGCACCTTTGCCATGACAAGGCAGTGCTACAGGAAGGGTAACTCACAGTAGTTGTTTAATAAATGTGTGTTATGTGACTGTCTCTGCTATCTGAAATTCTAAAATGTATTTGCCTAATTTTTATACTGTTTCATTGCTAAATGAAAACAGTTCATTTCAAAATAAATGCCATTTGAGTTTAGGTTTAGGAGAGCTATGATAAGAGTTAGGCAAGAGAACATTTGCCTTAGGCATACAAAGTTGAGGGGTACAGACAAATATATGAAGCATGCATTATCTATCCAAGAATGCTTTGCCATTAGAATGGGAGGCACAGTTTCCTATTCTTTCCTCAGGTGCAAAATTAGTCATGTTGTGCAAAGCCTTAGGGGTGGCCACATGGTGCTGAATTTTTCAGAATGGGAAATTTTCAAAGACCAGCTACTATCTCCTAGCAGCACTGAAATTTGAATCAGTAAAGGGAATACCAAAACTGACAAAAAATAACTCTGGGATTACTGAAGGGCCTAGTTTTAAGAGGAACTTGTCTTTTATCTTTTAATTTTGGAAGAAATAGCCTCAAAGTTTCTAGCTCCTTATGATGAATATGTCAAGGGACTTGAACAGCAGCTGGCATTTTCAGACCAAAGAGTTTTTAGTAACTTACCAAATTCTTTCTCACACTGGCTTCTGAGTCAGAGGACCTGGATAAGTATCTGCCTTCTGTTGCCTATCTACCACCTGTGTGACTTTGGGAAAGTCACTTGAGAACTTGAGCATCAGTTTCTTTATCTGTAAAATAAGAGGGTTTGACTAGATGCCTTGTAAGATAACTTCTGGCTCTAAATTTATGATCTACAATCATGTTGCTAAAGAACACTGAGCCATTCACCCTAGAGTAACTCAGACAAAGAACCACTACAAAGTATATACATGTTAAATATATACATATAAACTGGTCAACCGGAATGCTTAAAGAACTCAACTTCATGTTATATATGAATTGGTTGAAAGAATTGGGGATGTTTAGCCCAGAGAACAGAATACCTAGGCCAAGACATAACAATTTTCTTCAAGAATGTAAAGGACAATCATGGAAAAGGAATTACACTTAGTTTAGTTGCCCCCAAAGGAGAGAACAGAAGCCAATGTGCAAAAGATGCAAAAAGGAAAACTTGGATCTGATATCAGAAAAAAAAAATCTTCCTAACACATAGAACCGTCCAAGAAGAGAATCTATTTCCTTATAACATAATGTGTTTCCTCTTTCAATTTAATTTACTTCTTTAGGGATGATTGGGCTAGTTGGTTTCTGACGTTGCTTCCAAATCTGAGAGTCTATGATGCTGTCATCTTTCTGCAAACTCTTCCAGGGAAAGACTAAATTTTGTACATCTTTCCATCCTTTAAAAATGTTGAGTAGCTACTCATAGAATCATGGAACTCTTTACATAGGGTTGAAAGAATAATCGTATTTCTTATAACTATTATTCTTCTATACCACTTCTTTTTGTTTGTACCTTTCTTGGATATTATTGCCTAATAATAGAAAATAAGTAAATTAATAATCATGTTTACCATAATTATCATTCTACTGAATCTTTACTTTTTGTTTTTGTCTCTTTTTTACAGGTAGACATTCTAGTTGATATGTACCAAAAATCAGAAAAATATTTGTTAGCAATGTAATTGTGGGAACTAAAGGAAAAGTAAGAAATAGGCCCTTTATTGTCTGGCACAGATTAATCTATCCACTCAGTCACCAATTCAGTCATGCACTGAATATATACCTACCAGAAAGGGAGTAAGTCTCTATTGATGAACCTCCTTACAGCTCTGGCTGAAGGCAAAGTAGTCCCGTGGGGACAAATCTAAGAGAATTTAAGGTAGATATTTCAGCTTACTCTGTACTCAGAATGTTGATGGCAAAAGAGAAAAAGGTCCCGCTAGATCAAACAAGTATCCTTGAAAATTATAGCTTAATCATCCCAACCTCCAAGGTAGAAGAAAGAGGGAGTATTGTAAAGGGCAAAATTAAAATGTGTTTCCTTAATTCTTGATATTTTCCAAAATGGAAAGCTGAATTGCTTTCTTTCTAGGCAGTAGATATTCCAAGAAACATGGTATTGACATTCAGTTGTCCAACTGGAGTGCTAAGAGCTCTTACATTTCTTAAAACATCCTTTTACAAAAGTAATACCGCTTGAAAATGTCAAACGACTGTTTTGTTTCTAACGTCTTTGGATTCCCCACCACCAACACCAACACCACCTCTGTCGTGGAGAATTTTGGAAATGCATGGTATAGTTCAAAGTCCATTTACTTTTATCAAAGATCAGTTAGTCTTAAGTCTTCATAAGGAAATAATAAAATCCTATCTATGAAGAAAAGGTATTCTTTATGAGGAAAAATATTATACCACGGAAACAATGGAAAATTGTTCAATATGTGAATTTTGAAATCCTTGGCCTTTAAATATTTTAAAACTCCTTTGCATATAGGCTTAAAAATCACAAATATAAAAAAAAATGGTCAGAATCCTTTTTGATGTAGCTCAAAGATGTGTAAGTAATTTTTTTTTTATTTATTTAGTGAACTAAGGTCTTCACAGATGCAGTTATATTCTTTGTCTTTTATACTCTACCTGCCCCTTAGACCATATATAGACTATCATGTGCAGATCTAGGTAGCACAATTTAGAAAGACATTGGTAAAGGGGAGGAGTATCCAAAGTAAGGGTAACCAAGATGGTAAAATCTATAACATGTAAGAGTCTATTGAGTTAGTTTAGAGAAGACTAAGGGGAAAGAGAGTAGCATAGGGGGAAGGGAGCAAGATAATGCTATCCAATTAATGAAGAACCATCATGTGGAAGAGGAATTAAGCTTGTTTTGTTTGCTTCCAGGACTAGAACCAGGAAGAGATGACAGAAGTTGCAATTTTTCTCTTGTTATAAGGAAAGGTATTATAACAATTAAAAGCCACCCAAGGGAAATGGGCTGCCATAGGCATTAGTGGGTTCATCCTCCTTCCTGACAGTCTTCACAGTGAGGCTGAATGGCCCCTTATAAAGCAGAATGTGATTGTTTATTCTTTTAAATCAGTGGCTTTCAACCTTCCTAATGCCGCGACCCTTTAATACAGTTCCTCATGTTGTGATGACCCCCAACTATAAAATTATTTTCATTGCTACTTCCTAACTGTAATTTTGCTACTGTTGTGAATTGTAATGTAAATATCTGATATGCAGGATGTATTTGCATTGTTACAAATGGAACATAACCCACAAGTTGAGAACCGCTGTTTTAAATTATGGATCATACTTGATGGCTTTTATGGTCTCTTCCATCACTTAAAATTCTATTACTCTTGTTTCTTTTGAAAAAAGAATGAGGCTCCCTTCTTTACAGAAATGAAGGACTATGGGTAGAGAATGCTTTCAGGCATGGTTGACCTGTTGGTTTGGTTTGCTGATTTTTTTCATTCTCCTACTCTCTCATTTTTTTTTTATCCTTAGGATTGGATGGTTGGAGGGAAAGACAGACATTTATTGAGAAATGAAGGTGATGTAAAAATAAAATATCTGAATAAGGGCATTTTTATTCTTTTTTGGAGAGAAAAAAGGCAAGGGGAAGAAAAAAAGAAAGGGAAGGACAGAAAAAGAGAGCTAGAGGCAGAGGCAGAAAGAACAATAAACAAGCTCAGTTTGCATGGACATACTATTTTCCCCTGTCAAATGTTGAAAACCTATTGGACATATCCATCTTTAATATGATTTCTCTCATGAGGAATATGCTGGAAAGTTGCCATAGGAACAGAGGTATGTTTTTTAAATCATCTTGAAAATGTTGCTGCCTAATCATAACCTTAAAAGTTGTCATTTCCCCTGCAAATAGTGAATTACTCTCTGGCATACAACAGTTTTCTAGAGATTTCAATTGCCTACTGTCTCAGCTTTACCTACTGGAAATAATCCACCAAAGGCTGGATTTTGTTTTACTGTAGGAAAAAACAAAACAAAACAAAAACAAACCCCTATTGCCTGTAGGAAAGTTGTGCCTTTATAATTGTTTGGAATCTTAAGGGCAAACCAGGAGTGTCTGAGCTCTCTTGCAACCATTGAAGAAATAAATACCATTTCCTGGGGTCAGAAAATGTCTCTGCTTTATTCATCTGTCCATAGGTTTACTGTTAGTTCTTGGGAAGTCTGATGAGTGACAATGATTTTCCTGCTTACTCATTCCATCTTTACCTGACCTGGAACAAAGCAAAGATGGTCGCTTTCCTTTTCCCTGTGTTCCATATGTGTTCAATATTAGGGGCAATCACCTAGGACTTTGAGAGTTATTGGAAGAGAAAACTCTCGAAGTTGCTGTGCCAATATCTTCAGCAATATTTCTTTAGCTTTCCCAGCTCCAGATAACCTGATTATGAGGTCAAAGAAGGTAGGTTCCCTTCTGCAAAAATGTGGCTTTTGTATTAGAGACACTAAAAGTTACATTTTTCTATGTCAATCATTTTGATATTTCTAGATCTCACAGAATTAAGTGTGGTTTTGTTGCTAAAATGCCATTGATTTTTTAAATAATTATTTGCATTTATCTGTGATATGATCTTAATAATAAGATTATTAAATTAGTCATCATGAAGCTCATATGAGTAAAGAGCCAGTAAGACTAGTATAAAATGAAATATTGGGGTGTATATTATACTCTATGCTTCAAAAACCATAAATTGTCTGGCATTTTGGAAGTTTAAAAGGCCAATCTTGACACAAGTCAATTTGGTAATTTAAGTTTGAGATTGGGAGAAAATTAAATACTCCTGCAAAATAAAAGCAATTACCTAGAAAAGGTTTACTTAATCCTAGTGTGGAAAGGATACTGAAAGAGTACCTCTCTATTCTAAGAGATGTGGTTTACCATTGACTTCATACAGAAACTCATCTGGTCTGTAGGTCAAAGTATGGAAACTTTCAGGGCCGTGGGACATCTGTAAATGATGATTAAATGTGTGACCCTGTTTGCCTCAGTTTCCTCATCTGTAAAATGAGCTGGAGAAGGAAATAGTAGCCATTCTAGTATCTCTGCCAAGAAAACCCCAAATGGAGTTGCAAAGAGGCAGACATGACTAAAACAACCCAACAACAACATGCATGTAAACAATTCCTTTATTGTATATTAAGAATTTTTGAGATTTGAGGCAGAACACTAATATTTGATCAGAAATAAATTTTCCATTCCTTACGAATTGTGTAGTTCCTGCTGCTTGTTCCTTTCCTGAAATTACTCTTGTCCTCAGAATAACTAATGGATATTTCAAATGAAGGATTAGGCATCTGTCCAATGAGAAGCTTCAGATGTAAACCCCTTCATCCTTTTCAGGTGACATATACTGTTTGACAGTATAAAGAATCTGTGTTGTTCATAATCTTGTCCTTCACAAATAAGTAGCCTTGGAGACTTTTTTTAAGTAGGGGAAAGATAAGGATGGTAAAGAAAATTATCTCAAAATATAGTTTTCACTTTGCTATCTGGTATTTATGGTGAAGACTCTGAGAAAGCACGTAGTGTACATAATCTTTTTCAAAGTCCATGTCTTGCAAAGAGGAGTTTAGAGTGGTTTTCTAAAAAATAAAAATAAAAACCACATTTTTTCCTCGATGCCAATAAATTCCTTTTCAAGTTACTATTGATTCAGATCAACTGTATCTAATACTGTGATCACTGCTGGTGAAGGAGTGTACAACGTGGAACCTTGTGTCCTTTGTGAGAAAACAGCCCTCCATCAGCCTACTGTAAGGAGTATTTCCAGGGATGGAACAGGGCTCCTTGTCTCCCCTACTCCCATATGTAATCCAAGGAACTCTGCGACAGGAGCCGCGAGCAGGAAAACCAATCAATGAATCCACCAACAAAAATTTATTTAGCAACTTTTTTATGCCAAATATGGAAGCTGCTAGGGATACAAAAACAAAACTGAAATTTTATGCTGATAATTATTTTCCAGAGGAGAAGATAACATATACAGTGTGTGTACCTATAAATATAGGTATGTATAAATGTATAAAAGGAATGTATAAAAGGAATGTATAAAAAGGAATGTATAAAAAGGAATGTATAAAAGGAATGTATAAAAAAATCACATTTCAGGAATGAATCATACTTTGAACTTTTAAAGGCATAGAAATGGGAGATGGAGTGTCAAGTGTGAGGAACAGCAAGAAGACCACTTTGACTGGACCAAGAAATACATAAAGGGGAATAATATATAATAATCCTGGAAATATAGGTTAGAGCCAGACTGGGAAGAGTTATGTGCCAAACCAAGGAGTTGATGATTCTGAAGAAGTGCTTAATCTTTTAGAGTGTGTTATAGTGTAAAAAAATATGTGGCAATCTGGTGAAGTTTATAAGCTCCTCAGAATAATATTTTTAGATTCATAAAATTAGATTAGAGGAAAATCATTTATACCAAAATGCAATTATTAAAATATATTAAACTCATGAAAATCTTCCCTTTCTCTGCCCTCAGCCAGGTCAAGAACTCATGTTGTTGTTCAGCAGTTTCAGTCATGTCTTACTCTTTGGGAGCCCATTTGGAGTTTTCTCATCCAAGATACTAGAGTAGTTTTCCATTTACTTCTCCAGCTCATTTTACAGATGAGGAAAAAGGCAAATTAGGTTAAGTGACTTATCCAGAGTCACACAGCTAGTAAGTGTCTGAGGTCAGATTGAACTCACAAAGATGAATCTTTATGATGTGTTCTATCCATTGATCCACCAACTGCACTCAAGAACCCATACTCTAGAGATAATAGTGAGCTCCTAGAATTTATTGAACAAGTGAGTGAAATAATCAGACCCGTGCTTTCAGAAATAGTTTTGGCAGTTATGTAAAGGACAGATTGGAGAGGAAAGAACCTTGAGAAAAGGAATCCAAGCAGAAGTTATTTCAATAATCCTGGTGAAATTCTAACAGGGCTTAAACAAAGGTGTTGGCTATATGAGTGGAGAGAAGTGGACAGGTGCAGGAACTACTGTGGAAGTAGACATTTCCTTGTACTTTCAGTTCTTTTTGCAAATAGCTTGTATATACAGTAATTGAAAATACTTTTTATTATCAGTTAGGTACTCCAGACCTCTGATTCGAAGGATGTAGTTTCATTTTTGACCATGAGCACAGCAGGAAGTGACGAATTACAAACACTGTCATGATTAGCATTGCTCACAGGCTTTTACCAGAATCACTGAGATGTCATTTTAAATGCATACTTGGGTTTCTACTCTTAGCTGAGCCTCTCAAGGCAAGGTGGGTACTCTGAGCGAGCAAAGGATCAGTAAGCTGGGGGAAATAGGTGCAGCATGACTCTATTTCACTTGTTTTAAATTAAACAATGTGAAAGACAAATGTTAAATTTTAAAAAGTGATAATGCATAGTCAAAGTAGGCTCCTTTACATGTCTACCCATTTAAATCTATTATCTCTCTATAATATGTGAACAATATGTGGGGTTTTCCTAAGGTAAAATTAGTGATACTGGAGTTTATCTGAAGCATAAAACCAATAGCCGGTATAATATCTTACATTGTGCAACACAATGTGATTTTGGCCTAGGTAAAATACAAGAACTCCACATGAAAATTGATGAAACATGAAAAGGATGGTGAGTAATTAGATCAGCTAGGACAACAGTTCTCAAATCTCTCTTTTTTTTTTCCTTATTACATAATTTCTTTTCAATGAAGAATGTTTGAGTTGGGAGTCAAGATGGGTTCCAGGGAAGAAGCCCTTTAAATCTATTGTGTGGAAGAAGTACCATTTTACCTATAGGGATAGAATTGCTATAGTGATCTTCCTTACACTAAGCCCAGAAAAGCAGACAGCAAATTGAAACTGGGGAGAGGACTCAGGAAATGTAGATAATTCTGAGTGTGGGGAGGAAGAATACATAAGGATGGTATTAGGGTCAGTGGAGGTGAGAACACTTCAAAACTGATAACTGTTGTAGCATTTTTGCTGATTAGGGTTTAATTTTCAAAATATAAAATTAACTGGTTCAAATTTAGAAGAATAAGATGCATTCCCCAATTTAAAAGTGGGCAAAGGATATGACCAGGCAATTCTCAAGTGAATACAAATAGTTAATAGCCATATACCAAAAAAATTTCCAAATTGCTAATAATTACATTGGAGCAAGCAACTTAAAGCAATTCTGAAGTTTCATCTCATACCCATTAAATTGGCAAAGTTGAGAGGAAAAAAAAGGAAAATTACAAATGTTGCAGAGACTACAACATTTAAGGTAGCTTGGTGGCATAGCAGATAGAACGCTGGGCCTGGAGGTCAAATCAGGCCTTAGATGCTTATTGGCTCTGTGACCCTGGGCAAGTCACTTAACCCTGTTTGCCTCATTTTACTTATCTATAAAACGAGCTGGAGAAGGAAATTGCAAACCACTCCAGTATTTTTGCCAAGAAAACCACAAATGGTATCATGAAGAGTTAGATACAAATGAAAATGACTGAACTACAACAAAGACTACAGGAAAATAGGCACAATAACTTACAGTTGGTGGAGTTGTGAATTTCTTCAGTCTTTCTGGGGGAAAAAAATGGAACTATTACTAAAAAGTTACTTAGTAGTATATACCCTTTGACTCAGAAATATCACCTATAACCCCAGAGATCAAAGAAAGAGGAAAAAGGTATAAATGTAAATGTGTGTATACATGTATGTAGATATATATATCTACATACACATACATACACACCTATACATTTATTATATATACATATACTCTATGCATATTCTTTCTTGTTCTATAGATAGAAATATCTATCTATATCTGCCTGGTGGCAAAGAACCAGACATTGAACCCATCAGATGATGGATGACTGAACAACTTGTGGATGCAATAGAATGCTATTGTCAATAAGAAAGGAAGAAAGAAATGACTTCAGAGAAATCTGGGAAGACTTTTATGCACTGATGCAGAATGGGTATGCAGAATCAGGAGAACAATTGATGCAATTACATCATCAAATATGTAAACAACTTTCAAAAAGTTTTGATCAATGAACTTTGATCAATGTAATAACCAGCAGTGATTCCATTGGATAGATGATGAGCAGGCTCTCTAACAGAGAGGGAATGAACTTGGCTGGAGAATGAGACCTTTTCTAAACCTGGACATTGTGGGAATTTCTTTTTTCTACTTTATGATCCCTATTTGTCATATAAGTTTTATTTTGTTTTTGTTTTTCCCCTGGTGTAATGGTGGTGATTATAATGGGGGAGGGTAAGAGATAGGAAAAAATAGATTTTTAATAGAAACAAATTAAAAAATTTCAAAATCTTGAAATTCAGGAGGGCCTCTTTTTCTTTTTCTTTATGGTTCATAGCATTAATTTTGAGCTCAAAAGGAACCAACATTGTAGGGGAAGTAAAAGCTTAGAGTTCGTAATTTATGATTTTTTAGATGGATCTACATAGGACACAATTTCTCATCATTCTTAGCAAATTCAAAAACACTGTTATTCCACAACACATTTCTTGAGAACTATTTAACTAGGGCTTGAGTAGGTAATTTCATGGAATTATAATTTTAGGGATGGGCTCCAATGCAACAGATATTTAAGGATTTTCTATGTATAAAGCAATGTGCTGGGTATACAAGGATAAAATGACCTTAAATTACTTTGACTTTAAGAAGCTTTCATTCTACTAGAGGAAAGGACCTTAAAGGTATTTGAGGCATTGCAGTACAGTGGAAATAGCACCAGATGTAAAGTCAGAAAATCTAGGTTCAATTCCTTCCTATTGTTACTCTTACTTTTATGACCTTGTTCAATCTCCCTGACTTTTATAGCTTTCTCATCTGTAAAATGAGGAGGTTGTCCTAGATGACTTATAAATTTCCATATAATATTTTATTCTAATCCAACTTCTAAATTTTATAAAAGAGTAAACTGAGGCCCAGAGAAGTTCAGTGACTTATCCAAGGTCGCTAAGATTATATCATAGGTGGAAAAGATGGAAGTTAGAGTTATGTGTATATAACATCAATTATGCCAGTATGGCTGGAACATAGAGTACTTGCAGTAGAGTAATATATAAGAAGAGTAGAATGTTTATGAAGATGAGATCTAAATACCAGTCAAAGCTGATTATAGTTGATTGTGAAGGTAATAGGAAGCTGAAGGAATTTATTACGTAGAGTGGAGGCATGGTAAAACTTTAGTATAAGAAAGGTACCCAGGAAGCTGAGTGGAGGATGTGTTGGAGTAAGGAGGAATTGGAGGCAGGAGAGAAAGTAAGAAGTTATGTCAACAGGGCTATCTTAGAGAAGGATTGGCCTTGGTCTCCTTGCACCACCCATCTTTCATGCCTTGAATGTACTCCTTTGCCTTCACCTCTTAGAATTCTTAGTTTTCATCCAAATTTGACTTAAATGCCAGCTCATACATTAAGCCATATCTCTCTATCAGGAGGCAGCAAGCTAATGCAGGGGATAATGTAATGATCCTGGGGTGAAATGAGCCAGAATTCAATTCTAACTCCAGACACTTACTAGTTATGTGACCCTGGACAAGTCACCGATCTCTATTTGCCTTAGTTTTCTCCTATGAAAAGTGGGAATAACAATAGTACTTATCTCCTAGGGCTGATGTGAGAATCAGATGAGATCATATTTATAATGTGTTTTGAACAGTGTTTGGCATAACGGCTTAATAATTGATTGTTGCCTTCCTTCCTTCCTCTCCACCCCCAGCTGCTTCTACGTCCTCCTAAGGACCTAACATTCATTTTATACACCCTCATTATCTCTCTCAATAGAATCTAAAGTTTTTGAAGGCAAAATATTTGCATTTTTTACTTTGTGTCTCCAGTTTCTGAGTGCCTTGCACATAGTAGGCACCACATACATGTTTGCTGGTTAATGATTGCAATATGACAGATAATTAATTCGGCAGAGTAATTCAATTTGCTTTTTAACTGCTCCCTGTGTTTCTCTCAGATTGGCCAATGGAACAATAGCTAAGTAGTTCCTGCTTTTCTGAGAGGAGGATAAAAAGAGGAGTTAAATATTTAGGTGTGAGTACAGAACAAACAGATGGTCTTGTTGACAGCAAAATGCCTCTCTGTTGCTGTCAACTGCTCTTTGCTAAGCCCAGATTCTAGAGAGTCAGTGTGATTCATCAACTCCTACAACTTTCTTTTCCTTACAATTAGAAATGTGCCTAAGGAGAAACTTGGTAGGGTCTTTTAAATTACAAATTAATGGATGGGTAAAAGCCAACACTACTGAATTTAATAAAATGATGCTCATCTCTGATCTCACTGGTGTGGGCATTCCTTCAATAATACAGATTGCCAGCTTCCCATCCTCTATGACTCTGAATTAATATAACAATTAATAGGAAAAAGCAATAATGATATTCTGGGTATTTAATCTCTTGTTCTTTCATATCAGTTCATAGAGAAAAATCAAGGCATGGACTATGTTAAAGCTGGTTAAAACCTTAGACAGATACTGACATATCCAGTGAAACCCTTCCTTTTATAAATGAAATGAGAACTTGGTTCTCATGCTGGTATATGGCAAGTCCAGAACTCGAACTCAAGATTTCTGACTCTACATTGATTTTTCTGCACCCCCCAAAATCAATCTGGCTCCCAGTCACACGAAGGATACCAGCTCACCTTTATTATGAAGAATTGTAAGTTTTTTACCCATTAGGAGTGATATAAAGAATGGATTTTGGAATCAAACTCTTAGACTGTGCCCCAATGAACAAAATACCTCATTAAGTTGTAGACAGAGTTACACCTCTAACCAAGAACAAACAAAACCCTTTAGGCAAAAGGGATTGAAATGCTATGGAGCCTAAATTACATGGAAATAGTCAAACTCTCAGAATTCACCTTAGGCTATAGTTGTAAAGGATAGTTTCCTTTGTATTTGTATCAAGTGACAAGACCTTAAGGAAGAAAATGAAATGAGGCTAGAAAGCTATGATTCACCCATCAGGGATGTAATTAATCATGTGCAAATAGTAGTAGAGAGAGCTTAGAAATCTAAACTTGTAACCCAAAAGAAAAGACCATTACTTTTTAAATGTGAGGAGAATAAAAATAAATCATACACACATATGTCTTAAGGTTGGGGGGTTTGTTTATTTATTTGTTTTTTTTTTTTTAACAAATTACTTTATACGCATTATCTTATTTGAGCCTCACAACAAGCATGTTAAGTAGATGATATTATAATCCCTATTTCATGGATGAGAAAATGGAAGTTCAGAAAACTAATGTGATCACACATTTAGGAAGTAAAATCAGAACTCAGGTCTTGCTTCTTGAGGAAGGACATGGAGATAACCTAAACCAGGTGTGGGGAACCTGCAAATTTGAGACCACATGTGACCCTCTAGGTCTTCAAGTGTGGCCCTTTTAATCCAAACTTCACAATTTCTTCTGTGAAGTCAAGATCATAGGTTCCCCACCCCTGAATCCTAAACCATATCACTTTGATCAAAATGCCAAAGGACATAATCTGCATCTTCTGAGGAGCCATGTCCAATCAAAAGAATTTAATGCATCAATATGGACTTAAATTATGAGGAAGTTTTCATGAATGGATGAATAGTGCCATAAAAAAAGATTTGTAAAAGAAAAGTTTCATTAAAGCTCGTAAATACTTTCTCCCCATGTAACCAATTAAAATTTTATCTATTTGAGACTAAATTGACACATAAACTTGAATTAGGCTTATTTGCTACTAATTAGTAGCATTAGGAAGACTACTGTTTATTCCTAGCATTTGATCAAAATAAATATGTATAAAGAATAGCATACACATACACACACACATACACACACACACACACATACACACACACTCACACCAGGCCCAGAACTGATTTTACCAACTTCCCATCTGCCATCTGCCAACCCATTACCATCATCATCTCCCATCGATGCTGTACCCCAGGCGATGGCACTTGTGCTACATAAATAATAAAAATAAATCAAATGAACAATCCATTTTTTCTGTTCCTTCATGCATTATTACAGTTAGGACATGTAATTATCCCCAAAGCTATCTTAGCCTCTATAACAACCAACTCTTTAATACATCCAATATCTGTGATTTCATTAGTAGGAATCCTGCTGCTCTCTCTGCTTATGAGTTCCCAACCCTCTTACAACTTGGTAAATGATCTTTCAGAGTTGATGTGGCTAAGAACTTCCTCATCCTGCATCCAATATAGTGATGAGCCCCTCTGAACTTCACTAGGCTGATCCTTGAAAAACAAATATACATCATGTGTCACCAAGTTCACATTCAAAAGTTTTTATTCCAATTTGGACATCTTAGGTATGGCTGTTAGAAACCAGTTTTACCTCTAAACTATAATGATTGATTAGTAGAGGCTTGTTGATTGATTATTCTTTTAATCAATACTGTTACTGCTCTGGGAAAAACAAAAAACAAAACAAAACAAAAAATGACAACCCATTATCCTATTGCTCCATTCAGAATTCCCCTGTAATGATTTTCAAGACCAAATTTTCCTGTGTTATACACAGCTCTCTTTGGTGTATTCTCTCCTCCTATTAGAACATAAACTCCATAAGGACAGGGGTATTTTTACTTTTGTCTTTCTATCTTTGGTGCCCGGCACCACGTCTCACATATAGTGTGCACTTAATAAATATTTATCGTATTTAGTTGAATGCCCAACCCACTATATCACTATATTTTGATCTTGTTAACAACAAAATAGATACTGACTAGTTACATTTAGACATTGATTTATTAAGCAATGCATTCCACTTGTATAACAAACCAAGACAAAGGCTTTTAATAGCCAAGAACCGTGACCACTGGTTAATATGTCATTTGGAGGAAGTGAAAAACAGAAGGAAAAAAAAACAGGATGAAATTATTATGACACCAGGTTTCTTACAGAGGGATGATACTAAGAAACAACCAGGTGAGGAATAGGAAGTATTTTATGGTCAGGTGACAGTGGAGAGGGGGAATAAAGGTGTTAACTTAAAATCAGGTCATCAGGTTGCAGCTAAAACTTAGTGTCACTAAATGATGGTTAAAAAACAAAATGGAGTCACATGTTAATTTTAACATTACAGCCTGATGTTTGTTCCTTACCACAAAGTTTCTCAAATTGCTATTGATTCATTTTACAGAAAGAAACTATGCAGTAAATCCTATGGGTACAGGTACACAGGTACAGGTAAACTCACATGCTCCCAGGACATACTTAGACTCATTAGAATTTCATGGACAGTTGTAAATTGTGTTTAAATCAGGCTCTGCAATATATTTCAAGTATCAACAAAAGGAACATAATAAGCCTAACTCAAATTCAGGGGCATGCCATTTCTTGTTGAATTATTAAAATTAAAAACACAAACTTTTCTTCAGTATTTTCATTAATATAGTCAGTTAATAAAGAGATCCAGGTGAAAAAGTCCCTGCCAGAGGACTGACTGGTAACACACATTAAAGAACATATGTGGGTAACAGGATTCAGCTAGGGAGTTAAGCTCATTCAAATCATAACACTTAAAATTTTGACAATTAGAAAGGCTGCTATCAATCATCATGCAAGTCATAATGCAGGTTAGTCTGCAAATTAAAATTTAAAAGTTCATATGGGGAAAATAGCTTACTTAAAATAAGCTTACTGATTTCCAAGTATGAAATTTACTATCAAGTCATACCTATTCCCAAAAGAAATCTAAATTCCTTTACAAATACAGATTATTAAGAATAAATTTTGTTGATTTTTTTTTCTTTTTACATATTCTAAATTTCTTTCAGGATCTTTTGTTTGGGGCCATGCTTGTTCTTTTTAATTTTGAAACATTGACTTGACTTTCAATTATTTTGTTTTTACAGTTTTTTTCCCCAATTTATACTGTTGCATTCATTATATATGTAATTTTCCTAACTTGGCTTCCTCCATTCTGCATCAGTTCATGTGGGTTTTTCCATGATTCTCTTCATTCATCAAATATTTTCTTTTACCACAGTATTTAAAATATGCCTCTGGAATAGGTGTAAATATATATCTTTCCATTCAGTTAAATATAACAGTGATTTATTTAGCTTTCACTATGTGAATGTCACTGCACACACTATCATTTGAAGAGAGGATAAAATCATAGCAATTAGTTTCATGGTACAATGAATAAATGAATGAATGAAAATTCATTTATTAAAAACTTATACCGTATTTAAAAATATGGATAGATATAAAAAAGTGAGATAATACTCTCAAAAAGTTTAAATTCTATTTAGGGAAAACAGTACAGTAATCCTCCACTGCATTCATGTACTACAATTGTTGGACAATTCACCATTTGATGACTTAGATTGATTCTAGTTCTTTGCTACCACAAAAGCGGCACTATAAAGATTTGAGTTTAGATAAGGTTGTTTTTGGGTTTTTTTTGTTGTTGTTGTTGTTTTTTGTTTGTTTTTGTTTCTGTTTTTTATCAAGGACTTCCCTTGCGATGTACCTAGTAGTGGAATCTCCATGATAAAATACATAATTCCAAGTTGCTTTCCAAAATGGTTGAATTGATTCATAGCTCCTTAATCAATGCACTATATTGTCTTATCTTCCCACAACTCTTCCAACACTGACTATTCCTAACTTTTTTCATATTTCTTAATTTGTATGAGGTAAGACATCAGACAAATTCTGAATTGAATCTTCCTTATTATTGGTGATTTGAAGTATTCATTAATATGATTATTAATAATTTACAATTATTCTTTTGAATACTTTCTGTTCATATTCTTTGAACATTTATTTTTGGCAAATGATTTTTGGCCATAGGTACATGACAGTTTTTATGTATACTAGATACCAAATTCTTATCTGAGAAGTTTGAAACTAAGATTTGTTTTTCCATTTAACCACTTCATTTCTTAGGCCTCAAATTATTAAATTTGTTTGTGTAGATGTCTATTGATACCATCCCCTCAAAATCATCAGTTTCTTAAAAAATCTTCTGGAATGGCTTCTGTCTCTTGCATAGTAAAGAATACCTCTTCTACCCATAGCTATGAATAGATAGATAGATAGATAGATAGATAGATAGATAGATAGATAGATGTGTGTTTAATGTTTGTATGTGTGTGTACGTATGTATATATACATACATATATATACACATATATAACTACTCCTAATTTTTTATCATCTTTGTTATAAAGGAAACATATCTAATTAGAATATGTGGTAGAATATGGTATATGAGGTTGGTCTGTTTTTTGATAAACTTTTCTAGTTCTCCAAGAAATTTTTATCAAATAGAGTTCTTTGCTAAGTAACTTATTGAGTTCCCTTGTTTCTGATCCTACCTTGTCTGGTCTGTTATATTGTTCCACTTCTCTATCTTCTAACCAATACCATATATCATGATGACCATTGATTTAGACTATATCTTGAGATTTGGAAGTGCTATTCCCTCTCAATTGCAACCTTTTAAAATAATTTCCCTTCATATTTTAGATCTTATATTTCTTCAAATGATTTTTTATTGTTTTATTGAGTTATATATGATATCCCTTTGATAATTTTAAGGGTGTAGCATTAAAACTGTAAATTAACTTTGACAGTGGTGTTATTTGGAGGATATTGGCATGTGAGTTGATGCATGAGGACTGAATATTCCTCCAACTATTTAAGTTGCCCTATGTTGCTTTATACAAACACTCTATAATTGAATTGATACAAGTATTTTCTGTGCTTTTATAGACTGATCCCCAAATATTTCATGAACTTTGTAGAAAATTTGAAAGGGATTTCCTTTTCTATTATTTTCTCTTGAATGTTGTTATTAAATTGAAATGGAAATTATTAAATAGAAATGTTATCATTAAATAGAAATTATATTATTAAATAGAAATGCTCATCTGTAGGTAGTTATTTTTTAGCCTGCAACTTTCCTTAAGTTATTTCCTGAATTAGTATCTTTGCTGATTCTTTTTTTTTTTAGAATTTTCTAAGTAAAACATCACATTATCAACAAATAGGGATCATTTTCCCTACTGATTGATTATCTTCAATGTTGTAATTTATTTTGTCTAATTGATATTGTTAACACTTCAAAAACTATATTAAATAATAGAAGGGAGCATGAATATTCTTACTTTATTCTTGTATTTCCTGAGAATACTTTTAGTGTATGCCCATTCCATACAATGCTTATTTTGGGGTTTAGATAGTTGATAACAGGTACCTTTATGTTTATACTTCATAAAGTTTTCACTATAAATGAGTTTTCACTATAAATGATTTTTTTGTAGACAGACAGACAGACAGGTAGATAGATAGATAGATAGATAGATAGATAGATAGATAAAATCATGTTGTCTTGGATGTTTTATATGAACATTTTATATGAATAATTATTTTCATTGTTTGTCTAATGATGAATCATTCATGAATCCTTGGCATGAATCCAATGTGGTCAGAACGAATGATTTTTTAAAAATATTATTTAATTTCTGGAGCCCATTTTACATGATTAGAAAATATATTTTGAATTGCTGTTCATTAATGATATTAAACTACAGTTCTTCGCTTACCTTCTGTGATATAGATGTTAAGATTATATTTGTCTCATAAAATAATTCTGGTACAGTGCTTTGCTTTTCAATTTTTGAGAATAATGCATGTAAGACTTGACATTAATCATTCCTTTGCAGATTGAGAGAATTCTTCTAGGAATTCATCAGGGATATTAGTTTTATTTTATTTGTTTCACTTTATAGTTACTTTTGTAGCTAGTTTTATTTTGTTTTCTGAGATTGGATGATACTCCAATTTTGCTAGCATATAATTGTACATAGTACAAATTCTTTGCATTTCTTCTGGCTTTTGTTTTGATTTTTACTTTATTTTTTGTTGATTTTATTTTTTGCTTTTTTTCTTTTTTTAATTAGGTATGCAATTTTTTTCTTAATTTTCTTAGTCTTTTCAATTACCCAACTTTTCAATCTCTTTATGCAATTTTTTCTCAATTTTCTTAGTCTTTTCAATTACCCAACTTTTCAATCTCTTTATTGTCTATTTGACTTCCTGTTTATTTATTTCTCCTTCAATTTCCAATATCTCTCATTTTGTGCTTATTGAGGGTTTTGTTATTTTGATTTTCTATTTAACAAATGAATATTTATGCCACAATATTTTTATTTTACATTAATAAATGTGTGATCTTAGGAACATAATCATCAGTTGAGTCACAGAAACTTTGGTCTGGTATTTTTTAATCAATTTAACTTTCACAAAATTATTAATTATTTCTAAAAGTTCTTCATTGAACCAGTCATTGTTTAGGATTTCATTTTTGTCTCCTTTTGTATATATGCTTTTTGTTTATGGTCCCTGAGCCGTTCATTATTTTTTATTGCATTATGGTCTGTGAACAATGTGTTTATGATTGCTGCCTTTTTAGACGTATTTGCAATATCTTTTTTTTCCCTAATGATCAATTTTTGTAAAATTCCATGCAGTTCTGAGAAATACATACATTCTTTATTAATCCCATTTGGAAAAAATACCAAAAGTATTTTAGCTCTACTTTCTTTCATAACTTGTTTGACCTTACATTTCCCTTTGTTTATCTATACTACCTTTATTTTTAAAAAAAGAGGAATATTAAATTCTCCTACTCTTATTAGAACAATGCCTATGTCTTTATGTAATTTTGTTAATTTTTGCTTCATGAGTTTAGCTCCAAAGGTATTTGGAGAGTATAAGTTTAATTTTGATGTTGGTTTGTTGTTTATAAGAACATATCTTCCTTGTTTATTATTATGCTATGCATTATTTTTTTATATTTTCTGATCAGATAATTGCAATTTAATTTAAAAATTTATCTGTCTAGCATTTTTGATAAACACTAAATTCTTTGACAGCTCCCTATGTTTATATATATCTTTGTTTTTAGGTATGTTTTAAGAAACACACATGTAGCAGTTTATGGGATTTTGTTTACTTATATAATATGTCACTCATTTTGTTGGATTATTTAATACAATTTCATTTATAATCATTAGAGATTTAAAAATTCCTCTGTCTCTTTTTTTTTTTCAAAATTAAGATTCTTTTGATTAATCTTTATCTATAAAGGCAATACTTTGGGATTTTTTTAGTTATTTTGGCTTAATCTACTATAAAGCATCCCATTTCTCATTGCCTCTCTTTCTCTCACTGTCAAGCTGCCTTTTATCTGTTTGTCATTCCTTTTACTTGGGATTGAAGTACTATTTAACATATTGATTTTTTCCATATTCATTTTTATCTCATTATTATCTCTTCCCCTCTATTTTCTGCACCTTTTAGAAGATTTGTTTATCTCATTTTTATCATTAATTATTTTCCCTTTCTTTGATTCATGGTCCCAATTCTTGTGTATTCCTCCTCTAGTCTTTGTATTTCTCAGGAAATTAAATATTGTGTGGTACTTCTTTTGAGCTCCATCTTCTAAACAGTTACACCTCTTATTCTGCTGTGGAGCATTCTTAAAAATATAATTTCCTGTAAGAGATAGGGAGAAGTATCACTCCATGTTATAAATTATTGTGGGTCCCTGATTCTATGGTTCATCAACAACCTCTGCCTTCTCCATGATCATTTTCTCCCATTTAACATGAAATATAATTTCTAGGTCCATAACCTCCCATCCTTCTAGTATCAGTTACCCAAAGAAACTATGATTCTTTTTTTTTTTTGCTTAATCATGGAAGTACACCTTCTCAGAGGTAATGACCTCATGAAGCACCAAATCTTTTTCTATTTTTTTTTAATTTTTACTTTTTTTCTTTTGGAGGGGGGAAGGCAGGGCAATTGGTATTAAGTGACTTACCCAAGGTCACACAGCTAGTAAGCATTAAGTGTGTGAGCCCGGATTTGAACTCAGGTCCTCCTGACTCCTGGGCCAGTGCTCTATTCAGTGAACCACTTAGATGCCCTGCACGAAATCCTTTTTTATAAGACCTACTGAGGTACCCATCTCCCATTATAAAATCATTCTCTTCCCCACCACTTGAATGTTCTTAAATGAGACTCCCTGTCCTACCACTGAATTTAGATTATACTTTTTTCCCAAATTTCAATATTTAACTTTAAACCTCACCTATGTTTGTGTCTCACTGTTCTTACTGAGAAAGTACAAGATTAATCCCTTCATTACGTCTTCCCCTCATTTCTATTTTTGTGCATCCTCACATTCTGAAATTTAGCACCATTTAAAAAAAAAGATTCGTATAAAGGCAAGGCATTGTGAGGTTTAGTCTATGCTATTACAGACCTGTTCCTCACCCATCACTTCTGTTTATGTTATGTTTTCACTTTTGTCTCCTTCTAGACTTCTAGAAAGAAATTTCTTAATGGTTATCTCCATTGTTAAGTTGCTGTTGACTTTGCTTTTGTTTTTGCTGTTAAGCCTATAGATGTGTTTTTCTTTCGATTTTTTTTCCTTTTTCCATTCTGGAGTAATTTATTTCTCTATTTGTTCCTTCCTTACTTTCTCTTTTCATATACCTCTCTGTGTTTCTGTTTTCTGGAAGGCTTGCAAGGCAACGAAACTGCCCATTTTTTAGCCCTTTTTTAAGGAATTCTTCAAATCTCTCTCCTAAATATTTATGATTTTTAATTGATTAAAATGATCAGGTATGCATGGAATGTCATCTTGATCCTCTTTGGTCTTTGGAACATTCTGTAGTTTCTGGATGTTGCAAAATACCCTTGAGTTCTTCTAATTTCTTGCCTCCTGGGTATCTGCAGAATTTGTTGTCACTGGAAATATTAAATTTGAACACTATAAGTCTTGAATTTTTCAGTATGGGAATTTTTGTTTTGTTTTGTTCATTTTCCTTGGAGCAATCTGTGAATTCTTTCCATTGATATTTTGCTTCATGTATTCAGAAGTTCTGGATAGTTTTCTTGTATTATTTCTTGAGTAATGATATATTTTTTACCTGTTTTCTTCTGGGAGACTTATGATACTAAAATCATCTCTACACTCCTGTCTACAAGATTATTTTATTTTGCTTGTATTTTAGAGATTGTAATTTTTAACATTATTGCATTGTTTCTCTTCTTCTTGATGGTCTTACACTTCAGTGTATTTGTATTCTCAATCAGTTGTTATCACCTTTTCTTCTTTGAAGAGACTTGCCACTATGGATTCAACTCTTTCTAGTCTTCCAATTATTTCTGCTGTGCAAGTCACAAATTCTGATTTTATGATTCTAATTTCTCTCTTGAACCAGTTGAGGATATCTTGTGATGATTTCCTCTGGGAAATTCACGAGGTCTTCCACACCTCATCAGGTGGTGTTTTAACTTCTTTTCTTGCAATATTTATTTAGCGAATTTCAGACTCATTTGCATGTCTTGGTGGTCATACTCCCTTTTGTTATTAATATCTTTTTTGGTAATATATCTACTTATGCAAAAGAATTTTTAACGGAGTTTTCATTCTTCTGAAATCATTGGTTATTTCAATCCCTTCTGATTCTTTCTTCCTTGACAGCAGATGGCCCAAGGGCTGGTTCCAAAGCTGTCCCCCAAATTGAGGAATTCGCTTTCCACCAACCTCAGTCCCTGCCCCAAGTGACTTGTGAGAAGGAAGAAATTCTAGTGAAGATGGCACCCTGAGCTAGCTACTCTGTTCTTTAGGTTAGTGAATGAGAACTATTGAAGCATACTGTCATCCAGGCAAAGCATAATTTCACTTTCCTATATCTTCCCATCCTCTGCCAGGCAAATGAGTAGAGCTGAATTCTGCTCCTTGTCACTACAGAATTGTGCTGTGTTTGTAGGGGCAGGTTGTGTTGACGTAGATTACAGCAGAATGACAAAATTGTTGAGTAGAATCCAGAACATAAGTAGATGAATCAGGTTGTTCTACCCTGCCAGAGAGTTAAGCTGGTGAGGGAGAATGTGCTGAATACATGCACTGGGGACTATGGATTACTCTTTTCTGCTATTAATCCAGCATTGCCACTTTATTTAGCTTCTTGTGGCTTTAGCCTGTGGAGACAGCTACAATTGACCTTTTGTACATAATTCTTATCTTGGAGAGTTTTGAGAATCTTGTGAGAAATAGAGAAAATATGCAGTCTCCCATCATTTGGTCATGGGACCTATTTAGTGGTACATATCCATTTTTTAAATTGTTTATTAGTAGGGAGTTAGTAATGTATATGCACCGCTCCAAGATCTTTTCTGATGCTTAGCTCTGGTGTTCTTCTATAGTTAAGCAGAATTTATGTAATGTTTACTATGCGAGGTACCATGATAAGCACTAGAGATGTAGAGAAAGACAAAAACCAAAAAATGAAATTAAAACAGTCCCTTCTTTCCCTTCTCTACTCTGCCTGCTACCTTTCCGGGACTCTTTAAGATCCAACTAATATCCTGTATTTTACAGGAATCCTTCCCTAACCCTTCTAGTGTCTTCCACCAGTTAATTATTTCCAATTTTTCCTGTATATAGCTTGCTTTGGGCAGCTAGGTGGTACAATGGATAGAGTTCCAGATCTGGAGTCAGGAAGATCTGACTTCAAATCCAAACTCAGACACTTACTAGCTATATGACCTTGGGCAAGTCATGCAACCCAAACTATTCCAGTATCTTTTCCAACCAAATTGCAAGTAAGATCACAAAAGTCAGCCACTAATGAAACAAAAACAAAATAACTTGCTTTCCATATATTTGTTTGCATGTTGATTCCTTCATTAGACTATAAGCTCCTTGAGGACGGAGACTTCTTTTGCCTCTTTTGTGTACCCAGCACTTAGCAGAGTGCTTGGTGCATAGTAGGCATTTAATAAATATCTAATGAGTGCTCTCAAATTGCTCACAGACTAATGAAGAAAACAATATTCCAGTTACTATATACAAATGAAATTTATATAAAGATAAACAAGAGATAATCTGAGAGAGAAGGTCCTGAAGGGAATTGGGAAAGATTGCCTGTAGAAGAAAGAACTTTTGCTGAGATTTCAAGGAAACCAGGAAACCAAGAGGCTGAGATGAGAATTGTTATTCTGTCATTGAAAATGCCTAGAGTCTGGTGTAAGGAACATCCAGGAGGGCAGTATCACTCAATCACAGAATACATGTAAGTCAGTAATATAGAAGAAGACTGAAAAAGTAGGAAGGGACCATGTTATGAAAGACTTTAAAAGTCAAACACAGAAATTCACATTTAAACCTATAATGGAGGGAGCCACTGGAGTTTATTGAATGGGGGGGAGAGTTAGGGGGAGGAGGGGGTAGTGTTATTTGGTGAGACTTTTGTTTTAAGAAAATCACTTTGGTAGTTATGTGGAAGATAGATTGGAGTGGAGCAAAGAAAACAACCAAAAAGCTATTGATATAACCTAGATGTGAAATGATGGTGGATTGCAGAGTAGTAGTGGCACTGCTAGAAAGCAGTGAATACAAAAGATGTTACATAGGTAGAAATAGCAGGACTATCTATATACAGAAATTAGGAAGAAGGGAGACTTGAGGGGAATGTTTTTTAAGGGCCAATCCCCTTCACGAGTCATCTCTGTGATCTACTCTATACTCCAAAGATTTAGGTATTTCTTAATGTAGACAGGCAAATGAGTCTTAATATGAAGTAAATTGTAAGATAACTATGAAATTAGCTCTTAAAAGCTTTAATTCTAGTTCTCATTTCTATCAAAAAGAAAAAGAAAATGTAAACATAAAGTACTTCCTGATTTAAATTACCGACCTTAAAATATTTACAGTCGTCTTGCGTTACTTCTGAAATCCTTTAGTCTCAAATATCAGCAAATAAATTAAAAGAGTAGAATGGAACTTGCCAGAGGATAGAAGAATATAGGAAACAATTGGAATAGACATTAATGGAAATGGTCTCCCCAATTTTGTGCAAATTGTTTTTCAAGTAAAGATTAAATCATTTTGCTATTCAGGTAAAATCAAATTTGTGACACTCATTTAAATGAAAGCACCACATTTTCCTCCTGTAGGTGAAGAGGACATTTACATAATGGAAAGGCTGCAACAGACAGACCATTGGAAGTTCAGTGTCAGCCTAGGGTACTTCTTTTGATATATGCAATGCGTCCCCTTGTTGATTATCAGAGTCCCAAAATGGGGATTTCAAAAACAGTAACATTTGAATGATTGCTGAATCACTAACTGCCTTATCCTTTCAATCCAAAGGGTATTATTTATTTTAAAATTCTGCTATATTTTCATCCCTTTCATTTTTTACTTGGTTTTGCCTGTTATGGATAAATGTTTATCCTTGGAAGACCAACTCAGAAATCCTAGTTTCAAATTCTAACTTTGAGACTTAATCTTTTGACTATAGCTTACTCAAACTTATGACCACTTAATTATACTGAACTTCATTTTCCCTAAATATAAAATAGAGATAATAATACTTAAGAATATAAATCTTTATGGATTTGGGGTGAGGTTCAAAGGAGGAAATAAATGCCAAGAATTGCAAAATTTAATGTGCTGCATGAATATTTGTAATCATAGCTATTATTATGTTAATAATTTCCATGTTATTTGATGGAATTTGGGTAAAATTGATATTAGGGCAAGTAACTAGACTGCTATAATTCCTTTATACTTAATTTTCTATCAACTGTCGCACAAATGCATAAAATAACTACTTTTTGTACCTAAAGAAAAGTATAGGAGTATAAGCTCATTTTCTCTAGGTTCACTGAAAACACCTTTGGGACAACTCTTCTAGTAGACAGGATTATGTATGATTTTTTTTAAATTTTGTCTCTATATTTTGAAAGTTTTTCATTTTATGAGATTTAAGAGATTTTGAATATTTTATATGAAGTATCTCTTCAAAATGTATTCTTCAGTTTCTATGGATCAATGTTTTCTCTAAGTGATTGTGAGTACCAGTTCTTTCTCAGTTCTGATTCCAATTAGTTTTTTGAAATCTCAAGAATATTTGTATATCTGAATTTGTTGTATTGGGATTTGGAATCTTTTACTCCATGAAAGATAGCACACCTCTGATCTCTAAATATAGCTACCAGTTTATTTATTGATAAATATTCATTTAGCAGATGATGTCCCAGCATATGTTGCAGTTTCTACCATTTCCTTGAATGCTAAGAATTGGCCACATAATTTCTCCTTAATACTTGCTAGGCTCACCCTTCGTAACCCTATTCTTTTCCCTCATCATGAGGTGTAATTCATCCATCCCTCAGTAATTGCTCAGACCATTAACCCTACTCAGATTCTATTTCCCCTTCTTCCCACCATCAGTCAATTCCACACTGCCTGGCTTTCCAATCATTTCTCTCTCATCTAATGACCACTAATACCTTGCCAAATCCTAACCTTGGATCATTTACCTCCTCTGCTCCTATTTCTGTGTAATTGAATAGATACGCAATGTCTCACATCCAAAGTTATAAGATCTACTGCAAACATATATTAAATCTAATCATAACTGGGCCCTCACTGGAGCAAGGCAAACTTTTTAATTCTTCCTAATCGATTCCCTATCCCACTTTGAATAAAGGCAGTGATTTTCTCTTCTCTTCTCAAGCTTTCCATATTCACCACCCCTACCCTCTCAGTTAAAGGCCTTACTTTTTATTTAACTATGGTAATTAAATCAATTCATTGTGAGTGCCATCTTCCCTTCTCTTTATCTCAAAACCCCTTGACATGATCACTTATTCTCCTTTCCTTTACTCTATCTTCTGATAATGAATTGTCAATTTTAATTGTCAAGGACATGCCTGACAGATCCCTACTCTCCCTTCTTCAACAGCAGATGAATATTCAGTCCTCTCACTCTAATCATCCTTCCCTATGGACTGGTTTTCTTTCCCAGTCACCCTCAAACATTCCCAAGTCTCTGCTATCCTAAAAACAAAACAAAAACAATCAAGCAAAAACTCCTGTACCAGACCCTACCATGTCACAAACCATCATCCTAGATCTCTCTTCCCTGTCTCGCCCAAAATCCCAAAGGAAATTTCTTATACCAATTGACTCTATTTCGCCTCCTCTCACTTCTTTTGAAACAATTTGCAATCTGGCTTCTAATCTGAATCATGTAACTGAAACTTCTATTTCAGTATTACCAGTTATCTCTTTATTGCCCAATCTGATGGTGTTTCTTAAAAGTCCTCCTTCTTGACCTCCCAGCACCATTGTATACTTTTGACCACTCTCATTTTGCATACTCTCTCTTCTCTAGGTTTTCATACTACTCCCAATTATTTCTTCTCCTTCCTGTATGACCACTACCTCTCAGTCTCCTTTGCTGGTTCATCCATCATTTGGTTAATGCTTCCTAACTGTGGTTGTACCCCACAGGTCTGTTCTGAACCTTCTTTTCTTTCTCTATACTCTTTCAGCTTATCAGCTTAGGTAGGTTCAATTTTTATCCTTATGCAGATAAAACCCCAAATTATATGTGCACGCTTTGTCTCCATCCTGAATTGCAGTCCCAAATCATGAACTGTATATTAGACACTTCACAGCAGTGCTAGAAGTGGAAGCAATTTCCAAATTAATTCCAGACTATTCCTCACATTCATAATCTCCTACAGAGAAAAGACCAAGCACCTCCATCAAATGCCATAGGGCAGGTAAGACAGCCTAAATAAAGCAGCAAAGTCCACTGAGGGAAAGACAGGAGGCAATATGGGTTGACCAGTTCATGCCCCTACCAACACATTGACCAGCACCTCCCTAAGCCTTTGGTGGATAGAGTCCAAGACCCCCCTGCCTTTGGGTTATGGATCCTATATTTAATTCATAAGAGACTTTGTTTGGATGATTTCTAAATATGTCCATTTTAAAGTACCAGAAGTATAAATAAAGGAAAGTATTATATAAATGTTAATTAAGCTTTGATATGAAAATGCCAGCCTTCTGGACATATATAGTCATATTGTGATGCTTGACAGTTTAATGTCTATCAGCATCAACATCATCATAATTGTTATCAGTGCTGTTATTATTACCAAATAATTGTTTGACAAATGTGTTCTATTATGAACTTTTTTAGCTAGGATATGGCCTTGTTTAATGACTTTTTGTTGATCAGGGGAGAATTTAAAATAGGGTGACTTTGGGGAACTAAGTCAGAAGAGACTTGTGACCTTAATTTTACTCCAACTGTTTTGTAGAACCTCTATGAGTTACTTGAACTAGTCTTGAAAATCACTAAGTTATCCTGCTTATTTGAGAAATTAGCATGGCAGATGGGAGTAGGGGGCAGTCCCACATGCCTCCTCATTTCTTTGCTCTTTTTTTAGGTCAGGCTTTGAAGTAGATTTGTGTGTTCCCTTTTCCACCCACTAGCAACTCCATGAATGTTGAATAAATGTTTGTTTAAATGAATTAGGGTTTTACTAAGAAATTAACAGCAGCAACCACAGAAGCAAAAGCATCCAGGATTGCTAATGTCCAGGGTGCTATGCAAATGCAGGACCAGAGTTCTATGATGAAATGAAGGCTAGATATATAGATCTGAGAATCAGATGATTAAAGGTTGTGATTGAATTCATCGAGTTCATGATATCACCAAGGGCAGAGTGTAAAGAGAAGAAAAATGAGGACCCAACATTAGCCCCTTGATTCTTTAACCCTTAAAAGCCATACAAAGAGGTCTCTCCACTGGAAGTTGGAAGATTAAATCATAGTGGTAGCTAACATTGACACAACGTTTCAAAGTTTGAAAAAAATTTTTTTCATGTATTGTTTCATTTAATCCTCAGTCTTGTGAAACAGTTGTTATTATTTATTTCCATTTTAAAGATGAGGAAACTGACGGTGAGAGGGAGGTTGTAACTTTTCCAAGGTCACACAGTATAACTGTGATATAAGATCCAACTCAAGGTCTTCCTGACTCCCAAGTTCAGCCCTCTATTATGTCATGCCTTGCAGTCAAGAAACTTATAATTGGTCTAGCAGGCATCTAGTCTATTTTCATGCCTTCAGAAAAGACAAGCCTAACCATTCCATTCAAAGGAGACTTTCTACTATTTCTAAAGATCATCTAGAGAAGAGATCATTATGAGCTCCTTTGATAACTCATTCCAACATTCAACAAAATTCACTATCAACAGTGTGATCAATTGTGCACTTGTGACAGAGGAAATATCCTAATATAAAGTATCTGAGTGCACTTTAGGGAACTCTACATTATTATAGATAACTTTCTAATGTTTTATATCATTTCTGGATCATTTGAGTGCTTTCCAAAGCTAGAAATTGAGTATTGGGCATTCTACTAATGGTTGTCATAACTTCCTTACAATCACAGACTGAGAAATTTCAAAATGGGAGGAGTAGGATTTATAAGCTAATGTAAACGGGAGTGACTTGCATCTGAATCCATAGAATGTAATAGATCCACTAAGCAAACCTGTCTCAATGGCCTACAGTGCTACTTTGGCTGTGGTTCTACTATGTAGTGGTCAGGACTTATTCTTTCACACTCTTGCCACCCTTTTCATCTCATCCCTTTGTGTATGCTGGATTACTTATAACTATACATTTTCCCCTGTTGGATCTCTCAGGAATTATTTCTGGTCCCTGTTATTCCCTGTCACTTTCCTCCATTGTCCACTGTAAGTGGTATTGGTTGTTATCTTTCATTCTCAAAGAGGACCAACATGACATCACTGTTAGATTCATGTTACAGCATGTCCCACTGTGGCTGATCAGACCAATACAAGCTCAAAATGTTTTACCACAGGTCAAGCACAAATAGTCAGAATGAACATTTGGGGTAGATTCTTGAAATTTGCCCATCTCCCATTTTTTTTTGAGCTGCTTCAATTCTGCTTTGCTCATAGAGCATAGCATCTTCTCTGTTGAGGGCACACCATTCTGGGCAGTCCTGTGCCAATGTCTCCCATGCCATGCAGATTGAAATCATCTCATTACCAATCCATTTACCACTCTCCATAGCCCATGCTTCTAGAGTTCTATGCAGCAAAATACTGTGGAAAGGTAAGTGTGGGTTTGTACCACTTGCATCAGCTTCACTTTAATCAAACAATTTAACCTAGCTGGCTCTTAGTTTCACTCTCTATAAAATGATGTTGCACTAAAAATCTCATAGTTCCCTTCTACCTCTGGACCTAGATCCTCATTTCCCATTCTAGCAAGTCAACTCAACTCCCATTTCTTCAGGCCAAGCAGATATTCATTTTCTCAGATATTTGTTTAATCATTTTTCTTGTTCTCTATAGTTCTACTATCCTCCAACAAGTGGCACTAATCACTTTTCCCAGGGAACCAGTTCTCTAACAATCGGTCCATTTGTTAAGAACCTTTGTAATGTGTATAGCTCAAAAACACATCTCCAGCTATTTTTTAGCTTTCTTTTTTTTCCCAAAAAATCATGATTAGAGTCTAATTGGAATTTAGAAATAATTTCTCCTTGACCTTCTTAAATTATTCTCTGTTGTCCCAAATATTTGCTTACAAATATTTTTCTTCCCCACAGTCAAGGAACATGTTCTCTGTTGACACCAACATTTTATACTGGGTCTAGTAGTTTATAAGGATCACCTCACTCTCTCCCCCATTGTTCTTCCATCTCCATCTTCCCCAAAAGCAACTGGGCCAAGTCATTCAAATTGTACATGACTTCTTCCCCAAGCAGAGAAAAGGAAGCAAGTACATTGCCAATTTCTTCTTAAGCAGTCATAGGCACCTATATGCAAACGAGAAAAAAAGGGAGAGGTTCTAGTCCCTCCTATGGAAGTATAAGGGTGTGGACCAATTGAGTCAATCAATCAATTAACTCCCATGACATAAAGCAAATGATGAAGTTCTATGCACTTAATGTCAATGAGTGAAGAATATTTCTATATGGAATCAATCAATTTCAGGCTTTAAAATGGGCATAGTAAAAGTCTTTGATGAATACACTTATCTTTGAAAGACACTGGGTCTATTGCCGTAATATCACATAGGAAATGTGTTCAAATTAGTTGCAGAAATTTGGTCATGGCCTGTGGATTGTCTATAAAATATGCAAGCCACTTTGTAACCAGGATGATTTGAGTGATTGGAAATAGAGGTAGAAATCTACTAGCAAAACTTCTGAGAGGGAAAACAGAGTGGAAGGGTAGAGGTGGGAGGGAGAAGGAACTCAGCCTTAATCCCAGTACCCTCACTACATCCTTTCAATCAGAGGAGGATCTTTTGAACTTTGGAGGACTACATAATTTGAACTTTTCATCAGTGCCATTGCAGTATCCCTGAAATAGTAGATAGTGGCATCAATGTCTACATTGGCCCCCACTAATAGACTGTATGTGATGAGGGAAATGAGATTCAAGTGTTAACTAGAAGCTCAGCAGAAAAATTATATCACACCAATTAGAACATCATGAGGATTTACAAGAGCTATGAGTTACCACTTGTGCTCTCTAAGCCTGCGTGCCCTTTCCCCTGGTCTCTCAGCCTATGTGCTGGTAGGTGAGTATGTCACAGATTTGGGGGAGGGGGAAGAATACTTCATAACTGCTCTTGCTATACTCTTATTAAAATTCTCTTCCAAAAAACTAATTGAGTTTGGTTGATTGACATTAATGGAGAATCATGGAAGAAGCACATAGATGGGTTGCTCTTAAACTACAGAAAGACATCCCTCCAACTGTTCAGAGCTACTCCTAGAAAATTGAGTTGAGATATAGCAGTTAATGCACCTACCTAAGTAGCCAGTGTGAGTGGAAATGAGGAAAGTAGTTTCAGAAAATGTGCTATAGTTAAAAAAAAAAAAAAAGCATTAGTTATAAATCAGAAAGCTTAGATATAAGTCTTTACTATCTGTATAGCATTGGGCAAGTCAATTAACCTCTTTGATTTGTTTTCTGAAACTCATCTATAAAGTGAGAACAATAATATTTGTAACATGTCTCACAGAGTTATTGTGAAGACAGTGCTATGCAAACTTTAAGATGCTATATACAGATGTGAGCTGCTGGATTTCGTGTTTATTTCTAAGACCCAGCTCTTTTATTCCTCGAATAAGGATAATGGTATTTATAATGTGATCTAACTGATAGGGTTGTTTTTGAGGAACAAATGATATACGTAAATTATCTTATAATATTAAAGCAACATAAATTGTTAGCTATTATCATCAATAAGAGCTAATTAAATCCAATTGTAATATAGGAGTTTTAAAATAGACGTGATACCTTGAAAATTGTTCTTAAGGGATTCCTCTAATTAAAACAGACTCTGTTTTCTAGTTGTCTCAACTTTTTTATTTCATCACTATAGAATTAAGAATAAGGTAAGTCACCTCCATGAACCCATTTTCCTTATTCTGGGCTGCTCATTTTGTCATAATATTCAAGGGCAGAGAAAGTAACAATTTACTAGATACATACAAAGACCAGTATGGTATTAGGTATACATGGAACCTCCATTTTATCCCTCCTCCCCTGCCAAAATAACTTAAATAATAGGCTCACAAACTTAGAGCTCTATGTGTCCTTAAAGGTCATCTAGTCCAACTTCATCATTTTACCCAGGAGGAAACTCAGAAGATGAAATGATTTTTGCCAATATGATTCAGGTAGAAACAATAGCAGAACTAATTTGGTAACTCAGTTCCTCTGACTCCATACCCCATGAACTTTCCAAGAAATGTTTCAGTAAAAGATAGGCTAACGTATTTCATGTTTATTGTCTTATTTTCTTCATTAAACAGTAAGCTTAGAATAGAAAGAAATTATTTATTTTGTGCCAGTAAAGTCTATCACCATTATCATACCAAGAGTGAGCCTTTAATAAGTTGAGGGAAAGTCACACTTAACCAAGGCAGCAATAAGTTACTTGAAATCTCCCACAGAACAATAAAAAATAAGAATAGGAAGAAAAGGATGGATCATAGAAGAAATGTTTCATGTGGCTCTATCATTTATCTTCTCAACTATACAGATGTTTCAGAGAGAAGTGGTGGTATGAAGTATTGTGTTATATATGGACTAAAGAAAGTACTCCATTTGAATGATGGCTCTTAGACTGCTGTTGTGTGATCTTGTATAAACCGCTTAACCTCTAAGTTTCCTCATCAGTAAAATAGATATAATAATATTGATAATTCGTACCTTGGAGGATTATTGCAAGGATTAAATGAGTCTCAAGTGCCTTGTAAGCCCGAAAATATTATGTAAATGTTTTAAATGTTACTAAGGCAAGAGATACATTTTTTTAATGTCCCCAATATATACAGAGTAGGTATTCAATAAATGCTTGTTAATGAAGCTATTATTCATGCCTCACCTATTAAGTAAGACTTAGACCATTCCTATTTTCCATGAATATATGCTTTAGATTTTCTGGAACTTAAATGAATAGAAGGAGAAAAGTCAAGTTTCTAATGATGCCAATCTGAAACAGAGACCCACATATTTTTTTGTTTTTTATAGGGGGGAAAGTGGGGCAATTGGGGGTAAGTGACTTGCCCAAGGTCACACAGCTAGTAAATGTTAAGGGTCTGAGGTCACATTTGAACTCACGTCCTCCCGACTCCAGGGCTAGTGCTCTATTCACTGCACCACCAAGCCGCCCCATAGATGCACATTTTCAGCATCAATATTCTTCAAACAGTTCTGTATGGAAGTGAGTCATGAAATACAACTCTCTGAAAAATTAAGGTTTTCCTTGAAGAAGTGCATGATGGGTGTGAATATGTTCACTTGTTTAAAAAAAATTTTTTTGTGTGTGCATGTGACACAAAAGATAGTACCAGGGAGATATCTGACTGGAAAAGGAGTTGAAAAAAAGTAAGGAGTAACATCATCATCATCAAGTCCTTGAGGTCCAATATTAACTGTGCAATTTAGAGTAATCCACACATATGTCCTATAACATAGGTAGGACATTTTGTGGAGAATTTACAAAGGTCTAATGACAAGTAGAATGAGAAGGCAAGGTTCCAGAGTCTAGAACATATAAATGCTTAATAAATGCTTGTTGATTCATTCCACATCACAGGTCCATCAAAGAAAGAAAGTATATTTTCCATTAATATTTTAAATGTGTCCTACTTATAAATGCCAATGTTTACTAAGGGCCTTTTTCACAGCACCTTAAGATGTCAGTGTTCCAAATATTTTTATTGATAAGAAAACTGAGGTTCTCCAAAATGAAATGACTTGGCCACAGTCATACAGCTAGGCATTGTCTGTGCCAAAATTTAAACAAATCTTTTGATTGAATAGATATCACTCAGTCTTGCTTCTCTATAATATATTCATATATTATATGTATGCATGGACTGCTTTCACAAAGAGGATTAGCATAACCTGTGCTTTGGTCCTGGCATTGGACATCACATTTTGTGAAATAGAATTCACCTGCATTCTTGAAGAAGAAGAAAGAGCAGCTCAAGAAGTAGGTATGTAAGGCTATGGAATTTCCCTTCCTAATTTTTCTCTGGATTAGTCTGGTATGTATGTTTGTGAGTGTCTGTATTACAAAGTATAAAGAGCTCTATAATTATTACAAGCTGTATCTCTGTATGTGCATAGATGCATTTGTTTCCAAGAATTAATCCTTTTGAACATGCATATAAATAGATAAAAGGCTTGGGAAGTTTCCAGTTTGCCATTCATCATTAACTGTCTTGCTGAGCAGGGTAGAAGTTCATAAATTACCTACACAATTAAATTGTGATTTACTTTCCTAGTTTCTATTATTTTTTTCTTTCATTATTTAAGAGTCTTGTTATTTTCAGTAGTTTACCATTTTGGGAAGTTTTTGTTTGTTTGTTCAACATACCAGAAGATAATAAAATGACAGAAGGGACCATGTTTCTGCCCCACTGATACTGTGTGAAAAGAGAGTGTATTGAGTACCAAATGCTTGGGTACTCAAACAGGAAAGTGGATGAGTGTAACCTGACTATATGTTGTCAAATGATGGGAAGAGCTGAGCTGGGTGGAAAAAAAAAAAGTCAGAAGGACATTACTCTTCCTTTCATTTATGCCTTGAAATTGGTAAACTTGGACAATTTGGAATAGATGAAAGATAGGGAAGTAAAGTAGATTGACTTAAAAATGGGGAGGGGCTTAAAATGGTTTTTGTTTGCTCATAAAAAAGAAATCATAATAAAGTTTGGAAGAGGAAGGATTAGAGCACTGGTAAAGTCCTGTGTTCACTACTGAGGAAGAGATGAATCCAGTGATTCCATATGAATGGAGAGTCAGAATTGTAAACAGAAAGAGCACTTGGATTAGGATTGCAGGCCTGGGTTCAGATCCCATCTCTCCTATTTAGCAGTCATGTTATTTTCAAGAGGTAACTTGTTAATACCTATATACCTAGTGCCTGACACACAGTAGGTACACATGAAGGCTTGTGGATGGGTTGATTGAGAGTAGATGTCCATATAATCCAGATGTGTTTGAACTTCAATTTGCTCATCTATAAAACTGAATGAAATTCATACTGACACTATGTCACTGATTGTTGTAAGAAAAAACAGTTTGTTTTTCATGTTATGTTATGAAGGGCTTTGAATGCCAAACAGAGCATTTTCTATTTGTTCTGGGAGGCAATAGGAAGCCACTGGAGTTTATTGAGTAGAGGGGTGACATGGTCAGACCTGTGTTTTAGGAATATTACTTTGCCATTTGAATGGCAAATAGAGATTGGATTGGACTGGGGAAAGACTTGAAACAGGCAGACCCACCAGAAGGTTATTGTAATGATCAGGGCTCTTAGCTAATGGTTGAATGATAAAGGTTATTTTTACACACAGGACACTTAGTAACAATCAGATAGAAGTACTGTGGGACTTCAAAATGTTACTGCTTTCTTCTCAGCATCTAGTTGGTGCAGTGGCTAGAGTCCCTGGCCTGGAGACAGGAAGACTTGAGTTCAAATCTAGTCTCAGATAAATATTAGCTTATAATTCTGGGCAAATCATTTAACCTCTTGTTTGTCTAAGTTTCCTCATCTCTAAAATAGGGATAATGATCTTACCTAACTCCCCATGTTATTGTGAGGCTCCAATAATATTTGTTACAAAAAGTGCTCACTGTAACACCAGGCTCATAGAAGGTACCATATAAATGTTACAAAAATGATGTTATGTCACTGAATACTGTCTTAAATCTTCCCAAAAGTATTTAGAATAGTATTCCATTTATGTGTAAATTGTACAACGTACACTAACTACTTTCTACTCTTCTTTTGAAGAGACGCTAAAGCTAGATTTTAAGTAAATAATTACTGGAAGCAATTGGTGGGAGTGAGGAATGAGTATGACTTGAAGAATGTTTGTTTGTTTTTTTAAGGGAGCCTTCCTCTCTCTGTAGAAACAAGGCTAACCCTAGTCTGACATTTATCATGGATTCTGAACAGAAGGGTTCCTTATTGGGGAAAGGGGTGGTTCAGTGTTCCCAATCTCTTTGGACTAAGTAGCAACTCTAATGTTAAACATATCACTTAATCAATAAACATTTATTAAGTTCCTACTATACCCAGGTTCTATGGTGCTGGGGATACAAATATGAAAAAGACAGTCCTTGCCTTCAAGGAATTTATAGTCTAAGGAGTAAAGACAACATATAAGAGGAAGCTAAAAAGGAGTAAAGGTGGTAGGGGAGGACTGGTGGTTAGGGAAGGTACCCAAAGAGGAGGCATAGTGGCAAAGCCAGTTAGAAGAGTCCCAAGATAGTGCAGCCAGGTGAGAAATGAGGAGATGTCTGAGCTGGGCTCTCTCCCTAAATAGATATTTGAAGTTCATAGTCCCGCTCTCCAATTAGGGGAAAATGATGAAGTGAAGGCCTAAGGCTGATGAGTTGTTATGGGATTATGAGGTTATTTCAGTAATGAGTTTCCTGCAACATAGAGAAGTCAGTCAAATTTCCCAGATAGAATAGACAAGTGAGAAATGAGGATCACATAAGATTAGTCTACCCTTTCCCCTGCTATATGACCTATCCCCCCCATACACACCACACTGTATCACTGTTTAAGAAAGAATCCTTATACATTCCATAAATTCACTATATTCCACAAAGCCTGAAACTACTTTATTCACAAGAAAAAAATATATAGTCACAAATAATACTGCAAAGTAGCAGAACAGGACTCAAAATAATCGTGGCAAGCCTACTTACATTCTGAAGTCTGTGTATTCTTAGTAGCATACCTATTCATATGGCATTAGACTTTTAAGATCTCTGCTATTACCTAACCCATATGGCCACCCAGCTGCCTGCATTTTATAGCTCTGGAGTCATTAAAATGTGTGTGCTTTCAAAAAAAAAAATCACTCAATATCACTGCTGTGCTCATTAACTCGGTAACATATGTATTTTCAGCATTGTGTCCATCAAGATTATAGACCAAGAGACACATTTAATAGTTTGAGTGATTCCAAGCAAAAATAGTGGAGATGGAATCAAGCTCTTGTGGTCTCGAAATTAATAGAACCTTCCTTCCTGAAAATAAAGTCAGAGGTTTTAACAAAAATAACCTCCTTGCCTCATGCTGACTAATTGGGGTATGCCAGGTTGAGCTTTTGTCGCAGAATAATTATAATTCATCATTATTGTACACTGAGAGCTGTGGTTATGACTAGATTAAGGTTAAATTAGAATATGGAAGGCTTTTAGGGGAAGCAGGGATGAACAGTTCATGCTGACACTTGCCATACAAAAAAGAGTGGAAATAAGCTTAATTTACCATTTTTTAAAATTGTGCTGTTCAAAGACAATATAGTGCTTGCTTCAAGCAGATTTTTATCTATTACAACTGAGAAGATGGCAGGAGGCAGCCCTTGGTGGAGAGAGTGATGGACTCCACAAGTGAGAACTCTTCTTTTGGGGGGAAGGGAATAGATGAGCCTTCTGGCCACCCTGGTCTTCTTGTCTGTTGTGACTACATGAGGAAAACTTAGTACTACCCAGTCCAATTGGACTTACCGACTGAGCCAACTTCCAGAGGTCAATTTTCAAACAACACCATCTCCACAAGTATTCCAAAAAGCATGACAATAAGAAGCAAAGTGCTTATTATGCCAGATGGTGGTTTGTGACAAACACCATGCATTAGTTCAAACTTTTTTTTGTTTTTTACCATGGGAACAAGTATGGAAATGGAAAGCAATGGAATATATGATTCTTTATATGCACTTCTACATTTTGAATCTACACACATATTTGTGATGCCCAGGGAAGGCATTTATGTGGTTTACAAAGTTAGACCATACTGCCTTTTGAAGATAATTTCACGAAGATATTCTACTATGGTAATAAGGACCATCTGACACTACATAGCGGGGTTGGGGATTTGTGTGGATTCTCACAAGTAGACTTTAGGTTTTATTTATTTCCTAACAGGATGAAATGAAATGGATGTTATTGCTACTTGAGGTCAGAGAAATGTCTTTAATCAAGTTGTTATTGTTGTTACTGTTTTGTTTCAACTTTGTAAACTATTCTTTGCCTTTGCTAAGAACCTAAACCTATCTACTATTGGGTATATGATACTATAGGTCAGTGGTTCTCAACCTTCCTAATGCCATGACCCTTTAATACTTGTATATGGGTGTATCTGCATGTTAGGCGGACCTGCCTGGAGACAGTTAGAGGAGCAGTGCCTCAGTTCCTAAGATCATCGGAAATATGTGTTTTCTGATGGTCCTAGGCAACCCCTGTGGCCCCTGTGAAAGGGTCATTAGACCTCCCCAAAGGGGTCGCAACCCACCAGTTAAGAACCACTGCTATAGATACTACACATAGACATAAAAAATGTCCCTCCACTAAAGTTCTATCTTGTTATGGTATAGAGATGATATGGGGTTCTCAAATGCTTGTTAACAGGAATGTAACATCTGACACGATTTGACTTTAAGTTTGGAGACAGTGAGAGATTTTGTTTTCATACTCCAATTTATCAATGATTTCTTTGATGTGGGCATTTCATCCAACAACGTACATTCAAATTCATCCGTATATTCTCATTGCCTGCAAATCCTGTCTAAATTCTCCCATAAATCCTCCTAAGCAAGTGTTCTTAATCTGGGCCTATGAACTTGGTTAAGAAAAATATTTTGATAAGTATATTTCTTTTTTTTTAAATTTTATTATAGTTTGCATCATTCATTTCCACAAGATTTTGAGTTACATATTTTCTCCCCCTTTCCCCC
>CM053586.1:54951475-54978810 GCA_028646515.1 Pseudochirops corinnae
AGATAGATAGATAGATAGATAGATAGACAGATGATAGGGAGAGACAGAGAGAGAGAGAGAGAGAGAGAGAGAGAGGTTAGATATAGATATCTGCAAAAAGCAGTCCATTCCCCCAAGGAGATCACAATCTAATGGTAGAGACAACAAACAGATATATGCAAACAAGTTATATACATAATAAATAGTAAACAAAAAAAAAAGAGAGAAGAAACTGGAATTAAGAGGGGTTGGGAAAGGTGTCTGTAGAAGAGGGATTTTAGAAAGAATTTAAAGGAATCCAGGGAGGCCAACAGGCAAAGATGAGGAGGAAGAATATTCTAAGCATGGGGGACAGTTAAAGAAAATGCCCAGACCTGAGAAATGGAGTGTCTTGTTCATGAACAACCAAGAGAGCAGTTTCATTTAATAAAAGAGTATATGATGGAGAGAAAAACATAAGAAGACTGGAAAGATAGGAAGGAACTGGGTAGTTAGGGCTTTGAATGCCAAGCAGAATTTTGTATTTGATCCTGGAGGCACTGGAGTTTATTGAGTAGGGGGAGTGTTTGATATGATTGGACCTGGAAAATCTCTCTGCTGAAGATGGATCAAAGTAGAAAGAAACCTGAAGCAGACAGACCTACCAGCAGGCTATTGAAGTAGTCTAGGCATGAGATGATAAGGACTGTTCCAAAGCAATGGCAGTATCAAAGGAGAGGAAGTGGCATATTTAAAACTGTAATATAGCTTAGAGATCATCTAATCCAACCCATTCACCGTATAGAGGGGGAAATTGAGGCTCAGAAAGGTTAAACGACTTGACCAAGGTCACCTCAGTAGTAAATTTAAAAGACAGGATTCTATCAGTTTTTTGTTTGTTTTTGGTTTCTGGTTTTGTTTTGTTTTGTTTTAATTGAAAGTCATCATAGGTTAGTGGCAAAAGCCCTGCCCTTGGAGTAAGGATAGATGTGGGTTCAAATGCCCTAGCTGTGTCACTAATTGCTCTAAACTTCAGTTTCCTCTTATGAAAGATAAGTGTAGTATTTGTTCTATGTAACTCACATGCTCATTGTAAGGAACATGCATATAGAAATTTAAGCTACTATCAATATCAATGACATTTAATTAACAACACAACCATCTTGTGTGTTGTTGTTGTTGTGAAATTAAAGATTTGGGGGAAAAGCATAAAATAAATACTCCAGCACCACTGTTTCTTATTAGCCCAAAGAAAAAAATGCAATGAGGCATCATAATGCAATGTAAAGCAGGACACACTTGGAGGCAGAATACCTGGCTTTAATTGCTACCTCAACCTCTTTCTACTTGTGCCGTCTTGGATGAGCATTTTAAAATGCGTAGGATTCATTTCCCTCCCCTTTAACACTACAGAGTAAGACTACGCAATATCTAAGGTCCTTTTAAACTCTAAATTTATTGTCACTATAATCCTTTAACCCCTCCTTAAATGCCCACTTTACTGCTATAGAGGCATTGTGATTCATTCAACAGTGTGAGATTTTTTCAAACAAATACTATAATTAACTTTTTTAGAATTTAGCTAAAATACAATGATTTAAGTTTTTCCCTCCTTCTGATGTGTATGTGCGGGCACAAATGTGCATGCATGTGTGTGTGTGTGTTTAAAAACTGTGACTCAAGCTTTCTATTTCACTTTTTTTAATCTCTTCAATAACTTACATTTCATAGTACTGTGTTAGGGCAATGGTTTGGTGCCATCTAGTGAGTCCCCAGATATATCTTTCCATTTACATATAGGTTTGTGAGAATTAATATTTAATAGGAATACAAGTAGTAATTAGAAATCAGAGAGAAACATCATAATTTTAAAAAGGTTTCTGCTTACTGTGGCTCTGTCATTTCCATTTGTAGCCATTAATCAAATATAGTAAATGATCCAAATATAATTATGATAATGGTCTTATTCTTGTGGATAAGAAAAAAAAAATACTCTTATTTAAAAAAAAAAAAAAAGATTACTGTCATTTCCAAGTCAGCAAAGCAACATGTAGCAAATACAAAAAACTGCCCAAATCTTTTTTTTTTTTTTAACCTAAGAAAGTTTGGAAATACAGGCCTATTATCTCTTCTATTTTTATAGCCATTGTTCTTTCTTTCCTACAATGGGGACTCCCGTGTGTCTTGCCAAGATACCTGATACTAGGCTGAATCCAATTACTCTAATCAGGAGAGCCTAGAAATCTCAAGAGAAGTAAGACATATAAGTATCAAAGAATGAAGGAAAAGATCAGAGCTAACCAACACATTCAAAAGGAGAAAATTTAGAAAATCCTCAAATGAAAGTGTGAAAATGAGAAAGATTTCCTCTTTTAACCAATCACATAAAGTAAAAGTTTTTGTTTTGAAAAAGAAATTGAAATGTGAAAATCTTACTCAGCTCTTTAATTCAGGACTATATGACTAGGTACAATGGAAATACCTCTGGATATGAATCAGAGAACTCAGATCTAAAACCTGGCTCTGCTATTTATCACCTGTATGGCCTAAGACGAGTTTCTTAGTTCTCAATTTCTTCATGTATAAAGTGAATGGACTAGATTAAGTAATCTCAAAGATCTCTTCATCTCTAAATCTATAAAAATTCCAAGTACCTTATGGATCTCTCATATGATCTCAGATCCTCTATGAGGCTCTCCCCAAGAGATCATGTGATCACTCTGACCCCGAACCTCTGAGTCATTCACTGGACACAGCCTCTGCTTTGTTTGAAAATAAATGTAATATATTTTGTGAGTTCTCTAAGAAAAGAACTTTGACTTCTCCATATCCATGATCTCCATAAGTATCTGAAAATGAACCAATGATTAGGGTGGTGATGATGATGATGATGATGATGATGGTGATGATGATGATGATGGTGGTGATGATGATGGTGATGATGATGATGATGATGATGGTGATGATGGTGATGATGATGATGATGATGGTGACGATGACGATGACGATGACGATGACAATGAGTTATGCTTGGGTTTTGAACAGAGGGAATTTTGGCTTGCCCAGGCCACTGTGCTATGTGAGGTTTAGATGAATTAACTAGACCCTTATAGGTTGAAGAAGATAATATTTGTAGAGGGGCATGATAAGTATCTTCAACACCTGTAGACAACATCTGTGAAAGTGAGATTAGATTTATTCTTCTGCCTGTTCCCAGAAGATAGATCTAATACCAATGGGTGGAAGTGGAAAAGAAGCAAATTTAAACTTAATATCAACATGTTAAAAAAAAAAAACCTTCCTGACAGTAAGTACAGCCTAAAATTAGGATGAGCTATTGTAGGACGCAATAAATTCCCATTTACTGGACTTCTTCAATTGGAAATGAAATGACCTCTTGGAAATATTGTAGAGGGGATTATTTTTGGACACATTGGGGCTATATTTCCTCTAAGTCCCTTTATAACTCTGAGATTCTGAGATTTTATTATTTTGTGAATATTTTAAAGTTGTTTGGTACAATTGTACATTTAAAAAAAAGAAAAGAAACAGATGGTTGATTTGCTTGACTGATCCTGCAACTTACCATCATACTAGACCTTTTTGTTTTTTAAATAGCTTCTAAACAACTGATTGACAAGTCTCTTACATCTGATCTTATATTATAAAAACCAAACAATCAAGAAATAAACTGATCAGTGTCTATACTTGTCTATAGGGTTTCTCTGAATACCAAATTTATACAATTCTAATGTCTTAGAAGATGCTAATATTTTTATTCATTTCATATCAATTGGGTCGCTCAGCAGGAAAGCAATGAAGCAAGAAAAACTTCAGATTTTAGCCATTCACCTTTATAGGAACATTTGTCTCCCAGGTCACTCTTTGCCAAGAAAACTCCAAATGATGTCACAAAGAGTCAGAAATGACTGAAATACTGAACAACAACAATTGAGTTTAAAATCTGATCACAGATTGCCTTAGCTGGGGGTCTGTTTACCGAGGTTCTTCATTCCTTTAAACATCAGTTATACAAAAATTTGTTAAACGTCCATCACAAGAAACAGATTTGTATTGGGATAGAGAGCCAGCCTCAGAGTAAGGAAGACCTGAGCTCAAGCATTGCCCATGTCACACATTGGTGATATGGACCTAGAAAAACTATTTAAATGTGTAGTGCTCTCACCAACTCTCTAAGATCAGAAGCTGCAAAGAAGGTATCTAGCTGCATTGGGAGAAAGAGTTCCCTCATCAACAACTTCCTTATACCCAATAAATCATTCTCCCTCCAAAATATATAATTACGTGCAGAGTTCTTGGCGGAAACATTATTCTAATTTTTCATTTTGATAGGAAGATGATTCAGGGACCTTGAAACCTATGTCAATTATACAGAGGCTCTAATACATTCTATCTACCATGTTATAAGGTTTTGAGTACAGGTGCAGTGACAGACTTTGCAGTCTAAGGACCTGCCTAGGTAAGAGATGCAGGCTGATCAACAGAATGTTGGCTATAAAGTGATACATTTTTCTAGTGATCCATGAATCAAACAACATGACAAAATAACTCAGATCTGTGCAGCCATCTCTTGCTCCTATAATGGCAGTGCTGGAATGGCACAGTGGCCAGAGGGTACACACAAAGTCACATAGCTTTTTAACTTACTTTGGCATGTTTATTTTCAATGGGCTGTGATTTCACACATCAGTGTTAGAACAGAACTACAGCATTTCTTGGCATAAATGAAGAAGAAAAGTTTCCAAAAAGAGTTGATACTAAATTGAAGATTGATTCTCAAGTTTTCCTCTGAGAGAAAAAAAAGTCACAGGAGAAATAGCAAAGATTTGGAGTGGAAAGAGATCTCAGAAGCCATCTGATCCAACTCATTTCATTTTGTAGATAAGAAAACTGAGGTCTAGAGAATATAAGTGACTTTCCTAAAGTTACCTAGGTAATAATAAGGATCAGTAGCAAGATTAGAACCAGCTTCCAGAGTTCCATATCAGTGCTATTTCCACTGTACCACATGTACCCAAAGGGAACGTGGAGCTCATGTCATGAAACTTTCGTTCATCTCATTGTCCAATGTTTATGATGAATAAAAGCAAACAGGCAACCTTGAAGGTAATTGTGGTTTAATATGCAAACATCTATTTATCATGTGACCTTGGGCAAGTCACTTAATCCCAATTGCTCTGCCTTCCCCCTCCAGAGAGAGAGAGAGAGAGAGAGAGAGAGAGAGAGAGAGAGAGAAAGAGGAAGAAGCAGTGATGTTCCACGAAGATCTTGGAAAAGTCCTCCATATTAAGTCAATATATACTTTAATACTTGATAATTTCATTGTAAAAGCAAGTGCAGTGAAAGACATAAAATCTAGGCTGGGAATCATGTTTCAAAATCAAGACAGGAAAGAGGCTTATAGATACTCAAAATCCTTTCCCCCTGCATATCATGAAGTTGATTCTTCAATAATAATTTGGAGGGTGATGAGCACTAAACCTCATTGTCTTTGAATATAATAGAAATGACGATCTATAGACCTGGAGACCCTTTGAATCTGTTTGCTAAAGGAAGAGGGTTGTGTGTTTTAGATTCTTGAAAAATGAAATGAAGGATAGTAAGGTGATATGGGCAATAGCCAAAGCAGTTTTGTCATCTATCATGATAAAACTGAAAATCATTTTCAAAAACCAGTAAAGGATGGTAAATTAAAAGAGTGTTCTATGATTTTAACCAGACTGAATATTAGCTTCCAGGAGCGGATAGACACCATTGGGAGTATCTTCCTTGCTCCCTCTCCCCAGTGAATATTGCAGTCAGTATCTGAATTGACCACAGACAGACAGTTCACATTAACCCAATTATTTTGATATTTTAAGGGATGGTGTTTTATGTCCCTGGATTATCTAGATAATTGAAACAGATTTCTACTTCAATTTGTCTGGATTGGGAGATATAGCCTCCATGTGAGGGCAATGTAATGACTTTCTATAAAGCATTTCAAGTTATTGCATACTAAGAATTGCTTTCCAATGTGAAAATCATTTTAAAATCCCCAGAGGGAAGCTTGAATAGTCATGATCCCTGAGAATAGTATTCATTGCCTGGATCTTATCTGATTCACATTTCCAAATAGCATCCACTACAGCAATGACTGAAGATATTCTGACTTTGGCTCTGTCTCCAACTGGGACATGGATCATAAAGAATTTCAGGTAGTTTAGATGCTTTAAATAGAACAGAACAAAGCAAAGGGTTGTTGGCTTCTGACTCACTAGTTAAAAAAGAAATAGTATTTTCTATACAACACATCAGAAGGCAAGTCCTTTATTCAGTGATTAAATATGAGTGAAACATTGGTAACTTCTCAGAATTCCATTCTAATATTTATATTTTGTCTATTAAAACCTACAAAGAAACTTACTTATATAAAACCTTTAGGACAAGCATGTAGAAAGAAGAAAAAGAGAAGAAAAAAGACTTTTAATTGAAAAATATAATAAATTTTACTGGGAATATTAATAGCATCTCACTCACAGGGTTGTTATAGGGGTACAAACAAGATAATGTATATGAAGCACTTTGCAAACTGTAAAGCCCTACATAAATTTACCAGTTATTGCTATCATTATTAATATAGCATAAGTTCATAATCCATACTTTTTCAACTTAATTCAACATTTATTAGCTACTATGGGAAATACACAGTATTGCAGCATCCAGAAAGATAAAAAAAAATACACAATACATGCTTTCTCAAGGAAATCAAATATGTGCACAAATAATTCAGATAGAAAAAATTTGAAATATAGGTGTAAAAACATGGATCAGCATAACCTCTTTTAAGCATCATAAAGTGATTTCAATTACCTAGTGCTGTGGAGCCAGATCTTGGTCAAGAAATCAGGCCTTGGTGACAGGGAGGAAAGCCTGGGTGAAATTGGGATGCAGAAGAAAAGCATTGATTTGTGTGTAGGAGATTTATCAGTAGCAGTGGTGTGTGTATATGCCTGTGTGTGTGTGCGTGCATGTGTGTCGTGTGTGTGTGTGTGTGTGTGTGTGTGTGTGTGTTGAGGGGAAGGTAACATAGTAAGATGAGCCAAGTAAGTATCAACCAGTTATATAAACATAAGAAATCAGTAGGATTTGTCGGTATTTTACAGAATTGGCAGCTATAGTTAACAATTTAGACAATCATCTTGTGTTGTGGGCAACCAGCTATTTTAGGCCTTCTCTGCCGACCCAACAATGATCTGCCAAGAGGTCTCAGCTGGTGTTGACAATAAATGATAAGAAAAATGCAAAGTGTTAGAGGAGTTCTAAGGAAGAAATGGTTATTTCTCATAGAATCTCTCACCTAATATATCAGGTTCAAGGAAACTAGGAAAAATAGTTTTAAAAGACGCTAACATAAGTAGTTTATTTCATTAGGATCATGAGTACTTTTAGAAATTGAGTTACATTATTTTGAGTTTCTAGAAATAACCACGTGATCAATTATGTTGAAAGTAATGGGTGAAAAACACAACACGTCTACATAGCACTGAGAAATGTCCAGTTCAAGATTCTTCCAGTTAGAAATTGATCCTTTGGGGAAAACAGTGAGGGGAAAATCCACACCAATCTAAAGTCAATTTTGTAACCCCTTGAGCAAATGACATAGAAATGGCGAAGGTCAAAACTGTTCAAATTTGAACTAACCATTTCAACGTTTGATTTGTTTGTTATATGCCATTAGTATGAAAAACTTAGGATTATTCCTGTTTTCCTTTCTTCCTGCTCTATGTGTGTATGTGTATGAATTATAACACTTCTACATAGCACTAAAGAATTCACATGATCAGATTCTTCCAGTAATAAACTGATTTCTTTTGAGAAAAAAGAATGAAGGGATATTCCACACCGTGATGCATATCATGTTAAGTAAAGTAATAATTCCCTTCCTCTGTTTTTAGAATCTGATCACTTCACTTCTCAAATTGTAAGAAATATTTCAGCTTTCTGCTGCGGTAATGAAGAATAAAGCAGCATTCTTTGATGTAAGGAGAGAACAAGAAAGCAATAAAGAGACCAAATGCGGACAAGATGGTATAGGAGAAGGAAATAGAAATGAGATACCTTAAATTGCCTAAGAGATGAAAGTCTACATTTACTGCCACATACCACTGGTTATAAATATATTCACTCTACAGATTTTATTTAAAATCACTTCTTTAATCTGATAATAAACCCTTCAGATTTGTTGTTTCTGTTTTGGTTATTGTTGTTATAATTATTGTTTCCTTAGACCAAAGTATTTCTGAAGGATGATTTTTTTTTGTTTTCCTTGAACTCTTTCCTGTATGATACAACATAGCACCAGCCAAGTCATTACATTTTCACCCTTCAGCATTTCCTGGCAATCTAATACACTCTATAAAGCCACAAGTCTTAGACTTTGAGGGTTTTCTTGCTTATTCTGTACTATTCTGTATAGAATTCTTTATGCTGCAAAAATCTAACATCTGTTTCAGGTACTCTAGAAGGGAAATTGCATAGAATTCTATTTCATGGATATCCTTCTCAGGAAATATATATTTGCTAACTGAAAAACTACAGAATCATTGAGGACTTTTTGACCTTTTTTAGTGGTGATCAGTGGTAAATGGAATGGCAAAGAATGGGAAAGAAATGCTTGGTATTGAAGAGAATTTTTTGAATCAAGTACATCAGAAGAGACAGCTACTGAGCTGGCAGGAGTCTCCTTTTTTATTTGTCCAGAAAGTACAACAAATTACTTTCTAGTCTTCTCAGCCTAAAGTCAACTTTGTAACCCCTTGAGAAATGAAAAGAGAAATGTCCAAAGACTAAAATAGCAAAATGTAAACTCAAAGCTCCATGTGTTTGCCATGTATGATAATTCTATGAAAAACTCTTGATTGTATCTGAACAGTTTCCTTTTGTTTCTACTCTGTGAGTGAGTGTAAATTGTTGGCTATGTCCATGAAATGTATTTATGTTTTTTCTAATTTCAGCATGTGGCAAGTTGATGAAAATCACAGGTCCTATTACAGTCAAGACATCTGGAACCCGATTTGGAGCTTGGATGACAGATCCTTTAGCATCAGAAAAGAATAACCGAGTATGTTGTTGCCCCAATACCTTAGCCTTTCTTTGATGTTTTCTTTACACTTTATTGTTACAAAGATATAAACTTTCTTCTGGGGTATAAAGTTTATCTTAGGAACACATTACTTCTTTCGCATATTTAGCTTAATTCATACTAGCCACTCCAAAGGAGAATGTCAAAATCACTGTGGTACAGTATTCCTCCCTACAAATCTTCAATCTCATTGAACCTAGTTTTCGTTAGTCTTATTTGCATGAACAATCCTGGGAAACAGTTGGTTAAAATTATATAGATTATTTATATTTCTAAAATGTATTCATTGAAGGAGAAATTGCCTATTACACTGGAAAGTAAGATGGATCTAGGTTCAAAACCTGGCTCTGCACTTGCTTTTGACAAGCCATTTGGGGCCTCAGTTTCTCTATCTGTAAAATGAGGATGTTTGACTGGATGACTTCAAAGGTCTCTTCTAGCTCTACATATCTTGTACAATTCTACAAGCTCCTGTGAACTTATACAGTGAAGAAATGACAAAACAATAGATGATGGGCAAGTCAGAAAGTGAGAAAAAGGGATATGGTGAAGAGTGATAAAGGCAGAATCAGATCATCTGGGTATGAATACTGACTCTGTCATTCATTATCTGAAGGACATTTACCAAGTCATTTAAGATCAATAGACCTATGTTTGCTCATCTATAAAATGAGAGGGCAGGACTAGCTTACCTTTAAGGTGCCTTCCAGCTCTAAAGCTATGATAGCATTTCAGATGAAATGTTCCAGGAGAAGCCTTGTAGTATTAAGTTCAGGTTTGTTGAAGACCTTGTTCTCCCCTCTGATATTTTCATGAATTGGGAGTGTTGTCCACTACACTGGAACTTTGGAAAATTGCTATCTGGATTTTCAAATTCAGTATAATTTAACCATTTGGGGACCCAGTCTAAAGTGTTTTGGTTACTGAAGTAAAAGGGGGAAAATCATTATGAGACATTTTCTTGTAATAAACTCATCCCACGTACCATAAAATTAGTGTTAGAAGGATACTTCAATGTATGCATAAGCCAAAGGCAAACAAGATACCTGAAAAAATAGGCCTTAGACCATGAAATCTTAGAGTTTTCTTTAAAATGTAAATTCTTTCTTCAGATGAGGAGATAGAGTAAATATAAATCAATCAAGACAATTTTTCCCCATAATCATTAGTAACTGTGTTAATACATTTCAATTATTCAAGTGAAAATGATCACCTGAGATATTTTGGATATAATTTTATATGAAAGGCTATGAGTCAGAGGACCTGGGTTCAAGTTATATCTCTTCCAGGTATTGCTTGTGTGACTGTAGCCAAACCAATCTCCAAGACCTCATAGTCCTTATGTGGAAAATAAAGGGGTTAGAACGGGGGTGGGGAACCTGTGTCCTCAAGGCTACATGTGGCCCTCTAGGCCCTCAAGTACAGCTCTTTGACTAAATCCAAACTTCATAGAACAAATCCCCTTAATAAAAGGATTTGTTCTATCAAACTTGGAACCAGTCAAAAGGCCACACCCAAGAAACTAGAAGGCCACATGTGGTCTCAGAGCCACAGGTTTTCCACCCCTAGGCTAGGCTATATGACCCTTGGGATCCTTTCCAGCCCTAACTATCATAAGACCAGTACAGTTAGCTATGTGAAATGGCAGTAATAAAGGACAGAAAATTTTTACTGTCAACCAATCAGTTAAATTGTTCAGTATCCATATCAAATGAGACATTTGTAAAGAACAATTAGAACAGCATCTGGCACATGGTAGGTGCTTAATAAATGCTTGTTCCCCTTCCCAACACTTGTTGTCTCCCCCTCTCAATACAGGGATAGTAAAAATGTCTGTAAATGCATTAGACCTTCTTTTAATTTTATTTTTTTGGAAGAAGACCAAGAATTGGCATTTCATTGGCTCAATGAAAAACACTTCATGAAACAAATCTCTATATCAGTGCAGATTATCAACTATTTCCCAGAGAACTGACAGACACTAAAAGGTCATATGACTTACCCAGGATTACAGAGCCAGAATGTGTCATAGGTAGGACTTGAATCCAAGTCTTCCTGACTCTGATGCTATCTACTAAGGTGTAATATGTCTCAGATCCTTCTTATAATGTAATAATTAAATTGAATGATTTTGAAAAATTTTATTAAGTATCTACTATCCAAATATCAAGACTAGATACTATCAATACACTAAATCAAGATACTTCCTGCCCTTGGAGAGCATATGTTCTACTGGGGGGAGATAAAATAGTAGGTCAAAGCAGGAAAATAATTTGGTTTTCAAAATCCTCAGATATACATATTAATCTGTATTAATATCTCCTGATTTACGTGTTTTTAGGTTCTCTGATGGTAATACAAATAAGTTGAGTTGATTTCTTTTTATTCTCTCCAGGTTTGGTACATGGATAGTTACACTAACAATAAGATTGTCCGTGAATATAAATCAATTGCAGACTTTGTCAGTGGAGCTGAATCTAGGACATATAACCTCCCTTTCAAATGGGCAGGGACTAACCATGTGGTCTACAATGGCTCTCTCTATTTTAACAAGTATCAGAGTAATATAATCATCAAGTACAGCTTCGACACAGGGAGAGTACTAGCCCAACGGAGCCTGGAGTATGCTGGCTTTCATAATGTCTACCCTTACACCTGGGGTGGCTTCTCTGACATCGATCTGATGGCTGATGAGATTGGACTGTGGGCAGTATATGCAACCAACCAGAATGCGGGCAACATTGTCATCAGCCAGCTTAACCAAGATACCTTGGAGGTGATGAAGAGCTGGAGTACTGGCTATCCCAAGAGGAGTGCTGGAGAATCCTTCATGATCTGTGGGACCTTATACGTCACCAACTCCCATTTAACTGGAGCCAAGGTTTATTATTCTTACTCCACCAAAACCTCCACATATGAGTACACAGATATCCCCTTCCATAATCAATACTTTCACATATCCATGCTTGACTACAATGCAAGAGATAGAGCTCTCTATGCCTGGAACAATGGACATCAGGTCCTGTTCAATGTCACTCTTTTCCACATCATTAAGACTGAGGATGACACATAAGTGTTGCTTTATTTTTCTTTTATTTTTTTTATTTTTCCAATTATCTTAGTGTCATTTGTGATAAACTCTAAAGCATCTCACTTTTTTTCTGTAGTATGTGTTTTTTTCATCATTTGCCAAAAAGCATTTTATACTATAAAGTATGTCAAAACAAGAACAACGAAAAACAAAACAAAACAAAACAAAACAAAACCCGAGACTGTCCTAAGATGACCGGTTGGAAATGCATCTTAATTATAGGATCTGCAAGGCCTATCATGACCTTGTGTGAAAAGCACTAAAGAGAGTTTGAGTGACTAAAGTAATAGTTTTCAAAAGTTAATGATCTGCCTTATATTTGAGTCGGAGACTAATGGTGGCTTAAATGCATGAATGTCTTTTTTTAACTTCTGTCCTTTTTTTAATCTGTCAACTCGTTGCTCCACATCAGGAAATATTTTGGTAGTAATTGGAACTGAAAAGAGTACTCCCCCCACCATTTATTTCTTAAAAGACAAAAAAAAAAATCAAAGATCTGGTTTACCTGGAAAAATTAATGTCCATCATTTTGCTGTTACCTAATTCTCTGATGCGGTGCTGTAAAGTACATTTTTAAACCTCTTGCTAACATTTTACTGGCAATATGTATTTCTACCATTGTAACCACCATTGTGCAATTGTATTTCTTCACTTCTGTGAAAGTAAACTAAGTACTATTTTTTATAAAATACATTGAAGTTGAATCTCAGTGGTGACTATGAATGGGTTTGGAAGTACAATCAAGAAGGGAAGATGTTCTCAACTTGGTCCCTTTCTGTGAGCACTGTAAATCTCAAAAAGATAATGGGAAAATAAGTCCCTTTCCATTTATTCATTTCAATTCAAATTAATTCAAGAAATATCACTTAATTATGTAGTACATGCAAGGCATTGTGCTAGCGATACAAAAGCAAAAATGAAAAACTACCCCTGCCCTCAAGGAGTATACATTCTACTGGAGGAGTACTTGATATACACAGATAAAACAAAAGACAATCTCAAAGAAGGAATTTTACCCTCCCTGTGTATGATGTATAATGTGTATAATTAACAACTAAATCACAAAAGTAGCCCAGTCTAACTGGTTTGATGCAACATTTATTGTCTGCCATTCATTGTAGTTGTCTGAAGAATCTGCTGAGTCCCTAAGTTATATACTGAAATTAATCTTCCCATATCTCAGGCAACCAGGAAAGTTTACACTTTGTGGTCAAATATTTTACACCTTAATTGACTGTTAACAAACAGGAGCAAGAGGGTAAGTATACATACCCAGATTCTCATTCCTCAGTAGGAACATAGCAGCATTGTGAATATAAATTTCTCAAAATATTCTCAAGAAACATAATGTGAGCTTTGGGAAGGCACGCAGTAGGTCTATACAACACACCAAAAAATGAATTCTTGCTTATTATTTGGGCTTTTAATTATATAGGTGTCCAATAGAGAATGGGGGAGTATAGTATCATCTGTTTATCTTACATAACCCATTATCTTTCTTAAGTGAATTTACCCCTCTCAAAAGAAAAAAAAAAACTTTAGTGCTATTTTCTTATGCCAAAACTCATAACTTGCAATTAGTGTAAACTGATAGAATAATTATATTTCAACTACAATTCTACAAAGCTGAAGACCATAGAATCATAGAAATTTGGTATTAGCAGAGATTTTTGGGGCCCATTTTGGCCAGTTCATAATTTGAATAAGACTCTCTGTTAAAACACACCTGATAGGTAGTCATTTAGCCTTTATTGGAAAATCTATGTTTTGGGGAAAGCTGCTACTTTTGAAGGCAAACCATTTATTCAACTTTGTGATAGATTTAATTTTAAGGATCCTCTTCCAACTTCCACACATTACTTCAAATTCTGCATTCTGGGTTCAAGCAGAAAAAGTCCAATCTTTCTAGGTAATAGCCCTACAGATACTTTAAAAATAGCTACCATGCCTCCCTATAACCATTGCCCATTCTAAAAAATATATAGTTTTGGGAAACTGACATATATTGTCAATGGCAGGTATAAGGGATTTAGTGTGGTCTTTTGTTCTGAAATTTAAAAACTATACATACACAGACACAATCACACATATATACACACGTACATAAATACAGACATACATATACACATATATATGTATACACAACAATATTCTAGATTCAGAGAAACATAATGACATATTTACACTAATAAATAGTGACAATCATGCAAAGTATTGAAAACATAAATGTTAGTGTTTAAAGTTAACATCTGAAAACTAAAGTCAAATTTCATCAGCAAAAATAATCATTTACTAACATTTTAACATCAGAAATTATTATAAATCTTTTTGCTTGTATTAAACTGGTTTTTCATGCCTTAATGTAGATCGCATCCATAGCTAGCATAAATTTCAGTAAATGGTCTCCAGTTTTCAATTTGGGAAATTCTGATTACTTGTATTTGAAAATTGTATTTTCCCTCTATACTAGAGAAGACCAATGACTTCTCTTTCCCAAGATTTATCCATAATAGTATGAGTTTACTCTGGTAAGCAAGACTTGAAAAATGCTAAAAGATTCAAACAACCAAGGCATTTATTTTTAGCCTAACAAAAAAATCATCAACTATGGAAGACATGGGATAGCAAACCTTTGTATTAGGAAAGAAGAAAGCTGCATCAACTTCTGAAACAAAAGCTTTCTAGTGAGTGGCTTCAATTAGATATATGATTCTTCATTTCCTTTTCCAGAATTGCTATCATGTGGTACATTCAACCCCAAGATGATTGCAGTTTATTTGCCAGGTGCACAGTACTTAAAGCACTTTAGGATCTCAATTTAAGACTTCTTCATTGTTACATTGAGTGGGGATAACATGAGGTTTTGTGTGATTTGTATTAAACACAAATAGAAATTCATTTTTCTCCATGAATGATTATCATGTTAGCATCTGAGATAGAAAGCAACTTATTCAAAAACTTGGTACTCTCAAACTTTTAACCAAGGGAATTCACTTTATAGAGAACGATCTAACATTTCTGAAAGCTGAGCTGACAGAAATGGATATTTAACAATAATTAACATTTATATGGCACTTTAAGGTCTGTAAAGTATTTTGCATGCGTGTTTAGATGAATAGGTAGATTACCTCATCTGATCTTCACAATAACTTTGTATATTATCCACATTTTATAACAGAGATATTATGCCACTTGCCCTTGGCCACCTAGCCAATATAAGTTAGGATTTGAGTACCAGTCTTCCTGAGTCCATGTTCAGGACTTGATCTACTGTGCCACACTAACATCAGGTAATTCATAGCCTAGAATGAATCCTTTTGAATCTGTTTTCATTGATATCCCTGTTGATATAAATCAAATCACCTATATAATTGGTAAAAATCTGTCATAATGAGGTGTGTTGCCACAGCTTAGGAAGCAAAAACAATCACTATTTAATAAGTGATCATTTAAAAAATATATCTATATTCATATTACTGACTGCACCTATGGTTTCATTAGTATAGAGCAATGATATCAAATTCAAATAGAAATGGGGGCCGCTAGACCATGTAAAACGATCTCTGTGAACCATATATTGACACAGAAAAGCACATACCAATGTCATTTATGTCCTATTTTAAAATTCATTTTGTTAAATTTTCCCAATTATTTTTTTAGCTCTCAAAAGTGTTGTGGGCAATGCAGGCTTACACATTTAACATCTCTGTGTAATGGACTCCTGGGTAACGGAACCTCTTTTACTAATTTAGGTTGATATCTTCTCTGCAATTTACAGTCTTAGAGAATTACCCAGAGCACTGTAAGTTTAAATGACTCGCCTAGGGTTACATAGTCAATATGTGTCAGAGGCAGTAATTGCACTGACTCCAAATGGTTGGTTCCCAGTCTTACCTTGTCATTCATAGAATACTTCAAAGTGTGCAAAGTACTTTATATATAGCATTCATTTTGAGGTTTGTAGCAACCTTGTGAGAGAGGGACCATCTCAGGAAACTGAGATTCACAAAGGTCATGTGTTTTACCCAAGGTCACATAATAATTAAGAGCAAGAGGTATGAATTAAAACATGTCTTCTTGCTTCAAATTCTAACATTGCCTCCCAGGAGACAATAGAAAAATGATGAAGATGACTATTTTATGTTTCCAGCTTATTAGCCTACACAAAAGATATCTGTGAAAAAGATTTTCATCTTGTAATGTATTCCCAACATGTAGACCAAAATGGAAATAAAATGATAATTACTTAGAAGTAATATGAGAAGAGATAAAGAAATTAAAATAACCCAAGATGTTTTATACCAAAGTTCATACTTATCCATATAAGTCAATTGGTTCATTTAATCAGATAGCATCCAATTTCTCTTAATTATAATATCAATGACATTCTTGATGATGAATCCATTTTTTTTTTTTAGAAATAAGGGGGAAAGATGACAATGTCTTTCTAGTTCTCTTTCCCAGAGGCAGCAATAGACAGCTGCCCTCATAGCCAGAAGTAGTTGGGTTCAAGGTCCTCACCTGTCAATTATTGTCTTTGTAACCTCAAGGAAATTGAGTCACTTCTCAGTGGTATGGACAACTCTCTAAGCCTGTAGTCTGCAAAGAAGACACCCAGTTTAGCAAATCATCTCCTCTAAGACTCACCTGTATCAATGAAATCAGAGTTTCAATCTTTATTCTTTTTTTTCTTATTAATTAAAAACTACATTCCTGGAAGTCATAAGTAACCACTCAACTTACAAAAGAAGTTTATTAAATAGAAATAGGTGGTCTAACCCAAAGCTTCTTTTACAATTTAAAAATGTTAGCTTGAAGTTTTTTTATGTTGCCTCAAAATAAATAGCATTTTGACAAAGGTAAGTTTGACACTTACTATTAATAGTAATAGCTACTAATTGGTAGTATTCATCTATCACTTTACAATTTGCAAACCACTTCAGATATGCTAACTCTTTTAATATCCACAAACACCCTGTAATGAAGATGCCATTTATTTTCTCCATTTTCCTGATAAAGAAACAAGGCTGACTAAGAAGCTTTCTGAAGGTCACATAGTAAATATATGAGTCAGTGTTTGAACTTATTTTCCTGATTGCAAACCCTATCTAGTATCCATTCTATTACCTAGCTGCTTACTAAAATCCCTTAGTTTTGTCACTTTGAAAGATAGGATTTAAAATAAAGTTTCCCTGGCCTTTCTTGTAAAACAAAAAATATCAAATTGTCTTTGCAAGAGCCTTAATATGGATGTTACTTGTGGCAGACTGAAAATCTGTCACTCAAGAGAGACTCACCATGGGAAAGAATTCCAAACTGTCTGCTTATGACCTGTATATTCTTGAAATCAGCACAGGTGATATTCATCTGACTTCTTGGGGGGCTGTTTAATTCATTCTCATAGTTAACTATACATTTAATATCCCTAATACTTGTTTTAATGGCACTACCATAGATTGAATTCATTTCATCTTCTCCATTGAAGCCAGTTAAGTAGTCCACATTAAGAGTTACAGATGGAAATCTCCGGTAACTCTGGATATTCTTAATTCTATATGACAATCAATTAAAAGTATGGTGAGACAGGATGATGCAATGTGTTAATCATTGACTGCTTATATTTGGGAATATTCATTCCAGAGAGACCTAGAGGTACTAAATGTCATTTCGCTCAATAGGCTGTATCCACAGTGAAAACAAGTTTGTGATGTGATAGCATTTTCTAACACTTGTCTACATCCAACTTAAATCTGGTAATTTCTATGGTCAGTAACCACTCAAAATAGGTTTGGAACTCAACTAAAGGAGGTATCCTGAATTAATGTGTACTCTATTTAGGCAAGTACAGTAATATATAAATCTTAAACCTGGGCTATAAAAATGAATTCTCTAGTGCCTGTGGTGGTAAAAGTTGAAACAAGTGAGTAAACAAAGGTTCAAACTTCTGAGGGTATCGATTTATTAAGCAACGCATGACAATTGCCTAACAAATTGGGACCAGGCTCTTCCTCAATTTAGGACTGGACCTAAAATACAGGAGGAGACAGACTTATATATATTCAAAACAGTTAATCAAAGAAGGCCAATTAATTGAAAGGAAACAATACAAGACTTGGTAATCTGATTTCTAATTGGATGAAAGGTTAGGGACATTCAAAATTGGGAGGCGGAGAGCTAACAGGTGCAATTCCCTGAATTCAGAAAAAGATGTCCAATTCACCTCAAGTATCTGTAAACAATCAAAGCAACATGGAAACAATAACTGATTTATCAGCATGGAGCCATTTTTCAGATAAGACATATGAATTGCTTGAGGTGTACAACTGTGAGAAAACTTATACCAATCTTTGGATCTGACCACATTTCTCATCAGCGTAACCTAAGTCTTTGGTTAGGGGTCTCTAAGAAACAGGTAAAGGTGGTCCAACTTCCTAGCCATGAAAGGATATGTTTAAACAATGCAATAAGTTTTTCTACCAATTCACACAATTGAATAAAGTTTTCTCACAAGATAGAAGTTGAATTACACCCATAATTGAGTAGAAAGGGAATTGAGAAGAATTGAATCATAAGATGGAGTCAGTGTGGTTGACTCAAGACCACAATTAACCATTTGCTTTCCTATTTCCCTCAATTCCCTCATGTCCAAAGTTAGAGGTAGTAAGGAATGATGGCTGTCACGTTGGACTTGGACTGAGGAAGGCTGGGGGATAATTCCCACCTCTGACACTTATTGAGGAAGTCATTCAATTCCTCTGTGCCTTAGACAACACTCTAGGTCACCAATTAACCTCAGTGTGTGTGTGTGTGTGTGTGTGTGTGTGTGTGTGTGTGCGCGCGTGTGTGATGGACCCCTTTAGAAGTCTGGTAAGGCCAAGAGAATAATATTTTAAATGCATAATATATATGATTATAAAGTAAAAGAATTTCATTGAAGTAGAATTATCAAAATGATAACATTAAAATAATTTCATAGACACCACCCCCAGTTAAGAACATCTGCCCTATATCTTATTTACTAAATCATACATGGGTTTATTCTGCCTTGGTGAAGGGCATTAGCACAAGAAGAATTCTCAAAGTTGGTCAAAATTACACTGATCCTTTCTGTATCCATGTCCTATGAATAAGATCCATGACATTTAAAGTCCCCTGGAGATTTTAAAGGAAACTGTGTGCTCTATTTAAGTCTTTTTAGCTTATGAGAAAACAAACAAATATACCTTTACCAAGCAAATTTGATCTGAAGCTGGGGATTATGGGAAATATAACTGTGCAATTTATCAAGTTAATCTGACATTTTTCAAATGGATAAATATTTCAAATACATCATGTCTAGTGTTTCTCTCAAAACATGTTTCATTCCTCCAAAAAATGCAAGCTCAAACTGGTTAGGCAAAATTTCACCTTTATTTAATTGTTTAACAGGTTTGGGGAAAAGATTACAGCTGATATGCACATGATAAAATTTCCAAGCTTTTTCAATTGTGTGTATGTATGTGTGTGTGTGTGTGTGCATGTGTGTGCATAGTCATTCAAAGAATGCCAGCTTCTTATTGGTCAACACACCCTGAGGGAGGTTTCCTATTGGTCTTTCCCAAGGCAGTGGTCAGTGGGATTGCTTTTTCAGGGTACATCAGCCTATAGAATCCATGTTTTATGAATGCCTATGATATTATGTTGTAATCCTCTTAGAACTCCAAAACTAATCAGGGATATACTAGATTAGCATTAGAGAATTAGAGATTAGAACTATGAGGATTCTCAGGAAAAAAAAACAAACAGACAGGGTACCTGGCAGAGTGGCTCAGCAGCTGACCTTTGAGTCAGAAAGTACCTGGTTTACAATCCAACTTTTGATACGTATTAGCTGTGCAAACCTGGGCAAATCACTTAACCCTGAAACGTTCCTAGAAAACCAAGACCGTAAATTACACAGAGGATTAAACAAATTGAGAGAAATGCGGTGATGGTGGTAGTGGTGGTGATGATGATGAAATCATATGGCCAGACTCCTGTCCCTCAGACCTGAATGTATGTGTGTGTGTTTGCATGTGTGTGTTGTTTGAATGTATATTTGTGAACATGCACATGTGTATATTATATATGTATGTATGTACATATGTTCGTATGGATGTATGTATGTATTATGTGCGTGTATCCTGGCAAATATACGAAATCATCCAACCTGGTGCATTCTGTGTTTCCATGCTTGATGTTGGAATACAGCCAGAGGTGTTCTCTGCCATTTTAAGTAGATATTGACTGGAATATTGTAGAAGAGTAGGTCAACAGCATCCAAAATGGCTGTGCTAGCAGCAAACACACACTGTATAGTCAAAACAACATATATCACTGCACACTTAAATGTGATATAAGCTTCACAAGGTTAAATTCCATTAATGAACAAAAAAAGTCCTGTATGTTCAAGGTTGGAGTTCATTAAACCAACCTGTATAGCTCTAGTGTTGCCAAGTTATGAGGTAATATACCAGGTCAAGTCTTCAACTCCCAAATCATTCATCACATGAAATATATTAATTTTCTTGTCTTTAGGGGCCACTTTAACAACTTTTAAATGAGATACTAGCCAATGGGAGGAAAGTCAAAGATTAACAATAATGACTGTCATTTATATTATGCTTTAAGGTCTGTAAGGCATTTTACAAATATAATATTATTTAAGGCTCACATCTATTCTGTCAGGTAGGCCCTACAGGTATTATCATCCCTGTTTTACAGACGAAGAAATTGAAACAGTAAAATTAAATGACTTCTCTAAGGACAAACAACCAATAAGTCTTAGTGTTGAGTTTTGAACCCAGATTCCCTGACTTCAAGTCTAGCAATCCATCTCTATGTCATGTTTCCTATAAATAAATGACCATCAAAGTAGATTTATGCAAGTAGATTTCTCTTTCTCTTTCTGTCAATGAATATTGGTGCACCCCAATATTGCCTCATTCCTCCCAGTAACACTCCTGTATTCTGCCCACTAATCTCTCAGAATACTGACTTGCTTCAATAGGGGAAAAAAAGACAGGTTTCATAGTTTTACCTATTTGCTCTATGATGTAACTTGTAAAAAGAAGGTTTTTTTTCCCCTTTAATAGCCTTCTGAAAAAGGGTCAATCTCTCTCTCTACTCTCCCCCCCCTCCCGCCCTGCACCCCAGGCTCTCAGTATTTAGAACAGAATCAGTGAAGATTTTATAGAAGAGGCACCAGGGGGCCTGTTTTCTCTATAGTTCAGTGACCTAAAACTTATCAATATGAAGTTTGGTCTCCATTTTGCAGGACTTTAGAAGTAGTCTTTTGAAATTCTATGTGAGTCTCTTAACAGCACCCCTAGACATTGACTGGTACTGAGCAGAAGGGAAGTGCCCCATCAAATTTAACTCCAAACTTCTATTGGCTGCTATACAAACCCTTAAGCAATAAAGATGCCTAGAATGCTTCTTTATCATAGACATGACTATATTTGATATACGCAATCTCCAGAAAAAGAAAATAAATAAAAGTTGCTTTGTTTGGTTTTATTTCTATTTTTAAAAAAATCTACAGGAATCCTTACAGAGTTAGTATTAAATTGAAATATTTCTAGCATGGGATAATACTTTCTATTTTTTTTAAATCTTGGATTGGTTAGACATACCTCCAGGATATCATTCCATTTTGAAACCAGAATAATGAATAGAAGTAAACATTTTCTTTCTCAGAGAGGTCTTCATTAGCCTTCATTAGCAATTGATCTTGAAATTCTTTGTGTACTAAAAAGGGACAGCTATGTGGCTCAGTGGATAGAGAGCTAAACCTAGAATCAGAAACACCTGAATTCAAATCTGTCCTCAGATACTTACTAGCTGTGTGACCTTGGATAAGTCATTTAACCTATGTTTGCCTTAATCTACTGGAAAAGGAAATAGCAAATCTTCCCAGTAACTTGTCCAGAAATCTTCAATTACTGCGGTCCACGGGGTGATGAAGAGTCAGAGACAAGTGAACAACAACTGAAAATGAGGGCTGGACTTTCCTATGACAGGGGTACTTTCTTACAATTGGCATCCTGGTGGAGTTTCTTGGATACTTTTAGTAATCTATGATCTCATCTATAAGTATTTCCTCCAATAATGCAAATTAGAGCCTGTGCATCTTCTATCTATGTGCAAATCTTTGTTTTCCCCTGAAAACCTTCAGAGAGAAATTACCCATAAAGCCAAGGGACTTTTTCCACTCCCTTTTTTAGCTCAAGGGTAAAAGTGTATCACATAGCATTTCTGTTGTTCTCATTCTCACAGAGTGACTCTCCCATCTTTTTCATCTAAATATATCTTCTGTGGTGCCTTCAATCTATTACTTACATATATTTTTTTAACCTCATGTGGCTCTCTATTTAGACACCTTATATTTTGATAGTTCTTTATGGTCTTCAAAGAGCTTTTATATCTATTTCCTTATTTTATCTTCTTGCTTGTATTTCTCATCATGGTATGGAGGTGACCTTGGTTTCTCAAAGCTTATGCAAACAGAGAATGAGCGAGGACAGTTTCTGCCATGGTGGAAATGCTTCCAGTATGTCTTAATACTAGACTAAGTCTGTATTCTGAGGACTAAGTGAGGAGGAGTTTGTCACCAACAAGCTGGCCACTTGACCACACTGGCCAGACATCATCAAGCTCCATTTTTTTTTTAAATAAGCAAGTTGCGAGACAAAGCATTTCAATGGCTTACCAGAGGTTACTCAGCATCAGAACTGGAACTAGAGATCTCCAAAAAGTTCAACGCTTTGTAAATACTGCCACCTCAGGAAAAATGATAAACCAGAATATGCAATAGGTAAAAAGCTGAGAACACAAGTAACATTCCAACAGCTTTATACATTAACTGTGTGTATTCTGGAAACTTTCTAAAGAAATAGCCCAACTTGTGGTCTTACTATTCTACTCTGACAAAGAATTGTTCGTCTTTTATAACGGTAAAATTGCTGTAATAACAAACTTTTAAGAAAGCAAATATATTCAACATACAAGAAAATGAGTTAGGCTCTTTATGGTGCATTCTATCCCATTCAGAAGGAAAGAAGTAACTCATATGGCTTTATGAAAGGTAATTAGGTGGCAGAGTAGATAGAGGACCAGGGCCTCAGGTCAGGAAGACTTGAGTTTAAATCCAGCCTAAGACCCTTAGTAGCTGTGTGACCCTGAGCAAATAACTTAATCCTTTTTGTCTCAGTTTCTTCATTGGTAAAATGAGCTGAAGAAGGAAATGGTAAACCACTCCAGTATCTCTGCCAAGAAAACCCCAAATGGGGTCACAAAGTATCAGAAAGGACTGAAATTGATGAGGTACATGCTCTGAGCCCCCCCTTCCCCCTCCCCCTTGAGCTCTCCTTGAATCTTTGAGGTATAGGCTCTAGGAAGCCCCTTGAAGTAAATCTTCCCAGGGAAGGCATTTGTCTGAAGTCATGGGCTTTAAGTTGCGGCTCTGTCCTAGTCTTTAGCCTTCCTTTGTTCCAATGGTTTCCCACCCTTGATGCTCCAGTTCCTACCCTAGAACTGGCCTGGCCCACCATTGTCTATGGTCTCCAGGTAGCCTCCAGCAACTTCCCACCCTTAATCACTCATTACTGGAGTCTTACCTCATCTGACTCCTCCTGAAGACCCTCCCCAAACTCCTCCTCTAGACCACCCCTAGATTCCTCCCTGAGAGCACCATAGAATGACCTAGCATAGACTGACTCCTTGAGAGTCTACCTTTCAATAAACTTTGCTTTTCTTTGGCTGAGAAGACTTGAGTCGAATTCTTTCGGCAGGACCCAGAATGTTGGTATTTTGGGATCTTGGGCAATCCTAATCCTCTTTGTGGGTTAATCTCTTCAAAGTGACTCAACAATAGCATTAAAAACACACATTGCTTTGTATAATCTCCCTTCTTCTATATTAATTTTATCCATACCCATTCTGTAAAGAAAATAAAGTTAAATGTTTCTCCCCCATAATTCCTTCCCTCACAATCTTCCTTTTTTTCCTCCTGAATTAAAACAACATTCAAGTTGTTGGCTGTCTGGTTTCTCTACACCATAAATTACAGGTTTAAAGGTAGAAAGTACCTTAGAGGCTATTGAATCCAACACCATCATTTTAAAGATGATAGAACTAGACCACAGAGAACTAGGATCACACACCTAGTAAGTACCGGAGGTGGGATTTGAACTCAAGTCTTCCTAACTCTAAGTCTATAATGTGATTTATACATGTTACAGCTAGACAAGGGTTCAACTAGAGGAACCATCATTGACTGGGTGGTCAATTGCTAGATTGCTAGATTGCTAGAGCTCTTGATTCTCCATTCTTACCCAACTGTGTCCCATCTCCCAACTTCCTTATCACTGCCTCACTTTTTGTCTATCTATAACTACTGAAATAAAGAAGAAATAATAAGAAACTTAGATTTGAACAACAATTCATCATTTATATTTGGATAGGTTACTGTTCTTTTTCAAACTGACATGAGATTCAAAATATTATTAGTTGTTTTATAGTAAGACCTATATGTCTATATAGCTCTTTTTACAGATTTGTCTTATCTCTGTTAAGTTTCAAGAGAGAAATGAGAAAAAAATGTGATAAATTATCAATGTAATAAATATTCCAAAGGTCCTTATTACTTACAGAAAATTATGTGTTGCCTGACAAACATGAGATAGTTGTTCTTTCCATTTAAATGGCTGTAGACATTATGTGTAGTGTTTTCTTGGCTTTGTCTACTTTCCTTTGCAGCACTTTGTTTAAACTCAGAAATGCCAAAAACTTGCTGTGGGGGCTCTGCCCACCCAAAAACTGTTGGAGTTTCGTGATGTGTTGTGATAGAACCATCTCAAAGAATTCAGTCAGACCACTTCTAGTCCAAGTATAGGAATTTATTGAGATTGACGCCTCTCATGAAGTGAGCTAAGTTCCAAGAGGAACCAGCAACTTTAGAGAAAGCAAGATGTATTTTTATAGGGTAAAGATGCAATTACATAACAGAAATTTACATAGAATAGAGGAATATCATTAATATTAAAAAGACAGAAGGAGTTCATTAAGGTATTAGGTAATGGAGGAGGAGTCCCATCTATGGTTCAGTGGTTAAACATTCTGGTCATTCTGCCCTCCAACTGGCTAGGTATTGTAGTCCTGTCCAGCTAAGACAAGTAGTTAGGTATTGTGGTCCTGTCTTAGGCTACATGGATGATGTGATTGTGATTGAATACAAGAACATACCTGTTTCTTTGGGAACGGTTCTGGGGGCAGTGAACAGGTAGAGGCAGTAACTAGGTTCCCATCACATGGACACACCTGCTGTTTCTGTAGCAACCAAGAGTTCAGGGACACAGTTGTCGTTCCAGTGAGCAGTGAGGCATATTTGAAGAAGTTAGGACGTTGGCCACAGGGCTAGGTAGGTGCAGTGGGCCTGCTACTCAGTAGGTCCAGGCCTATAATGAAGTTAGAATATTGGGGTGGGGGGCAGTTTCATTAGGATTCCATCAAGTTCATGAGAGTTTTTTCAATGTTCTTCATATTCATTTAGTACCATATAGTAACATCTATTGTGGTACTACATATGATAATTTGTTTTTCCAAGCCCAAAATAATGTATATTTATTTTCTTTCCAGTTCTCTGCTACCACAAAAAAATAAGTATGTTCAAATGTCTTCATCTAATAGATGAAGCATCTAAGGCCCAGAGGAATTAAGTAATTTCCTTAAAGTCAAATATTACTTGAGTCCCAAGAATATTTTAGTCTCTCGAGATACTTTTTTTTTTTTAATATTGGCTCTGTCCTCTAGAGATTATGATCTTTCCCAATTGTGTTTCATCTGCAAATTACATAAGCATATTATCTATTGGGTAGCTGGGTGGCATAGTAGATAGAGTTCCAAGCCTGGAGTCAGGAAGATTTTCTGCATTCCAATTCAGCCTCAGACACTTACTAGATGTGTGACCCTGGGCAAGTCACTTAATCCTGTTTGTTTTCGTTTCTTCATCTGTAAAATGAACTGGAAGAGGAAATGGCAAGCAACTACAGTATCTTTGCTAAGATAACCACAAATGGGGTCATGAAGACTTGGAAACTGAAAACAACTGAACAAAAAACAACAACAAATCTACAAAGTTATCCTAGGGACACCTAGGTAGCACAGTGCTAGGCTTGGGGTCCGGAAGACCTGAGTTCAAATCCGACCTCACACAACTCAAGCTGGGTGACTCCTGGTCATGTCAATCAACTTCCACCTGCCTCAGTTTCTTCATCTGTAAAATGGGGTTAATAATAGCATTTACCTCACAGGGTTGTTGTGAGTATCAAATGACAATAATTATCAAGTGCTTAGCACAGTGTCTGGCACATAGTAAGAACTTTACAAATGTTAACTATTATTGTTGTCACTTGAATTCAATAAACATTCATTAAGTGCCTTTTATGTGCCTGACACCATGCTAAGGACTAGAGATACCAAAAGAGACAAAAGACAGGCTCCCTCAAGGAACTTACAGTCTAGTGGAGGAAAACATGATGCAAACAAATATATATTAAGCAAGCTATATACAGGATAAATTGAGAATAATTAAAAGAGGTAAAGATTCATTAATTATTTTTACTTTTATTATTATCCAAATCATTGGTTTTGAAAAAATTCAGAAAAAGAACAGTTACTCCCTCTTTTGAGTGCTAAAATCCCCCCTTCTTTTCAAAGAACCTGGTTCATAGAACCAAATGTTCCTTTTTTTTTCCCTTTTCCCTTCTGGCTGATTCATCTGTTTTTTCCCTCTATCCCCTAATGTCCTGATATACCAGGCTCCCTCTTTGACACCTCATGTCCTTGTTTTCCTTTGTTTTCACATTGAAAGTGATTGATGTGGTTTTGCTTTTTCCTTCAAAGATGCTCTTCATTCTCCCAGATAACCCAGCAAGAGAATTCCTGAGGAATTCCTCAGGCACCTTTACATTTTCTTTTGGGAGAGAAACTGTTATGGGAATCTGAAGATCTTCCCTGCCCCTAGGCCCTTTGCTAATGTGGCTACGTGACTCTGAGGACCCTTGGATATTTGAAAGTATACTCTGTTCCCTAATAGGCTGAATGTGGTCACGTGGAGCCTGT
>CM053586.1:54979310-55018496 GCA_028646515.1 Pseudochirops corinnae
ACTAGGTAAATGATATATGTTTGATTGATTAAAGTGAAACTGTTAACCCATTTTGAGTTGCTTTCCTTTAGAAAAGCAGATCTAAGAACCTGTGCTAGTAGCCGCCCTAGGCATGCTAGGGTGCTTACTGTTACAGAAACCAGTTTAAGATTTGAGCATAAATAGCAGTCCATTGGCTGTGAAAGAAATATAGATGTTGTGCACTTCAGGAACATCTCTTTAAAATTCACCCTGCTCCTCATACTTAGTGCAAGTGAGATTCTGGATGTTTATCTTTCTTACTAGGAACTCTCTTGGAAAACTGCAGTGGGCGACTGCATACAGATGCAGCTCAGTGATGCAGTGGATAGAGTGCTGGAGTCAGGAACACTCCAAATCTAGTGTCACACACATACTAGCTATGTAACCCTGGACAAGTCACTTAGCTTCAGTATCTTCAACTGTAAAATGGGAATAATATTAGTATCTACCTCTCTGGAGTAACGTGAGGATCAAAAAAATATAATACTTATAAAGCATGTAACACAGTGTCTGTCACCTAATAAAAGTATATCAGTGTTAACGATGATGATGATGTCTTAGACTCCTAGTTCTTTGTACTTTAGCATCTCATTAATTCCTTGAAAGCCACTTCCAAGTCAATTTCCTTCATTCCCTAATTATGTTGTCTTACCAGCTATAGTCTACTAAATCCTTTATTCCTTCATGAAGAAGTGCTCCTTCTTCATCTTCACAACTTTCTACTACTTTGCTTCTCCTCCTCAGGTCCCTTAGTTTAATCCCTTCTTTTCCTTCAATGGAAATTGTGTCTTCAATTTCAAGCCTTCAGCTTTTTTTGTCCTCCCAGATTTCTTCTCCCCAAATTCAATTGCTCAACTCCTCCACAATTACAAAGCCTTTCCTCTTCCAATCACCATTACACCTTCTTTTCCTTTTCCTCCTCTACTGCTCCTTCTTCCTCAGAAGCTTTCAATCTGTCCTCAAATAAGATGGGTTTGTTAAAAAATCTTTATGTGGGCTGCCTCCCCCTCCTTAAATGTCTTCCTTCCTATGCCTTCTTGTTTAACTTTTAGTAATCTTTTCTACTTCCTTAAAACACACTTTCATTCAGAACCTGTACTACAGATCACCTCATATATTCTCTATAGGTTTTCATGTCACAGCTCTCACCTGCTTCTCCTCCTACCTTTTTACCATTCCTTTTCATTTTGATTTGCTGGATCTTCTTCCAGATCATTCTCCTTAATCTTGGATGTCCGCAAAGGTTCTCTCCTGGGTCCTCTTCTTTTCTTTGTTTACTCTGCTTCACTTGGCCCATAGATTCGGTTATTATCTCTATATAGATCCAGCCCTAAAATCTTTTCTTACCTTCAGTCTCAGTTCTCCAACAATCTCTTGGACATCTTGAACTAAGTACTCTATAGACATCTTAAACTCAACAGGCCCAAAATATATTCATTATTTTTCTCCCCAAATCTGTCCCTCCTCCTTCCTCTCTCTCTACACCGCCCCCATATATAACCTGTTGTGAAGGCCCACCATATCTTCCTTCATAATATTTTTAATATCTTCCTCTTCTATGATAATACTGCTATCTCTGTGGGGCAGGACCTCATCAACTCAGGACAGGAGTATTGCAAGCCTTCAAGTTGCTCTCCTTGTCTCAGGTCTCTGCTCATTCCAGTCTAACTTCCACTCAGATCCCAAAGTGATTTTCTTATATCACAAATCTGATCATGTCACCCCTCCATTCAATAAATACAGTGGCCCCCTATAACCTCCAGGATCAAATATAAAATGTTCTGCATTGTGTTTAAAGCCCCCATAAACTGGCCCCCTCTTACTTGTCCAGTCTTTGTATACTTTATTCACTCCAATATCCTCTACAATTCAGTGATACTGACTTCCTTCCTGTTCTTTGCATGAAATGTTCCATTTTTACTTGTGTCCCACATACCTTCAATTCTTTCCTTTCTTGTTTCTGTCTCCTGGATTCTGTCAAGACCCACCTAAAATCTAGCCTTCTACAAGAAGCCATTCCCAGTGCCCCTTAATGCTTGTACCTTACCTCTGAGAATGACCCCAATTTGGATTAAAATTTTTTACATGTTTCATTTTTGCACGTTTTCTCATCCATTAGGCTGTAAGCTCCTTAAGAACAGGCACAATTGCTTTATTTTCTTCAGATCCTCAGTACTTAACAGCATCTCAGGATTATGCTTGTTAATTGATCAACTACTCTGATCTTTGGAATGTATTACAAGCAAAATACTGATGAAATTAGCATACTTGTTCTGTATTTACGGGTGTGGAAACTGAGAGGATCTTGTATACAAGTTTCTATTTGGAAGACTACAATGATTCAAACTAAACATCTGGATTGTATGTGTGGAAAGCAGACTTATTCCCCATTAAAGATGACAGGTGCAACAAAACACCATTGCCCGCACCTACATGGTATTGACTAATTACTTCCCAAAATGCTCCCTAGTCTTTATGTTACATCAACCTCTGTCAGGGACTGATTAATGATACCATAAAACCTCTATAAATGAAACTCCACGTTTGAACCATCATTTCACTAGGCTCAACTCACATTGGTTATGTTACTCTGGAGGAATGATACAATTTCTAGCTGTTCTAAGAAATACAGTGAAGCTCTTCTTTAATGAATCCCCAAAGGGAAGAGGGATGTTTATTACAATAAAAACAAGTTTGGGTTGCGTTGAAATTCTTCCTTGGAGCTCAGTTCCTCCCTGGAGCTTCCTTCTGGCTGATTTTGAAGTTCCTCTAGTCCAGTGAAAGCTTTGTTGAACCCTGACACTGTATTTTCATTCCCTTCACACTCAGGAGGTTTAATTTGGATCAGATAGAGATAAGAAAGCAGGGGCAACCAAAAAGCCATTTGATTATTGAATCATGTTTATACTTTCATTATCAGTTCTATCTGTTTGAACCCAATAATGGGGATGAGTATTTTGAACTGATGTTACCATAACTCCTTGGCTTAGTTCCTCAGCTCAGTTTCCTTTTGAATCAAAGCCACAAAACAGGAATGACCAGGTGGAGCAAAATGTTATTTCCTTGTTAAGCAGAGACAAGAGGGTATTTCCGCTCTGTTGGTGTTATTTTTTTTCTATCTTTTTCACAGGATACTGTAGGTTAGTTATCACCTGCCAACATACCGTATACATCACCCATTAGCTGGACAGCCAATATGACCCTCTGCTCATTGTTGTGATTCAGTTCAGTTCAATTTAGCATCATTTATGGAGTATCTTCTGTAAGTCAACCATTGTGCTCAGGATGCAAAGACAAAAATTAAACAGTCTGGGTCCTTGAGGAATTTACAGTCTATAGTGAGTGAAAGGGAAAGAAGGATAACATATGCATGTAAAAAAATGAAAACAAAATATATGCCAAATTAATGCCCCCCCAAAGGTTAACAACTAGGAGATTTAGGAGAACTCTCTTGAAGAAGGTGACACTTGAGTTGAGCCTTTAAAGGAGTTATGACTTCTAAGAAGCAGAGGTAAAAAGGGTTTGCATTAGTCATGATGGATAGTCAGTGAAAAAACTTGAAGGTTGAGAATGGAATGCCACATGTTAGAGAGCTGTAAGTAGGTCAGTCTGCCCAGGACATAAAGTGCTAGAGAGAGTAATGTGTAATCTTGAATGGAATGTGATGATATTTATGAGGATGTGTATCCCAATTAAAAAGGTAATTACTCTGGCAAGGCTAATATAATAAATATGAGCATTTTTCTTCAAGTCAATTATTACCAGACAGAACAATGCCCTCACACAAAGCCCACTGGAATCACAGGCAACTTTATGATTCGTAACCCCTCCCTGTTACCACCAACTGATTCCTTGACCATGGGTTAGGTGGTATCCTTGAATAAGGACTACATTATCAGCTTTCCAGTGTTACTAGAGTCTATTTCAGTGGGGAAAGGGAAAGGAAATAAACAATCATATAATACCTACTATGTGCCGGGCACTGTGCTAAGCATTTTATGAATATTATCTCTTTTGATCTCACTATTCCTCTAAACTATTACTAAAAACATTACTGAGTACACAGGAGCAGAGGTCATCAGACAGTCCTTTAAGGAGGATTTCTCTTCCCTCCTACAATACAAAAAGTCTCAAAGTTTGTTTCTTTACTGTCTGAAGCAGTGAAGTGTTATTGTAGCTAGAGTAGTGGATTTGAGTTTAGGAATCCCAAAGAGGTCAAATTTTACTCAGTCACTTACCTTATCTTGGATAAGTCGCTCTCCATTAAAATGCATACCAAAATAACACCTATCTCATAGGATTGCTATGAAAATCAAAAGACATAGTATATTCAAAGCACTTTGCAAACCTCAAACACTATGCAAACAGTTTTCATGATTATTTTACCACTAAGCTGTTTAGCCCTTCTGCAACAAATGGGCATCGGGTAACGTGGGTTTCCTTATATTTCTCCTCAGAGAGAAAAAAGGAGAAAAACACATGATATAAAAGTCAGCATTTCCCTAAAATTCAACATCTGTTGCGGTCCTCAGTAAGTTGCCTGAGTGTCCCCAATGAGTCCTGCAGGATTTTGCCCATACAATTGTTTCAGTCCAATAAAAAATTCTTCTTGCAAGAGCCATCTAATGACATAAAGTAAATGGGATACAGTTGAGTAAAGAAGGCATCAAGTTTGAAATACAGCAAGATATAAGCATTGATTCTGATTAAATTAGATGTATCGGGCTATTTCCCCTTATTCTCAATCCATATAAGCTCTGTTTTCCCTCAATAGCACAGAAGCACCACATCATAAAAAGCAGCATGTCAAACACAAAGCAAAGTGCCAGAAGGTTATCTTCCCCAGCCAAATGCTGCTTCCATTTTTATTTGGGTCCTCTGTTCTTAAATCAAGCTCCATAAAGTATTCAGTTCCTGCTGACATCGCACATTTGTCTTTTCTATAAGTGACACCCTCAAAGCCAGCAGGAGTTGTAAAGTCCCATCTCACCAGCAACTTGGATCTATTCAAGTGGCCCTGCATGGCAGACTGAAGCACAGAAGATTTATGCTTTACTTTAGTCTTTGCCAAAGAGACCTGACTTTACAAAGTGGCATGGTAGTCAAAAAGTCGAAGGTAGGATTTTTTTGTATAATTTCACTTATTATTATGCATACACATACATACACATATATGTTATAAGTTTATATATTTGTGTGCAGTATATATACATATATATATATATATATATATATATATATGTTTGTGTGTGTGCATATATATATGCCATTTTCCTAGACCCATTATTTCAGTGTTATAGGTCACTCCCAGCAGAAAGCCTCCCTCCATCAATGCAAATCTGTACTTCCTTTGCAATTTACACTCTTAGAGGGTTGAATGGAGAACTTAGAGATTTAAATGACTTGCCTAAGGCAACAGAGTCAGTATGCAGCAGGGGGAGGACTTGGTTCCAAATCAGCTTTATATTCACCACATGACCATGCCTCACTTCTATAACTTGATCTTATGACACTTTAATAGAATTATCTCCCCAAACTGCAACTGTCTAGAAAAGGAATGTCATTGACCTCCTTGGCAGTCTGATGAAGCCTATGGAGTATCCCTTTTCAGAATAATGTTTTTAGAGGCATAAAATATAAAATGCATTGAATTAAAAACCAATTATATTGAAATATAAGCATAATACATGTGTACATATGCATGTATGTGTGTATACACATATGTGGGTGCCCATGCATACACATTTTGTATGTATTTATATGTGTGTGGGTGCATATACATATATACACACATAGATACACACATAGATATACATACATATGCATGCATGTACACACACAAATTCATAACCTCTGATCTAGAATGACGTACTGAATCTATTAAAATAAAATAAAATAGGTATAAATGTACAGTCTTCCACTTTGTTGTTTGTTTGTTTTTTATTGATTTTCCTAGTAGTGGCTGATAAGTGCAAAGAGCTTAAGGGTTTCCACAGCAGTTAGGTACATTATCTCATTTGTTCCTCACATCACTGTGAGTTAGGTAGTAACTTCATCTTACAGATGAGAAAGCCTGTGGTTCCCAGAGGTTAAGCAAGTTGCCTATTTCTGCCAAAGGCACCAGCATCCTTTCAGTCTCCCAGGTTCATGACTTTGGCACGTTTTTCAACTCCTCACTCTCCCCCAACATACAGATCCAGTCAATTGTTAAATTCTGACTTTTTTTTCTACATCCACATCTCTGAAAACTAGCATTCTCTTTCTACTCATGCAGCTAGCACCTTCATTTCAGTCTCTCATCACCTCTCACCTGTATTATTGCAAAAGCCTCTATGTCAGGGTGACTAGGTGGAGCAGTGAATAGAGCACCAGCCCTAAAGTCAGGAGGACCTGAAATCGAATGTGACCTCAGACACTTAACACTTACTAGCTGTGTGACCTTGGACAAGTCACTTAACTCCAATTTCCCTGCCTTCCTCCCTACCAAAAAAAAAACCTCCATGTTCTCCTTTTCCTCAAGTTTATTGCTATTTCAATCCATCAATTACATTTATGCCAAAATGGTTTTCTTTAAGTGCAAACCTATGTCACACCCTACCCCCCCTTCTCAGTAATCACCAGTGCTTTTCTATTTCCTTTAGAATCAAATGAATAACTCCATTTAGTTTTTAAAGCCTGTCAAAACCAAGGCCAGAGTTATCTTTCTACACTCATTGTCCATTACTCCCCCTCCTGTATTCTGTGATCCCACCAATTGTCTTTCTCTCTGTTCCTCACACATGACATTGCATCTTTCATCTCCATGCCTGGAATACATCCTTCTATTTTTCCATACTGCAACTCAAGCATCACCTTCTATATAAATTCTTTTCTAATCCCATTAATTTCTAGTGCCCCTCTCTAATCCTGGCACATAGTAGGTACTTAAACATGATTGTTTGCTTAACTATCATCACTTTGTATTTTTTAATTATTCTATTACTTATTACTTTGTATTTATTTTTAATTCTTTTTATACTTATTCTGCATGGAATAGGGATTAGGACTAGATCTATTATTTCATTCACATAAGGAAACAGGGGATGAAGCTTTTATTCAATACCTACTATGTCTTAAGCATTATTCTATGTACAAATAGTATCTCATTTCATGCCCACAATGACACTGTGAAATAGGTGCTATTATCATCCCCATTTCACAGCTAAAGAAGCTAAAACAGACTGTGTTTAAATGACACAGCTATTAAGTATCTGAAGCAAGACTGGAACTCAGGTCTTCCTGATTTGAGACTCAGTACTGTACCATTATGTAGGTAACAAAAATGAGAACCAGAAAGGCAAAGTGATCTGTCCTTAATTGATTAATATTTTTAAAGAGGACCAATGACATCATGAGGATGATGTCTTGACTAGTGGGTGAATTGGGTTTAAGTGAGGCAGAGTTGGCAAAGTTGTCAGACTCACTTTCTCCTTCAAAAAACTTCAAGGCAAAGACAATCCTTCTTCCAAACCAGGTTGATATCTTTATTGCATATTTCAGTCTCAATGAATGCCCTTTTTATACTCACATATTTCTATGTTTTGTCTTTCCCATTACAATGTTACTTCAGTTTAAACTGAGATTGTTTCCTTATTTGCATGTGTCCCCAGTGCCTGGCACATAGGAAATTCTTAATTACTCTGAATAAACAATGGATTTCCCAAATCTACTGCATGCTGCTGGAACTAGGTGTTTTTAGCCTAGATAAAAGAAGACTTAAAGGGGAAATGATAACTATGTTTAAATATTTGAGAGCTGTCAAGTAGAAAACAGAAAAGACTTACCCTGCTTGACTCCAAGAGACCGAACCAGGAACAACAGCTACAAATGGATAAAAGACAGTTTTCAACTTCCATCAAGGGAAAAGTGTCCTAACAATAAAAGAATAGAGTCAGTTGCTGCAGCAGGTAATGGGTGCTCCTCATTGCAGGTTTCTGAGAGCTAAGGCTAAATGCCTACTTGTGGGACTCGCCAAAGAAAGAATTGTCATTCAATCACAAATTAGAGCAACTGAACCATGAAGACTATTTCCAAACTCAGTTTCCATCATTCTACTTCTTGTACTAGTCTGCCAGGATTTTCTGGCATTCCAATTCTTTTATCCAATGGGTTAGACATTTTGCCCAGCTTCATGTTATCTATAAATTTCATATAAGCATGACTTCCATTTGCTCATGCAAGTTATTGATAAATATGCTTTACATAAGATGAGGACAAGTGCCTGGGTGATCCCAGTAGAGATCTCCTTTCCAGGCAGATATTAATCAATTGGTCATTCAATGAAAACCAAAGTGGTTCCTTGTTTAGATTTCAATGCCTTAGAATGAGTAAATAATCATTTTTTCTGTTCTTCTAAGAAACTTTGAAGGTCTCCTCCTCTCAGGTTGATATTTTTGTGATGGCAAATGAGGGCATCTTTGTTTTGATTCTCACCTAGTCCTTAGTCACTGAATGAGCATTGCCTCAGACAATCTGAAGTCTGGGAAACAATCTTAATTTAGAAATGCCAAGGTCATCAACTGCAACCTGGGCCATTGTTAGTCATCTTGACTTTTGCCTTGCCACCAGACTTCAATGACTCTGGAGGAGAGAGTGAGTCTGACAATTTCACCAACTCTGCCTCACTTAAACCCAATTCACCCACAAGTCAAGATATCATCCTTATGATGTCATTGGTCTTCTTTAAAAATATTAATCAATTAATGGAAGATCACTTTGACTTTCTGGTTCTCATTTTTGTCACATACATATTGAAAGAGTTAGGCTAGAAGGCCTTTCCTAAATCTATGATTCTGTGAACCAGTTTTTAAATAATAAAGCTATTCTATTAAATAATGGCTTCCAGTTTTCCAATTTGTCGATGACAACACTATGCTAGCTCTTGTAAAATGTCCAGCTGATATTCTAAGATAATCTTACTATGAAAATTAACCACCAGTCTATTATTCCTTTGATACTCCAATAGAACTACTGTTTTCCTTAGATAAAAAAGGAGGCTGGACTAGATGCTTCTGAGTTCTCTTCTAGCTCTAAAACTATGACCCTTTGATAATAATAACATTAATAATAAGGATTTTATTAATACATTAAGATTTATGTACCACTTTACAAATATAATTTCATTTTATCCTCACAACAACCCTGGAAAGTAGATTATTATTTCCATTTTACAGATGAAGGAACTGAAGTAGACAGGAGGTAAGTGACTTACTAGCACTTATAGCTAGTAAGTGACTTACTAGCATTTACAGCTAGTAAGGTCCTAAGGTGGAATTTAACTTCAGGTTTTCTGATTTCAGGTATAGAACCCTATCCACAGTGCCACCTAACTGGAACATTGATCTTACCAATTAAAGGAACTATTGCTTTCACTATTCATAGTCCCTAAAATGCTTATCATCTTTCTCCACATCCTGCCATAAGTCATTCATAGAAGGTGCTTCCAAAATGCTTGAGCCCTTCCTCTATAAGTTAGTGGTGCCAGGTCAGCCTTGGGTTTGGCCATCTGTTCTCCTTCATTTTTGCTTCTTTACTTACCTGCCTCTTTTTCCAATCATATCTTTCTTAGATACTTTCCTTTTCATAACTTCTCACATATAAATCACACGTGATACAATCTTATGATATTTTTAAACATTTTTAAAAGATCAATCAAGTCTAACATGATCTCTTCTTGATTAATCCATGGAGGATTTCAGCAATCATCACTTGTGAGCTGTGAGGTGTGGCATGTGTGCTTAATCTCTGCTACTGAGGAGGCTGGAGTCTGCCACCAAATGGTGAGCCCCTGGAGCAAAGGAAAGAGGATGGGAACAAGCTGCCTAAGAAACAATGATTGAACTGGTCCAGGTTGGAAACAGATTAGCTTCCATATTGCAGTAGGCTGAAGGACCACTGCATTTCCAGGCCAGGCAAAAGAGGGAGATTCAATTAAAACCCTCCCAACTACCCCCCCCCCCAAAGGAAATAACACTTTCTTTTTGTACATTTTTATAATAACGAAGGGTTTTTGTTTTTGTTTTGATTTTTTTTTTTTGCAAAAAATGGAGTTAAGGTTGTTAATCTATATTCTGAGGAATCTATCTTCTTTCATTTTTATATTTAAAAAATCAGAACATTTGCCAATACTGTTTTCCACATTTTGAAAAGATAATCAACAATAGCTCAGTAATAATATCCATAAATCCTTTGAGTAGCCTGAGATATAGTTCATCTTGGCCTTATAATCTGAAATTATGAACATAACTAATAATCAAATCTTCTTGCTGATCTTGGGTTTAAATAAGACCAGTGTGAATTCATGGGAGCTCATCAAATATCCCGCTTTATTTGTCTTTTTCAAAAGATGTATAGAAAAATCGAAGTAAAGTCTGAGAAGGAAAGAAAAATACAAAATGGTTGGATTGTCTTAAAAGGATAGTATCAGGAATGCTAATAGTCACAAGGATCTGAGTCTGGAAAAGAAACTTAAGGACAAACATACAGAATAACTGTTGTTTAGCTATGTTGAGGAAAGGAAAAGAAATAAAGAAGAAATTGCTTACAGGGGATGAGATAAAAATAAAATGAAGGACAGAAGGCCAAGCTATCTTCCTCTTATTTGCTTCTGTTTCATATCCTAAGTGGAATGAACTTTGTCTAGGAAAAGAAACAGAATAAAATATGAAAGAGAGAGAAAGATAGACATACAGACAGACACAAACATAGAGACAAGACAAAGAAACAGAGACAGAAAGAGCTTAAGAATGAGAGACAGACAGACTCACACACACACACGCACACACATGCACACACACACACACACACACACACACACACACACACACACACACTGGCCTTGTCTGCTTTGGATGAGTTTAAGCGATCAAGTCTGAATGAAGTATATCTCAACTCAGGCTCTGGCTGCCTCTAGAGGTAATGATATCTACACAATGTGAGATCTCACAGCAATGATTGAAAAATCATGTTTAGTTTATCATCGAAGTAGATGACCACTAAAATTAGATCCATTCCAACTCTGAGGTTTTCTGATTCTTCTAAACCCATTATTTCCTCTTCTAACACTGAGACTATTTTGTTTTTGACATTATATCCCCAATAGCAAGTAGTGACTGGTAGATAGTAGGTACTTAATAAATGATTGTTAAATTGAATTATTAGAGATAAGTGTATGCTTGTATTATATTCATTGTAATAAACTTTGAACAATTGGTCCATGTTTCAATATACCAGGAATAAAATATTCATTAGACAATTAGTCACTTTTCCAATTAAAATAAAAGTGAAAGTCAATCATTATGTCACACTGGGAAGAAGAAAATTACTGCAATCAGTACTTTGCATTTCTATAACAACTTTCATCTGAAAAGTTCAAAGCTTTAATTTAATTAAGCTTCTGAACACTCTTATGAAGTAGGTATTATTCTATCTATGTGAAATAGGTATAAATGGATTCACAGAAAGATTAATTCATTTGCCTATGGTGATAGAATGTGATAGGGAAAGAGCAAAAATTCAAGTTCCCAAAGCTTAGCCCCAGTTACCTACTTAACCTCTAGAAGAACATCATTCACCTCTCAGAGATGAAATTCATATTCCACAGATGTGTGTGTCTGAATTTTTCATTTGTCTGTTCTGGATCTCATATAATGTGTGAATGCAGGATATTTGGATTCCAGGTTAGTCTAGGGATTCCACTGATTCTCAGCCTCACATCATGCTATCTAAAAGTTGGGTTCCTTAAAGTTACATGCTTTTCTTTTTACTTATACATACTTTACATTAGCATATTCTCCCTCCCTTCTCAGCCAGTTAACATGCACCCCCAAAGCAGGAATGTTTACTTTTAATTAAGGCATAAATTGTACATCAAAGTGTCAGGGGAAAATTTCTGATTCTCCACCTAATCTTTTCGTAATGAAAAGGATTTGATAGGTGCTGTGTTTGGATTAGTCACAGTACATAAATTTAAGGAATGCATTTAAGCAAAGCAACTTAAAATATCCCAAGAACCAGCAGTTACCCATAGGATGCAATATGAAACATCTTAAAAAACAAATAGCAAGCTACTATTCCTTTTGAATTATTTTATAATGGTGTTTCTACTTGTTGTGTAGCAGTACCCTAATTTTATCTTCTAAAATTTCAGCCAAAGGTCAGGAGCTGTCTTAAGATAGCCATCTATAACCAATATGTCAGTTGAAGGTGCCAAAAACTGCTTCCCTTTTACATAAATTAGTTTAATTTGAAGATTTCCCTCTAATATACTTTGGCTCATGACTTTCCTCAACGAAACCCTAAAAATATCTCAATTTGACTCCTCATTTCTCGCTTTTTTTTAGGGATACTCTGCCCCTGTCCCATTCAAGTAGCAAGCTTTTAATAAACATTTGAACAAAGAAGAGAACAATTATAAAACATGTAAAGAATAGAAATGGGATTCACATCTTAGCCTTGCTAGCAAGAGAACATCGTTTTTCTTCTCACTTCAACATAGGATCAGTTACCATTCACAAAAAAAACCTCAATAATAGAGTAGCATGTGTGGGGTTGGGGGCTCTAATGCAGGCAGTACTCAAGTCTTTCTTTTCTCTTGTTTCTGCCTGGGCAGCTATGCACAAGCATGTCCATTCTGTATGTCTTTTAGCACCCAGTTCTCTAGTTCTACATCATATACATCACTGTGATATTGTTACAACTTTGAGAGACCCTGATTTGGCTCAGGAACCCTAAGTGACTGCCCAATAGTTTCTACTTTAGCTACTGCCCCTGTTGAAGCCACCATCTTTCTTTCTCATTATCATAATGTGGAAGACCCTGGTGACTCTTCTCCCAAAAGATCTCATGGCTTCTTTTCCCCAGCAGCCCTAAATCACAGCTGTTTTTGTACATATGCCTTCAGAACTTCTAGATGGTATAACCTGCATTCACTTCATGACTATGAAGATTCTATTAATGAGAGAGCTCTCACTCCAATTAAGAATTTGTAGCCCCCTCAAATTATACCTCATATGTATTTGCACACATGCTTATATAAGCACATTTATGTAGTATATAGGACAAAACATGCAACATTCTTTCAAATTAGATATACTATGATTACATGTCAAGTAGCTCAGATGTATAGGCCATGTGCAGGTCCATTTTGTCCAATAGCATATAATATAATTACATTCACAGCTTACTACATAGATGAGTCACAAGTAGACACCTATTATATAGCATTTACACTGCATCTAGTCAAACCAAACACCTGACTACTCCATCTTCTTTCCATGCTACCCAAAGTTGCCACTTCTACTGCTAAAACCTCCCTGCTCAAGCTCTATCTCTTACCCTATGATCTTGATCACTGCTGAGATCTCACTACATAGAGCCAACCAACCATGCCATCTTCTTGCCAAAACACTGCATGTGTATCCTTATAATGCCACTCACTTCCCACTTCTTGCTCTGGAAAGGCAATTCATGACTACTATTGCTTTTGGAAAGGGTACTTTAGTAAATCGTCCTACAATTCCAATCATCATCCTTGGGATTTCACTCTCCTTAGATGGCTACCACCCTTCTAGCTAAATAGCATCCTCCTATTAGAATATAAGAATTCTATGAGGGTAGGTAGTATTACTGTTTTCTATTTGCATTCTCAGCACTTAGAATAGTGCTTGGAATGTGGTAAGTACTTACTAAGTGTTTCTGTTCATTCATTCACTCAACTCTTCACTCTCCCTTATCCCATAAGTTGAATCAGCTATCAAGTCTAATTGATTCTATTTTTTCTCTAACATCTCTCATCTTCGTCTCTTTTTTCTCTACTTGCAGTCACATAGATTAACGCAATAGATTTCTAATTGGTCTACCTGTCTACACTCTCTCCCCTCCTCAATCTATACTCCCCAGAGCTTCTAGAATAGCATCTCTAGAAGACTATGTCACCCCATGTATAAGAAGCTCCAGTGACTCCCATTGGCATCTAGATTAGAAAAGTAATTAACAATCAACATCCATTTAGCAAACATTTAATAAGTACCAGTCATGGTACCAGATGCAAATTCCTCTGCTTAGCACTGGAAGCCCTTCACAATCTGGCCTACCTTTTAAGACAATATGCATCACTCACTTTCACACATGCTACAGTCTAGTCAAGCTTATATCTACTTGCTATTTCTCTCATCCATAACCATTGTATCGGCTGGTTTCACATCATTCCCCTTGCTGTTCAACGTGCCCGAAATGCACTTCCTATAGATTTCTGTCTTAGAATCATTACCTTCCTTCAGGCACCATCTTGTACAGAAGACCCTTCAGAATTTTCCCAACCATCAGTACCTACACACACACACACACACACACACACACACACACACACACACACACACTCTCACATGTACATGTGCACACACACATGGTATTTATTTTATATATACGTTGTACCTACTTATTCGCATCAATGATTTCCCATGATAGAATATAAAATCCTTGAGGGCAGAGACTTTCATTTTTGTCTTGGTAGTTCCAATGCCTAGTATGTAATAGTGGAAAAGAACTCAGTGAATTTGGGTTCAAATACTGATTGCTGACACTACTTGTTTGATCTTGGGCAAATCATGCCTCTAATCCAGATTTGGTGAGGATCTCACCACCTGACAGTTTCCTGGGGACTCAGAGACTATAATGGAGACGGGAGAAGGTCGGTCTTCCTCCCACCAGTTCATGGTGCTCATGTTAAAGTAAACAAGACATTCACCCTATCTGGATACAACCAGAAAGAGAAATACTAGCCCCATCTGGTAGTTTTAAAGAAACAGCCTGTTCCTTGGGGTAGCTAGGTGGCGCAGAAAATAGAGCACTGTCCCTGGAGTCAGCAGGACCTGAGTTCAAATGGGGCCTCAGACACTTGACACTTAATAACTGTGTGACCTTAATAGCGGTGGTCCCTTAATCTCAACTGCCTTGTCTTCCCCTCTCAAAACAAACACACAAACAAAAAAACCCAGCCTATTCCAGTTACATGGCCAGTGTAAAGAGGCTAATCCCACTCACATGGAAGAGGAACACAAAATGTATTCTTCCAGAAGTAGGTCCCAGATATTTCAAATATGGGTACCTCCATGTTATAAGATCAGAGTAAAGCCCTGTTGTGTGTGTATGTGTGTTTATTTATGTGTGTATAAAAATTTCGTTTCATTCAAGTCTCATAAAGAGTCCTGTGAGGCAGATACCACAGGTATTATTAACTCCATTTTACTGATGAAGAAATGTAAGGTCAGCAAAGTTAAGTGATTTGTTAACAGTCACATAGTACTTAATGTCAAAGACACATGGAGGGAGCAGAACCTAATAGAAGCTATTACAGTATTAATATAGATAATATATATAATGTGGTAGGCTCATAGTGGAATATAGAGAAGGGTATTTGTGAGACATATTGTGAAGGTGAAATTGACAGGTTTTCCATTAGGATGAGTGGTTGCATATTTTTTTAAATCAAATCTGTGATTTTATTGGGATAGGAAACTCCCATTGGGGAAACTCCCACTTAAAATGCAGATCAACACCTTATAGTCTATAGCTGTCTAGGGCACTAAACAGGTGACTTGCTGAAGGTCCCACAGCCCATATGTGTCAGAAGTGAGATGACCCCAGGTCTTCTACACTCTGAAACCAGCTCTCTATACCACAGCTGCTTCTTGTATTTATTTTTTAACAGACAGTAGAAATAATTATTGCAATAAGATGAGAAAAGTAGGAGTCCAAGAAAGGGCAATCTTTCATTATAATATTCAGCTTTATAGTAAGAAAAAATATATATACCTGATCTTTTGTTAAAGGCCATCAAAGTCGACCTCTGAAACATCTCTCACATGAGTACTCCTCCTCTCTATTCCCAATGCTACCACCCTACTACAGACTCTCATTATTTGGACTACTCTGATATCTACCCTACAAAAACATAATCCTAGCCTCTCCTGATGGGACCAAAGGATACTGACCTCTTCTGCCTGGTAACTTTAGTTCTCTCATAATGATGCTGACAAACAAAAAGAAATCACAACCACCAGGTCAAGAGGTGAAAATTGTGGGGAGAGAGAGAATAATTGCCATCATTTACACGTTAGTACTTTATAGTTTTCAAGTTTTGCTGTTGTTGAGTCACTTTTCAATCGTGTCTGACTCTTCATGACCCCATTTGGGGTTTTCTTGGTAAAGATAACTGGAGCAGTTTGCCATTTTCTCCTTCATCTCATTTTATATAAGGCAAACAGGATCAAGTGACTTACCCAGGGTCACACAGCTAGTAAGTGTCTGAGGCTAGATTTGAACTAGTGGGGATGAGTCTTCCTGTTTCCCAGCACTGTGCTCTATCCATTGGGCCAGCAAGTTGCAGTTTTCAAGTTAATTTTGTATATTTTGTTATATTTAACCTTCACAACAGCCTAGCATGGCAAAGTGGATAGAATACTACCTCAGGAATAAGAACCAGTTTCAAATCCTACAGCTGATGCTTATTTCCTGAGTGATCCTAGGCAAGTCATGGAACATCCCTGGGCATCATTCATGAAGTGAAAGGATATTACTAGCTGTTATCTGAAGTCTCCTCCAGCTGTAGATGTATGGTACCTGTCAGGAGCTTAGACATTAGTAGAGTCATTTTACAAATACAGTAACTGTTGATGAGAGGCTTCAGATAATTTTCTCTTTACCATTAAGTAATTGCAAGGTTTCCTATTTTCTTCATATATTTCCTTAATAATAATAACTTGAAAGTTGTGTCCTTGCAGTCCCACAATACTGAAAGTATATAGCATTCAACAAAATGTTATGATGTTGATGACAATGAAAATGAGGTTAATGAGGGTGATAAATACACTCTGAGATCACAGCCACCTAGATCAGCCAGAAAATGGTATAACCATTCTTCATTTATGGCCTTAGAAGGGGCCTGGTGTGTAAGAGCAGCAATTCTCAACTTTTGATTTTGCTAAATTCTTGGTATGTCTTTCCCATGGTCCTGTGTTCATCATGTCATTTAGCTCTCTCCAGCTCCCTCATTATACTTCTGATGATTTCCTTTATTCTTCTTCCTTCCTTCTCCCCACCCTTCCCCTTGTATCTCTCTGTCTCTGTACTTCTCTCTTTGTCTCTGTCTTTGTCTTCTCTCTGTCTCTCTCTTTATCTCACTATCTGTCTCTCTCTGTCTTTCTCTCTCTGTCTCTCTCTGTCTCTCTCTCTGTCTCTCTGTCTCTCTGTTTCTCTGTCTCTCTCTGTCTCTGTCTCTGTCTCTATCTCTGTCTCTGTCTCTGTCTCTATCTCTGTCTCTGTCTCTGTCTCTCTTTGTCTTGTTTATGTTAACTATGATCATTGCTTACACCTGCTTTAGCACAGCTCCTCTTCTTGAACAAATTTTAATGCTGAGTTGTTTAGATGGATCTTGTAACTGCTTAGGAGATTTATAGGTCAGAGAACATCACCGTGAGAAGGCCCTAATTTATTTTCACAGTTATATAAAATTTGGATTTCGTGCATGTGTAACACTGCCTGGAACCGGCACCAATTGTATTTCACAGACTGAGCTAGAGGAATAATCGAAACCAGCTTCTAGAAGGTGACTTTTCTTTTTCTTCTTTTAAGCTTCCATCCCCCAGTAATTAAAAAGAGAGAAGAAGAGCTCTGTGCCTACACCAAGGGCCCTGACATTGCAGCCCTTTTTCCCAGTCTCAAGCATAAAAAAAGCATTATTTCCCCCAATCTCTGTGCATCTCCATATATAGGTTGATGGATGCTATCCTAGTTCTATTGTTACTTTCAATTCTCTTAAATTCCTTAAAGGATGTGCCATTGCTAACTACCTCCAACTCCATTTAGCTTGTACTGAAATTATTGCTAAAGCATTGCAATTGAAGTTTTGTTCCAGGGCATGAAACTTTAAATGCCAATAATAGTCACTGAACACCCTCAGCAGCATAGAAACAACTGACCTTAGCCCAAAGTGATAGAGTGGACTCAGTGAGTAAAAGAAAATACTGAAAGCCTTAGGACAGTCCACTGATAATTTCTATAACTTGCAGCACAATTTTCCCCTTCCAACTGCGCTATGTATAAAAATATGCAAAGGAATTAGAACTGGAATTCAGGGTATGGAGGCTACTCTCCATTGGCTCTTCCCAGAAAGGATGCAGGAAAAATCTAAGGAGAATTTTAGCTGGAAGATGCCTAACTTCATGTTGGAATTCCCTTCACTGAGAGGGTCTTTTCCAATGAATTCCATCTTCTCATTATGTGGCTGAAGTATTTAAGCTTCAGTTTCAGTATTTAACCTTCCAGTGAATAGCCCGACTTAATTTCTGTAAGTATTGACTGATTTGATCCCTTTGCTAAGGGACTCTCTAGCACCACAGTTTGAAAGCACTTATTCTGTGGCTCTCAGCTTTCCTTATAGTCCAACTCTCACAGTCATACATCGGAACTGAAAAAAACTGTAACTTTGACCACATGGACCTTTGTTTGCAAGATCATATCTCTGCTTTAAAGTATCCCATCCAAATTTTTCATAGCTTTCCTTCCAAGGAGCAAATCTTTTAATTTCCTGGCTATAGTAATCATTTGCATTGATCTTTGAGCCTAGGAATATGAAATCTGACACTCTTTCCATTTCTTCTTCCTCTATTTACCAGGAAATGATGGGACCAGTTGCCAAAATCCTAGGTTTTTTTTGTTGTTGTTGTTTTATATTAACACTTTCTTCTTTCACCCACATCACTTTCTTCCCTCTGAGTAGTATCATCTGTATATCTGAGATAACTGATATTTCTTCTGCCAGTCTCAATTCTGGCTTTTAATTCATTTAGCCTGACATTTTGCATGATGTACTTGAATATATGTTAAATAAATAAGGTGACGATATGCAGCCTTGTCATACTACCTTTCCCATTTTAAACCAATCAACTGCCCCATGTTCAGTTCTAACTGTTGCTTCTTGGCTCACAGGATCCTCAGGAGACAAGTAAAATGATCTGGTATTCCCATCTCTTTGAGGAACTGCCAAATTTTGTTGTGATCCACACAATCAAAGGCTTTAGGGAAGTCAATGAAACAGAAGTAGCTTTCTTTTTTCCAGAACTCTCTTGCTTTCTTCATAATCCAGCGCATGTTGGCAATTTTGACTTGGAATCTCTAGTTCCTCTGCCTCTTCCCAAACCAGTCTGCTCTTCAGGTAATTCTCAATTCCCATATTGCTAGAGTCAAGCTTCCATAACCTTAAGCATAATATTGCTAGCTTGTGAAATGAGAGCAGTTGTTCAGTAATTTAAACATTCCAATGGCTCTGTCCTTCTTTAGGATTGGGAAATAAAATAACCTTTTCCAAATCAAGGGTATTTTCCAAAATTGCTGGCATGCTGAGTGCAGTACTTTCATGGCATCATCTTTTTAGGATTTTAAATAACTCAGCTGGAATTCTTTCACCTCCACTTGCCTTATTGATAGCAGTGCTTCCTAAAGCCCACCTGACTTCATTTTCCAGGATGTCTGGCTCTAGATCAGTAACCACACATTGTGCTTAGTGGTAATATTAAAATCTTTCTGATGTAGCTCTTTTGTGTAGTCTTGCCTTCTCTTCTTAATCTCTTCAGCTTCTGTGAAATCCCAGTTTGTCTTTTTATTAAGCCCATTTTTGCATGAGAATTTCCTTTGCCATCTCCTATTTTCTTGTAAGTTCACACACACACACACACACACACACACACACACACACAGAGTCCAACATTCTCATTTCACAGGCAAAAATACTGAGGCCCAGAGAAGGGAAAACATTACCCAGGTTAACACAGGGGACTTGGGGTTCATCTGCTCCAGCCTCTTCATTTTATATTTCTTCCTTCTGAAGAACCTAAGGCCTAGGTAGAAGAAATGAGTTGCTTGAGATCATTTATTGACCTTGGAGATCACCCAGTCCCACTTTCTCTTATTGCAATAGGGGAAACTGGAGGCTTATAGTAGAGAAAGGATTTGTCTAAGTTCACACAGAAATTTAAGGTTACTTTTCTAATGTATATCCTCTGATTGCATGACTAAGTATCTTAATTTTAAAAAATATATGTACCAGGCTTACACACAAAGTATCTTTAACTACCCCATGTTCCTCTTGAATACATAATAAGATTTGAGAATTGTATTGCAATTATGGGTTTATCCTATCCCATTTCAGTAATACCTGCAAGATGAAATATGCATTAGGATAAATAGTTCATCCTGCTTGTATAACAGGGTAGATAAGGGGAAACTCTAATTGATTTTGTGTAGTTTCCCCATGCACATGAGCAGATTATGTTGGGAAAGCGGGTTGGGTTAGGGAAGAATATAAGGCAAAGAAACTACTCAGAAGGTCATTGTAATGGTCCAGCATAAAAGGTGAAGAGAGACTGAATGAAGAGGGTAAACTAGGGAGGAGAAGGAGCAATATATGAGAGATGTTGTAAAGCTATAAATGACAACATGTGGCACTGGGTTGGAGATGTAGAGTGAATGTGAGGAGTCAAGAATGACCTTGAGACTAAGAACCCTGGTGACTGGAAGAGATGGTAATACCCTATGCAGTGATAAAGGAAGACTGGCAAAGAAGAGGGCTTTGGTGACAAGATAATGAATTCTGTGTTAAATGTTTCATTTGAGATGCCTATGGGGCATCCAGTTTGAGATATCCAAAGGTCAATTGGTAACACATGACTGTAGCTCAGAAAAGAGACTAAGGTAGGAGATATTGAGCTGGGAATCACATAGAGACGTGACCATTAAAAACCTTGCAGGTTATAAGACTAACACGTAAGATAGCATAAAGTAAAAAAAGAAAAAAAAACTCAAGGAGAGTCTTAGAGGAGACCCACAGTTAACATGGATGAAAAATTAGGAAAGGAGAGTGAGAAACAGGTCAGAAAGGTAGAACCAAGAGAGAACCATGCCACATAGTCCCAGAGAGGAGAAAGTATCCAAGGGGAGATGATCAATTTCTATTTGGTTCTGAGAAAGTACCTTTCTTTTATAGTAAATCCCAGACCATCACCAGTCATCTTGGCTTTTGTCTTACCACTAAACTTCGATGATTATGGAGGAGAGAGTGAGGCTGATGACATCATGCAGCTCTGCTCCATTTAAATTCAAGTCATTACCCTCATGATGTCACTGGTGCTCTTCAAGAATGAAGGATGAATAGCAACAACAATTCATTGTGTATATATCTGTATGTACCAAACTACTTTCATGGTGTCTCCATCCATTAGAATTTGAGCTCAAGTCAGAGGCTCTGTTTATCCCTTTCTTTGTAATTCCAGGACCTAGCATTGTATCTGTCAAATAGTAAATGCATAATAAATGGTTGTTGACTGACTAACTGAACAAAGAGCTAAGATGAATACAATTGTAAACATGGAAAATTAATCTTATAGCAGTAAGAAGGATAGTGTAGAGGTCAAAGAGAATGCAGTTGGGAAGAGCTGAAAGGAAACTATTACAATGATCCAGGGGTGTGGTAATGAAAGACTATATCAGGAAAGCAGCAGTGAGAATAGACAGATGACAGTAGACTTCTGTTATCCGGATCTAATAGCTTAAGAGAAAGAGAAAACATTGATACTGATAATTATGGACTCAATCACTAATTGCCCCAGATCCTGGACAGCAGTGGCAAAAAGGGTGGGGATTTGAATCTAATAAGCCCTTTATTATTGACTTATATTTGTTTCTTGTCATTCCACTCTGCCAAAAAGAAAAAAAAAAACTGTGGGAAACATGCTGAACAGAGAAAAATCATGGGCAGGTTAAAAATAATAAAATATCAACTTGAAATAATGCTCCACATATTGATAGTTTCCAGTTGAATCTGATTCAATAGCCTCTGAAATGTGAAGCCTTCTGTGGCTCTGGCTGTGATATCTCCAAGGCAGGATAAGACTCAATACAAGTAAATTCTTTTTTATTTCAATCACACTACTCAAATGACCAGGTGCATGACCTCCTTGTCTCTAAATATATGACCACCACAGGTGACATTTCAGTTGCCTCCTGAAGGAGAAGTCACTGCCTTCATTTTGCTCCTGTAAATGCTGTAAAATGCCTCATCATCTCCTGTCTTTGAATCAGGAAATTGAAAGGCAAACCCAAGGGAGAGACAGAGGAGGAGATACACTTAACAATGATGAAGTTCTACATGACCAAACACCTTCAGATTACACTTGGGCAGGAGAGAAGGGCGCCCAAAGGACCAGTATGGTTGGTTTTTTCATCTGCTGTCCTTTCTTCTTGTTGTTATAGGTTTTTTTTTTCCTTTCTCTATTTAAAAAATTATAGCATTTTATTTTTTATTTTTTTCCACAATTCCATATCAAGAAAATTTTTATCATTCATTTTTACAAGACTTTGAATTCCAAATTTTTCTCCTCCCTTCACCTCCCCTCTTCTGAAAATGGTAGGCAGTTTGATAAAGTTTATATATGCGCTATCACGTAAAATGTTTATGTATTAGTCACATTTATGAAAGAAGAAAAAGATCAAAAGAAAAAAACATGAGAAAGAAAGAAATAAAGAATAAATGACAAAAATATATATGCTTTGATCTGCATTCAAAGTCATCAGTTCTTTATCTAGACATGAAAAGCATTTTCCTTCATGATTCTTTTGTACTTGTCTTGGATCATTGCATTACTGAGAAGAGCTGAGTCATTCAGAGTTATTCATAGTTGATCATTACACAATATTGTTGATACTACGTACAATGTTTTTTCTGGGTCTGCTCATTTCACTTGGCATCAGTTCGTATAAGCCTTTCCAGGTTTTTCTGAAATCTACCTGCTCATAATTTCTTATTGTATAATTTTATTCCATGACATTCCTTTATCAGAATGTATATTCCACAGCTTGTGTAGCCATCCCTTAACTGATGGACATTCCCTCTAATTCCAATATTTTGCCACCACAAAAAAAGCTGCTTTAATTATTTTTGGGCAAGTAAGTTCTTTTCCTTTTTTTATGATCTCTTTGGGATACAGACCTAGTAGTGGCCCTGCTGTATCAAAGGGTATACACATTTTGGTTGCTCTTTGGGCATAGTTCCAAACTACTCTCCAGAATGGTTGGATTAGTTCACAACTCCAACAGCAGTATATTGGTGGCCCAATTTTCCCACATCCTCTCCAACATTTATCATTTTCATTTTTTTGTTATATTAGCCAATCTGATACGTGTGAGGTGATATCTCAGAGTTGTTTTAATTTGCATTTCCCTAATGAAAAGTGATTTAGAGCACTTCATCATGTGCCTATAGATAGCTGTGATTTCTTCATCTAAAAACTGCCTGTTCATATCCTTTGATCATTTATCAACTGGACAATGACTTGTATTCTTTTTTTTTTTTTTGCTGAGAGCAAATTTGTTCCAGGGGGTGGAGATGGCCACCCCATTTCTGGAAGTGCCTAAAATGGGGACAGACAGTGGCCATTTGGAATGCACAGCAATAGAAAAGTCAGTTCAGGGAACATCAGGATGTCATTTATCCTCCTCCTCTTCGGCAATACCCAAGTCCCAGGTGCCTGATGTTCAAGCAGGAGCTGCCCGCTGTATAGAGACAATGCCACTAAGCAGGGCATAACCCACCATGGCTGCCAAACAAGCCAACACTGACAGAATCTGCTCCCTTCGCCAGTATCATTCTTCATCAGTCTCTGAAGTGGAAGGTGCTGGGTGTGATGGTGGGGCTTCAGCTCCAACCCAAGGGAAGAGACTGAGGATGTGGGTGCAGTAAGTGCACAAGTTGCTCAGCCCTCAAACATGGGCCTGTAGTTTTCCATTAGGCACTTAGCCTGAAACAGCAGGGCCATGTGGCTGAAGACAAAGGCATCCTGGGAGACAGGAGAGTCTCCAAAGAAGAACTTCTGGGAGCCCAGGTGCTGAGAGAGCAGGGTCAGGCACTCCCAGGCCTCTTTATACAGCTCCTTCTCTACTTCCTCCTCCTCCATGGGCCTCTGTTCCCCACATAAGAGCTGGAGCTGCTCTAGGTGTTTCTTCTTCATTCAGCCTAGTAAGAACAGGTTGAGGGGGAAGGGCATGGCTTCAGCGTACCACTTTCTAGTCAGCTCCACATAGTTCTTGGCATCAGCCCAGAAGGTGTGGATCAACACAGGCAGCAACTTCTCCTCTAGCAGCGACATGAAGGCCAACGTATCTGCCCCCTGCTGGGCTGAAAGATCATAGTGTACATTGCATTTCTGTTTCCTTAGATGAGTTATGATCTTATGTGGCTGTGAAATGACCCCAGCATCACTTGTCTGGAGGGCAGGCAAGATTCCTGAAGGGCTCCTCCAGGGGTTGGTGATCTTGTGTACCTTGAGAGAGGCCCCAGTGAATCTGGCACAGGTCAGCACCATGAGGTTCTCTAGGTCCACGGATAGCAAGCCCCAGCCACCAGCCCAGCGGTACAGTTCCATGGGTGCTCAATGACTTGTATTCTTATAGATTTGACTCAGTCCTTTATATATTTTAGAAATGAGGTCTTTAGCAGAGACTCTTGCAGTAAAGATTATTTCCCAGCTTTCTGCTTTCCTTCTGATCTTGGTTGCATTGGTTTTGTTTGTACGAAAATTTTTAATTTTAATATAATCAAAATTATCTATTTTATATTTTGTAATGCTCACTATCACTTGTTTGGTCATGACTTCTTCCTCTCCCCATTGATCTGACAGGAAGACTATCCCTTGCTCTTCTAATTTTCTTATGGCATGACGCTTTAAGTCTAAATCATGTACCATTTTTACCTTATCTTGTTACATAGTGTGAGATGCTGGTCTATATCTTATGTTCTATTGTTTTCCAGTTTTCCCAGCAGTTTTTGTCAAATAGTGAGTTGTTGTCCCAAAAGCTGGGGGTCTTTGGGTTTATCAAACACTAGGTTACTATGTTCATTGACCACTGTGTCTTATGTACTTGATCTATTTCACTGATCCACCATTCTTTTTCTTAGTATCAAATGGTTTTGATTATTACTGCTTTTTAATATAGTTTGAGATCTAATATAGCTAGGCCACTGTCCTTTCTATATTTTTTTTTCATTAGTTGTCTTGAAAATCTTGACCTTTAGTTCTTCCAGATGAATTTTGTTGTTATTTTTTTCTAGCTCTATAAAAATCTTTTGGTAGTTTGATTGGCATGGCACTGAATAGGTAAATTAGTTTAAGCAGAATTGTCATTTTTATTATATTGACTCAGTCTACCCATGAACAATTGATATTTTTCTAATTGTTTAGATCTGACTTTATTTGTGTGAAAATTTTGTTAATATAGCTCCAGAGTTTGTCTTAGCAGGTAGACTCCTAAGTATTTTATATTGTTTACAATCATTTTAAATGGAATTTCTCTTTCTCTTTCTTGTTTCTGAGTTTTATTGTTCATATAAAAATGCTAATGATTGATGTGTGTTTATCTTTTATCCTGTGATTTTGTTAAAGTTATTAATTATTCCTGCTGTCCAGGTTCTCCTTTTGATTATGGGTTTCTGATATTATCTCTCCTGGATCTATTTTCCAGGTTAGTTGTTTTTCCCATGAGGTATTTTACATTTTCTTCCATTTTTTAAATTCTTTTGATTTTGTTTGATTGCTTCTTTGTATCTCAGAGTCGTTAGCTTCCACTTGCCCAATTCCAACTTTTAAGATGTTTTTCTTAATCTGCCTTTGTACTCTCTTTTCCATTTAGACAATTGTACTCTTTAAGAAGTTCTTTTCGTCAGCGGATTTTTGTATCTTCTTTTCCATTTGGCCAATTCTTCTTTTAAAGTTGTTTTCCAAGCTGTTCACAATTTTTTTTTCATAAATTTCTTGCATTCTCATTTCTTTTCCCAGTTTTTCTTTTACCTCTCTTATACGATTTTTAAGTTCCTTTTTGAGCTTTTCCATAAGTTCTTTTTGGAATCGAGACCACCTCCCATTTTTCTTCACAGTCTTGCCCATAGATGTTTTGACATTGTTGTCTTCTTCTGAGTTTGTGTTGTGGTCTTTCTTGTCACCATAATAACTTCTTATGGTCAGATTATTTTTTTGTTGTTGTAGTTCCGTTTGCCTTTTTCCTTTCTTTTAAGTTTGATATCTAGGAAAGGGCTCTGCCTCAGGCTTGTTGTGCCAGTGGCTGCAGGCCATGGCTTTTTACCATGCTACACTGATGTTGCCCTGAGTCCCAGGAGACTCTTGTGCCTGTGTTTCAGGGATGGGGTTGGGAGTGGTGGCTGGCTGCTACTGGAGACACTAGAAGTCTGGCCAACTATTTATTGCTTACCCTGCCATCTTGGCTCCTGGAAGTCTTTTTCTTTTCTCTTGCTAAATGAAATATGAGTATTAATAGAATGCTACAATTTTTCTGTCTGGGAAGTTAGAATGCTTAATGAAGGCACATTTGTATTTCCCTTCTCTGTCAACCTCAAATACCTGACCAAAATGCTTGACCTCCAGACTTTTGAAAGATGACCCACTTGAATGGATGTACTTTCAAAATAGTCCATTTCCATTTCTGGGTAGTTCTACTAGTTAGAAAATTTTTCCTAATATCAAACCTAAATTTGCCTCTAAAATAAGTACCCATTTCACCTTATACTTCTCCTTGTGCCCAAGAAAAACAAATATATTCTGACTTCTACATTACAACTTTCTAAATATTTGCTAGAATGTTATCTAAATCTAACACTCTCCCATTCTTCATGAGCAGATCTTTTCTTTTAACGAAATATTCCCAGCTCCATCAACTGATATGTAAATAATATGATTTCTAGTTCCCTCATTATCTAATACACAGTTTTAGACTCCAATCTCTTAGATTCTACCTTGAGGGTTGTCCTCTTCTGAATGCCCTATTATCTATTCAATTCAGTTTAAGTCATTTCCCTTCAACAAATATCTAAGTTTTCCCTTCCCTTTGTTTTCATTGAGCTCTGCAAACTATGAATATAAGCAAAAAAAAAACCTACAGATTGAGAAAAAAATTATACTATGACATGTTGTTCAGTAATTTCTCAGTTGTGTCTGAGTCTTCATGACCCCATTTGCTATTTTCTTGATAGAAATACTGGAGGGGTTTACCATTTCCTTCTTCAGCTCATTTTACAGATGTAACTGAGGCAAACAGAGTTAAGTGACTTACAATCACATGGTTAGTTTCAGATGTGAACTCATGAAGAGGAGTCTTCCTGACTCCAGCCCTGGCACTGTACCACCTAGCTGCCCTATGACTATGACATAGTTGCCTCATAAATATGGTTTTATCACTCAGCACTGTTGGTTATGTATATAATACAGTAGAACTCCTTTGTAATTTTAATATTTAAGTATAGCACACTCATCAGTGGCAAGCTCAGGAACACCTGAATTCAAGCCTTAACTCTGTCTTAGACTGTGCATAGCCCTGGGGAAATCCTTGGACCCCTCAATGCCCCAGGCAACTCTTCAAGACTGAAAATAGCGAAGTAGAGGTTGTTCTGCAATGTCAGAGGGAGCTTGCTCACACTAGGTTTCCTATAGCAATAAGTCACAGGCCCAAAATAAAGGGGAGATAAATAGCATCCTTGGATTAAAGGAAAAAATTACTTCACTCCCTGACAACCATGGTAGTGGCATTGCTGTTGACTTAGACAAAACTGTGTATGTAATAACAGTGAACATTTCCATTTATTATAATGATAAAGAAAGGAATTTTCTTCATATCATGATATGCCTTTGGAGTCTAACCAATGCCAATCTCCTTGATGAAAGTGGAAATGGAATAACAATATTCCAAGTTCAGTTGGGGCATCAGAATGCAGAAACCAAACAACTCCCTAGCCCAAATTAAGAATCTCTGAGTAATGAAGCCTGGCTGAACCATTGTTGTTATGTTGTTTTTGGTTATGTCTGACTCTCCCTGATCCCATTTTGGGGTTTTCTTGGCAAAGATATTGGAGTAGCTTGCCATTTCCTTCTCCAGCTCATTTTACAGATGAGGAAATTGAAACAAACATGGTTAAGTGACTTGTCCAAGGTCAAACAGCTAATAAACGTCTGAGGCTTGGTTTCAACTCACAAAGATAAGTCTTCCTGACTCTAAGCTGGGCAAGGTTAAACATTCAAAATAATTAGAATAATAGTCTTTCTACTGAAAAATCAAAGTTTGGATTTTTAACAACTGCTATGACAAACAAAAAGAAAAAAATTGAATGGGATGAACTGTATAGAATCTATTCTAGAATATTACCTAGACAAGGAAAATGGAATGAACATGGAATGAGAGCTTTCTTGACTTTTGACTTCACATCTGTGTCTGCTCGTAATGCAAATTTAGAAAACTGTGACAATTATCTGGGGAATTTAAGTTAAGAAGGAACACATTAAATAACTTGAGCAATTTTACTAGGTTTGCTAGGGCTTTGTTCGCATTATTTCACGTGAGGCTCATAGAAATCCTTTGTGGCAAGTATAAAAAGGATTATTAGACCCTCCCAATTTTTCTCTTGCAGGACCTATGATTTCATTTCTGGGAGAAACTCCTGTCATAGAAATTCCTCTACAGAAGTAGATCTTGTCAGAAATTTATAGTCTTAGAGAGTTGTCTGGAGAGCTGAGAACTTCAAATAGTCTGTCCTATTTATAAACAGTCAGATCAGGCTTTTTTTTTTTTTAAAGTAGGTCCTATCTGGGAAAGAGTTCATTTGAACCCCTATAATGACAAGCATGGACAGCTAGGTGGCTCAGTGGATAGAATACCAGGCCTGGAGTCAGGAAGACCTGAGTCCAAACCTGGCTTCAGACTTTTACTAGCTGTGTGACCATGAGCAAGTCACTTAACCCTGTTTGCCCCAGTTTACTCGTCTGTAAAATGGGCTGGAGAAATAAATGGCAAAACATTTCAGTTATCTTTGCAAAGACGGTTACCCCAAATGGGTAAATAATCAGACACATGAACAATGAAAAGCTGTGTCCAAAATAATTAATCTTGAAAATTAAACAGTTGTACTTGTAATGACATTAAAACACATTTTAAGTGCTTCCTATATACCACACATTGTGCTAAGTACTGGAGGTACAAATGCAAATGAGCAAGACTCTTCCTGTCCTGAAGAAGTTGACATTCTAGTAGGTAAAGACCATACATATCAGAAAGTAAGAGATGGGGGGTGGCTAGCTGGTGGTGCAGTAAATAGAGCATGGGCCCTGGAGTCAGGAGGACCTGAGTTCAAATTCGATCTCAGACACTTAACACTTACTAACCATGTGACCTTGGGCAAGTCACTTAACCCCAATTGCCTCTCCAAAAAAAAAAAGGGCAAAAAAATAAAAAGGAAGGTAAGAGTTGGGAGTGCCGGAGAGGAGGAAAGGATGAACATATCAAAGGGTCTTTGAGATGATCAGGCAAGTAGCTGTGATGGGTCCTGATTAGGTAAGAAAAGGTCAAAGTTCATCATTTAGAGCCCAGGGTCCCAAGTGTGGAAGTTTTGAATAGCAACGCCCTCATACTTGGGATATACCTGATGTTGGTGTTCCCAAGTCTTTCTGTGCAAAAATACAAGTATGTTCAAAGTTTGCTACTCTGAAGACAGTCTTTCTACAAAGTCTGCTCTAGTTCATGGTACATAGAAAGAGTTAGAAATTGTATGACCTCAGTTTAATTCTAAACATGAAACATTTCAGCTTAAAGGAATTTCTAACATTTACCACAAGCCCATGGGACTACCCAGCTACAGCAAACACACATGGCTGAGTGCTGGAATAAAAATGATAAGCAGGACAGAGTTTGCATATGATCTTTTTGAAAATAAAGAGAGGGGAATGAAAGGGCTCCATTGCAAGTAGTTTGATAAATGAGCAGACAGCCATATCCAGACCACAAAAAATTAATCAGGCTTTGGTACAATTTTATTCCAATTTGTATTCTTCTCAGAGAGTTTGTCCAGTCACTGCTAAATGGGGATTCCTCCAGCCTGCCAAACATCCCCTTTCAATTAGCATATATTTACATATGTTGACATACAAATGTACAGACTGTCAGTCTTAGGAAAGGTATGATGCAGCACAAGCAGGTAAATCAGATTTTATTAGTGGAAGCTTAGGGAAAACTTGAGCACAACTGTCCATTTGGGGGACTGTTTACACAAGTAAAAATTTCAATTAGAAGTCCATTTTTGCATAACTTTATTTTACATTTTAACAATACGTCTTCCATATGGATAAATTCACAAGGCATAGGACCATAGATTTAGAGTTAGACAGGATTTTAAGGACATCAAGCCTAACTCTCTTCATTTTTTAGATGTGGCAACAAAGACACAGAGAGGTGAGCTGTCTAAGAGTAAACTGTAAGGTGACCACAAATTGAAAACAACCAAAAGACATGCTTTTATACTGTTTTTGGGTTTGCCACTATACATTTCAACAACATAGATCATTCCACAAACTCACTGCAGCTATGGCCCCCAGGGACCAACTGGGGTCCTCTAGAAGTAGTATTTCAGTTGACAGGTAAGAGTTCTTTTACAACATACAAGCCCCAACTATGTAGTCCAGGATCTTTAATCACATAAGAAGCTAGAAACTGGTAATAATGTAGAACTATCTGAAAACTAAGTTAGACTAGTAAATAGGAAAAGAGGTCAATGTATAATACAGGAGCCAGCAGAAGAGTAAGATAGAGGGGAAATGGAACCATGAGGGCCAAGATATAAGTTGTCCCCTCCAAACCCTTCTGCTCTTGTATGATTTACAAATATACCCACCTACACTGACCACAATGCCTTACATCAAGCCACAACTGGTGAAATCAAGTAGAGTTTCATATTGTTGAAGGAGACTTACCACAGACTGATATTACACTACCACAGCATACTTACAGATACAGATTAAAATGGAAAAAGCATTTGGCAATTACAATCAACCCAAGAATAAGAATGACATGACATCCTTAAAAAAAAAAAAAAGTCTGCCTCCTGTGTTCACTAGTTGCAGAACATATTTGAAAGAGATCATTCTTTGGTTTGGGGGTGGGGGAGAGTCATTTCCAGTATATTTCTGTTTAAATTTTCATGAATTTGATCTTATAAGAAATTTCCTTTCAAATCAGTGCTTTGTTCTTTTTATATATTTATTGTTTCAAAAAAGTTTTCTATGTATTTTTCATCTAAAAATTCTGGTAGAAGATAAATAACAAAAATTTGACCATTCCCTCGCTACTATAGTAAAAAGAGTTTCTGAGAGATTGCCTAGTGTAGTAGAAGACATATCGGACGGGGATTTAGAAGACCTCAGTTCAAGCCATAGAATCTTAGATGTGGAGTTTGAAGGAATATTAGACGTGATCTAGGGTGAAAAATATCGTTGATTTAGAGCTGTAATGGGCCTTAGAGGCATCTAATCCAATCCCCTCTTCTTATGGATGAAGAATCTGGAGTCCAGACAAATTATGTGACTTAGTTGTGTTGGTTATAATTGACAAAGATATCAGTTGAATAATTGTATGTAAATAGATAGATATATCTCTATATCTATCTCTATCTCTATCTACACACATACACATATATACATATATGTATGTGAATATATAAAATTTTTGTATGTGTGTATGTATATAAATATATATACATATACATATAATCTGCATAGAAATCCAGCATCTTTTCCACAGTAAAACTATGCTATGTCTCCTACTTACAGATGAGGAAACTAAGTTCTGGTTTTGGAGGGGGGAAGACAGGGCAATTGGGGTTAAGTGACTTGCCTAATGTCACACAGCAAGTAAGTATCAAGTGTCTGAGGCTGGATTTGAACTCATGTCTTCCCAACTCCAGGGCCTTTGCTCTATTCACTGAACCATCTACCTGGCCCCATTCTAGAGTTCTGTCAGTCCTAAGGTAGTACCTATTTTTGTTGGATTCTAGTCAGATGGCTCTCTCAATTAACTTCTTGTCATCTGCCAAAGAGAAATTTTTTTTTAAACTTCTAAACTAAATTTTGCTAAGAACACATACTTGTTGCTGTAAACAAGAAAATGAGACTTATTCTCGAAGACATTAGCAATAATATTACAACTCAATGTACCAAAGATATAGGCAGAGGGAGGCCAATAGTTTATGAATGCCTCATAGATCACTGTGACTTAATTATTCTTGACAGTTAACCTAAGTAGTGGTTAATTATACTCTACTTTGCTGGGTACATCGAGTGTAAATTCACAGAATATATTAGACAAAGTCAATACTCAGGAATAAAAGAGTTACTTCAAAGGTTTAAGAATATTCTGACTTCATCTTCTTAAAGGTGATCACAACAGTTCAATTATGTCTCACTTGAAAGATATAATCCTCTATTTCCTGAATTTATATATATATATATATGTACATATATATACATACATGAGTATATATGGATATATATGATATTAAACATTATAAAACATACCTATGAATATTTCAGATCAGGTCACAATTTAAAATGTCTTTTTAAGAAAGAATTCCCATCAGAACTCTTGGTTTGACTTCAGGCTTTTCATTGAGATTGTTACTAAATCCCATTAAATCCTATTTTTCTCTCAATCATCCCTAGCTCTGTGCATAGACAGATAGAAATAATGCCAGAGGGATTATGCTTGGGAGCCTATGTAATCTGTGCCCCTTGGCTGGTTCTTCTCCAAGAAAATAACTTGCTGATTCTCAAAAAGTTAGTTTCAGAAAAAGCCTAAGGGTTATTGAGCATGTTGGTCCAAATTTCCTCTGACTAGAAATGAGAATTTTAACAAGATTAAAGCTTACAAGGTTTGTTTTCTTGCTGTTATTAGCATAATCTGTAATCTCAGCAGTAAGAACATGTGAAATATAAATACCACCCAATGCAGATTTTGAGGAACAGTAAGAGGGGAAATATGATGCAGATGTTTCTCGGGGAAATAAGATGCAGATGTTTCTCGGGGAAATAAGATGCAGATGTTTCTTGAGGAAAGCAGGCAAAACAGCAGACAGAAGGGGTGATAAGGAGCCATGAAGGCTATTTATCAATGCTCAGCCTTCAAAAAAAATTAAACATAAACCCTACTGCTCTTGCCTTGAAGTCAGAAGCAGATGAGTTTCACAAAGAAAGCTGGTTATGCCTGAGTGTTATTCACAAGGGAATCTGGATCTGAGAACTTGGGATTTTTTTTTTTTCAGACACCCAATACAATTAAAAAGAAGTGCCATGGGAGTAAAATGTTTTTGTTACTAAGTGGTTTCTTGCATCTGGAAAAAATGTTGGGGTAATGCCAAGGCATTTAGTTTCAAAGCAAGAGAAATTGATCTTGTAACAATATTCTGCTACAAGAACTTTACTTCTGTCAAGCAAAGTGATTGATGTAGATTTAATCGTTTGAACTCATAGAGACTGGAACCGTGAAATGATAGCTAAAGCTTGAGCCACCATTTCTATGGAGCTGCAGACTGATAGGTTTAGGAGCAAAAATAGCAAATAGGCCACATATATCCAAGGCTTAGTTCCCCACTTTTTCCTCTGAACTTCACTTGAGATAGGATACCAGACTTAGAATAATGATCTCATCTTTGTATAGAACTCTAAAGCCCTCCACCATTCAGACCCCACTGACCTACCTTTCAAGATTTATTACTTATTACTCCCCTTCACATACTTCACCTTCCAGTCAAAGTGCTTGAAATTGTTCTCTGAAATTGACATTTATCTCCCACCTCTGCACCTTTGCTTAGACTGTTTTCTATGCCTAAAATGCCTTCCCTCTTCATGTCTACCTATTAAAACCCCCAACTTCCTTCAAGATTCAGCTCACTCCCGCAGAGTACATAATACGTGAGGCTTTTTGTGACACTACACTCAACTCCAGCCCACCCACATCTCTCCTCCCCCAGCTAGAAGTGCAAATGATCTCAAGTTACTTCTATGTGTACACCTTCCATTAAACTTAGTGGATTTGGTTTCTGAACCCAGGCCTCCTGTCTCAAGTTCATTTCTTTAACCACTACATCAGTCTGCCTCTGTAGGTGTTATTCATTTGTTTCAGTCACTCTGACTTGGTGATCCCATTTGGGTTTTCTTGGCAAAGATTGACATCCTTCTCCAGCCCATTTTACAGATGAGGAAACTGAGGCAAATAGGGTTAAGTGACTTACCCAGGGTCACACAGCTAGTAAGTATCTGAACTCAGATCTTTGAGCATTTGAACTCAGGATTTTCCGATTCCAGGGCCAGAGATCTATCCAGTGCTCCATCCAGCTCCCCCCATGCCCTCTGGCTGCCTCTAATTGTCACTAAACTCTCTGGTGTTTGAAATTAACCTTTATTTGGACATGTTATATCTTGATTATAGCACTCATGAAATTGTGCAAAAATACACATTTTGGAAATTTTATATCTGAGCCATCAGATACCTAAAGGTCAAGGCTTTAAGTGAAGGTTTTTGAAGACAGAGAACATTTTAACATACCTTTGAAAATATGCTACTTTTTAATATTTTTTTTTCCTGTGGCAATTGACCTTACATTCAGATATTATCTTTAGTATGTCATGTATATGCCCTGAGAGCTATTCTTCATCAGACAACTTCTCCCTTGAGCCCCTTTCTGAGAAAGCCAATGTTCAAATACAAGGAATTGCATTTTAAAGCCAGTTCTGAGTTACCATTTTCATTCATCCAATTATCTAATCAGTTGGCATAGTTTCCCCCAGACTAATTGGAGAGATTAGCAGTGCCCCATTGAAGGAATTGGTGATAATGAAACCAAACTACCTGCCTAATGACACAATTCAGCACCCATTACTTGACCATACAGCTCACTGTCTAAGGCTGTTACTAAAAGACAAAGGGCTAGAAGCCTCTTTTTTTAGTTTCCTTACACCAGTGCAGAGATTTCAAGGCAATCTCGAAGAGAAGAGAAGAGAAGAGAAGAGAAGAGAAGAGAAGAGAAGAGAAGAGAGAAACAAAGAAAGAAAGTCATGAAGAATATTGACTAATTTGTTGTCAATTAATGTTTATCAAGCTACAATAGGTTTGCTTGAAATATTCTAGGTTCTGAACAGCAGACTGGAAAGATTTAAAACTACTGCCTTAGCGCAAGGTTATATAGGCAATTAGGGCAAAGAAACATTTATTTTGGTACATTTCCAAGTCATTCCCAATACCAATACTGTAGACAGATACTCCCAGCCCAGCAAACTTTCTGAAGCTCCTGATAATAATACAGAGCTCCATATTATTGTTTACTTACCATCATATATACAGCCATACCAGGATTTTCTTGGTATGATTAATAGTAGCTCAGAAGCAGCATTGGTATACTTGGATAGAAAAGCAGTCTTGAACTCAGGAAGACCTGGGTTCAAATTCTACCTCTCGCAAATACTAGCTATGTGTAAAGCCAAGCACACACAGCTTTCCAGAAGGATGCTACTATGAATAGCTTTTAAGGTTCTGATTACACAGTATAGTGAAAACTCTATTTATTCAATAACAAATCAAGGCAAAACATTCACAGAAAATCAAAGTACAGAATTCACAATATTACAACTTATCACAGAATATCAAAATATAGTATTCACAACAGCTTATCACTAAAATGGCCACATAGTTTTCACCATAGTGGTCACAAAGTTTTGAACAAAGAACAATCATTTAGTAACTCAAGCATTCACGAATCCTTAATTTGGTCACAAAGTACAATAGTCAAAGTTCTCCACTCATGGGGCACACTAAGCTAACTCAATCAGTCACTTATTCAGTCATTAATCACTATTCTATCATCAGAAAATACACAAGCCCTCCTAGGTCACTAGTAAATTTACAATTTCTTAGTCAGTACATAGTATCCAAGCAAAGTCTTCTTTCACCTTGACTCAGAGTGGTTTCTCATATTTCCTGGACCCCCTTCCATGGTCCTAGATCCTACCTATCTGATCACCAAACTGTCACCTGGGTTCAAAGGCAGATAGCTCACAGGTCCCTGTCCAGCTCTCAGAGTACTTCCTGTTCCACGCTGAAGCCCACAGCATCCAGTCCACCCCAAATCCTTCCCAGTCTCCATTCCTGGGAAGTCAAGGCTTAACAAAGTGACAAACAGGTGCATATAAAGTACCAACATCGCAGTCATGCTTCCTCAGTTTTTGACAGCTCCAGCTGGCCCTCAGAAATCCTTAACAGCCTCAGCAGCTTCAGTTGGCCTTCACCTCTAACTGGCCCTCAGAAATCCTTAGCAGCTCTGGCTGGCCCTTGGACTAAGCAGAAGTTTCAGCTGATTCCCAGAATCAAAATCACTTCATCCAGGTTCTCCAAATCAAAATCATTCTTTCCAGCTGGGGGAGAGTGGGGCTTTCCTCTTCAGCCTCCCCAGCTCCTCTTCAGCCTCCCTGGCAGGCAGCAGTTTCTGCCTCCACAAAGCTTGCTCCAAGAAGATCTGACTGTCCCTCTATTGGCTTTTCCTTATATATAGATGACATCAGCTGCTTCCTGTTTCAGCCAACCTCTTCGTGTTATGTCAACAACAGGGATTCATACCTTCTGTTTCTTTAACAGAGGCTTGATTAATTACTAAATGCTAAGTATCTGTTACCTTTGCCAATGCAAAGGGATCTTCAAATTCAAATTACAGAACCATTATACTATGTGACTATGGAATAAATCACTCACCCTCTCAGTCCTCCAGGCACTGAGTTGTCAATGTGTTTGGGCAGAGGAAGTCTTTGCAATGGAAGTTCACTAAACAGAAAAAATAACAAGTTTAGTCAGTCTTCCCTTACCTATACATAGATCAAAATTTGCATTTGTATGCTATTTTACTCACAACATTGTGAGATAAAGTAAGCTTTCTGTCTCTTCTTCCTTGCCAACTGCTTTCTCACTGTGGAACAAACTCTACCTTGTGGTCCTACTCTCCTAATTGGTGACTGCTGACTGTTTTAGCAAGCACCCAAGCAGACCCAGGATGGCCTGCTAGTACAAGTTCTTTGATCTGCTTTACTAAAGGAAAGGCAACTTTTAAAGGGATCAAAGATATTACTTTAATTACTAGTTCAGAGGAAAGGTCAGTACCCTGAATGTGGAGAAAATACAAACAGAGAAATTAGCACAGAGATTCAACAGACAGGAATCCTACATACAACAACTCTTCTGGAGAGAACACACCTCTGAGTAGTCAGGCGGCTCTTAACAAACAGTTACTCAGAGTTTTGTCCAGGGAATCAAAAGATCTTTCTCATAAGTAAAACACCCTAAGCAAAATGCCAACCTCCAAGAATATATAACAAAGATTCCACCCCTGCTTGGCTCAGAGCCAGAAGACACTAAACCTACTAGACTCATCACAGTTGTGAATTATCAGGGTTCAAAGAAGATTAATCCTTCAGATGTTTACAATTTAGCCTGAGCCTAGGAAACTGAACACCAGAAAAACAACACCAACAACAAATCCCACTTTTCTTGCACTTACACTGACACAGACAATTATTTGAAGAGATTTACCTCATTTCATACCCAAGTCCCTAGAATTCTTCTCCTCTTTGTTCTTAGCAATCATTTTGTTCCGTAGGGGGAATTTCTCTCCTGAAATTTCCAGACTCCATTATCTCTTGCCTCCACCCATTGGAATATAAGCTCTGTCACGGTACAGAGTATCTGGTTTCCTAGTATTTGCTTCTTTAGTGCTTAATATAGTATCTGGCACATAGGAAATACTTCATAAATTTTCTACCTATTTATCTTTTTATCTCTCTCTCTCTCTCTCCTCCTCCTCCTCCTCTTCTTCATCTTCTTGTTGTTCTTCTTCTTTCTGGTGTTGTTGTTCTTCTTCTCCTTCTCCTCCTTCTTCTCTCTCTCTCTCCTCTTTTTTCTCTTTCAAAAAGCTATCAGAAGAGCAGAGCCAAGATGGTGGCCTAGAAATAGGAAAACTCCATGAGCTTCCCCCATAACTACCTCAAATACCTATAAAATGCCTCTAAACAAATTTTAGAGCTACAAAACCTATCAAGTGACAGAGAGAAACAAATCTCCCACTGAAGACAGCCTGGCAGGCTGACAGGAAGGGTCCATCACAGTGTGCTGGGGGCTGAGCCCAAGCTACCATGAGCCCATGGTTTTAGCCCCAGGGCAGCCCCGACCATCAGCAGCTGGAGCATACCTCAGGAGAGTGGATCACCAGCAACTGTGGCCATTTCCAGAAATGTCAACCCATAAATGCCGAAGACAAAGTAAAAGGTCAGTGTGGAACTCTGTTGGGACTGGGGGAAAGGGGAAGACAGAGTGCAGTCCAGCCTCTGCCCCCAAAGCATGAAGTGGTGGAGGCGCCACAGCCATACAGGCGCTTCCATGTGATTGCTTCAGAGCTGCTGGCCTGCAGATTGTAGGGGGACCAAGCAACAATTCAGAGGGTAATCTCTCTTTTGCTTTAACTGTCTGGATCTGGATTGCAGTCTTGGGTGGTGGTCCTGAGGTGTGTGACCAGTGAGCCAGAGCTTCTGGGGGCAGCAGAGAGGGCACCCAATTAATACCTCTGGCACCTGCAAAAACCCCGGTGATCTGGAACAAAGCTCTCCTCTCTGGAAGCAGAGTTCTACTGTGGCAAAGAGCTCAAAAGTCATGTAATTGAGTGGCAACATGAGCAAACAAAGAAAGCAAAGCAAGCACAGCAAACAAACCTTAGATTCCTTTTTGGGGGACAAAAAGGATCAAAGTATAGAGCGGGAGGAAGACAACAAATTCAGAACTCCTGCACCAAAAGCTTCCAAGAAAAATATGAATTGGTTACAGGCCATGGAGGAGCTCAAAAAGGATTTTGAAAATCAAGTAAGAGAAGTGGAGGAAAAATTGGGAAGAGAAATGAGAATGATGCAAGAAAATCATGAAAAGAGAGTCAACAACCTGACTGAAGATAATAACAGCTTAAAAAATAGATTAACTCAAATGACAAAAGAGGCCCAAAAACCCAATGAGGAGAAGAATGCCTTAAAATGCTGAATTTTCCAGATGGAAAAATAATTTCAAAAGCTCACTGAAAAGAATAATTCCTTCAGAATTAGATTGGAGCAAATGGAAGCTAATGACTTTATGAGAAATCAAGATGCTATTAAACAGATTTAAACAAATGAA
>CM053586.1:55024724-55047661 GCA_028646515.1 Pseudochirops corinnae
CTTTTCTAAAGGAAAGCAACACAAAATGGGTTAACAATCTTACTTTAATCAATCAAACACATATCATTTACCTAGTTCAGGGGAAAAAGTCAGCACCCTGAACTTCAGAGAATACAAACAGAATAAAAACAGAAGTTATAAGCAGACAAAGAAACAGATCAGCAAGATGGGCTTCCAACCATCTGATCATTACATCCATACCTAGTCAGTTACCAGAGAGGGAAGCATCAACATCCGGGTTTTTCAAAGCCCGAGGGCTCAACGGCTTCCCAGAGTCTCATCTGGCCAAATCATACAACTCTTCTCAAAGTGAGCCCCAAACCAAAACCTCACATCAGGGCATATATATAGCCTTCTCCTGGATAGGAGAATGTCACAGCCCCCTTGACCCACTTCCCAATCACAAAGCTACAAGGCTAGGGCATTCCTGAAAAACAAGCCTCCCGGCCCCAGGCTCCACGTGACCACATTCAGCCTATTAAGGGGCAGAGTATACTTTCAAATAGGGGAATGTTCTCAGAATCACGTAGCCACTTTAGCAAAGGGCCTAGGGGCAGAAAGATCTTCAGATTCCCCTAACATTCCCTCACTCATTAAATGAGGGTATTGAACTAGAATACTTATAAGTTACCTTCTAGCTCTAAACTGAGTGACATTAAGTGGAAAGAAAGTCATTGAAACAGGATGGGAAGCAAAGGCAAGTGTTGCCTCCTTCACAATTTGGCCAAGGACCTTGCTCACACTTTAATTTTACTGTCAAACTACAACCAACCACCACCATTTTTAGGAAGTCGCATAATATAAATTCCATTTTATTATACATGAATTATCATTGATTCTAAACTGGTTGAGTCCAAATTAATGAAGTTTTACTTTAACCTCATTTAAACTTCAGTTGTATTTATTTAAGACTAGATTTAAATAGTAAATATCTAAAGTAGTATTTCGGTTGCATTTTCCCCCTATTTGGAAAGCAATGCTATGTATTTATTTTTTTCAATCTGTTGATAATTCACAACTAACTCCATTTTTGTGTCTAATTTTAAGGTCCACATACCCAGTAGCTGATATTTCATCAACTTGTAGTGCCCCCTGCTGGTCTGGAATAATAATACAAAAGAGGAACTAGTTTTTTGACATGCTTTCATTCCTCTTTGAATATAGTTGAACAAGCATTGACCTGTTCAAAATCTCAGGTTGAATGTTTTGCCTTAAGGAAAGAATGAAGTCAAATATCTATGACTGAGTCACTAAGATAGCCTTGTAGAGACATTGTATACTGCACTGTTTCTTATATGAACATTCTTAAAAATCAAAAAGCTATTTTTGACTATTTTATACTAGCAATGTTTCTGGTTAAAACAACAATTAAGCAAAGGCTAACACACCAATACTAAGGTAGGATTACAGTTCTTTGTTTCCTGGAACTTAATGATCCTATTATTGGGAATATAGGCTAAATATAAGAGGTAGGGTATAGAGTTCTAGACCTGGGGTCAGGAAAACTGTCCTGTCATTCAACCTCTCTACACCTCAGTTTCTCCTTCTGTAAAATGAAGATAATAATAGAAGTAGTATCAACAGCTGTAAGAATCAAGGGCAATAATAAAAATGTAGTTCTTTGTAAATCTTTAAAAATCATATATAAATTTCAATTAGTAGGATAGAAACCTAAATATACTAGGCTCTCACAATGCTTCAACTTCACCCTTGGGATTAAATTAGGCACCTGTGGAAATTTCAATAATTATCTAAACATCACGGTGTTATCTAATATGTTACTATTTCATCATACTAAAAAAAAATATTTCAATACTTAAATAATTAACAGATCCTTAAATTGCAATGTCCATAGGCAAACTACTCCCCAGAAATATGGCAGTAAGTAATTTCATTAGTTCTTTTATATCAGTATATGCCGTTTGATTCCATTCCTATCAATTAGTACTACCGAAAAATGGAAGGTGCTATCTTGAAAAACAATTAATTCTCCATCACTGGAAACATTCAGGTATACTGGATGATGTCCCCCTTGAGACATAGAAGGTACCAATGTTTCAGGCAGGGGGTCTGAGATTTTTGCCAATCTTTAGAGTCTATGTCTCTTTCAAATCATAACATGAATGTGGAAACTATACCTTCCATAGGTATCATAGATAGTAAACCTGATGCTTGCTCTGCCACAGAATGTTGGGAAACCATAGATTTCCAATCATAGCCAATCAGCTATATAGGCATCAGTGGCAGGCTGACACAAGGGCATCATCTGAGCCTGAGGTAAAGATGCAATAGGCCCTACAGACTGAGACCACCAGATAAAAGGTGATATTTCCATGCAGACAGTGGAAAGAGAGAAGAAGAAAAGAATACTGGTCATATTTGGGTCCTTCTGCCACAGTTATAGTGAAACACCTGGAAAACAGCAGGTGGAAAATGAACAGGACTAATGCCCACTTCACAGGCTATATAATGCCAGGTGTTTTTGCATATTTAATTGTTGTTTCTCAAAGGGCATGATTCTATCCGCAGTATCTCAGAAGCTGTTTATTAGAAGTCAGTTAAGACAGGGGCCTAACTATAAATAATTTAAACACTTTGGGATTCTGTTGTATTGGGTCAGAAAAAAGATATGAAGGCAAAAAAAAGAGTAAGGAAAGGAGGAGAGAGGCAAGGATGGAGGCAGGGAGAGGAAGGAAGGAAGGAAGGAAGGAAGGAAGGAAGGAAGGAAGGAAGGAAGGAAGGAAGGGAGGGAGGGAGGGAGGAAGGGAGGGAGAAGGAAAGGAAAAAGGAGGGAGAGAAGGAGGGAGTGAAGGAGAGAGAGAAGAAAGGAGTGAGGGAAGGAAGGAAGGAAGGGAGGGAGGGAGGAAGGGAGGGAGAAGGAAAGGAAAAAGGAGGGAGGGAAGGAGGGAATGAAGGAGAGAGAGAAGAAAGGAGTGAGGGAAGGAAGGAGAAAAAGAGAAAGAAAAAAAGAAAGAAGGCAGGAAAGAAGGGAAGGATGGAAAGAATGAAGAAAAGAGAAAGAAGAAATCTCATGACACACAAATAGTATTTTCCCATTTCTAAAATGTTCAGCTTGCTACAAAAGGTGCCCTCTGTTGATAAAGTCTTAGAAGAAAGATAATAAGGAAATTAAAGTAATGTAATAACCACCAGGGTAGACAATTTATTTGGGAAATAGTCACTTAAACTAAGTAGCCTAGCTAGAACCTCAAAGCTGTAGCTAAACACTTTGAATATTTGAATGAAAGAAATAATTATTTTTATAACTAATATTTTAGAACATTCAAAAGAATTAGTGCCAAACAGCTTCCATTTTGTGAGACTTTCACCATCTCTTTGTATTTAAGAGGTTCACAGAAACAATTTTCTTGAAAGAAATCCTTAGGGCTGCCACTGAGTATCAGCAACCACTTTACATGTGAGAAAACTAAAGCATTCACATATACTAACCTTCAGATGCCTGAGTCGCTTCATGCCACTGACCTACTTCAGATGTATTAGAAGTTTTGGTATATTAGGTAGTTGTAAAGAACATGTAATTCCACAGGATTTAGGGCTGGAGGAGACTTAAAAGGTCGTTGAGTCCAACCCCTCCATTTTACAAATGAAGAAACTGAGGCTTAGAGATACTAAGAGCCTTGCCCAAGATCACATAGATAATATATGCCACAGGCAGGATTTCAACCCAGGTCTTCCTGATTGCAGTTCTTGCATTTTAAACCTCCAGTGATATACAGGATTTATGTTGACACCTTCCCTTGTTTTTAACCTAATAGAACATCTACAATTCCACACTGCTTGAAACAAATTCTATTAATTTATCTTTAAAAAGAGATCTATAGCTTGCTTCAAAAGACAAAGAGATGGCAATTTATAGACCACTTGTTGGACTTCACGTTGATTTCATCACAATTTCCACAAGCCCCTGCTTTGAGACTGGATAATGAATCATCTTTCCAGCCATTCCAACAGCAAGAAATATTAAATGGAAGCTTTATGGTTTTTAAAACCAATAGCCAAGCTTTTGTTCTCTTCTTCATGGCTCACCTGACACATGACCCAATCTTATCTCAGCTTTCTTTAATAGCTAAAAAACCAGGAGCTAGTAAGAACACTGCTGGAAAGAATAATTCAATGGATCAGCTATGCACCTAGAGCAGTATTATTTCAGAATAATCATTTCTATTTTGTAGATGTATTATTACTAGCAATACTTTCAGCAAAATCGAAAATCCATAACAAGAATATTCTCCAACATTTGTGGGGCAGAACCTGTCTATCCAATGACTGAGAAGCATAGCAATGATTCTTCTATTACAAGACTTATTTGGGGGATTGAGTATCTAGCTCCTTTCTTTCAAAACTGAATAAAAGGTGGTTCATTAGATGTTTCTCCAAAACAAGAGATTTTGTTGTTGTTACAATTTTTGTTGAAATCAGGTTTTAGTCTGGAGATTAATGATTCAGCTAAGTGGCAGCTAAGGAGCATTGGATAGAGTACTGGACTTAAAAGTCAAAAATATCCGAGTTCAAATCAGTTTCTTCAGCTGTAAAATGAAGATAATAGTAACACCTGCTTCACAAGGTTGTTGTGAGGACTAAATGAGATAATATATAAAGTGCTTTATAATAATCTTTAAATACTATGTAGATCATAGTAGTAGTAGTCATAGTAGTAGTAGTAGTAGTAGTAGTAGTAGTAGTAGTAGTAGTAGTAGTAGTGGTAGTAGTAGTGGTAGTAGTAGTGGTAGTAGTGGTAGTAGTAGTAGCAGGAGTAGTAGTAGAAAGAGGAGGAAGGGTAATATTTTGAATAGAATTGTGTGTTTCATGCAGCCATTCTTACAAACCAGCTGGATTAGGGAATATGATTTTCCCCTTTAAGAATACGAAAGTATTAACAATCTAATTGCTAAAATAAGAGGTTAAAAAGGCTTCTTTCCACCTCTCCCATCCTAGCTACCTTTTCTTCATCTAGGCTCATGTTTTGTTTTTTTAAAAAGAGAGGAGAGTGGGAAGTACACTAAATTATACCTTTGTATTGAAATCCACACAGGTCATATTATACACACATATACACAGATATACATGTACATATATAATTATATATAATATGTATCTGTTTGTGTGTGTACATATATATACAAATATGCATACATATATATATGCATACAATGCATATACATATATACCGTGTGTGTGTGTGTGTGTGTGTGTGTGTGTGTGTGTGTGTGTGTGTGTGTGTAACCAGAGGTGTAACTAGGACAATATGACCAGTGCTACCTTCCTGGATATAGAATTGAGAAGATGTGATAGTATATCTATTCTTTCAACAGGTTGGAATAAGTGAGCTTAATACCTAGTTAGTAAGAATAATTCATTAAAATAAGATATTCAAGGTGAATATCCAAGGTGCCTAGTTTTGTCCATCTCTCTCACCTGCCAGTAACCTCCCCAGCAACAGTCTCATGGTATCCTATGGTTTCTGTCTCTCCCAAAAAGCTATTTTCCAATTCTACTTACATGGGGTCTTGCATCACCAAGGTTTTCTCTAAAGTTGCTCTTCCCACCCACTGACTTCATCTTTGAAAATCTATGTGCATTTACTTTTCATACTGTTTGGCCCCGTCTGTGTTTTACAATACTTTCCTCAGTGGCCAGAATTGCTAGTTAGAGCAGGGGAAATGTCATATAATAGGGGTTAATTTTAGAATACCTTTAGGAAGAAAAGGAGAAGAAAGAAGGAGGAATCTTTTATTGGATGTGAATAAGAGAACTTTTCTGAAAATACAGTTGAGTCCATACACAAGTCTCTCACTTTTGTTTTGTTGCTTTTGGGATATGTCTTTTCCTCTGAATAAAGCACATGATTCTTTCTCTTTTGGTGTCTTCCAGAAGATCATCTTGAAACGTTTTAGGCAAAAGCCAAGCAATTGGGAAGATTATTATTTCCAAGTCCCATATGAGAGCACAAGATAGAGTCTTTAAGAGTTTTGTTCAGTCTTACATTTCTGTGGAACACATACTTTTCTCTTGTTATGATTTTCCAGTAAAATGTCAAGGAAGAAGTATAACCTGAATCCAGCAGAATCTCAGTGGATCATTTATACCAAGCTGAAAAAAAAAAAAAAAGAATGCTTTGTCCATTACCTTTATCTGTGATATCTAGTATTGTAGAACCTTAGAAAAGTTCGCAACTTCCTTTCCTGAAGTCCCTAAAAGAAGTCTAGATAAGCTCAATTCATCACAAGAACAAAGAGAGATTTAATACACTAAGAAAAGCATTGCTGAAGCATCCTGAAGTTTATTCCTTGCAGGAATTATTACTCCATTAACGAAATGAAACCCATTTTAGTGAGCAAAGTTTCCCACCAGCTACCCAGATATAAGAGTGAAATAAATGCAAGTCTTAAAAATATTACAGTTTGCTTTTAAATTGCTAGTTGGTTAGGGACTGGTATAGTAGTAATTCTGGTTAGTGACATTTTTTGCTTCCTTTTTAGATCATTTTTCGTCTACAAGGTTCTCCTCCCTCTCTAAGACGAGGAGGGGGCAAGGGAAGAATCATTCTCCATTCTATGGCTGGGTGTCATAACACAAAAACTACAGTCCTGGCCAATGAAGTTTCCAAATGTTCACAGCTGTGGTGTGCTGAAAGCCAGCACATGGACAAGTACAATTAGAAATTATTACAAATTCATCCATAACAACCTTCAATAGAATGAAAGTTCCTAGAAGGCAGGAACTAATTTTTCAACATCTTTATATTACCAGTGCCTAAGCCAATGATTTTCACATAGTAGATACTTTTTTAAAATGCTAATTGGATTGGTCAAGCCAAATTGCACTGGAATTTATGAAAGTCATTTATGAGACTTTTTAAAAAAGTCTTGTAAGAAAGTTACTTTGCTAGTAAAAAAAAAGGGGGGGGGGATTCCTACACTAGGATAATATTGAATGGGACCAGAAGGGAACATTTTCTATTATTCTGTATGTAGAGTCTTATTGATAAAAGTTACTTTAGAGAACATATAGTCAAATTACTAACTCTTTGAAAAAACTTAAAATAAATTTTTGCAGCATTTTTGGAGAGTGTCTGCTTAAATATCTCTGTAATGGTGATCTCTTGATTTCACCAAACGACCTTCTCCATTATTGAATAGCTCTAGCTGATGGAAAATGCCTTTTTTTTTTTTCCCATGGACCTAGAATCTCTCCTATAAAAATAATGAGTGTAGTCTATATGAGTAAAATTCTGCCAAAAAATTAGCAGAATAAGTGGACTGAGACAAGGAATCACTTCCTTCTACCCAAATTACTCTTTAATTATCCTCTCTTATTCTCATCTCAGTCCCTTCCTGTTCCATTCCTTCTATGGAATTTCTAGGCTCCCATATTGCAAGACTTTGGTCACAAAGAAACTAAGAGATAGTTCTTTCTCTTCAGTTCTCTGATATAAAATCTTTATTTCAGCTGTTCGCTTGAGAAGCATTTATTTATCTATTATTAGTGTGGCTTGGGATGTATGATTATGAACTTTACTCTTTACTGATTTCACTTTTAACACTACCTATTCTGCAGTGTTTATATGGTAAATAAATTGAGGGTAAATTATTGGGTTTTTTTCATTTTTTTTCCTTTACATTTCATTATTCTTTCAATTGTATTTTTAAATACATGCAGTAATATTATCTAATGCATAGGGTCCTAGGTTTTGAGTTAGGAAAACCTGTGTTCAAATTGCAAGTCTATCATTTATTACTATGTGACCCTGGACAAATAGTTTAAACCATATTGCTTCAGACAATCTCTTAGGGCTTACTAATTTGTACATGTGGTGTGATATGCATGATGACACAGAATCCCATATACTGATGGAACATCAGTTCCATACATTGAGGAAACCACAGATTGTTCATGTGTATATAGTTAGATGACCTATTTCAGTTTGTACCAACAAAGACAAGATCTATAGCAAACCAAACTGTTTCTTCTTTTATACGTTGATGTAAGACACTTGCATAAGAATACAACCATTTTCCTGCTTAGATCATAATAAAATATACATCATTTGGAAAGATATCTTGAACTCTTGGTCTTTTGAACTATTTTCAGCTTGCATAGTATGAACAACTCAGCATAATTTTTAAAAAATGCTTTGTGTTTCTTAAACTAAGAAGATATTGCAGACACCCCATTAGTGGGTCAATCTTGTTAAGGTTAGGACTAGCTTCTAAAATGTCCACAGTATGACTTCCTATACATGATATTCCCATCTCTTTCATAACTGTGTCTTTGCACATATTGTCCCCCACACATAGAATTCTCTCCCTCACCACTTTCACCTCTTTGAATCCGAATTTCTCTTTAGGTTAAATGTAAGCCCCATAGCCTTTCATGGAGTCCAATTTGCATAATGTGAATTTATGTAGAGCGAGAACTGTCTTAATGTCACATGAAGTATTTCCGTAACGCCTCCCCCAGTTGTTAGTGCTCTCCCCTAAAAATATCTTATTCACTTTGTATACATGTTTTATTTAGTTATTTGAGTGAATTTCCGCATCTCTAAAAATTATAAATCAGAATATTTCAAATAATTTTGTGCATGTCTTTCCAATTAGAATGTGAGCTCCTTTAGGTAAGAGATGATGAGATATTTTTTTTTTTACTTTCTTTGTATCCTTAGTGATCAGCTTTTATTCAGAGCTTAATAAACATGTACTGACTAACTGATTGGTGAAAGAATGAAAGTTATAGTGGAGTGAGTGAAGAGAAATATTATTTGAAGAAAATGTTGTGGAGATGGAAATTCCAAGACCTGGTAACTAACTGGATATGTGGAGTAAGAGTATGGAGTCAAAGATGACATCAAGGTCATCTGGAAGATGGAAGATGGTGGTTTCCTTAATATAATATTGAAGTTCAGAAAAGTAATATGGGGAAGGAGAGTGAGAATAACAAATTCTATTTTAGACTTAATAACTTTGAGATATCTACAGGACATTCAATCTCCAATAAATGATACTGGAGCTCAAGAGAGAAACTAGGATTAAATATACAGATACATAAATAATTGGCAAGAGATGATAATTGAACCTATGGGAACTGATGAGATTATTAAGTGAATACAGATTTTTAAAAAGAGGTCCCAGTATGTATACATACATATATATGTATTTACAGGAGGGTATATGTGTGTATAAATATATATGTGAGTGTGGACATACTTATGTTCATACATACATAGAGGGCACAGAATCAGTTGAATATGAAAGGATGATATCTAAAAAATAAAATTTAAGAGGTGAGAGAGGAATTTATTGGGAGAAGGAGAAAGGGAGAGATAGATTAGGGTAAATTATCTCATATAAAAGAGGCAGGAGAAAACTGTTACAATGGAAGGGAAGAGCAGGAAGGTGAAAGGGAATGGGACAACCTTACTCTTGTTGAATTTGGCTTAAGGAGTGAATAACGTACACACTCAATTGGGCATCTTACCCTACAGGAAAAGAGGGAGGATGATCCAAGGGAGGGCAGACTGGGGGAGAGGATAGTTAAAAGCAAACATTTTTGAAAAGGGATAGGGTCAAAGGAGAAAACCGCATAAGTGAGGGGCAGGATAGGATGGAGGGAAATATCGTTAGTCTTTCACAATATAACAATTATGGAAATGATTTGGGTAACTACACATGAACACCCTATATTGAATTGCTTATCTTGCCAGTGGGAGGGGGGGGTGAGGAGGGAAGAAGGGAAAAAATATGGAACTTAAAAACAAATGTTCAAAAAAAAATTTTGTTTTTTTACATGCAACTGGGAAATAAGATATACCGGCACTGGGGTATAGAAATCCATCTTGCCCTACTCAAAAGTTAGAGGGTAGGGTAATGGGGGAGGATATAAGAGAGAACAGATTGGGGGAAGGAGTATTAGGTAGACTTGCTGTTTTGGGGTGGGGGTAGGGGAAAGACGAGGAGAAAAAAATTATAACCCAAGATTTTTTGGAAATGAATGTTGAAAACTAAAAATAAATAAATAAATTTTAAAACATAAAATAAAATAAAATAAAATAAAAGAGGACCCAGGAAAAAAGAGTTGGGGATACCCAGAATAAGTGGCTCTGATATGCATGAAGATTGATCGAGGAAGACTAAGGATCAATCAGAGAAGCAGGAGGAGAAACAAGAGAGAGCAAAATCACAAAAACCCAGAAAGGAGGGAATATATGAAAGGAAAAGGTGACCAATAATGTCCAATGCTTCAAGAACACCAAAGGCAAGCGTTAAACAATCCACTTGAGCTCCTTTAAGGTCACAGGTGAGTTATCTTACTTTAAATGCCTAAACTTGAGATCTAAATCCTTAAATTTGAGATGATTCTTTGTCAGAGTTACCTTGCTCAGCCCTCCAGACATTTTAACCTTTTGAAAACTAGAACAAACATAATGAACATTTGGATTATAAATATTTCAAGCATTAAAAATGATAAACAGAATCAACTGTGACATGGAAGGAGAGACTTGCTAATTTTACTAATTTTCCATGAAGTTCAAATATGATTTTCCAAGGAGGAAGGGAGAGGAGCTAGAAGAGTTTCAGTTCTATAAACCTTATTATGAATCAAAGAGTTGAACAGATCCCCAAAAATCTGTTTTCTGTATCTGGCAAGAGTCTATAGCTCTCCTCAAGAGATGCCACAAAAGAAATGAAACCCAGAAAATCTTAGTCTTTGGAAAAGATGAATGATCCTTTAGCAAAGAACAGTTCCTAAGTAGATTAAAATGGAGCTCTGGTTGTGTATGTAATACACCTCCTCTTGGTACACTGCCAGGCCTTGGTTGCCTTACTTGATATCTTGAGCATGACATAGAGGGAAAACAATCCTTCCAGCTGAAATATAGCTTAGATCTAAACAGCTAAAAATTCCAGGCCTGAAATGTAGAAATAAATATGGACAGAGTCCAAAGTCTTGCAGTTCTCTTCATTCCCTCTGGAAAGGATATTATCATTTGTTATTCTGGCATTGTGTTCAGTGTACTTTCATTTGCAAATGTCCTGAGTTCTTTGTGGCAAAATAAAACACTGATTTGTTGCTGGGCAGCATTTAATTGGTTGAAAGATGCTCTCCATTTATAATAATGATGATAGCTGACACATGTATAAGATCACAGCAGGCATTGAGGTAAAGTGAGATAGACAACTCTCCTTGAAGCCAAGATCTCACCTCTGACATATATGGACTGTGTGACTCTAGACAGTTCACTTAACCTCTCAGGTCTCTAGGCAATATGTTGCAGAGAAAGATCACAAGGAAGAAGGGCTAAAATTGATCTATATATGTCCCCTTTTCTCCTCTGATGCTGCTACAACCCTTATTTACACCTTCATCCCCTCACACCCCATCACACTGTCTGCCTCAAGTCTCTCCTCACTCCAGTCCATCCTCCTGTCAAAGTCATCCTCCAAATTCCTAGTTCTGATCATGTCACTCAAGAAATTCCAGTGACCCTCTATTATCTCCAAGATCATCCTAATACTTTATCCATTACAACAATATGATGAAGTAACCTTTCCTAGCAACCTGCAGAACTGAGAGCTTCGCATAACTAAAGTTTAAATTTTTTTCTGGTGCTGACTATTCAAAAGAAATATTGTAATCCACTCTTGGCCCCTTCACCACTATCCTCCACTTTGCAATCTCAACACAACCTTCTTCCCAGTATAAATGGCACTGCAAAAAAATTCTAATGGACCTGTTGACCTCTTGTGCCACCTTATCTGGCTTTAGTACTAAGGCCAAGTCTTGTTGATTACCAAAAATCTGGAGGAATTCTATTCAAAGATTTATTAGGAATCAATATTTTACCACATTTTAGAACTTAGATTTCTAGTTCAACCTCTAACCTAATACAGAAATAATTTTTTAAGCACTCCTTTCATCCTGAATACCCAGTACTACATGGGAAAGCTCATGGTGTAATAATAGCTTAAAGCTAGCATCACTATAGCATTATAAGATTTGCAAAGCATTTTAGAAAGTTCTCTCATTTATGCTCACAAGAACTGTAAGTAGATGTTATTACTCCCATTTTGCAGATGAAGAGAAAGGGACTGGAGATGTTGAGAGATGTAACAGCATAACATAGAGAGTAAGTATCTAGGGCAGACCATCTGTTGTTGAACAGCTCTGATTAATAAAAAAATATTTAATATGTTGCATCAAAAATCTGCCTCCCTGGAACTTCCACCCAATGGATTTAGTTCTGTCTCCTGGAATTACAGAGAGCAATTGCACTCCCTCTTTCACATGGCCTAGAACTCTGAAATTAATCTCTTTAAAAATAACTACCTCCTTTTAAATTTTTCTTCTACCTCACTCTCCTATACCCATTTATTCTCCTTGTGACCCTGGGCACGTCTAACCCTCTTTTGCTTCTGCTTTTTCTCCTAGTCCATCATGTGTACTATCATTTTCCTATCATCCTTCATGTTCTTGACCTTTTGGTTGACTACTTCAACTTTAAACTCTCAGCTATGTTTGATTCTCGAACCATCCTCTCTCACCCCCAAATTTAATCAGTTGCTAAAGTCCTATCATTTCTATTTTTACAACACCTCTCATATAAATCACCACTCTCCCCTGATATAGCTGACACTGTTGTCTAGGCTCTTATCACCTCCTGCCTAGACTATAAAAATAGATTTTTATTGGTCTCACTGATTGAAGTCTCTGCCCACTCTAATCTACCCTCCACTCAACTGTCAATGTGACCTTCCTAAAGTGCCCAACTCTCTCTCTCTCTCTTTCTCTCTCTCTCTCTCTCTCTCTTTCATTCTCTCTCTCTCTCTCTCTCTCTCTCTCTCACACACACACACACACACACACACACACACACACACACACACACATACACACACACACACATACACTCACTCACTCACTCACTCTATACTCAATAAACTCCAGTGGCTCCCTACTCCCTCTAGGATCAAATATAATCCTCTGTTTGGCTTTTAAAACCCTTCACCACCTGGCCCCTTCCAATCTTTCCTTAGACCTTAGTCTAACACTTTAGACTTTACTCACCTCCACATATTCTATGACACAATGACAAAACAACACCGGCCTCCTTTGTGGCTCTTCACATTTGACAGGTCCATGTGTTTTCAATGGCTGTCCCTATATCTGAAATAATTTTCCTCCTCCTTTCTAACCCCTAGCTTATCTAGCTTCTTTTAAGTCTTGGCTCAGATCCCATCCTCTTCAAAAGATCTTTCCCAATTAACCTGGTATATATGTCTACCCCATGACCCTGCGAGCTCCTTGAGAGTTTTAACTGTTTTTTGTCTTTATTTATATACTCATTGCTTAGCACAATGCCTGACTGTATCAGCAAGCACCCTAGCATACCCCAGGGTGGCTGCTAGCACAGGTTCTTAGATCTACTTTTCTAAAGGAAAGCAATTCAAAATGGGTTAGCAATCTCACTTTAATCAATCAAACACATATCATTTACCTAGTTCAGGGGGGAAAAGTCAGCACCCTGAACTTCAGAGAATGAAAACACAAGTTACAAGCACAAGTTATAAGCAGGCAAAGAAACAGATCAGCAGACGGCTTCCAATTGTCTGACCATTACATCCATACCTATTCAGTTACCAGAGAGGGAAGCACCAACATCTGGGTTTTCAAAGCTGGGGGGCTCAACAGCTTCCCAGAGTCTTGTCTGGCCAAATCACACAACTCTTCTCAAAGCGAGCCCCAAAGCAAAACCTCACATCAGGGCATATATGTAGCCTTCTCCTGGATAGGAGAATGTTGCAGCCCTCTTGACCCACTGCCCAATCACAAAACAATAAGTCACAGGCATTCCCGATAAACAAGCCTCCTACCACAGGCTCCACATGACCACATTCAGCCTATTAGGGGGCAGAGTATACTTTCAAATTGGGGAAGGTTCTCAGAGTCACTTAAGTCACTTAAGCAAAGGGCCTAGGGGCAGGGAAGATCTTCAGATTCCCATAACACTGACTCAACAATAATTGCTAAATTATTAATTACTAAATAATTGCTTGTTGACTTGACTTGTCTTTTTATCTTATTGACATTAAAACCTTGTCAAACCTTAGCCCTGTTACCTTCTCCTCCTGACTTTTCTGTCCTACTCATGAAGGACACTCCTGAAAAAGGTGATACATGCTAAATGAATTTACTAAAAATGCATGTTATTTTATCTTAAGTTTATCCACTATTACATAACAATGCTTTTATTCTTCCCTGACTTACTCTATCATAGTTACCATAGTACCTATTTCAGACCTCCTCTTTCCTCAGACTTCCTATGCCATCTCCTTCCTCCTTTCCTCACAACAGATCACCTAGCATCCCACAACACTTTACTGAGAAACTGGAATCTTTCCATCCATTCCCACATCATCCTACTCTACATCTCAAATACCTTTCATCAATTTCCACTTTCTCCTCTCTGGAAAAAAGATGTGGGAATGTTCTCTACCTATCCCCTTGTGTTCTTGGTCTTATACTTTCCCTCATCCTCTCAACTCTCCTCTCTTTCCCTCATTTTCAATCTCTCCTTATCAAATGGCTTCTTCACTGCTACATTCCCAGAGCTCCCTCATCCTTGGACCTCAAGTTCTCATCTTCTTCTCTTCTCTTTCACAACCAAACTCTTAGAAAGGATTATCTCCACTCACTGCCTCCATTTTCTCAATGTCCACTCACTTCATAATATCTTGCAATCTGGTTCCTGAACAAAGCACTTTACTGATATTGCTCCTTCCAAGACCACCAAGGATGTTTGGACTATTAAGGTCAATGTCCTTTTCTCATCCCTCTATCTTCTTGATTAGACTTCAGTATTAGACCCTACTGAACACCTCCTTCTGAATGCCCAAGTCTTAGATTCTGTGACACCACTCTTTCTTGATTTTCCTTCTACCTCTGTGATCATACTTTTCTCTGCCTCTTTTGCTAACTCATCAAAGAGGAAGTAAGGTGGCAGAGTGGATAGAGCACTGGGTCAAGAATCAGGAAGCTCTGAATTCAAATCAGAGCTCAGATGCTTACTAGCTGTGTGATCCTGGGCAAGTCATTTAACCTCTGTTTGCTTCAGCTGCCTTGACTGTAAAATGGAGAAATAATAGCATTAATCTTGCAGGCTTGTTATGAATATTAAATGACATCATATTTGTAAAGCGCTTAGCACAGTGTCTTGCATAAGGTAGGGAGTATATAAATACTTATTTGCTCCCTTCTCCCCACTCCTGCCTTTCCATCATTACCCTGCAAAGCAGTAAGTGTGAGCATGCTCCCAGGCTCTATTCAGGACTCTCTTCTTTTCTGTCTTTGCATTCTTTCCATCAGTGATCTCTCCACCAAACATCAATATGCTCAATTGTCACTTCTGACAGTCTAGCCTCTCTCCTGAATTCTAGTCCCTTATTAGTAGTAAATAGCTGCCATGTATATAGCACTTTTTTCTTAACAGACCTTTGATTTCCTTGGCATAAGGACATTCTGTTGATTTCTCTGCCAAGGCAGAGCAGTACCTGCTTTGTGCCATCTAGCTGAGATTGAATGTTCAAAGCTGTGGAAGTCAGCAAAGACTCGGTGAGAAGCATGCTAAACCATATTGTTTTCTACTTCTCTCTAGCCTCTGTAGCTGCAATTCTGGATAATGCATTAAATTGCAAATGTTGGAGAAATATGGCTTGATGACTTGAATAAAATATATCAAATCTGGAAAGATTCCTCATCCAGCTTACATACTGGCATCTTTAAATACCTAAAAAAGTTTCTTATACTGTCCTAATCTGGGAGCAGCCCAGTGCCTATATAGGGCAGGGGAAGTAGGTTTTCAGTTCGATACCTCTTCCCTACATGAAGGCTGAGGGAAAAGGTGGGTCCCTAAAGACAAAAACTTTTTGTAATGGAGATGGCCATGGGGTAATTGAACTACCTGGAAGTAATGGCAGCCTAAGAGAGGCTTCATTTATAAGTGAAGCAGGATATTTCTGTAGGGAGGAAGCATCACCAGTCCATCCTATTGTTATTTCTCTGAGTGAAAGCTCAATTTGCCCTATATTTCTTATAGCTTTGGTCACCAAAGCTAGAAGAGCTTTACACTGGATTATCACATGTGAATTGATTACTCAATTCAAATCCTTCCAATTCCTTCACTTTGAATTAATATTTAATGGCATCAATTAAGTTAGTTGTGCACCTTAGTAGAATAAGTTCAAGAAAATTAAAGAAGGATTTGTTATGAGAAAATGTTACAGACCTTTTAGCCAGTTAAGTTTACTTGGAACCTGAACACTTAACCTAAGCATATTGATTGAACAATGGCACAGTCATATGCTAAAAAGTGTAATAAGTGTCTATGGGCTTATTTCTTCAAGTGCTCATTTTTTCCCAGATCTATACCTACATGATTCTATAGGTAAGATGTTGAGAGTGAGAGGGAACCACTAGAATCTTTATCCCCATGTGCATGGATGCAGAGTATGTTTCAGAGGTCTAATAAAAGCTATACACTCCTATAACATGCCCCAAATCCCAAAGGCTTCCTTAATTTGGCCTCTTGAACTCGGCCCTACCTCCCTAACCAACTCTTAGAGTGTTTTCATCCAGGAAAAACCTTAACTAGCAAATAGAATGAACCTCACAAAATATACTCTGGCATGAGCAGTTTAAAATGTGCCCTTAAATCATCTTTTAAGACAATTTTTTAAAAGCCTCCCTCCTCATCTCTGTCTATAACTTCCCTGGTTTCCTTTAAGTCCTAAATAAAGCCATATCTTCCTCAGGGCAACTTTCTCAGCCTCTCTTAATTCTAGTGCCTTCTCTCTTTTAATAATTTTCTACTTGCCCAGAATGTAGCTTGACATTTATATCTATATCTAAGCTGTATCTATATATATCTATCTGTATCTGTATCTCTATCTATATCCATTTCTATCTATATATGTTTGTCTGCCTAATTAAATTATGAGCTCCTTGAGGGCAGGGACTGCCTTTTGCCTCTTTTTGTATTCTCAGTGCTTAGCATAGGCTCTGGCACATAGTACAAGTTTATAAATATTTATTGACTAAAGGTATTGAATTTCAGTTGGGGGCTGAGAGGGGAGAAGTCCAGTTACCATAATGCTACTGCTGAGGAGACCAATACAGAATGGGGTGAGGGAGAGCCAGGTAGGTCTGGAAAAAGTCTCACTTGGAGTAGTAAGTGGGAACCATTTAGTAGATTTCTCTATTAACTAATTATTCCTCTCAACTAAGTTCTAAATTTAGCTATTTCTATAAGGAATCTTTAATATTGTTAGTACCTTCTAAATTTTAGTACCCCAAAAGAAAGTGCCCTCTCTGCAGACTTAATTATAGCTTTGCCACTGGGAGATAGCCTCAGTTTCCCATGCTCTTAAAAACTCTTGTCCATTCTCATTATCCAAGCCCCAGATGACCTCCCGTAGGATCTTACATTATTCAAAATAGTCAGCTGACACTCATATGGGTATAATATATACCATTTCTAACATTCACCCTGGTTAAGTAGAAGACAGTCTTACATTTTAATAATACTCAGGAAAATAGTCTGTGGTTGAACCTAATGGAAAAGCTCATTGAGAAATCCTTAAAGAAATCTGCCTAGGAAATATATTTAAAAGATTTAAATTTGAATTGCAAATCTGATATTCTTCTATCTCCCTGTTGACTCTTTAATCTTCATGCCTTCTCCTTAGAGTTCAGCTCTGTTCTCCAGGAACTCATGCCCTTTCATGTTAATGCAATAATTTTCCTTTTGGTTTCTTTTATTTGTTCTGAAAACATAGTTATAAATTTGTGAGAAAGTAAATAATGACCTATTCCATTTTTTTTCCTTCTGTCTGGTCTGAGACATTTTAAATGAATTGGAAAAAGCAATGAGTCAGAAAAAAGAACAGCATATACACATAAATATAGGGCATCTATAATGTTAGAACTGAAGAGGAGCTGAGAAAAGCAGTCAGTGTTCAACCTAGCACTGGATTTTAATGTTCTAGTTTTGCCAACACTCTGAGGAACAGAATTTCTTTGAAATTTTTTGAAAAGTCTTCCCCTCAGGGCTACCTCAGGCTCTCAGTTATTAGGACTAAGTTAGGCTAGATCTGCAAAGGGGCAAGATTTGGGGATGTGAAAAAATGCATCAGAGCTATTATTTGGCATCTTGTGGCCTCTCTTCCCACCCCAGCACCACTTCTACCCAAATAAAACAAAGCAACAAAAACAATTTGACTGATAGCAATCCTATTTTGGGTTTTTGATCTACTAATATAGACTGTGGCCCAGACACCAGAGGGCTTTCACAAACAGGGTATAAATCGGGGGCTTTTAAGAAATTATATTTTTTCAGTTTATTTTGGATTTAATATTGGAACTTGCTGTTGGGGTGAGAAACAGGAAGAGCCTACAAAGGGGCAAATGCTTTACCCTCTGACTCTGGTGCCAACTCTAAACATTCTAGACTGGTAGACCCCTTAAGTCCATTTTATAAGCCCAGTGAAAGGGATCAATGGCTCTTTGGTTGAAATAGCCCAAACCAATCGAATCATTTATTCTTAATGAAGCATGAATAAGTAGACAGGTACGCAGGGCCAAGGTAAGTCCTCTTTATCTCTAGAAGGCATTAAAGGAGCTTGGTCATAATCTAAAGGAATACAATTAATGTCCCAAAGAAAGTTTTCCCTCCATTAAAGTCTATTTTATTAACAGGGACATTCAGTAACTTATGAAGTTGATCAGGCCCTGTTGATCAACGTATTAAACTAAAAGCAGCCAAACCTGTTTAGACGTACAAAGAAAAGTCAGGACAGAAAGAGGATAGCCAGTAGACCAGTCTGAGACACTTGAGGATGAATGTAGGCCTGAATTTTGACAATGAAAAGTGTAACATGGTCTGGAAAATATCTAGTGATCTGCCCATTCCTCCAGCCTCCACCATAAAACCAAAACCAAAAACAAAAACAAGTCAGGTAGAACCTGATGAGGGGACATTCAGATCTCCATCTCTTTCCTGGCCCAATCTATGTCACGCTTCTTCTATTTCAGGCCATCTATCTCCTCCTCACCAAACACTTGAACTCCTCCCTTACGTTACTCAGCTCTAGTAGGTATGGGTTAGGAAGGTTTTGTTTCTTTTATTATTGTTTCTGTTTTTTACCTTACCTTACTAGTTACCAGTCCCCTTAGCAACTTCCTGACCTTATACACAGCCTACTACCCCCTTCTTTTTCCAACTCCTCTTTCTGTGGTATCTTCTTCCACTAAAATGTAAACTCCTTCAGAACAGGGCTGGTCCTGTTTACTTGTATTTATACCCCCAGATCCCCAGAATTCAGCACAGTGTCTGTCAGTTAGTGAATGTGTAATAAAGCTACCTTCCATACCCCTAACCACTGACCACCACCGAAATGTCAGAGAGACAGCATATTGTAATGGAGAGGGCACCAGACTTGGAGCCAGGAAGATTGGAGTCTGAAAGTGCCTCAGACACTAGCAGCATGACCCTGAGTGAGTCACTGAATCTCTGCTTCAGTTTCCTCATCTGTAAAATGCAGGAATTGAATGCAATGGCAATGGTCTCCAAACCTAATTCTAAATCAGTGATCTTCCGATGTACTAGAAAATCCAAAAAAGGGCAAGGAACAGAGGAGTGAAGGAAAAAGAGGGTAGATTCCTATAATAATAGCTGACATTTATTTGGGCTTTAGAATTTGCAAAATACTTTTAACTACTCACATTTGAGTGACTGAAAAACCCTGGGAACTAACTACTAGAATTAGTATTATTCCCATTATACAGATGAGGAACTGATGCTCTAAAGAAGTAACTGCCCATGATCACCCATGATAAATGCCAAAGGCATGATTCAATCACTACTTTGCTTGATTCAAAATCATTGACTACTTTCTAACACATGTTGTCTCCATTATCCTAGAAGTTCTTCCGGATCGGGTTTCTTCAGTGTTTGACTAAATTAGGTGACTAGGTAGGACCACAGTACATGGGAAGCTAGACCCAGAGTCAGGAAGATCAGAGTCCAAATTTGCCTCAGTCACTTGCTAGCTGCATGATGCTAGGCAAGCCATCTAACCTCTTTTTGCCTCAGTTTCCTCATCTGTAAAAGGAGAAAAATAAAAGCACCTACCACCCAGAGTTGTTGTGAGGATCAAACAGGACAATAATTGTAAAATGCTTAACACATTACGAGCCTGGCACATTATTATTGCTTAGCTGCTTTCAGTCGCGTCCAATTTTTTGTGACCGCATTTGGAGTTTTCTTGGCAGAGATACTGCACATGGTAAATGCTATATGAATGTTCTCGTTATTACAATTATTATTTTCCTGTCCTGCCCAGTACTTTCAAGGCCCTATTAAAATACTCTGCACCTTTAGAATCCTCCATGAATATTTGTTTACTAATGAGGACTCACTAACTTGTAAGCAAGGAAATTGATGTTTATGTTTCTTCTCTATGGAATGAGAATAATATTTGGCATAGAAGATACTGAGTTTCCAAATCAGAATGTTGTACATAACATATTAATGATGCTAAGGCACTTTTAAAATAAAAAATAAATAATTTTTTTTTTTTTAAAGCGACAACCCAGAAATTCCTATTATAATGCTATGGTCCTTTATGTGAGCTCATTAAAGGAATATTCTGGGTTAGGTATTTTTTTCTCACCAAAAATTATTTAAAAGACTCTTTAAATATTAAATATTTCTTACAGGCTCTCATTAAGTGTAGAATTGTGGGACGATAGTAGTAACTCTTTACTATTTCTCCATTCCTTACTGGGACAGGAGAGATCTATGAATAAGCCCTCTGGGCAATTTCTTAATTATTTTGGAGGAGTGGGAGGAAGGGAGCGAAATATTAAAGGAAAATTGGCACTGCCCTCCTTTTCATCTCTGGACTAGAACAGTCATGGTTTATAAAGCCTCCATCTCCATAATCACAAACTCTCATTTAGAGAGATAATTGACACCAATTCATCCAAAGCAGTCTCAATGCCCAAAGTGTTTAACAATGTATTAAGAAGGAAAACACCAAAATGAAGAACACAAAACCCAGGGAGAAAGGGGTCAAAGGCACACAAAATTTTGCTTACCCAGCAGGGGAAGATTGCCTTACAGATAAAAACCACTAAAGGAGGTTTTCAACTGTGTATCTCAATAGTTTCTACTTGGAAAGCTCAAACATAGTTGTGCACCCTCCTAATGAAAGGACTTTGTTCCATGAGTATCTTCTCCATTCCCAGCCGACATATCTATAAAATATTTGCAAATAAATACAAGGTAACCCACAACCATGCTCCTTGTCTTCTTCAGTCATAAACATGTTAAAATTTTCCTACCATCCCCTCAAGCTCTCATCACCCTTTTTACATCTATTGCTTCCATATCTACCACTCACTTTTCAGTTCCTTGAAAACTGGCTTCAGACCTAAGTGAAACTTGACTCTTAAAGGTCACTGCCAATCTCTTGAGTTCTAAATCTAATGGACTTTTCTCAGTCACCATCCTTTTTCACCTCTTTGAAGGTTATGACAATACTAATCACTATCTTATTCTAGTCACTCTCCTTTCCTTTGGCTTATACAACACAGCTTTCTTTTTCTTGGCTCTCTTCCTCCCCATCTGATTATACTTTCTGTCTTCTTGGCTAGATCCATTTTCCACCAAAAAAAAAAATGGGCATTGCTCAAGCCTTGGGACTAGGTTATCTTCTCTCTCTCTCTCTCTCGGTTATTTCATTGATTCCAGGGGATTCAATTTTCATCTCTATATAAATGTGAAAGAGAGACAGAGAGGAGAAAGAGAAACAGAGACAGACAGACAGGAGAGAGAGACAGAGACAGAGAGGGAGAGAGAGAGAGAGAGAGAGAGACCGAGAGACAGAGACAGAGAGAGACACAGAGGGAGACCGAGAGGTGGGCTAGAGAGAATAGATATCTATCTCTAGCCTTAACCTTTCTCCCTGTTTACTGCCCTGTATTACCACTTGCTCACTATAGATCTCCACCTGAATATCCCACAAGGCTTCTCAAACTAACAGAAATGAAAAAGGTCAGTTCAATACCTTCATTTTACAGATGAGGAAAGCAAGGAATAGAGAGACTAAGTGACTTTCCTGGTGATAAGTGATAAACCCAGCATTCAAACATTGGTTATCTAATCATTGGAGCCATAGTCTTCAAAAAGGAAAGGAGTTCCCCCACTATTTCCTTCTCATGGAACCTTTAAATGTTGACTTTGTACTGAACTACTATCTATCCTGAATGGTTAGTTACCCAGCACATGAATATGATCAATTTTCAAATAATTAGAATCCATTAAAATATGCTGAGGTTATATGATATAGATAGGAGATAAAGCGCTGGCTTTGAATCCATGAAGATCTAGACTTAACTCAAGGCTTTGACATATACTGGTTATATGAGTCTGGGATAAGTCACTTAATCTCTTTTTTTTTTTTTTGAGAGGAAAGGCAAGGCAATTGGGGTAAAGTGACTTGCTCAAGGTCACACAACTAGTAAATGTGTCAAGTGTCTGAGACCAGATTTGAACTTAGGTCCTCCTGACTCCAGAGCTGGTGCTCTATTCACTGCATCACCTAACTGCCCCATCACTTAATCTTTCAATGTTCTAGGCAACTCTTTAAGGCTATAAATTTCAGATCAGATAAAAACCTACATTTGGAGAGGAAATGTCTGTAATAGTAATTGGTTTAGCAGGATACTTAGCCCTTAGTACTAAGTGGATGGACAGTACTAAGTGCTAAGTGTGCTAGGTGCAAACTCTGTCCCATTGTTGAGAAGGCATGAACTCCCCTGTTGATGTGGAAGAAGGGGATTGGCTGAGGTGTGTACATAAG
>CM053586.1:55048161-55063392 GCA_028646515.1 Pseudochirops corinnae
AGCCCTCTGGACCCACTGCCCAATCACAAAGCTACAAGGCATGGGCATTGCTGGAAAACTAGCCTGGCGCCACAGGCACCACGTGACCACATTCAGCCTATTAGGGAACAGAGTATACTTTCAAATATCCAAGGGTCCTCAGAGTCACGTAGCCACTTTACCAAAGGGCCTATGGGCAGGGAAGATCTTCAGATTCCCATAACACCTGCTCGGAGGCAACATAATGTACATGATGTAATTCATTTGTCACCCACCTCCTAGATGCTGTCTTCATCCCAAGGCCTTCCCAGGGTACCCTTCTTCAGTCCAGGATCCAGACCAACCACCTTTGGCCTCTGCTCCAGAGACTTCCCAGGGAGCTCTTCTTCAGCCCAGGATGCAGACCACCCAGCTCCCAGAAGGCCCCATGGCCTTCTCCTGTGCTCTAGAGAGGCTGTTCCTTAATCAAATCCACCCTAGACTTGCAGCTCCTGCCTCCTCAGTTGAATCCCACTGGGTCATACCTTTGCCCATTCCTGCTTCATGAAGTTGGCCTCAGGTTGTAACATCATAACCTGTTATGAGTTTAGAATTTGAGAGAGGGCCTTAATCAACTGCCTCTCTAACTAGATCTTTCTCTAGCAATTGGCATTCTGCCTAGACTCATTCCTCAATGATTAGCATCTTCCCATGATTCTGAACCCATGGCTATCTTTGTACCATCCCCATTCCTCATACCCAGCTACCTTACTGCCATTGCCTTCCTCCTTACCATCCCCAACCATGTTCTTCTCTAAATATACCCACCCTTTCCACTATGATCTCTAGAACATCAGTCCCAGATTTGACACACTTGCTTTCATCTTAAGCTTTTCCCTTTTCATTCCTTCCTTCTGGCTTTCATGGAGACCCAGCTTATACCTGATGGCATGGGATCCCAAACACTCTTTCCAAGTTCTGGTTATACTTTCATTCTATTTTCATTCTAGATTTGATTCATTACTGACAGTAATGAGTCATGTGGTCATGAGTAATGAGTCATGAAATAATATGGTAAAAATTTGACTCAATTACTTATGTGGGAATTGGAATATTCTTGCTCCCCATTGATACTTCTAGACTCTTCCTCCATCTCCATCACTTGCAACCTCTTATCCTTTTGAGTTTTATTCAGATGGATAAGTTCATGGAAATTGAACAGAGATAAAAACTGGGAAATTAGTATATTTAAGATAACATTAATATATGTACTTAAGTCCTACAGTATGAACTATAACCTCTCCTCTCATTTGTAGCTAAGTTCCTTGAGAAAGCTATCTATAGTTGGTGCTTCTACTTTCTCTTCTCTTCCAACCCCTCCAAAATCTGGCTTCCATATGCAAAGGGATTTCTTAATCTTCATTCTTCTTGACCTGTTGATCACATTCTTTTCTTGGTTCTTCTCACTTCTCTTCATTTCTGTGATATTGCTCTCATCTGAATCCTCTCCTACCCATCTGGTTCACTATTCATCAGTCTTCTTTGCTGACTATTCATCTGGGTCATGACTACTAATTTTAGATGTCCCCTAAGGTTCTACCCTGCGTCTTTCTTCCTGGGACTATATCAGGGTTCTAAATATGTACTCTGTAAGTTTTTAGAAATATTTTGACAATTATTTCAGTATAGTTGGTTTCCATTGTAAATCTATACTTTTTGTTTTATGCATTCAAAAACTACTCTGAGGAATCCATAAACCTCACTAGACTGCCAAAGGACTTCATCTCACACACACACACACATACACACACACACACATACACACACACACACACACACACACACACACATACCCCACAACTAAGAACCTCTGCTCTATGTTATCTAAATCTGTGATTTCATCAAGTGCTCTGCAACCAGTTATCATCTCTAAGAAGACCATTCCCAGATCATATATCTAGCCCCCATCTTTTTACTGACTTCAAGTCTTGTGTAGTCACCTTACCTCTTAGGCTGCTCAAGCTGGTCATTCATTAACATTTCAAACTTCATCATGAGCAATACAGAACTCACCTTCCCCCCCCCCCCAAAAAAAAATCCACTACCTTACTATAAATTTCCCTTTTATTGTTGAGGACACCTCCATTCTCCCTGTCACTCAATCTTACAACTTCAATATCTTTGACTACAAAATGCAGTATAGCCATATTGACCCACACAAGAAACCAATGCATGAACTTCATCTCATCAGTACTATGTTCTGACCAACCTATTAGTAATCATTAATTGGTAAATAGTTGAGGAATTCTCAACCCTATCCTTGCACCTCTCAGGTCATAACATCCTACTGTAGAATTATAAAATTGTAAACATTGGGAACTGAAGGAGAAATGAGATTTACTCCAACTCCGTTATTTTATCAATGAGAAACTTAAGACCATTCACATTTTGTCTGTTATCTCCTGTGACAACCAACTCACAAAAGTTTTCCATTAGTCACAGAGGACACCAGACAAAAGAGTGTAGATGTTTCAGTGTGAAACTGTCACAACTACTAGAAAAACTCCCTAAGCATATCTCAGTATCATTTTTATATAGGCAGAACATGTCTTAGTCTCTTCAATTCCTGTTCTAGATTATAATGCATTTTATTTCATTCATCGACCACATTGCTAACTTCTTGAGAGACTACAAACATGGACAAGATTGTGTGGGTTTCTATTTTGCTCAGGGTTAAAAAAAAAAACACTATACTTTTAGATATCTATTAGAACAAGGTAAAAGTTAATTTACTCAAAAAAGCTTTCTTTCAAACTAATTAGTAATGAAAACTATAGGAAATTCCATTTGTCTTCATACTATGGTACTTAGTAAAAATTCAAAAGATAAGAGAATAGTATAGAGTATTATTTTGGGTCCTAAAATTCTAATTCTTCCATAGTCTCATCATTAAAAATTAATCTCCAGATTCTTATCAATTAAAACCTTCTATCTTTATTTTCTCTTGGACTTTTTACTCTGGGTTTTGTATTTCTCTAATCTCTTTTACACAGTGCACACAATAGTTGAAAATGAATGAGAAATTGGCCATTTTCATTGAAGCATTACTACCACTAAAATGAATTTGACTTATATCAGGATGTGCGAAGGTCACAGCTTGTCAAAGATTCCAATTACTGTTAATATCCACTTGCTCTGAGCAAAAATTATTTTAAACATATTTCTTACTGTCAACTGAATCATTCAAGTATTTCTACACATTCAAGAGTGAGTCTGTTTGCTAGAGAAGTCAACTCCCCTCTGCACAATTGAGATCTACATATAACCTTCAAGTTAATGAAATAATGAGAAAGAAGAGGTAGTATATAGCAAGTAGATAGAGGACTGGCTTTGAAGTGAAGAGTAATAGAATTTCAGAGTTCAGGTTATCTCAGTGGCCATCACCCCTGAAAATAATCGTTCCTATGACATATTCAACAGGCATTCATCCAATTTTTGCTTGAAAACCTCCAATGATAGGAAACTCATTACCAGTCATGGCTGTCCAGTCTAGTTTTAAAAATTAAGAATTTTTTCCCCTTAAATCAAGACTAAATTTGCTTGCTTCTAGATCTGCCCTTATAGGAACCAAGTTCTAATACTACCTCAGACAATAGCTCTGTGCCCAGGGGGCAAAGCCTCTCTGTGTGATGGAGTGCTTGTGCTCAAGCCCCACCCTAAGACATTGTGCCACCAGGGCACAATAATACAGACAGGGTTACTGAACAGGGTAGAAGATTGTTATAGATGACCTCCAAGCTTCCTTCCAATTTGAAGGTTTTGGTTCAATACCATTAAAAGTCCCTTTCTTTATTAAATGATAGAGTTTTCAGTGGTAGATAAATTAGATATCATCCCTATAATGGGCCCCAGACAAAACTGGAAAATAGGCCAAGTTTTTTTAACATACTTACATCTTTTTTTAATTAACTCCTAGTTTCTTTTGAAATTGCATTCACTAGACTCCCATTGCTCTTATGTTACCCCCAGAGATGAGCATTCTGGTACCCCCACTCAAGCCTGTCTTTGCAAGGGTAACATACTATACACCTCAATTTTCATTTTTTAAAAATCCTGGATAATTTTGTTTATACACACACGTGTATATGTGTATTTATACACATACACATATATACATGTATACACACATATGTGTGTGAAACATATAACATACAACATGAAACTATGAAGTTATATCATTAGCAACATTTCAAGGATTAGTTTGTCAGATTGTTTTCCAGCAGTGAGCTGAGAATACAAATGATTTCATTGAAGAACTTGGTCAAAATAACAATTCATTTTTATTTCAATGAAGTTAATTACTAAAAATATCCATTATACTTTTATAATATTAAGTTTAAAACCATTTGTTTAGGTAATGGAGTCTGTATCTAGCACAGAATCCATAATTTTGCTCAGCTGATAATACCAGTTGATACTAGTGAACAGAGAGCATCTCTCTGCATGGGGGATGCTAGGGAACTGCTTCTTAGAGATTTGGGATTACCCATGAGGGAAGTAGTTTGAAGAGACTGGAGCATGTATAGACATTCCATCACTGGTTCTGGTTATTTAGTCCATGTGATGGATGACTGGAGATATTCAAAAAGACCTTTCATTTTTAGCTATGTCTTCTTTGCCTAATTGCTGCAGTGTCATCTAGAAATGTATGGTGACTACATCTACAAATTCAGGTGAGAGATTCCACTGTAAGGGGAAAACCTCAAGGCTTTTCTCTTCTCTGAAGCCATATGACCCCTGAGAAATGGCAGGCCTGTTAATTCATTCTTTTCTGTTCTAAGTATAGGGAATAGTCTCCAGTCTGGATATGGAGTAAGAATCCAGTCCACATTCTGGTGTTTAGTACAGTTCCCAGGGAGAGAGGAGTGACCTTTGGCGTTGAATTCGGGACCACATACCTATGGAAAGATTCAACTGACAACAGTAATACTATTTCGTCATAAATTTAGTACAGCAAATATTATAAAGGAACCGAGCTAACTTAAAAGCCTAGTCATGTTATGGAAATCTGAAGATCTTCCTTGCCCCTAGGCCCTTTGATAGACTTAAGGGGCTCTGAGAAGCTTCCCTGATTTGAAAGTATATTCTGCCCCCTAATAGGCTGAATGTGCTCACATGGAACCTGTGGCGGGAGGCTTGATCTTCAGGAATGCCCACACCTTATTACTTTGTGATTGGGCAGTGGGTCAAGAGGGTTATGATGTTCTCTGATCCAGGAGAAGGCTATATATACCTTTATGGGAGTTTTTTGCTTTGGGGCTCACTTTGGAAAGAGTTGTGTGATTTGGCCAGAGGAGACTCTGGGAAGCCATTGAGCCCCCAGGCTTTGAAAAACCCAGATGTTGGTGCTTCCCTCTCTGGTAACTGAATAGGTATGGATGTAATGGTCACATGATTGGAAGCCCTTCTGCTGATCTGTTTTTCTATCTGCTTATCTGTTTCTCTATCTGTTTGTAACTTGTGTTTTGTATTCTGTTTGCATTCTCTGAAGTTCAGGGTGCTGACTTTTTCTTCTGAATAGGTAAATGATACGTTCAATTAAAGTAAGACTGTTAACCCATTTTGAGTTGCTTTCCTTTAGAAAAGCAGATCTAAGAACCTGTGCTAGCAGCCACCCTCGATATGCTAGGGTGCTTGCTGATACAAGTCCCCTCCCTACCAAGACTAAGGTGGTATGTGGGGGTGTGATGGGATGGAGTTTTGCCACTGAAATGTTGAGGGAAATGTCTGCATATTTGTTCTTGATATATAAGTGAAATAAATATCCCTTTGTACAAGCTTTCCAGTATTATGTGGTTAAATAGCACTGTAGTGTTAGTTATTGATTTCCTAATAATGGAGAGACTTGAGCAGACAACAGAGAAAAGAGACATCTCAAAAAATATCTCAGAGTTTGCTAGAACTCTGTAATCATAATGGAATTTAAATATCTCCTTGTTTTGGCTTAGTTTTCAGGTTAAGTGTTAAAACCAAGAGCTTGGGAATCCCACTTGTGGGATGTACTTGTTGACATGAAGAGAAGGGGCTGAACTGGGAGGAGAGGGTGGTATGGATTTAGAGAGAGGCCCAAGCAAGAGAGAAGCCCAAACAGAAAAAGGCCAGAAGAACTTCTGGGAGCCAGCATCTTGAGGCTGCTGCTACTGCTGGAGAGAGAGAAATGAGAATTGAGGACTGAACTGGGAAGAAGCATGACTGTGGTGCCAGTATTTGTTCTGTTTTGGCGTTACTTTGTCAGAGTCATCTGCTGATGGAGGACATTGCTGTTGTTGCAGAAATCCTGGGACCTTGCTGTTGGTTCAGAAGCCCTGAAAGAGGATTTTCTTGCTGTATCTTTACAAAAATCCTGGAGGAGGATCTTGCTGATGTTTTCAGGGGTCCTGGTTGATTTCACAAGCAGAAGGTGAATTGATGAGGACACTAGCAATGTGTATGTTTGTTATTGTGTCTTTGTTAAGCTGTGTCTTCCCAGAAACAGAAACTGCTGAGAACTTGACCGGGGTCAAGATGAAGAAAAGACCTCTCCTTGGGTACTGAGTGCTGTGATGATATTGTAACCTAGCTGTGACCTAGGGGTGAATGGCCTTCCACTGCCTCTTGAGAGGGTAGTTGGTGGTGATGGATGGTGTTGTAATTCAGTTGTAATCTAGGGGTGGAAAACTTTTGCCTTTTGTATCTTGTGACTGACCAGATGAATGTACTTTGTTTATGATTGGAAACTAATCTCCAGTCGAATAGAGAGAAGACTTTGTGAGTAACTAAATGTACTGCCCAGGGGTGGAGTACTCGGACCTTAGTACTTTGTGATTGAAGAGGATTTACTAAATGATTGAGTTACACATGGTGAATGCTGTATTTTGATTTTCTGTGAATGTTTTGCCTTAATCTGTCACTGAATAAATGGAGCTTGCTATGCTCTTAATCTGAACCTGGAAGTTGCTTGTGCTTGGTGTTATAAACCAAAGGGCCTGATAACGATAACTTGGCATTAGAGAAAAGGACCAAAGTGTACAGGTTACACTAAATTTCATAACATTCCATCTATACTTGGAATGTTTTCTCCTTTAACTCCTGCTTCTTAGAAACTCGAGTTCCTTTCAAGGCTCATCTCAAGAGCTGTCTCCCTTCTAAGACTTTTCCTGATGCACCAAGAAGTGTTCTCCCCTTCTGCTGAAATTATCTTGTATTTATGTGTGTGTGTATGTGGTATGTGTGTGTGTGTGTGTGTGTGTGTGTGTGTGTTGTTTCTGCCCAGTAGAATGTAAGCTGTTCAACACCAGGGAATATTTCTTTTTTTTATACATTTATTGCCAGCATCTAATATAGTCTAGCAAATAGCAGGTGATAATTAAATGCTCAATGGATTTAATTCTAATAATGAATAGTTTCTGTCATCTAAGCAACGAGCTTAACTAAATTTAAAGGGGTTCAATGTCAGCAAACATATCATTAGATGATGGATTCTTCTGCCGTGACAACTAAAGAAGACCATCTACTCATAGTGTAGAATGGTTCCAACCTTCACTAATGGAGAGAGGACCCACACAGATGAAATCACAAAGTATAACACTCATGGAAACAATGTTCTCTAAACAACACCTTTAAGTGCTTAGGGAGACAGGAAGTACGTTTAGGCGGCTCAGCAACTTTAACTGTGTCTTTCCACAAATGAGAAGCTAGATGAGAAAAACAAACTCTCTCTGGATTCAGTCATCTCAGGCAAATAAAAATGACTCGAATTACTGATAATTTACCACTTTCTAGAACCATAAAATATAGTTCCCTGGACCTGATACTATCTGTCCTTGTTCAAAGTTCTTGCACGAACAACAGAAAACAAAGATTTAGAGTTGTAAACGAGAAAAATTACTGAGAAAATACCAAGATGTCAGTCTAAAGAAAATCTACACAGCAATGCAGCATTAAAAAAAAAATCAGGTTTTATGGGCTGTCCGTGCCACTGGAATAAAATTATAGATGATCCCAAGCACCAACTATATTTCACTATCATATATCTCATGCTTGGAGGTTTTAAAATGCCTTGAGGACTGAAAAAGTTTAGGGTCCCCTGCTTTTGAGCCTCTTGTACTGACACAGTCAGAACCCAGGTTAGAGAAACAGCTGGCCAGCTGCCTCATGAAGAGTGTCTTCCTTTCCAAAGGTCCTTGATTGGAGCCTAATTATTGTTTTACACAGCCAGAGGCCCCTTCCCTCTGTTTCTTATCTGAGTACCAACCATTAAATTTTATGCCTTGGGATGTCAGCCCAAGTTGTGAGCTGTTCTATTAAAGCAAATCTTCTTTTCTCTACCTGCCTTTGTTACGGTCTCGTATTCTTCCAAGTCGGGAGTTGACTCAAAAGTGAATGTCATGATTAGTGGCAAGATAAAAACTGATTCCTTCCTTGGGATATTAATAAAACAGACCTCAGTGTTATTTCAACTAATGTTTCATGTGCTTTCTTTCTTGCCTTTTCTTGCAGATCTAAATGCCTTCAACTTTGATTAAAAAAATTTTTTTTCACATAATAACACCATAGAACTAATATTAAGCAACAAATTGGAAAAACTCTAAGCAGGATCCAAGCTTAGCCACTGGGCTTGGAGCTCATTTGTTTTCATTCACATTCTTCTGATTGGATTTCTGCTATACAAACTAATAGAAGGAAACTGCCTATGCAAGTCTTTGTAATAGATGATTCCCACAATGCCTGCAGTCAGGAACTGATGGCTTTGCAGAGGGTATCTTGTTAACTCAGAGCACCAAAGCTTAAGAGAGCGCCAACTATTGCTAACATTTTCCAATGGAATGATAGTTTTATTGCAGCACACTCACAATTCTTTCAACAGAGGAGACTTAGCAAAGAAATTGCTTCAAGTGCAAAATCCAAAATAAAGAGAAGGAATCTGACACAGGGCAAGGGCATTTTTATGACCTTTAACTGAATCTGTACAACAGTTTCTGTAACAGAATGCTTCAAATGATCAGGCTCTGAAAAACTCTATAGCAAATTAATTTATGGTGTGGAAAGTGTCAGGATTAGAGGACAGCTGGTCAAATCATAGAATGATAGATTTGTAAGAGATTTCTGAGATTGTCTAATCCAATTCTCATCCAAAACATAAATGCTAAATTAAATAGTAACTGATACTTTTTTAACATTTTTTTTTTTCCCATTTTACAATGAGCTATAATCCACTGTCTTAGTGGGATGTCAGAACAACCCTGGAAAGCAAGTTCTAAAGCTGTTATTATCCCAGGCTTACCAAAACAAAACAGAGAATCTGAAAAACAAAGTGATTTGCCCGTCTTCACACAATTGGTCAGTTTCAGAGGTGGGGTTTATAGTTAGATTTTTTTAGACTACACAACCAGCACTCCATCTATTATTATACACTGCTTCTGCATGACCAGCAAATGGCCATCCAGCCTCTCAATCCCTGCTTGAGTATTTTCAACCTTCTATATATTCTCTCTCTCTCTCTCTCTCTCTCTCTCTCTCTCTCTCTCTCTCTCTCTCTCTCTCTTTCTCTCTCTGTCTCTCTCTGTCTCTGTCTCTTTCCCTCTGTCTCTCTCTATTTCTCCTCCTCCCTCTCTCTCTCTCCCTCCCTCCCTCCTTCCCTCTCTCTTTCTCTTCCCCCTCCCCCTTTCCTTCTTCTTCTCCCTCTCTCCTTTTCTTTTCCTCTCTCTCTCTCCCCTTTCCTCTTTTTCCACCTCTATCTTTCTTCTTCTCTTTCTCTCCCTGTATCTGTCTCCCTCCCCACCACCCCTCCTCTCTCATCTACTTGTTCATAGAATTCTGAACATATCTTTTTGTTTGTTTGTTTCTCAAATGTCACCTCATCACAGAATCATGGTAATGGTTAAAGGAATTTGAAGATCTTCCCTGACCCTTGATCAGCTTAAGTGCATTTGAGAACCTTCCCTGATTTGAAAATATATTCTTCTCCCTAATAGGCTGAATGTGATCACATGGAGCCTGTGGTGGGAGGCTTGTTTTTTAGGAAAGCCCACACCTTGTTACTTTGTAATTAGGCAGTGGGTCACAAGGGTTGTGATATTCTCTGATCTTGGAGAAGGCTTTTTAAACCCTGAGGTGAGGTTTTGCTTTGGGCTCACTTTGGAAAGAGTTGCATGATTTGGCCAGACCAGACTCTGGACAGCCATGTTGGTTCTTCTCTCTCTGGTAACTAACTAGGTATGGATGTAATGGTCAGACAGCTGGAAGCCCTGTCTGCTGGTCTGTTTCTCTGCCTATATTTTTTGTCTGTTGAAAAGTCTGTGTGTATTCTCTGAAGTTCTGAAGTTTTTCCCCCTGAACTAGGTAAATGATATATGTTTGATTAAAGTAAGATTGTAAACCCCTTTTTGAGAAGCTTTCCTTTAGAAAAGCAGATCAAAGAACCTGTACTAGCAGCCATCATGGGTATGCTACCATCGCATGATCACAGAATATTCCATTTGGAAGAGACTTAACTGGCAGTTTAGCTTAAATTATAGATTGAAAAAACCCTAATATAACATACCTGACAAGTGGTATCAGGAAAGGTAGCATGGAATAGAGCCTTTGGACACACTAGGCACATAAAAATGTTCTATGGACTTAACTAAATTTTAATATTTACAAGTACAAGTTTACAAGTACTATGCAGAACAGAATTAATAAAATATATATTATTTTCATTTTTCCAGTGTTTCCATATAGACTTAAGATGTGTTTTACTGTATAAATTTGCAATTCAGACTTTTTTACAGGAATAATAATAAGCAAACATTCATTATAGAAACACTTTATAGTGAAGGTGTTACTTGTGTTGGACCTTGAAGAAAATGAGAGATGTCAAGAGGTAGAGACAGCAGAAGGTAGAATCTGCTCCACTGGGGTAAAATATCTAGAGCACTGGTTCTGGAAGGCAGGGGAATTGGGTTCAAATATCACCTTTGGTAGTTGCTACCTGTAAGACCTTCCACAAGTCCCATAACTTTCTGGGACTCAATTTCTTCACCTATAAAATGAGAAGTATTAACCTCTGAGATTCCTCAGCTCTAGATACACAATCTTAAGATTATCCTATAGATAGGGGCAGAGTGTGGGGAGAAAGCATGTAAAAGAGAATGATGATTACAATATGAAGAAAAACAACTTTTAAAGACCTTGGAATTGTAATCAGATCATCTAATTACAGTAGACCAGCAATCATCTTTCTAACCTCAAATCTGGCTCACAGTCTCTTCATTTTATAGAAATTTGTCTCCCAAAGGTTACTCATGATTGCTTAACTGCATGAACTAATGACCTTTCCTCAATGTCTTCAATGTACTTGACCTTTTTACTGCTTTGCATATCAATGATCACACACATTCTCCTCTGGTAGACCTTTTTCTCCCTTGGCTTGCATGATACTCTTCTCTTCTCATTCACCTCCTACCTCTCTAACCATTCCTTTCCTTTGCTGGATCATCATCTATCTCCCACCTAAAATATATGGGTACCTCCCAATATCCTATCATAAACATTCTTTGCTTCTTATTTTCTACTTTTTTCTCATACCGATTTCATCAGTTATCATAGGTTAATACCATTTCTATATAGACGGATTCCTAGTTTTTATATCTAACACTCACATATCTTTTTTACTTAATCCAACATCTCCAACCATTTGCTGAACATCTTTGTTTCAATATTCCATTGACATCTCAAATTCAACATGCCCAAAACATAATATATTATCTTCCTCTCTAAAACCACCATCGTCAATCTAACTTTCCTGTTTCTTTTGAGTACCATCATCCTTCTTGTGAAACAAGTTGATTACCTCAGAGTAATTCTTGAGCCATCCCTCTTCTTATTACTTACCTCCCATGTCCAAGCCATTGTCAAATCCTAGCAATTCTGTTCCATAATATCTCTTGCATGTCTCTTTTTTTTCACATACATGGCCAATATCCTAGCTCAGACACTTAGAACTTCTTGCCTGGATTGTTGTTAAAGTCTCCTAAATGGTTTCCTTGCTTCCACTCTTCCCCAATCCATCCTCTACTTAGCTACCAAAAAAAATCTTCCTAATTCATCAAAATGACCATGGCTTTCCTCTGTTCAAATGTTTTTAGTATAAGGCCCCTTCTAGTTCTGTGTTTATGATTCAATCAACAAGCAAATTACAGCATTTATTACATGCTAACTATTTGCCAAGCATGATGCTAAGCACTAGGGATACAAAGAAAGACAAAATGTTCTCCATGCTTTCAGGGAGTTCACATTCTAAAATGAGGAAGACAACATGCAAACAGTTATATACACATTGGATATGTATGCATGTGTGCATTTGTGTATACATATACACACACTTTGTAAATTGTCCTACCCTACCTGATTCATTTCATATTACTCCCCTTCTTTCATTCTTTGTTCTAGTCAAATTAACCAATAGACCATATATCAAAATTAAACATTTTCTCTTACATCTCCATGACTTTGCATAGATTAAACTCATGCCTTAGCATCCACCTCTTATCCTTACTAGTTTCCTTTAATGGACTGCTGCACCCTAACCAAAGCTGTTCCTGATCTTCTCACCTCCCTCTAGCACCATTGTTAGTGCTCTCTCCCTGCTCAAATTACATTGTATTTAACTATCTCTGTACATTTTGGTTCACAGATTTAAAGACTTTAAAGTTCATTAATTCCAATCTCCTCATTTTATAAATGAAGAACCTGAAGTCCAGAAAGGTTAAGTGATTTGTCCATGATAGAATTTGAGCTGTTATTTGAACACAGATCATCCTTAATCTACCGTCTTTTCATTATCCAGTATACTACACTGCTTCTCTGACACCCCAAGTGGAATGTGATTTACCTGAGGGCAGGAACTGCTTTGTTTTTAACTCTGTAAATCATATAAGAATGACTTAATAAGTTTTTATTGCATTCTTGCATCACCAAGAATACAACTAACTTCAGGAAGGTTTCTATGTTATTAAAGGAAAATCTCAAATTTTCAGTCTATTCATAAATCTTGAGGTTGTAGGAGAGTTACTTTGTGACAGCCCTTCACAAATCACTGACCATTGGCCTGAATCAGTCTGATGTGTCAATCATTAAAAATTACAATATTCTGAATTTATATTATGCTTTAAGGTTCACAGAATGATTTACAAATATATAATCTTATCCTCAAAACAACTCTATGAGGTAGGTGTTACTATTATCCCAATTTCACAATTGAGGAAACTGAGGCAGACAGATGTTAAGTGACATGTCTTGAGTCACATAGCTAGTAAGATCCTGAGGCTAGATTTGAACTCAAGTCTCCCTAACTCCAGGTTCAACCCTTTATTTACTGTGTCACCTAACTCTGTCTATTTCTATGTTAAATAAAAGATATGTTAAGTGATCTCATCTATTACCAGTCACTATATACTGTAAAGATATTAGCAATATCCTAAAGAGCAGAATTAAAGACTCTTATGAGAATTAAAATTTTCCTCCTGACTTTTAGAAAAGTCCAGTCTTCCTGTCTTAGTTTTAAAATTGAAGCAAATGGTTGTTTCAGTTTTCTGCTGAGTCTATTAATCAAGGTGGGAAAAAAGACTTTATAAATCTATTAGATTTAGAAAGCCTGTGAATGAAGGAGGGCACTATGAGACATTTCTACTGAATGAAAAGAATCCTATTAAAATGATGAATAAACTTGGAGGACTTCAAAGTAACCTTAGCATGCAAGAACTGTAATGGGTGTATTTTTCCTAATTACAACTTTCCAGCTTTAAAATCACAACTTACTAAATATGACCTTACAGTAAGGATGAACTGAAAAGGGGGTTTTCTAAATGCTTCTCAGAAACTAGGTTTTTTAAATAATTTTTAAAAATGTCTGAAGCCTACCTAAAGCATTGAAGGGAAACAGAAAATCAGTTGTCATCAATTAATACATTAGCTAGGAAGCCTTTAAGATGTTTCCCAGGCAGTATGCTCAGCTCTAGAGATACAAAGTCAAAAACTATCCCTGCCCTCAATGAGTTTCCATTCTATTGGGCAAAACAGCGTGTATGCACCTAAGTAGATGCAACACATATATGAAATAAACATGAGGATGTTAACAAATCAAGAAAACCTTCTGGTCAAGATGGTGGCATAGAAGCAGAAGAACTCCGTGGCTCCCCCCATAACCACCTCAAATACCTATAAAATATGACTCTAAACAAATTTTAGAGCTCCAGAACTCATAAAATGAAAGAAAAACAAGGCTCCCCCTGAAGGCAGCATGGCAGATGGATGAAAAGGGCTCATTGCAACATGCTGGGAGCAGAGCCCAGCCCCCTGGGGTTTTAGCCCCAGGCCATCCAGGAGAAGTCCCAGCTGAAGCTTTCAGGAGAATGGATCACTGGCAGCTGTGGAGGTTTAAAGAATTACTAATCCATAAGAGCCAAGGAAAAAGGGAAAAGGTAAATGGAACTTGGCTAAATTTGGGGGAGAGTGTCTAGCCAACTGCCTCCAGAGCTAGAAGCAGTCTGAAGCAGGGGCCCCGCAGCTGCCTCTACATGGCTGCTCCAGAGTTCATGGACTGCAGGTTTAGGGGAGGCCAAGCAATAATTTAGAGGCTAAGTGCCCTTGTCTTGAGCTTCCTAGATCAAGATTGCGGTCTTGGGTAGTGGTTCTGAGGTGCATTTTCAGTGAGCCAAAGCTGGTGGGGGCTGCTGAGACTGTGGCCTCCTAATAGCTCCAGCAGTTGTGAAAACCCCAGCAATTTGGGACAGAGCTCTCCCCTCTAAAAGCAGAGTTCTACTGAGCCCAAAAGTCAAGTAACTGACTGGCAACATGAGCAGGCAAAGGAAGCAAAGAAAGCTCAGCAATTCAACTTTAGATTCTTTTTTTGGGGACGAAAAGGATCAAAGCATGGAATGGAAGGAAGACAACACAGTCACAACTCCCACACCAAAAGCTTCCAAGAAAAATGTAGACTGGTTACAAGCCATAGAGGAGCTTACGAAGGATTTTCAAAACTAAACAAGAGAAGTGGAGGAAAAATTGGGGACAGAAATGAGAATGATGCAAGAAAATCATGATAAGAGAGTCAACAACCTGACTGAAGAAATTAACACCTTAAAAAATAGACTAACTCAAATGGCAAAAGAGGCCCCAAAAGCCAATGAGGAGAAGAATGCCTTAAAAAGTCCAATTTGTCAGATGGAAAAAAAATCTCAAAAGCTTGCTAAA
>CM053586.1:55063892-55082302 GCA_028646515.1 Pseudochirops corinnae
ATATATATATATATATATACATATATATATATATATATATATATATATATAGGTGGGGAAAGACAGGGAGAAAATTTGTAACTCAAAATCTTGTGGAAATCAATGATGTAAACTAAAAATAAAAAAAAAGTTAATTAAAAACAAAAAAAAGCTTCCCAAGTATGTAGAAAAGAGGTACTTCATGAGATGAAATGTGAAGGAAGCTAATTAGTCTAAGAGGAAGCAGAGGGAACAGTGTGTGCAAAGACCCAATAATGGCAAGTGGAACGTCTGATATCAAAGACAGCAAGTAGACCTACTTGTCTAGGACAGGAGTGGAGAACCTGCAGCCTCCAGGCCATATATGGCCCTCTAGGTCCTCAAGTGCAGACTTTGACAGAATTAAAACTTCACAAAACAAATGCTTTTATTAAGGGGCTGAAGATTTGCAATAAGCTAAGCAAAAGGTCATGGGAGTCTAAACAAAGGAAGTGGTTGTATGAGTGAACAGATGGGGATGGATGTTAGAGATTTTGTGCAGGTGAAATCACCAAGTCTTGGTGATTGCCAAAGAGAGAGAGTAAAGACTCAAAGAGGCAAACATAATTTGCATGCCCTTGTAAACTTTGGGGACTGAAAGGACAGTTATGCCTTTGGCAGAAACAGGGAAGTTAGGAAGAAGAGGGGATGATTTAGTGGGAAACACAATGAGCTATTTTTTGGTCATGTTGAGTGTGAGACACCTGCAAACATCCAGTATGCAAGGTCCAATAGCAAGAAGGGATGAGGATCTGAAGCTCAGGAGGAATATGAGGACTGGGATCCATAAATCCAGGTGGGAGTCACCTGCAGAGAAATGATCATTGAAATCATGGGAGCTGATGAGGAAAGAGATAGAGACAGTGACAGACAGAGAGACAGACAGACAGAAACAGACAGGCAGAGACAGAGATAGACTGAGAAGTGAGCTCAGGACAGAACCACGAGGTACATTCACAGCTAGCAAAACCATATCAATGATGATCTAGAAAAGGAAACTGAGAAAAAGTGACCAGACCAGTATGGGAGCAGTATCATGAAAACCCAGAGAGATGAAGACCACCAAATGCTTCAGAGAAGTAAAAAAAAAAAAAAAAAAAAACCTAAAAAGGGCAATTAAGACATAACCGGTAACACGAAGAGAGCAATTTCAATTGAGCTGATGAACCCAGATTCCAGAAGGCAAGAGGTTGAGAAAAGATGGAGGTAAACAGAGAGCTTCCACCCCCACCCCACCCCCCATCACAAAGGAATTTCCCAGGGAAAGGGAGGAGAGATATAGGATAATAACTTGGGAATAAGGTAGTGTTAGGTTTAATTTTTTTTTAGGCAATTAGGGTTAAGTGACTTGCCCAGGGTCACAAAACTAGTAAGTTTCTGAGACCAAATTTTAACTCAGTTTCTCCTGTTTCCAGGACCTGTGCTCTATCCACTGTGCCATCTAGCTGCCCTTTAATTTTTTGATGAATGTGAGAGCTTGTATCAGCAAGCACCCTAGCATACCCAGGATGACTGCTAGCACAGGTTCTTTGATCCATTTTTCTAAAGGGAAATAACTCAAAAAGGATTTAACCATCTTACTTTAATCAAACATATATCATTTTCCTAGTTCAGGGGGAAAAGTTAGCACCCTGAACTTCAGAGAAAACAAGCAGAAGTTACAAGTAGACAAAAAATACAGAGAAAATAACACAATTCAGCAAACCAACAGACAGGGTTCTAGCTGTCTGACCATTATATACCTACATAGTTAGCTACCAGAAAGAGAAGCACCAACATCTGGGTTTCAAAGCCGGGGGCTCAATAACTTCCCAGTGTCTCATCTGGCCAAATCATACAACTCTTCCCATAAGTGAGCCCCAAAGCAAAACCTCACCTCAGAGTATATATAACCTTCTCCAGGATCAAAGAACATCACAACCCTCATGACCCAATGCCTAATTACAAAGTAAGAAGCTGTGGGTGTTTCTGAAAAACAAGCCTCCCACCACAGCCTCCATGAGACTACATTCAGCCTATTAGGGAGCAGAGTATATTTTCAAATCAGGGAAGCTCTTCAAATTCACTTAAGCCTATCAAGGGGCCAAGGGGCCAAAGGGCAGGGAAGATCTTCAAATTGCCTTACCATTACAGAGCTCAGATTGTGTATGTAAGCAAAGAAGGAACCAATAAACAGGGAAAAATAAGAAATTAGAGAATGCAGGGATGATGATAGGGGAAATCTGTTATAACAGTTAAGAGAGGATGAGTCAAGGGACATTTGTTCAAATATCTTAGCCCTAGAAAAGACCAAAGCTGAATAGAAAATTTGACTTTCAAATACAAGATGCAAAAGAATCATAAGAAGGTAAACAGGAAAGAAAAATCATAAGGGATTTGATAAGGTTAAACTGTTTATATTCCTATGTGGGAAAATGTTATTTATAACTCCTAAACACTTTCTCATTATTAGGGCAGTTAAAAGGAGTACATATAGAATACAGGGGTGTGATTTGAATGTGAAAGATATGATTATTTAGAAAAATAAAATTGAGGGATGAGAAAGAAGAATGCATTTGGAGAAGTAGAAAGGGAGAAGTAGAATGGGATAAATTGTCTGACATAAAAGAGGCCTGAAAGAGATTTTGCATTGGAGGGGAAAATGGGAGAAGTAGGAGGGGAGTACATGAACTTTACTCTCATCAGAATTAGATCAAAGAGAGAATGATATATACACTCATTTAGGTGTAGAATTCTATCATAACATACAGGAAAGTAGGAAGGGAAAGGGATTAGGAAAGGGGCAGAAAGAACTGATAGAAGGGAGGGCAGTTTGGGGGAGGTAAAAGTAGAAGCAAAACACTTTTTGAGAATGGACAGGGTAAAAGGATAGAGTAGGATAAAGAGGGGGAAAATAGGGTGAAGGGAAATATATAGTTGGTAATCATTACTGTGAAAATAATTTACAGTGAGTTTCTCTGATAAAAAACATCATTTTTCAAACATGTAAAACTGAGTTAAATTTATAAAAATAAGAGCCACTCCTCAATTGATAAATGTTCAAAGGATATGAACAGGCAGTTTTCAGACAAAGAAATCAAAGCTATCTCTACTTATATGAAAAAAAATGGTCTAAATAGCTACTGATGAGAGAAATGTAAATTAAAATAACTCTGAGCTACGACCTCACATGATAAAGTGCCAATGTCTATCCTATCGTTCACAGAAATATAGTGACATACTCAAGGGTGCATACTCAGCTGAACAAAACAAGTGCCACCTAGTACCCCACGTGTTGGGTGCCTCAGGGTTGGAAGGGACATCGAAGATCATCTAATCCAATTCATACACAAGCAATAATATCCGCTATAATTTCCCCCCCAACAATCATTTATCCCATCTCTGATAGAAGTCTATGGTCAGGGGAAATCTAATTGCTAATATTAATATTATAATATCCTATGCCAATTATTGCTATTTAGTCCTGTTTATTCATTTACCAATAATCAAGGTTAACAAGGACACCACAGGAAAATTTTACAGTTTTATCTCCATCTTTCATTCAAATTCCCAGTGGAGCTAGGACAGTATAAGAAAGAATAATTCCAATGCATGTTGTCCATGATTTTCAAATTCATGCGGCACAGGGAACACTATTAGTTTTCACCTACACTTATAGCCTTGCCAGCAGCAGGTATAGGTGAACTCCGGAACTACAACAGTCCAGCTCTACAACAGTCCAGCTCTAACTCTCTAACAAATGAGAACATTCTACTAGCACAGCCCTATCCCCCCTAACAGTGTTGACCTAACATGCTGTGGGGCTGCGTTGCTTCCTCTATATTTTGACACCCTGTTGTACATGGCTGTCTATTGATTATATCTCACTCTCACAAGTTACCAGTCTATCTTATTCTCTTGTACATTTCCTGGATGACTTCCTTTGTGCTATTTTTCCCTTCCTAATTTCTTATTTGTAATATGGTATTGCCTGATCGTGCCCATCATATTTTTATCATTTCAGTGATTCTCAATTTCAGTTCTTTCGAAATATAGCTTTCCGTTGCAGCTGTATAAGAAGATCTAGGGGAATCCCCGAGGGGTTCTAAGGTGGTTTTCTAATGCCACAGCTCACAATAGCTGCACAAGTTTGTTTTTCCCATCATTATAATTTGATATCACTCAGAGTATAGTTTGAATTAGCTTTAAGCAAGCTAATTCTAAATTAGATTTTCAAAAGAGATATTCACTAAGGTCACCTAGTTGGTACAAAATAGCATCCTCCCACATGTATGACACACTTTTCTTTTCTTTTTTTTGACTTGTTTATTTACTTTTAATTTACAAGATTCGGTTCCACATTCACCTGAGTTTCAGATTTTCTCCCCTCCCTTCCCCCCCCTCCCCCCCCTCCCCATGGTGGCATGCAATCATGTATAGGATCTGCAAATACTTTCACATGGTACAATAGTTTGGTCATATAGAAGGGTTGTAACCAACGAGTGATCACTGGGAAAAGGAAAAAAAAAAGCAAAACCAGACATGAAAGAGAACGATAGCGTGTTTTGCTTCAGGTATGACACACTTTTCAGCAGTACACAGATTCCAGGGAAAAGTGGTATCAAGGCTAGAGAGTACATGTCTCAAAAGAGTAATTCCAAGATTCTGGTTTGGGGGATTCCTTTTTCTCCCCTTCATGTGTTACTCATGAAATTCCCTATAAGCATGATATGAGAACTACACTTCAAGTAGAATCCTTAAGCTGTTTTTTTTCCTCATTGTTATCTATTCAGTTCTCAGATTTTAATGTAGACATAGCAGCAAGCTACTGCTATCTTGGAGATGATGCTAGGATGCAAATCCATCCTTTCAACACTTCTAAACTAATCAAGCACTTTTTGCACCTAATCTAAAGCCTTTGACTGACATAGTCATTGATTGAGTCAATAAAATTGTTTAGACCTTATTCATACCTAGTTCAGGCCTCTAATTAATTAAGTGTTATCACCTGAAGAAAAAAAAAAAGTATTAGGGCCTATCTAGCAGGGTTTAAGAGGTGGACCACAAGAAGTCAAGTGAGAGCAATTACTGGGATCACAAAGAAGGAATCTAAGCCTCAGAGGGAATAGAAATAATCAGGCACTAGTCATAAAACAAAAATCGTAAGAGAGGATGAGAGTAGTGAGTCATTACGTCAATGTTGACAGCAGAAGCAAAAGTAAGAAAATTCAAAAACACCCAAGTAAACAGGAACAAAAGACAAGACCTGTACTGGAGTCCAATCAGTTGAAGGACAAGAAAGCTAACATGAGCCTGAAGGAGAGCTATCTAGGAAATGATCATGACCATTTGCCTTATTTCCTGTATGCTACAGCTAGTGTCCACTTAAGGTGGGTCAGCATGAGCCAGTCTTGTTATGTTCCACTTCTTACATGGGCAGATTTCCCTGAAACCCAGTACAAATGCTTCACTCAACTATTTTCTTCAAATCTCCATCTTCTCCATTCTTTTTTGTTGTTGTTATTCATCTTCTACATCCTAAAGAGATTCATTTAGAGGAATATATAAGTAATTAATGGAATAATAGACTGATGTGAATCTCAGAATTTTAAAGGAAAAGCCAGAATGTTAACTTCCCATCCTTATCTATAAAAATGACTACCATTCCATAACGAAGTTGTCAAGACCTTGTTCATCATCTCAATCCTATTTAGGTAAATGATTGTGGCATCCCAGAAAGGCACAAAACTTGGAGTTGGAAGAGATGGCACAGATCTTCTAATTCAATCTGTATCCAACCAATGAACAACTTCCAACAAAATCGTTTATCCAGTCTTTGATAGAAGCCCATGGTAAGGGGAAATCTAAGACTTCACGATACAATCGATACAATCGAACAGAAATGGTTCTGATTGTCAGGAAATATTACCTTCTTTCAAGGGGAAATTGATTCTGTGTAAGTTCTACACACTGTAACTCCTTTTGTCTTCTGGAGATAAGAATGGAGTTTAGTTCATCTTCTACAGCAATGGTGTCAATCTCAAATAGAAATAGATCCCTGAAGCAACGTAATGATTTAAAAAATTACCAATTAATGTCATCTATGTTGTATTTTATTTTTATTTTGTTAAATATTTCTTAATTATAATTTAAACTAGTTCATCCTGAGAAGCATGGAGACTACAGTTTTGAGTTTGGTACCTCTATTCTACATGATGGATTTTCAAATAGTAGATCATAGCTACAAGACCCTCAAAAAATCTGCTCTGCTCCAGGCAAAGCATCCCCAGTTCTTCCAATTAATCATTATATGACATGATCTCAAAGCTCTTATCATCCTAGTCACCTTCCTTTATATGTATTCCAGTTTGTCAGGGTTCTTTCTAAAATGTGGTTCCAGAAAAGATTGGGATTATCATTGCCATTTTTCTGCATATTGTCTTTTCCTTAATGTAAGTCCAGGTCACCTCAACTTTTTTTTTTGAAATCAACATAATTTTGACTCATATTGAGCTCATAATTTATGAGAAAATGCAAATCTCTTTTTTAAAGATAATCTAGCTGGGGCAGCTAAGTGGCGTAGTGAATAGGGCAGTGGCCCTGGAGTAAGGAGGACCTGAGTTCAAATTCGGTTTCAGACACTTAACACTTATTACCTGTGAGACCTTGGGCAAATCACTTAACACCAATTGCCCTGCCTTCCCCCCTCCAAAAAAAGACAAAAAAAAAAAAAAAAAACAAAGACAAGATGATCTAGCCATGTTCTTGCCATTTTATGCTACTTAAGCTGATTTATTAACCCAAGTGTAAGATTTTGCTTTGATCATTACTTAATTACATTTTAAGTCAGCCTGTTGCTCTCTTTTTAGATCCTGACTCTGTCACTCAGTGTGATAGTTATCTTCTTAGCATTGTGTCATTCGAAAATTGGATAAGGTTGCCATTTATAACTTCATGCTTTCACTAATAAAAATATTAGACTGTAAAAGGCCAAGCACACACTCCCTGTGGTGCTGAGATAGAGACACCTCTCTCTGAGTTGACATCAAATCATTAATAACTATTCTTTGTGTCTGATATCCAACCAGTTTCAAATCCACCCGACTGCAATATGATCTACCCTTCATATTTTATCCAAAATAATAGTATATGAATGCTTATGAAATTATCTTTTAAATTCAGGTAAATTATATTTATATCACTCCCCTGGCCTAACATTCTAAAAACCTCATCAGAAAAGTAAACAAAATAAGTCTGCCATGCTTTTTTCTTGATGAATTCATCTTCAGACTCTGTGATTGCTATTTCTTTTCCCAGATGCTCACTAATGAAACTTTCGATAACATATTATATTATTTTGCCAGAAATAGAGGTCAAGCCTGCTAGCCTATAGTATGTGCATTCTATTTCATTTCTTTTTGACAATCAAAACATTTTTTTCCTTGAGTAGTCTTGGGGTATCTATCCCATTCTCCACAAACATTGAAAAATACACAGAAAATAAAACATTAAACTAATTTGCCAATTTTCTCAGTATGCTGAGAAGCAATTTCTCTGGGTTTAGTAATTTGAACTCAGTAAGATGCTCTCCAACATTTTTTCCCATTTATCTTGGGTTTGACCCAATATTGAAAATTTTGAGGTAAATCTTTTCGGGGCCAAAATTGTTCCATTGGCAAAGAAAACAGAAGTAAGAGCTGAGTGATTCAGTTTTGTCTACACCATCCTTTATTATGTCTTCTACCCCAAGAAGTGTCACTGTCCTTTCTTTGATCCTTCTCTTTTACCTAGTGGAGCCAAATGCTTCTTTTCTTATCACTAACTTCTGTTGCTAAAACTCAGAATGAAATTTAGTATTCCTGACATTTTTATTCCAGGGAGGTTAGAATACTTTTGTTTTAAATTATCTTCCATTAACTATTTTTCCTTCATCTTCTATATGTATTTTCCACAAAATATACCCTGATGTATTCCTTGTGTATCACACTGATATTTTTAAGTCACTCCCCCCTTTATTTTTCTGTAATTATTTCCCTTTTTTTCAGAAATTCATTTTCAAGAGCTTTTCATTTCAACTAAACTGATTTTGCCAGTAGAATTGTAGTCCATGCTCATCTCATAAATTGGGTGCAAGTCACGGTTTGCCTAGTTTTCTTCTCCTCTATCATAAATTCTAAGAAGGAGCAGTCACTTTGCACCAAGGTTCCCGTAATTTCTGATTCATCAACCATTTACTCATTGCTGATTAGAATCAGTCCAGAATAGCAGTACCCTTCATTACTTTCTTCATCTCTTCAAAGGGGGAATTATCATTAAACACTTGTCTGTTTTGATCAGTGGCCCATTTCCTGTATTTTGTACCACTTTGTGTCAAAAAAAAAAATCTTGAGGAGAGCTAGAATCTCTCGTTTTATCAAAAGCTCGTTTAATCTTATTTGATATTACATGAATATAGGAAATAGGTGATCATTCTCTTCACAGGACAAGTCCATCATATACAATAATAAGATTAACTTGGCCTACTTTTTAGCAAGGTTAAACAAAATCTTTTCACGCATCTTCAAATAACATTTGTCCTCAGACCTTGTCTCTCCAATTATATTGCAAACTCCTTGAGAATATGAATGTTATTACTACTTTCCCCAGCATCCAGCACAATAGTCTGTAGACATATATGGACAATGATGATAATAATTTTCCATACTCAATTATTTTTTGCCTTTCCTTAGATTTTTTTTTCATGTTTCTCTATATAATTTTAGAAGAATAGTGGCTAAAATCATACATACTTATCAGCATATCTTTCAGAAAGCAATGATAAACAAATAGTTACCTTAATCTAGGGCTAATCTAATCAGATCTGAACAACTGGAAATCATTGAGCTTAAAGGTGATATGGTCATACCTATACTTTAAGAAAATAACTCTGGCAGCCGAATGAAGGGTGGATTGTACTGGGGAGAGATGAGGCAGGGAGATCTGTTAGGACACTATTGCAATAATTCAAACAAGAAATTGTGAGAACCTAAACTAGCCTGGCAGCTATATGACTGGAGAGAGAGGAACCAGTTTATAAGCTGTTACCATTACTAAGCAGTTTGACTGAGAACAGAAAAGAAAAGGGGAAAAAAGGCATCAGATCAACAGAGTAGACAACAGGACAGCCAGAGGCGATTTAAAGTCAACTAGCCTGAGAGAGCTGGTTGTAAAATTTTCATTATGATCACTTACACCTCAGAAATAAGCAAATATCATAACTGAGGGTTTGATATATTATTGATTTGCAGGTTGTTTATCCTTAAGAAAACAATGGAGAAAATGTTAATGGTGCTGATTGAACTTTAAAGTATGCCATACGTACATTTTTCCCCCAGAGAGCTATTTCTTAGAAAATTATCAGTTCAAGGGAAACAGAGTCAAGATGACAGCATAGAATCAGGAAAATTCCCTGGCTCCCCCCATAAGCACCTCAAATACTTATAAAATATGACTCTAAACAAATTTTAGAGCTAAAGAACCCACAAAATGACAGAGAGAAACAAATCTCCCACTAAAGGCAGCCCAGTAGGCAGACAGGAAGGGTTCATCACAGCATGCTGGGAGCCAAGCCCAGGGCCATGTGAGCCCATGGTTTTAGCCCCCAAGGCAGCCCAGACCAGTCCTGGCTGCAGCATTCTAGAGAGTGGATCATAGGCAGCTATGGAGGTTTCCAGAATTATCAACCCATAAATACCAAGGACAAAGTAAAAGGTGAATGGAATTCAGCTAAATCTGGTGGGGATGGAGTGTGGTCCCGTCTTTCCCCCAGAGTCAGAAGCAGCAGAGGTGTGCCCTACATGCCTGCTTCAGAGATCCTGGCCTGCAGATTGCAGGGTGGCCAATCAAACATTCAGAGACTAAGTGCCCTTTCCTTAATCTGCCTGGATCAGGATCACTGTCTTGGGTGGTGGTCCTGAGGTGTGTGACCAGTGAGCCAAAGCTGGTGGGGGCTGTAGAGACGGCACCCTCCTAATAGCTCTAGCAGCTACTAAAACCCCAGCAATTTGGCACAAAGCTCTCCCCTCTGGAAACAAATTTCTACTGTGGCAAAGGGCTCAAAAGTCAAGTAATTGAGTGCCAACATGAGCAAGCAAAGGAAGCAAAACAAGTACAGTCATCTAACTTTAGATTCCTTTTTTGGGGACAAAAAGGATCAAAGCATGGAATGAGAGGAAAACAACATAGTCAGAACTCCTGCAGCAAAAGCTTCTAAGAAAAATATAAACTCCATGAAGGAGTTCAAGAAAGATTTTGAAAATCAAGTAAGAGAAGTAGAGGAAAAATTGGGAAGAGAAATAAGAATAATGGAAGAAAATTATGAAAAGAGAGTCAACAACCTGACTGAAGGAAAGAGCACCTTAAAAATAGATTAACTCAAATGGCAAAAGAGGCCCAAAAACCCAATGAGGAGAAGAATGCCTTAAAAAGCTGAATTTGCCGCATGGAAAAAGAATTTCAAAAGCTCTCTGAAGAGAATAATTCCTTCAGAATTAGACTGGAGCAAATGGAAGCAAATGACTTTATGAGAAATCAAGATGCTATTATACAGATCCAAACAAATGGAAAAATAGAAGACAATGTGAAATATCTCATTGAAAAAACCACTGACCTGGAAAATTGATCCAAGAAAGACAATTTAAAAATTGTTGGACTACCTGAAAGTCATGATCAAAAATATAACCTAGAAATCATCCTTCAAGAAATTCTCAAGGAAAATTGCCCTGATATTTTAGAAACAGAAGGCAAAATAGAACTTGAAAGAATTTACCAATCACCTCATGAAAAAGATTCCAAAAAGAAAATTCCTAGGAATGTTATATCCAGGTTTCAGAGTTTCTAGATCAAGGAGAAAATATTACAAGCAGCTAAGAAGAAACAATTCGAATACTGTGGAAACACAAACAGGATAAGACAGAATCTAGGAGGTTCTACATTAAGGGACTGAAGGGTTGGAATATATTATTCTGGAGATGAAAGGAGCTAGGATTAAAACAAAGAATCACCTACCCAGCAACACTGAGTTTAATGTTTCAGGAGAAAATATGGTCATTCAATGAGGTGGAGGACTTTCAAGCATTCTTGATGAAAAAGACAGAATTGAATAGGAAATTTGACACTCAAATACAAGAAGCATGAGAAGGTAAACATGGAAAAGAAATCATAAGAAACTTATCGAAGTTGAACTATTTACATGCCTACATGGAAAAATTATAATTGTAACTTATGAAACATACATATGTCTATATAGGAGGGTATATATGAATAAGAATACATATGTGAGTGTGTGTGTATATGTGTACAGGTATATATACAGAGGGCACAGGATCAATTGAATAGGAAGGGTTTATATTTAAAAGATGAAATTGAGAGGTGAGAGAGGAATATAATGAGAGGAGAAGGGGAGAGACAGAATGGGATAAATTATATCATATAGAAGAGGCAAGGGATAACTGTTACAATGGAGAGGAAGAACAGGAAGGCAAAAGGGAATGGGTCAACCTTACTCTCATTGAATTTGGCTTAGGGAGGGAATGACATACACTCTGAATTGCATATCTTGCTCTATAGGAGAGTATGGGGGAAGGGGATGAAAGGGGGGATGATGAAGGGGAGGGCAGGTTGGGGAGTAGGGTAGTTAGAAACACACACTTTTATAAAGAGACAGGGACAAAGTAGAGAATAGAACAAGTGGGGGGGGATAGAATGGAAGGAAATATACTCAGTTTTTCACAATATAAAGAAAAGAAAAAGAAAAAGAAAAAGAATGCTTGAAAGTCCTCTGTTTCATTGAATGACCATATTTTCCCCTGAAACATTATACTGGGTAGGTGATTCTTGGTTTTAATCCTAGCTTCTTTGGCCTCCAGAATATCATATTTCAAGCTCTTTGATCCCTAATGTAGATGCTACTAGATCTCATGTTATCCTGATTGTGTTTCCACAGTACTCAAATTATTTCTTCCTGACTGCTTGTAATATTTTCTCCTTGACCTGGGAACTCTGCTATTTGGCTATAACACTCCTAGGAGTTTTCTTTTTGGGATCTTTTTCAAGAGGTAATTGGTAAATTCTTTCAACTTCTATTTTGCCCTCTGATTCTAGAATATCAGAGCAATATTCCTTGATAATTTCTTGAAGGATGATGTCTAGGCTCTTTTTTTGATCATGGCTTTCAGGTAGTCCAATAATTTTAAAATGATCTCTCCTGGATCTATTTTCCAGATTAGTATTTTTTTCCAATGAGCTATTTCATATTGCCTTCTATTTTTCATTTCCTTGGATCTGTTCAATAGTCTCTTGATTTCTCATAAAGTCATTCACTTCTATTTGCTCCCATCTAATTCTGAAGGAATAATTCTCTTCAGTAAACTTTTGAAATTATTTTTCCATCTGGCAAAATCAGCTTTTGAAGGCAATCTTCTCCTCATTGGCTTTTTGGGCCTCTTTTGCCATTTGAGTTGGTCTATTTTTAAGGTGTTATTTTCTTCAGTCAGGTTGTTGACTCTCTTTTCATGATTTTCTTGGATCATTCTAATTTTTTTCCCAATTTTTTTCTCCACTTCTCTTACTTGATTTTCAAAATCCTTCTTGAGCTCTTCCATGGCCTGTAACCAATTCATATTTTTCTTGGAAGCTTTTGGTGCAGGAGTTCTGACTTTGTTGTCCTCTTCCCCTTTCATGAATTGATCCTTTTTGTCCCCAAAAAAGGAATCTAAGGTTTGATTACTGTTCTTGCTTTGCTTCTTTTGCTTGCTCATGTTGGCACTCAATTACTTGACTTTTGAACTCTTTGCCACAGTAGAACTCTTCTTCCAGAGAGGAGAGAGCTTTGTCCCAAATTACTGGGGTGTTTGCAGCTGCCAGAGCTATTAGTTGGGTGCCCCCTCTGCTGCCCCCCACAAGCTCTAGTTCACTGGTCACACACCTCAGGACCACCCCCCAAGACCATGATCCAGATCCAGGCAGGTTAAGGTATGAGTGATTACCCTTTGAATGGTCATTTGGTCCCCCTCTGATCTGCAGACCAGATCTGAAGCAGCCCCGTCGAAGTGGGTGCACAGCCACAGCACCTCCACCACTTCTCATTCCTGGGGACAGAGGCTGGACCATGTTTTGTCCCCACCAATTCCAAGAGAGTTTCACACTAACTTTTTACTTTGTCTTTGGCATTTGTGGGTTGATAATTCTGGAAACTGCCATAGCTGCTGGTGATCCACTCTCCTGAAGTCCACCCCAGCCTCTGCTGGTCAGAGCCGCCCTGGGGCTAAAACTATGGGCTCACATGGGGCTGGACTTGGCTCCCAGCATGCTGCAATGGACCCTTCCTGTCTGCCTGCCAGGCTGCCTTCAGCAGGAGATTTGTTTCTTTCTGTCACTTTGTGGGTTCTGTAGCTCTAAAATTTGTTTAGAGTCATATTTTATAGGTATTTGAGGTGATTATAGGGGGAGCTCACAGAGTTTTCCTGCTTCTACACTGCCATCTTGGCTCTGCCCAGCTACACTCTTTCTTTGTTCTTTTGAAATGGCTCAACATCTCAGTGAAACTGGATAATTCCACACTCCTAGATCTTAATTATATTCTAGTAAGGTTCTGACTCTAATGCAGGAAGTGTAAGAAGGTTTGTTGCAGAGGCCAGTTTGGTAGCTTGCCTGCTTACTGTGAGTGACCATGTTGTAATAAATTACGAGCTGCAAACATTTCCTGTCTCTGGTCTCTTCAGTTCAATCCCTGTCGAGAGCAACCCAGGGCAGGCCCCCGGGTTGTAAGGTGTGTGCAGCTGCTTCAGTTTGTTTCCCAGGTGTTTAGTTCATGTACTATAAAGTAATTTCCAGTACAATGCTGCATTTTTTTTCTGTAGTAGCACAGTAGGATAGGACAGCTAGGTGGCATAGTGGATAGAATGCCATTCCTAGAGTCAGGAAGACTCATCTTCTTGAGGTCAAATTTGATCTCAAATACTTACCAGCTATGCAATCCTAAGCAAATCACTTAACCCTGTTTGCCTCAGTTTCCTCATCTGTAAAATAAGCTGGAGAAAGAAACGGTAAACCACTCTAATATCTTTACCAAGAAACTCCACAGGGGGTCATGAAGAATCAGATATGACTGATACAAGTGAACGACAAAAAAAAATAGGAAAAAGCAGGAATCAGGGTGGCAATAGAGTTATAGCCAGTTGAGGAGAAACACACAGAGGAAACAAAAGAATAACAAAGAATATCCTCAACACCTCATATAAGAAAAAAACATATCATTTTTTAAACTATGCCATTTTCTAATTAATTTAGTATGCACAGATCTTTGCTCTTGTCTTTACAGATTAATTTTTCAACAACCAGCAGTACATCTTTAAATTATTTGGGGTAGAAAACAATTACACATACAAATATTGAATATTATTCAATTAGGACAAGTGCCTTAGGTTTCTTTCCATAATTTTGTATGGCTTTCAAGATTCTAAGATCTCTCAGAACAAATAAACTATTTATCATCCATAAAGATTTATACTGAGTAATTCATACTTTCTGATGTTGGAATAAGACTTTAGGATAATTACTCTTCTTGATCTTATGGAAATTAATGGACAGTCTTACCTCCCCCACCCCCAAAACCAATGGACAGGACAGCGTTAGATAGAAGAGTCCCAAATTTTGATTTCCAGTCTTTGATCTTTGCACAAGAAGTGGCATAGAGGAAATCATTGAATAAACATATGATGTTAACAATGGACACATCTCAACTTTTACATGAATTAGTTTGAGTCTCACAACAAACCTTGGCAGTGGATGCTGTGGATATTATCCTCATTTTACAGATGATGAAACTGAGGCAAACATATTAATTGACTTGCCCAGAGTCACACAGCTGTTGTGTCAGAAGCAGGATTTGAACCCATGTGTCCTAATTCCAAATGTATTTTTTACTCTCCACTGTGATGGGTTAAAGTTTGCAGAGTACTTTTTATACATTATCTCATTTAAGCTTCACAACAAATTTGGGAGTTAACTCCCATAGCAATTATTGCTGAGTTGATTCAGTCATGCTAGACATCTTACTCAGGGTTCCTGCTTTCAATAAACTTTTGTCGTTCAGTCATTTCTGTTGTGTCTGACTCTTTGTAACTCCATTTGAGGTTTGCTTAGCAAAGATACTGGAGCAGTTTGTCATTTCCTTCTCCAGCTCATTTTACAGATGAGGAAACTGAGTCAAAGAGAGGTTAAGTGACTTGCCCAAGGTCTCACAACTATTAAATATCTCAGGCTGGATTTGAACTCAGGTCCTCCTGACTCCAGGGTCAGTGCTGTATCCACTATGCCACCTAGCTGACCTTCAGGTATTATTATCCCCATTTTGAAGATGAGAAAATTGAAAATCTTGGGAAATATGAGTGACTTGCCCATGGTAATGTAGTTCTAACTGTTAGAAGTGGATATGACTAATGTCAAAGGTGACAGAATTATGTGATGATCAATTTAGAGCGAAAAGGACCTTCAAGGCCATCTAGCCCAAGCCCTCGTTTTATGTATGAGAAACCAGAGGCAATCAGAGTTAAGTGACTTATCCAAGGCCACAAATGGACTGAGAAATATCATCTCCCTAACCCAATACATCATCTATCCACCATATAATGGAGCCAGGGATGACAAATAGCACAAATGCTGCTTTGGTATATCTCTGGTCTGGAGGAAAACCAGTCATATATTAGGTAGACCTTTTACAGAATATCTGTGGGATGGGGTATGGATTGGAATTAAACAGAAAGAAAATAAATATTTGGAAAAATATGAACCTTTAGCTACATGACAGTGGATAGAGTGTCGGACCCAGGGTAAGGAAGAATCAAGTTTAAATCTGGTCCCAGACACAGACTAGCTTTGTGATTCTGAGAAAGTCACTGACCTTCTATCAACCTCAGTTTCCTTCATTGTGAAATGGGGATAATAGGAGCACCTCCCTCTCAGGATTGTTGTGAGGGTCAAGTGAGATATTCAGAAAGTACTTAGCACGGTGCCTGGCACAAAGGAGGTATCTAATAAATACTTGTTTCCTCCCTTCCTCTCTCTCCCTACTTCATGCTGAGATTTACACTGGATATAGTTTACTATATGTAATCATGATTTCAAGACTGTTAGTTTGCATAATATATTCCTAATTGGTAGACAGAATGATGACTCAACACTGTATGCCTGCATGAAGGTTAAAGTTAGCGGGAGAACTTGGGAGAGGAGACACACTCTTCATTCCTGCTTCAAGAAAGATACTGTTCTCCCAGAACTAGGAAAATGCTACCAGTGGTTCTCAACCTGTGGGTTGCAACCTCTTTGGGGGTCAAACGACTCTCTCACAGGGGTCACAGAGGTCGCCCAAGACCATTGGAAAACACATATTTCCAATGGTCTTAGGAACCAAGACACTGCTCCTCTATCTGTCTCCAGGTGGGTCTGCCCACATGCAGATATGCCCACATACCAGTATTAAAGGCCCGTGGCATTAGGAAGGTTGAGAACCACTATGTAACTAGACTCAGAAGAGTTGATTGTTAGAATTTCAGGTTGAGCGTTTAAACCTCAGAAATTGTTATAAATCAATGCTTTATTGTTTTGTTGATTTCTAGACTTAAGAAAATGATGAAGGAAATGTTAATAACGTAGATTGAATTTAAAGACATGTCTTGAGTACTTTTCTTTTTTTCCCCTGGAGAGCCACTGACCAGCACATCTCAGACTGTGTTTGGGACTAGCTCCAGGGAAAAGAAATAGAAAAACTCACTTGCAGATACAAAGGGGAAGTGAGTTTATCAACCTGTCCCTGATTTCCAGGTTGCCTCCCTAGAGATTGGGGAGGATTTCTCTTGGGTGAGATTAAGGCCTCTCTCTTGGTTGAACAAGGTCTCAACTTGCTCCCATATAAACAACTCATTCATTCTTTTGTATTTCCTGTTATGTTCTATTCTATTTAACTCTTATTTCTGGTTTTTATCTATTGGGATAATAACATGATAATAGCTAGCATTTATGTAGTACTTTAAGGATTTTACAACCCTTTACAAATATTTCCTCACAACAACCCCAGAGAGCAAGTGCTAGTATTATCCTCATCTTAAAGATAATGAAAGGCAGAGAGAGGTGACATGGCTTTCCCAATATCAGCTACTAAAAGTCTGTGGCTGATTTGAATTCAGGTCTTCTTGAATACAGATCAAATGCTATATTTACTTCCCCAACTATCTGCCTTACTGATAAGTGGGTTTACTCCTTCTTAACTATTTGTGATGTGCTTCTGTTTAAGTTTTGGGAAAGCATAATACCTGCATCTGGAAGCTTAGGTTACCCTCTCCTTTTAAGGGGTAGTAACCACTGAAGATAATGGTTGATTGCTTGTGAAAATTTATTCCCTTAACTAGCAATATTTAGTAGTGCAAATAGATATAATTCTAGTTAGAAAACCCTTTTAATAGGAAAACAAAGTAGTCAGCTTCCTGGCACCTTCTCTAGCTCCCTTCTGGGAGAAATCAAAGAAATCAAAGGTAGGTAAGATTCCAGAGAGATCTAGCCATGTCTCGTATTTTTAAAAATATGTACATACACATCTTACTTGGGCAACACTCAGTTGACATATATACATAGCTATTTTCATATTATGCTTCTTATTTGAATGTGTGTTCATTGAGGACAGAGACCAATTTGATCCTTTTTTGGACCCCCAATACTTAGAACAATTACTGGAACAAAGTAAGTTTTTAATTCATGCTTACTGCTTGATCACTCTACCCAAACTCTCACACACAACATGTGTACAGCTATCCCTTCCACGTTGAGACTTGTCCCACTATCGTCACCTCAGTTTCAATATATCTTGGGTAGGCATAAGAAATTAAATGGGAATTTGGTGGGAGTTTTGTGGAAGTGTAATGATTTGAAGATCTTCCATGCCCCTTGAACTTGCTGATGTAGCAGGAAGAGGTAGAGCAAGAGAACACGGGAATCAAGCTAGTCTCCGTGCAGTGCTGACTGGAAGCAGCAGCAGAGGCAGCAGCAGTTGTGGCGCGAACTCCTTTTTCTCTGAGCTGGCCAGAATCTCTGCTAAGGACTCCTGCTGAGGACTGCCAGGGACAGGAACTGCAGGGGGCCTGAGCTGCTGGGAGCAAGCTACCTGGATGCTGAGCAGTTGTCGTGAGTGAGGAGAGGAGGATCTTTGCCTGAGATAGCCTGTCCTGTTTTGAAGGCTTGAGAAGGTGGGTGTTTACTACTTTAACTACATGTGACAGCTTCATAACTACTGTGTTGGCTTTGACTTTCTGGTTTGGGGACTCAGTTTTCTGGTATTTAAATAAATGTTCTAGCTATATTTCTTATGTAGAGAGCCTGTTACA
>CM053586.1:55082802-55114300 GCA_028646515.1 Pseudochirops corinnae
AGATACATACACACGTACATATATATATATATATATATATATGTATGTATGTATGTATGTATATATATATACATATATATGTATATGTATGTATCTGTATGTGTATACACACACAAATATATATATATATATATATATATATATATATATATATATATATATATATATATATGTATACACTATTGTAATGCCAAGCAAATGCAAATTCCAAGGTTAGGACTACCAGCATAGTAACTTTCCATTCTATTCAGTGACAAATTAAGGCAAAACATTTAAAGAAAAGAGAAAATCAAAATATAGCATTCACCCATGTGTAATTCAATTATTTAGTAAGTCCTCAATTCAATCCAAGTACTACTCCACCCCCTGTGTAGTACATTCACTTAATCAATCACAAAGTCTCTCTTCTCAAATGGAGAATAGTTTCCAATCATAAACAAAGTACATTCATTTGGTCAGTCACAGAGCACAAAAAAAGTCAAAAGTTTCTCACCCCTGGATCACAACTGAATTACAATTGTCATCAGTTAACGCCAAGCCCTTTCTCAAAAGAGGCAGTGGAGAGCACAAAAGACCATCTACCCCTAAGCTACAACAAGGTTAAGACATCATCACAGCATTTAATACTCAAGGAGAGGTCTTTTCTTCATCTTGAGAGGAGGCAAGTCCTTAGCAATCTCTGTTCCTGGGGAGACAAAGCTTAACAAAGCCACAATATGCATTGCCACTGTCCTCATCAATTCACTCTCTCCTGCAGAACAGTCCCAGAATCCCTGAAAACATCAGCAAAACCCTCTTCCAGGATTTCTGTACACATACAACAAGAAAATCCTTCTTCAGGGCTTCTGAACCAGCAGCAAGTTTCCAGGACCTCTGCAGCAACAGCACTGTGCTAGTTAACTAGCAGATGAATCCGGCAAAACAACATCAAAACAGACAAAATACCGGCATCACAGCCATGCCTCCTCAGTTCTTGGCAGCTCCAGGTGGCAGTTCTCAAAAGTCCTGGGCAGCTCCAACTGGCCCTTAGCAGTCTCTCTCTCTCTCTCTCTCTCTCTCTCTCTCAGCAACTCTGGACCGCAGCAATTCTCCTCTCTCTCTGCCTCCACAACGCTGCTCCCCAAAAGCTCTTCTGGCCTCCTCTGCTTGGGCCTTCTCTCTGTTTGTGCCTCTCTCTAAATCCAGGTCATCAGCTCCTCCCAGTTCAGCCCTCTGTCTTCACATCAACAAGTCCATCCCATACACACATATACGTACCTCCTAAGAGAAGACTGGACATATACTGAGAACATTGAAGAGGCAGCAAATATCCAATTCAACTCAATAAACATTTATTAAACACCAACTGTTTGCCAGGCACTGTTCTTCTAAGTGCTAAGGATACAAATAAGAAAAAGAAAGATAGGCCCTCCCCTCAGTGAGCTTACAATCAAATAGAGGGAGACAAAATACAGAAGGAAGCTGAGGGGTAACTGACAGGGGTCGTGGCATGATGTTTGGTGGAGACCATACCTAACAGAACTGGGATGGGAAGTGGAGAGTTTTCAGCATACGCAAGTGGAAGGAGAAGACATGGAAGGAACATGGAGGGAACAACCCACGCCTCTGATGCTATGGGGAATCATCAGGTGAGGCCATCACCTTGCTCCCAAGGCACTCCTGACTGGTGGTTTCTTTGGTATGTAGCTTCTCTGACACACCATCTCTCTCTGCATCCTAGTCTCAGGCAGATTTGCTCTGGACTCCTCTTTGTGGCTGCTGTTCAGCTCTGAGTATGTCATGTTTGCTGATGAATGCTTCCAAGTTGTCTTCTACTAGGCACATGGTCATGAAGCTTCTTTTCCCTGTTTCCAGCTTCTGGTTTCTGCTGGAATCTCTCCTTAGGTGGAGTCTAAGATTTTCCTCATGGAAGGAGTGGGCTCTACTTTCAAAGCCCATAGGTTTTTTCTCCTTCTACCTCAACTGTTTTTAGAAAGCAGAAGACCTTAACAATTGGAGTAAGAAAAGTCTCACTTAATGGGGGAGAAAGAAACTTCCCAGCTTTTTCCTCCAAAGAATAATTTATCTAATCAGTTAATAAATAAGCATTTATTAAGTGCTTATTCTATGTCAGGCACTGTGCTAAGTGCTAGAGATACAAAGAGAGGCATAAACATTTCCTGCCCTCTGAGAGCTTACATTCTAATGGGAGAAAACATATAAATAACTATGTACGTATAAAAGATCCCTACAGAGCAGGCACAAAGTAATAATCTCTGAGGGGATAGGGTGGAAGAGAATGCTGGGAAAAGGCCCCCTTCACATGGTAGGCTTGATTCTGAGTCTTACAAGAAGCTGAGGTCAGGAAGGAGAGCATTTCAGGTATGGGGAACAGCCAGTGCAAAGGCACAAAGAGGGGAAATAATGTTGTGGAAGGAATAGCAGTAGGCCAGAGTAGCTGACTAATAGAGTATGTGGTGACTAGTTATCATTTAGTAATTTTCAGTCATGTCTGACTTTCCATAATACCATTTGTGGTTTTCTTGGCAGAAATACTGGAATATTTTGCCATTTCCTTCTCCAGCTCATTTGGCAGAAGAGGAACCTGAGGCAAACAGCAGTAAGTGACTTGCCCAAGGTCACACAGCTAGTGTCTCAGACCAGATTTGGTTGGACTCAGGAAGAGTTGCCTTCATGATTCCTTGGCACGCCCTGCGCACTATGCACAATGGTACCACCTAGTGGCCTCTTGGTGACTAGTACAATGTGAGAAAAGATAGGAAAGGGCCAAATTATAAAAGGTCTTTAATGCCTAGCAGAAGACATTATATTTGAAATTGAATTAAAAGTAGATTTCATTGAGGAGGAGAGTGATCTGGTCAGACTTAAGCTTTAGGAAAATCATTCTGGCAGGTAAGTGGATCTCGGACTGTAGAGAGGAGAAATTTGAGGAGTTGACAAGGTTGTGGACTAGGGCAATGTCTGAGCAGATGGAGAGAAGGGGACCTATCAGAGAGGCTGGGTTTTCTGAGCTTTGGTTAAGATGGAGATTCCTTATCTCACAGCCTGAGTTGTGAAAGACACAAAACTAGGCTACTCCTATTGCCTTCTGGCTTGTACTTTGTCTTTTACTTTAAACAGTAAACCTGATCCCTGGGATATGGATTTCCTCCACACATTGTTCTCTAATCTAGGATGGAAATTCCTTTTGGCTCTTTATTTAGGGATGCTATGACCTCATATTCATTCTAAAGGAAAATCTGTCATGGAAGCCTCACAAAATTGTATGGATCTGAGACCTTTGGGGAAACATGTTATACGTATACTATGCAAGACCAGTGCTTTCAATCAGGATGAAAGCAGTCAGACTGTGACTGATCGGAATACTACAAGCTCAGAATGCTCTACCACAGTGGTTCCCAACCTTCCTAATGCCGCAACCCTTTAATACTTGTATGTGGGCATATCTGCATGCGGGTGTATCTGCATGTGGGTGGACCCGCCTGGAAATGGATAGAAGAGCAGTGTCTCAGTTCCTAAGACCGTCAGAAATATGTGTGAAAGGGTCGTTTGACCCCCAAAGGGATTGGGACCCATGGGTTGAGAACCACTGCTGTACCAGATCAAGCACTCTAGCATAGTGATGTCATTTTGGTCCTCTTAGAAGCCAGACAACAACAAACCAGCCACCCTATTCAAGTTTACCCAAGAAAGTACAAAGGGGGAAAGTAGGGTGCAAGAGCTTTTATCCCTCATATCTATTCATATTCCTGGTTCCATGAATATGGAACAGATTTTTTTTTTTTCCAGACCTCAAACCCATATTTTCACTTGGAAAGGGAGAGGAGTGAATCTGGACATGGTCAAGTGACTTTGTCTCCCCCAACCTCAGTTTCCTCATCATCAAAATAAAGGTATTGAATTACATCACCTATAAAATCCTTTATGGCCCTAATAATCTGTGCTTCCGTGAATTGAGAGCCTGGTTTATCTGCCTTCAGGCATAGACGGATAAATAAGGAAAGAAATGGGAAACACTCGCTACTCCCTAAGATGTAGACAAAGGACTTTCTCAGAAATCAGGGCCAGCACAATGAGGCAAGTGACTTGTAGGAACAAATAACTGGAAAATCATTTCCTCCTATAAAAGCTTCAGTCTCAATCTAATTTATGTCAGTAAATGAATATTTATTAAATGCCTCTTATGTACCAGCCCTGGATAGAAAGAAAGGTATAAAAACAATTCCTGCCCAATGAGTTCACAATCTAATGCAGGAGATAACATTAACATAACTACATACAAATTATATGGAACCCATACATATGTGTGACTATGTATACATACATGCATACATGCACATATTCATATGAACAATACACTGGGAATAGTCACAGAGGAAAGGGACTAAGATTAAGGAAAACTAGGAAAGGTTTCTTGTAGAAGATGATACTTTAGCTAAGATTTGAGGGAAGCCAGGGTGGTAACAATAAAGGAGAGAGTTACAGAAATGGTAGACATCCAGTGAAAATATTCAGGGCTAGGGCATGGAGTGTCAGGTGAGAAAAATGTTCAAATTGACAAGATAAGAAGGGGTTAGCTTATAAAGAACGTGAGGAGTCAGAGGATTCCATGTTTAATCACCAAGGCAATAGGAAGCCACTGAAGTTTATTGAATAGAGCGGGATGGGATGATCAGATGAGCGCTTTAGGAAGATCAGTTTCTAGAAAATTTGTAAAATAGTAGAGTATTAATAATTTTCTTCTATAAAACTAGCACAAGTGCATGTTGTTTCGTAAGATAGAATGTAACTACCTTGAGGGCAGGTATTCTACTTTGGTCTTCGTATTCCTATTGTGAACAGTGTCTGACATAATTGATGTTTAATAAATTCCCGTTGATCATCTCTTTTTCCAAAATCACATTTGGAATTTGGTAGCTTCATTTGACTTAAACAAAACAATTCAGTCTAGTTCTTATGGAACTTGAAGAACAGAGAAAGTTTCGAGTCACATCTATGTCTGAAGTAGCTAGGGGGCACAGAATAAAGAAAAGGCTAGAAATGGAGTCAGGAAGATTTTAGTTCAAATCCTGACCTTTGCTAACTGAACATCTCTGGGCAAATAATCTAAACTCTCTCAGCTTCTTCTCTAAAATGGGAGTAATATAGTACCAATTCATAGTGTAATTGTTAATATCACAGGATATAATACGTGAAGAGCTTTGCAAACCTTAAAGTGCTCTGTAAATGATAGTTGATGTTGAATTTTATTTCAAATATGTGTCTGTGTTATCATAAAGTTTAGGTATTTAGCCAACTTGGATTCTGTTATTTTGATAAATTTATATTTTTATAAGAAAAGACAACAAGGTCACTGGACCTTTAGAAAGCTATCTTAATCTTCTGTCACATTTTTGTCAACAACATCTTTCTTCACTCAGGTTTGGGGTAAGGCTGAAGTCTGCTCTATTTCGAGAACTCCAGGCAAGAGAAATCAACAGGCTTCTTTGAGGTGCTGGAGTAATGGAAGACTGGAAAAGTCATTTACTCCCACACAGGGAAAGAAGCTCAGAAAGGAGCAGTATCTTCCCTGAGAAGGGAAAAAGCGGGAAAAACAGAGAAAAAAACATTGGATTTAGGGAGGATTGAAGCTCAAAGCCAAAGGCAGTTTGTTGTAAAGTTCTTCAGTCTGAGACTGTAGTCAGTAGAGGTAGATGATGAAAACTGGCAGGATGCAATTGGTAGGGATGCAAGTTGGCTGAGTTTTCCCCTACAATTCACCAAATGCCCTATTTTCTTTTGTTCTGTTTTGCTGAGGATTACTTTTTCTCTTCTGCATATGAAACTAGGGAAGACATTGAGTAATAGCAAAATTATTACATGTTAATTTAGTCTTTGCCTTTCCAAGAAAGCAGTTTGACCTAATGCAGAGAATGTATTGGAGTCAGGAGACCCTGGTTTGAAACCCACTTCAGATACCTTCCTGCTGCGTCAACTTGGACAAGTCATCTAACTGTTTGGTGTTCTATGCAACTCTCTAGAGAGGGGTTCTTAACCTGGGGTCTGTGAACATTTGCTTTATTTCAGTTTTTAAAGCATATTTTGATCATTATCTTTAAATATAATTTGTGTCCTTGCAATACCATGAATTTTATTCATTTAAAATATTATTCTGAGAAGGGGTCCAGAGACTTCACCAGACTGCCCCCAAAAGGCTAAGAACCCCTGCTCTAGGATGTAGATGTAGAAAAAAGTGCTTACGTGCTTTTGTTAGGGAGAGTCTCCTCACCTGAAAGTTCCCTCTATCAGTGAAATCACAGGTCTTGACCCTGTCACCAAAATAGCAACACCTTCTACGTAAGTGCTGCAGATATTGTGCGATATATAGATATAGATATAAATGTACATATTCATATATATACACACACATACACATATATGCATTTATTTGTAAGTGTATATCCATACCTGCACACATATTTACATGTGTATGTGTATATCTATACAGAGTGAAAGAAGCTGAGATTGAGAGAGTGATTTGCCCAGGGTCACATGGCTAATGGGCCAGGTCAGACTCAGACCCAGTTTTACCAGACTACAAGCTCAGTGCTCTATATACTTTTCCATGCTATCTGTCACAATGTCAATTTCAGTAACCCATGGATTCTATGGGAGTGGCTTATTGAAATGAAATGACACCTCCACATATTGTTTCTGGGCATCTATCACAATTTTCTTCATGATCATTTTCAGTAGGCTGAATTCCTCCCCAAACCTATGCCTCTTCTACCATATTTCTGTCAATGGAACTTTTGAGAAACCCAAGTTCAAAACTTTGACTTTATACTTTTCTTCAACCCCCAAAACTAATCAATAGCCAGGTTTTATGGGTGCTGTTTCCATGACATCTCTGAAATCTCTCCCTTCCCCTCCAACTCATATGACCTCTAATGTGGTTCAGTGTCCCACCATTTCTCACCTTGACTACTGCAACAGTCCCAGAATTAATAGATTTCCTTTCTCTTTCTAATCTGTCTTGTACAAAATTTCTAAATTGATATCCCCCAAACTGAGATCTGACCATGTGTAGTATCAATGTAATATTTACAGCATCCACATTCACTATAAAGACCACGACTATAAATACTGCATGACTCTCAATCACAAAATGGAGCAAACTCTCCACGTGGAAATCAGAACCAAAGTATTTATTTAGACACCAGAAATCCGAATCCCAAAATCAGTAAGCCGATTCCATCATAGTAATAAGGAAGCTAACCTGCCCTAACAACACAGAAAGCCATAGCATCCTTTGGACTTCCCACAAACCAATAGAAGATCAAAATTTACTCATGAACTGATCTGTCTCCTTGCTTGGGCTCCTCTTTTTCCCACTGTCTCTCTAGCTCTGACTCCCAGCTTCCCATGGTTCTGCTTCACCCTTCAGCAAACTCCTCTCTCCACAGGCTCCGTGTGACTTCATTCAGTCTATTAGGGGGCAGAGTTTATATTCAAAGCAGGGAAGGTCTTCAAATTCCCCCTTAGGTCTATTAAGGGGAAAGGAAGATCTTCAAATTCCATTCCCATTATACCATGTCACCTAAAACTCAAAAGTCTTAAGGTCATAGGATTATAGATCTGGAAGAAACTTCAGAGACGATTCTATTCCAACCCCCATGTTTTACAGACAAAGAAACTGAGGCCTTCAGTGGATCCTTATTGCATGTAGGGTAAAATGTGTCATTTTCCCACTGATATTTAAAGCCTTTTACAGTCTGGATCCCACATATCTTTCTGGTTTTACTTCCTGTTGCTACCTTTCTGTCAAGCACCATTGCAGTCAAACTGTGAGTCTGCTGTTCCCTATAGATGACATTTCATCCCCGTCTTAATGGTTTTATCCGAGTAGTCCCCTCCATATGGAATGTACATCTCCCCTGTACTTCACAGGGTTACTAGTTTCACAAAATCATTATTCTATGTGGTAAAAGATCTAAAGATGAAAGGGAATTAGGTCATCATCAATCAAGTTCCTTATTCTTATAACAATGATTCCTCTGGCCCCTCCCTGCCTGGGGACCAAGAATGTTACATTTCACTTCTCCCCTAGAGTTCTTCAGTACACAAGAGGATTGTAGGTGTCTCATTTCTCTGCTCTTGGCTCCAGCCCCCACTGATAGTGTTCTCCCAGTTATAAAAGGTCCCTTGCACTCTAGTTCCATTTAACAACCTAACAGATTAGCTTTTACAATATTTACATCAAAGTAAGAACAAACATACAAACATCCTACCAACACTCTAATGCTGAGGTGGGAAACCTGTGGCCCCAGGCCACATGTGACCTTCGAGGTAATTTGGTACAGCCTTCTGACTGAGTCCTAATTTTACAGAACAAATTCTTTTATTAAGGGGATTTGTTCTGTGAAGTTTGGATTCAGTTGAAGGGTTGCACTTGAGGACCTAGAGAGCCACATGTCACCTTAAAGCCACCCCTGCTCCAATGCATAAGACTAGCTATACCACTTCTTATTAAGGAGAGAGAAAAGAAGTTAGGTCCACCATTTAGCTCAATTCCTCTAGAGCACAAAGTTCCAAGGTCAAAGCCCACCCCACTCCCCACCTTGGACTCAAGTCAAGGGCAGGTACTCTGACTTCTCAAGGCTTCTCTGCTTGGCTCACTGGCTGGCTGGCTGCCCATTGGTCCTGTAATCTTGACTCTACCATAGCCAGGGTCACTAGATCCAGGGGTGATTCCACTACCAGAGCCTATTAAGGACAAACAAAATGGAATGAAACAAATCAAAACCCTAAGCCTAAACCCATTTCTTGGTGCTACGAAATCAAGGAAGGAGGAAGGTCATCTTTGCCCCCTCACTGGTAATTGTGATCCCCAACCTCTGAGGAAGTCAAAAGAAAGAGAATAACTGTCCTCATCTGTTAGTTTTTAAAGAAACATTCTGTTTGAATTATGCAGCCAATTGACAGAGGAGAACAAGGGAAAGATGTCTTCTCCTAGAAGCAGAGTCCTCCTCCATCTGAGCATGTCCAGGAAAGTCCTCATTACATTTTAACAGTTGAGAAAACTGAGACCCAGAGATGTTAAGTTATTTGCTCCCAGATTACATTAGGGTTACTTCAGGTGTTGGTACTATAATCAGTTGCCTGAGCTCCAATTTGAACTCTGCTCCCATGACTCTCAGTTCAATGATCTTTCCAGGACCTCATACTATTTTTGCCTTTGAAGCACAAATCAGATGTTTATATCATCATTAATACCTTCCCCTTCTGGAAAATACTTTTTATGTTACTTTTGAAGTGGTTTGTATTCACTTATTTGTATATTATATCTCCCCTCACTCCAATATAATACTACTATGCACCAGGCATTTCTGCTAAGGTCTAGGGATTCAAATAGTCCCTGACCTCAAGGGACATACAGTCTAATAAAGGAAGATAATACACAAAAAGCAGAGTGGAAATATGGCCCCTATTGCAGGGGAATGATGATGCTGTTATTGAAACCAAGCAAAACAAAACTAGTGTAAGTTGTCCTAAGTGAAGAGAAGGCTGGGAATTCTAAGCCCTCTTTAAAGGGGGACTGTGGGATGGGTGGGGTGATTTTACTCTGTTTTCTAGTCCTTCAGTCATAAGAGGAGAGGCAATTGAAGGTAGTAAGGAGGTGTGAGTACCAAAGCTGAAGCAACATCCAGGATGATGAGTTTATAAGCTTATCCTGGGGAAAACTGATGTCAAAGTCCAAACCAAGCAGAACACAGGTGGGAGAATGCCCCCAGAAGAACGGAAAATCCTTAATGGCAGGGATTGTTTCATTTTTATTTCTGGATCACTAGTGCCTGGCACAGTGCCTTATATATTGTAAGCCCTTAAGAAATGTGTGTTGAATTGATTTGGAACATGAAACTGGGAGTCCAGAATCTTGGATTATTGTCCTGGTACATCATTGCATGATAGGGAATTTTGTATATTATTTATACCTACCTTGACTAGGAGGTATGAATGATATAGACAAGAGTACAGATAAATTCCTTAGGATCACAAAATGGAAAGGACCTTGGAAGTCATCTAGGTCAACATCCTCATTGTAATCATGAGGAAACAGAAACCTAGAAAGTCAAGATTAGTTCTCCAAGGTCACACAGGTATTAAGTATCAGGACCAAGATATAAACATAGGAACTCTTATTCTAAATCCAGTGATCTTTCCCTTGAAATACACTGAAAGGATCAAATTCAATGAATATAGTGGTTAACTAGTGGTTAAGGTTATTTTAGACCTCACAGACAAACCTTAAGGTCTATCTTGGAAGAACCCTTTAGCTGTGCAAAGGGGTCACCTTCCTTGGAGCAGGAGTTCAATATCAACAGGAAAAAAAAAACAGAGTAGTTGTAGCTTGTCCCAGCAAGCTGTAAAAACTGTCTTTCCCCTCCCATTAAACAGCCCCTAAAGTGTCATATTCTTGTTAGTTTCCCAGGCAAGAGCAAGAAATACTCTATTAAAAAATTTATAGTTGAGTAAACCAAGTCCCCAAGCACTACGAAAAATATAGCAAAAGGAACAACAAGTTTCTGCACTGTCACTTTTTAAAAGTAACTTTATTTCAGGTTATTCTTATATAAAAGTTAGTTTGTGGCCATATTTGACCCAGTAACATTCTCATTTCATCTCTGAGAAGACCATATAGCTACTTCTTATAATGCTTTCAATAGAAAGGTCATGGGGGTGGGGCACAGAGAAGGGGGAACCAGATTAGTGATACTTTTTGTGTAAGTGGGAAATTTCTTATAGCAATGGAGGTAAGGGCTGGCTCTATAATTAATGGTCTTAGAGTTCCCTGGGGCCCTGAGAGGTTAACAGACTTGCCCAGGGACACAGCCAGAACAGCAGATACAGAACTTGAATCCAGACCTTCCTGATTCTGAGGCCATCTCCCCATTCATTATAAAACTCAAATTTATTGTGATTTTTTTTTTACTGTTCTTCTGACAAAATATCATGATGCCTTATTCTATGAGGCAAGTAATCACAGTAGTTGAGATTCTTCTCTTCCTTCCCAGTTCCTCAGCATGCACAGACCTACAAATATCTGGGATTCCCAAAGAAGATAATTAATATCAAAGTTTGGCCCCATTATGTGTTCAAGTACAGTCATAAAGAAAAAGATGTCTCATTTAGATTATTAAGCCCCCCTCTTCACCTCTACCTCCTAGATTTCCTGGCTTCCTTCAGAGCACAATTTAGATACCACCTCTTACATGAGGGCTCTCTTGATTCACCTCTCTCATTAGTACAGTCTCTCTCTTGAAACCACTTTTAATTAATTTGTGTGTACTTTGTACTTGTATACTTGAAGCACTCTCTCTCTCTTTCTCTCTCTCTCTCTCTCTCTCTCTCTCTCTCTCTCTCTCTCTTTCTCTCTTTCTCTCTGTCTCTCTCCCTTCTCTCCATCTTTTAGAAGTCTTGTATTTTCCATATGTTGTCCTAAGCACCTGGACAACTCTATTCTCTCTGAAGCTACTACCATGTTCCATTCCAAGTCAACCTTTCACATATTACTCCCAACAAAAGCTTCCCCCAACCATTCCAAACTCTTTTTTAATTCTACGCTCTCTAGAGGATGCTCCATTAAGTTTCTCAATCAAGGATACCTCTCCTCCATCATAAAAAAAAGAAACTATCACTTGATCTGTCTATCTTGCCAGCTTTCCTTCTATATCTCTCATCCCTTTTATGGCTAAGCTTAAGGTCATCTATAATCAATTCCGCTATTTTCTTGAGTTTCATTTTCTTCTAAACTCTTTGCATTTTGGCTTCCTATTCCATCATTCCTCTTTACCATTCAACTGAGACTGCTCTCTCCAAAGTTACTGATGATCTCTTAATTGCCAAATCTAATTACCTTTCCTCAATTTTCATTCTTCCTAACCTCTGTTTAGCCTTTAAGAATCATGCCCCTCTTCTTGATACTCTCTTCTCTAGGTTTTTATGACACTATCCTCTCCTGGTTCTCTTGCCTCACTCATTGTCTGCCTCCTCTGCTGGAGCTATCTATATCCTACCTATTAACCATGGATGTCATCTAAGGCTCTATCCTGGGCCCTCTTCTGCTTCTATATTATTTGCTTTGGTGATCTCATCAGGTCCCATGATTTCAATCATTATCTCTATGCTGATGATTCTCAAAACTACTTTACTAGTCCTAAACTCACTACTCACTTCCAGTCTCACATCTCCAACTGCCTTTTGGAATATCTCAAACTGGATGTGTTGTTTATATCCTAAAGTCAACATGTATAAAATTGCACTCATCATCATTTTCTATTACTGTGGAAGGTGTCACCATCACCCCAACCCTCCCAGTTCACAATAAACATGTCATCCCAACCCCTTACTCGTATCACTCCTCATGTCAAAATCATGTGCCAAGCCCTGTCTTTTCAACCTTCATAACATCTCTTCTGTCTCTTCACATTGCCACCATTATGGTACAGGCCCTCATCACTTCCCATCTGGACTATTGCAACAGCATGCTAGTTGGACTCCAGGCTCAAGTCTCTTCCCATTCTAATCCATCTTTTACTCAAATGTCAAATTGATCTTCTTAAAATGCAGGTCCAGTCATATCATGACCTCTATTCAGTAAACTCCATTGGTTCCCTATTGCCCCCAGAATCAAATATAAAAACCTTTGTTCAGATGAGATAAGAACTGCTTAGCCACTTTGAACCTTAGTTTCCTCATTTGTAAAAATGAGCAAACTGAACACAGTATATCTTTCCTCAGCCCATAAGCTTGTTCCAGTCATCTCCCTGAAATGAAAGCTTTGAATAAAAAAAAATGCCTTGAACATGCAGTAAATAGTAATGAGAGATTTCTTGTCACCTAAAAGGACAGAATGGTACTCTGTGAAGCAGAGAGAGAAAGGAAAAAAATTGCCTGGTAAGGAAAGCTAGCTTGTCTGACTTTGAAGGCCAGTCTTCCTTGAGGTTTCTTTATAACACTTGACTATGAACTCAGACTCTCTAGCTTCCTTCAAAGCTGAGCTTAAGTGCCACCTTCTACATGAGGCCTTTCCTGATCTGCTCCATCACCCCCCCCCCCCATTTTCTGGAGTCACATCCTCCCACAAAGAATCCTTATATTTATTTTTATCAGTTTTGTATACACTTACATATGTATATGCTCCTGCCAATAGAATGTAAGCCTCAAAGACAAGGGTCATTTCATTTTTGCCTTTTTAATCCCTAGCACCTAACACATATCAGATATTTTATAAACACATCATTATTATTTGAAGTTCTATAAGTCTCAACCACAATTTGAAGTACCCAACACCTTACTAAAAACTCACCCATCTCTTGAACCTTCTTTTTAGGACCCTATAGTGCTTTGGCCAGAACCAATTAGTGTATGGAGTCTAAGCTTTCATCTATTCAACTCCTAGTGGGCAGAATCTATGAGAATAAGAGAGATGAAAAAGGCACACATCAAGAAAATGGATCCCAAATCCAAATTCCACATGTAGTGGTGGCTGCAGCCTTGTCAGTATGTCAACAGATAGTCCCTTAGGAAGACATTAACTAGATGTATAATTAGAACTAAAATTGTCATTTAGAGAAGAAAATGTGTACACTTCCTTCCCATAAGAAAAAAAATAACATGTCAGATATGAGAAAATATAAGTCAGAGCGTTTGGTTTTGTTGTGTGGTTGGTTTTTTCTATTTTTTCCTGAGAACAGAGAGTGTTTGCTTCATCTCCCTCTGGTCCCAGAAAGGTCCCTGACAAATCCACGGTAGACATAAACACAAATCATGCACCTCTCACAGACATCCACCTTCTGACCTGCAGCTACACAGGACATGTTTACAAGCTGCTATACCCACAAATAGAGACACTTGAGAATCAGTAGAATTATCAAAGACCATGAAACAGGTCAGGCTCAAAGGTCCAAGTTTTCCTTTGAGAGGTAATCACTGGCTGCTGGACTAGAGTGGTTACAAGCAACTATCTCTCAACAGAGTGGGATGCAAGGGTGCTAGCTGACATTCATATTCCTCTATCCATCACCACCTTTCCTGGCACAGTCTGACCACTGTTGCTGGTGAAATAATTGTTTCCTCATCCCTTGATTCACAGGCTTAATCAGACAACTCGTGGCAAAATGTACGTCATAAATAGGACATAAGGAAGAGAGGGGAGAACACTCTTCAGTCATGTCCTTACCCAACCTCCTCTCCATTTCATCATGAAAACTTTGACACTTGATGGGATTTTTTTTAATTGAGAGGCAGAAATGAGGAAGTACATAGGGTGTTGGGTTATATTTCTAGCATCATAGATTTAGATAGCAAAAAGGATCTGACCTAGAATTAGAAATACCCAAGTTCAGCTCCTGCTTCAGATGCTTTTAAAGGATCATAGATTTAGAGCTGACAAAGACCTGTGAGGTAATCTAGGCTAACCTCCTTTTACCTTTAAGGAAACTAAGGCCTATGCAGGTTAGATAACTTATACAAGGTCACATAGGTAGTAAGCAGCAAAGCTGGAATTTGAATCCAAACCACAATCCTTCCTGTTGAACTATGCATTCTCTACTTACTAGATGAGAAACTATGGACAAGGTAATTAACATCTCTGAGCCTCAGTTTCCTTCTCTATAAAACTAGAGATATGAATACCAGCAGTAACTGCCTCACAGGCCTGTCAAAAGGCTCAAGTGAGATGATGTAAATTAAGTACAATACAAACTCAGCTATTATTAATTTCACTAAGAAACTTTTGAAATGTTGCTTAAAATGCATTTTGTTTTGTTTTACATTTTGCTTCCCATCAAATGCAAACTTGTTGAATCCAGTACAGGAATCAGGCCTCTGTGATATAATGATACAAATGGAACTGTTTCTGCCCTCAAGTGGCTTACATTCTTCTTAGAAGACCAAAAAGATTTAGAGGACCAAGCTCTAAGTAAAGGTGGGTTTTAGGGAGTGGAAGATGAGAAGAACAAGACAGAATCGTGGCCTAAACCCAGTGAGGCCATATGTATGTATGTATGTATACATGTATACAAGGTACAGAAAATGATAAAGAATCCACAAGTGACTTCCTTGGTTTAATAATATTTTCCATTAGAAGGTAGGGACCAGTTTCTAGAAAGTCAGTACCAGAACTCAACCCTTGCCCTTTTGAAAGATAGGTATCTTTCCTTAGCTACCACACAATTACTACCTGATGAAGGCATTCCTCACAATTAACATCTTGTGGTAGTCTTAAGCAAGGCTTAAATTCAATAACATATAAAGTACTTTATGAACCTGAAAGCTGTATACAAATGTGAGTTATTGATTCTCTGTTTGTGGTTTTTATACATATAATGGAAACAATGAAATCTATTCTTCCAAAATGGGGGTCTCAGTATAGAAGTTGAAGATATAATGATATAAAATTTGAAAAGGTCTGGTAATACATACTATGATGTTTGTCCATCAAGCATTATAGATAGAGCAAGGACTATTAGACTATAATAGCACATGGATTCTGTTCTGATGGCTCAAAGAAAAGAACTAAGATAAGGCAATAAATTCTAGAAATTATTGTCTCTCTGATCTCTAAAACCATGACCAACAAGACAGATAACTTGTTTTACACTGCCTAAAATTATAGTATTTTATCACTTCCTTGTATTTTTTTCTTTTTTTCATTTTTTGGTCTATTATGACCTAGATAAACATCAAGAAACATGACCAAGTCCATATCCAAGGAACAGGAAAAAAAGGGACTTTAAATGAAACTGTGAATCTCTATTACATACAGCTGGAGTTTAAGTATATATTAAATTTAACATAGTAGTGCCTTTACTGCTTTGACTGTCCATGTCCTTTTTTTGAACTTCCTCCTGTTCTCCTCTTTGGATTTTTAAAAATGTCTCCTTGAGGTATTTTGAAATAAAATTGCATAGGATGTGTGGAGAAAACATATACTACAAAGAATGGGATTATCAAGAGTTGAGGACAGAACTACAGACTCACAGAGTTTCAGACTTTGGAGCCTGTTGGTCCAATCATCACTTGAAAAAAAATAAACACAAAGAAAGCAGTGTCAATGAAACTTTCCCTGGTATCTGAGGTCCCTTTCAATTCTGCAATTATGTGATTCTTGGTTCTATGCTTGATTCTTGCTACTCTTGTATTCTGTAGATAAGGATTTATCCACCCATTCTATGTAACCTTGAATTAAAATGGCAAGGTTAAAATCTTGTCGTATGAAAATGGGTCACTATGCCTTTAAGAAGTCTAAGAAATAAGGTCATATGATACTACTTTCAAAGAGTTTTCAGAGTTTTAAGGAGGATAATTTTAAGGACACATATGTGTATAGGTATAGATGTATATGCCATAGTTATATATGTATATATGTGTATGTATACATATATAAGTATATGTATATTTGAAAATTTTAAAAATTGAACAAACATTTGTTTATTCTATCCTTGGAGATTATAACCACTGGGAGGCAACTTATTTTTGCAGCATATTTGCTGTCAAGAAGCAATGAAGTGCAAATAGAAGGTAATTGAACTTAGCAATTTGTTTACCCAGAAAGGAAACATCTGGAGAAAAAACTGGACTATTTTAATAATTAGCCAGTCACGTTCTATAAGGAACACACTGGTATATGATCTAGCATTATAATAAGGAGTCCAGAGTCATGGGATTCTGAAGGATTAGTAATTAACCTCCTTCCAGCTCAAGGAAGAGATCTCATAAAAGAGAAGAAAATGAGAAGTCAGGGAACAGTGAGTGCCCTCTCTCGATCTCTCTGAATTTTATTCACTGTCTGTTTGCCCAAACTCACAAATAATTCCTTTTTTACCCGAAGAGCTATTTTCACTTATCTCACCCGTCACGTCTGGGGGAAAAAAATCTGGCATTGTCACTTTCTAAAAAGGAAGAGTTTGTGAGTTGGAAAAAAGAATATTAAAAATGTCATCTTAAAGAAATTAGAATCTGGCATGTCTATACCCCAAAAGCCCTATGAACAGTTTTCAATTATCTGAAGGGTACTGAAATTCAGGAAGCCCTTTGTCTTATTTACCAGCATGCCTCCCGTAAAATAGAAAAGGGGGTGAGCTAACAGTTTTGGTATAGCCCAATTATGAGCTACCTTCTGGTATAAGACATATTGCTAACTGGCAACAGCACTCTCCATTATTGCTGCACTCTAATCAGGCACAATCTTGCCCCCTCTCAACCTGCCAGAATTCTTCCTGAAGTAATTAGAACCTACTTTTGAAAGGTAGAAATACTCTTGCAATTTTAAAATGAAAAATGTAGGACTACAATCCAGATAGACCAGGGATTTTAGGAGTAGAGGATACTGATTGATAATACAGATCTTTTCTCTACATGGTGATCTTCTATCTTCCACCTCTAAACCTATGATGCTGACCCTAAGGAGATCATAATGCTAACCTGCCTCAATGGAGCACTGTGTATGTCAGTTTGAACTAGTAATATCCAGACACTAGAATTTATAGAGATTATTGCGGTAATTCTAAAGACTACACAGAGGCAGGCTTAGGCTTGATGTAAGAAACAATTACAGCTGTTCAAAAGTAGAATGGGATGTGTACTTGCGGATATGATAGATTCTTCAGTTATTGGAGGCCTTCAAACAAGTGGATGACCACTTGTTGGCTATGTTGTAAAGGGGATTCAAATCAATTCAAAATGAATTTAAGTTCCTCTTATATGTAAAGTGAAAGGCAATATGGCATCGTGGATAGAGATCCAGCCTTAGAGTCAGTAAAATCTGGGCTTATGTCCTGCTATGGATAATTACTAGCTCTGTGACCATGGACAAATTGCTTAAACTCCCTGTTTCCCAGGCTAATCTCTAAGATTGTAGATTTCAGAATAATTGTTGACCTGCATCACTGGTTGGAATTTCCACTCCAGTAATTCAACACTCTGATAAAATCATAGATTCATGTAATAAAATAATAATCTAATATACAAGCATTGTTTTAGTCACTGGCAATGAAACCACAAAAAATGAAGCAGTCTCTGTCTTAAAGAAGACTGTTAACTTGTTTTCTATAATGGACAAGGTAGCCTCTCTAAAATCTCTTCCAGCTTGGTTTTGTTATCCTGTGATAATGGGTGGATTATGTTTATTTAGTGAACATCTCAATACATTTCGCATAGAAATAAAGTTCCACAAACCACGAAGAATATCACTGAAATGCTGGCCGCATCATTTCAGTCCTCAGAAACCCCCTCCCTCTTAAAACCAAGGCACGATCATTGATATAAGCTGCTCTTGGGACTTCAGAATCAAGAATGCCTCTGTATTTTCCACTCCGGGTCTATGTAAAATCTACAGACATAACCCTAAGGTTTCCTATGTAGTTTAGTAAAGATGTTGAGGAGAAGGTTAAAGGAAAGAATAAAAGAACAAGAGAAAGAATTGAAAAAGAGTGTCATATGATGGTCTATACTATAAACAACACAGCATGTGACAAGTTTCTGAGTTGTGTGTGTCCTCTAAGCTCCTGAGGGCCATAAGGCAGCGTAACATAAACATTTCCTCCCCATAAAATGGTCTCTTTTCCTCCTTCTTTGAACCAATAGATGAAAACATAATGAGATTTTATCAAACCCACTTTATTCTATTGTTACTTCTGCCAGACGGATGGTGCATTACACCCTTCTGGCTTTGATGCTGACAGTGAAACCTTCTAACAGATTGCCAATAACCCTGACACAAAAGCTCCCGAAAATGTAACTTATCCCAGAACCATGTTCCTGGGTTTGTTGCCAGCACTGCAGCTGTCAAATTTGGCCCCCAAAGTGCCCTTGATTAAAGAAGAGAGCCAGAGGAAGGGAGTTTGCCAGTGTGGGACAACTCTAATCCTCAGTGTTGGTAATTAAACCTTGAATATGCTGATTTTGCTGGGGAGGCTCTGAAAATGCAGAAACAATTGTGCAAAAGAGGATTTATATCTTGCAAGACCCCAAAAGCCAAGGATGCCCCTCCACTCTCTGCAACCACATTACCTTCAGATGTGATTTTGATAGTGCCTCCAAGACAGCCATTATCTGGTTTGATCATTGGAGGAAACCTTAAACAATTATGGGCAAGGCTGTTTGTGGCTGGTTCTTGGAAGACAGCATTGAATCCCTAGGGCCTCTTCACAGAGGGAGAGGGCACTCAGTTATGGCAGCCACATTCTAGTGAGTGAGATATGAATTGCAGAGATTCAACACTTGTGACCATTAACATTGAGCTTTTTACCAACAGCTTTTTACCATCCACCTCTATTTTTCCTTACCCAACTTCAAATTGCAGAATTAGCTCCCCTGCCAAATCTTATCTTCTCATTTATACCATTATACAAGTCTTCTACTTGGTCTCCTTGCATTTTTCTGTGACATTCTATCTGGAAAGGTGCTAGAGTCAACTAAAGCTACTTTTGAGAGTGAATTGTTCAATTTTCAGTGTAAACATTTATACCTAAGAAATTGAAATTTATACCTAAGAAATTATGTGTACTTAAGAAAGGGATGGAGAAATTTTTCATAATGCAGGTTCAACTTAAAAGTATATTCTGAAGGAAGATTATACATACACGTACATATATGGGTATATATATATATATATATATATATATATATGTATGTATGTATATACATGCATATGTATATATCCAGGTGTTAAGCATTTACAAGCACACCCTTATCATATGTATTCTGACTAATGTGCCACTTCAATCATGCAAGTTTTCTATTGAGAAAGCTTCTCAGCTCCCAATTACTTGTTCCCAATTACTCCATGGATTACTTGCATTTACTAGTCCCCATGCAATGCTGTCTGGGCTAAGTTCCATCATCCATCTTCTTCTCCATTCCTAGAATGGACTGCTTCCACCCTACCCATGTCCATTTAGTGGTGTGCTTTCCTTATTTTGAATTTGTTTTCTCTTTCAAGAAGAGTGGCCTCAGAACTGGAAAGGACCAAGATAAGTAAGAGAGTACCTAATGCCCTTGCTCATCTTAAAACGTTTAGCCCAGAACCAAATTCTTGGCTATGAAACAAACAAATAAAAACCCAGGAGACATGATCTCATGATCTCTGTCAAAGTTATTTGAAAGATTGTGTAGAATAGGGGAGGTACTGTGGGATTAGAGAAAGGCAAATACCCTAGTTTTGTGACCTGTAAACTATATGCCAGAGAGCTTGACTTCAAATTCTAGCAAAAATAGAGAATGTGTTCATTAAAGAGATGCCTAGTGAACTGGTAGAAAAGGAAGCTGGGATAGTATAGTACCAATATAGCTTCAGTAAGAACATAGGAAACATGAGGTTAACATTATTTCTTTTTTGACAAAATTATTGTGTTAAATGAGAGGAATACTATTGTATTTTAGCAAAACATTGGATAACATATCTCATTTCATCTAGAAGAAAAATTGAAGAGATGTGGGCTAGACTATAGCATATATTGCATTGTACCTAGTAGGCCTTTAATAAATATTTATTTTTATTATTATTGAATTAAACTGAATTTTAGTTTAGAAAGCTTAGGGGAACATAATAACAACCTACATTTACATAATACTCTAATATTTAAAAAGTGATTTATATGTATTATCTCATTTAATTCTTATAACAATCCTGTGGGTAAGTGGTACAGGTATTATCATTCCCATTTTAAAGACTTGTAAACTGAGACTAAAAGCAATTGTGTTGTCCCCAAAGTCCTACAGCTAAGAAATATCCAAGGCATCTCTAGTACTTTACTTGGCATATAATAGGTATTTAATAAAAGTTTGTTGAATTTAATTGAGGCAGGCTTAGGACTCATCTTTCTTTGACTCCAATCTAGCACTCTACTATACCATGTTTTACTCCTAATCACATCAAGTACATAAGATCAATTGGTTATACTTGGGCCTAACATTGGCAGAATCATTCATTTCTGATGCCTCTTGCTTATGGGTTACATCATGATTTTTTTTTTCATATTTCCAGTTTGTTTAATTGCTCTTATTGGTGAGATTGATGATACAAGGGATTTGTCTGCGATCAAGGTACATTTCAAAAAGTAAATCTGGTGCACCTCACCTGTTGACACAACCTAAAGTCAGCTTCTTTTTACTTCAAACTAAATTAAACAATCACATCCCAACTCTCTAGACGTGCCTTTGTTCCACTAATTATACTCTCCACTGGGCACTGTCAGACTGAACATTCTGGAATCAGATGCTAGAATCTAGAACTAGAGGGAACATGAGACACCATTGAATCTAGCCCAGTCATTTCACAAATGAGAAGAGTGAGACTCAGAGAAATCATTCGACTTGCCCATGGTCACAAGACCAGTGTCTCAGACAGGATTCTTCCTGACCCTAAATCTAGTACCTGATCCTCTACCAACAGAGACACTAGAACAATTAAGAACTAGACTTGGAAGTCACTCTTGCTTTTTATCCTCCAAATTAATAATAAAGCATCCCAATCAACACTCAGCTGCTTGGTCCCAAACTTTTTTTTTTTTTTTTTTTTTGCCCCAAGTTTATAATTTCTTTCCAACTTTCTTCCTCTGTGGTCTTTTTAAAAATTCATCTTCAAGTTCAATCTCATTTTTTAAAAAGCCACAACTATAAAACCCCCACTACATACTAGATTCTCCTGGCACTTCCAAAATAATCGAGGGATATGTATGTTGAGATCCCTGGCTTAGGATGTCATTTCACAAATTAATCCCACCAGAAGGTAATTCCTCTTGGACTGTCACAATGATAGCCAAGTTGTATTCTAGACACTGATGATGTATTATTCCTGATATGTTTTCACTTGTAGCTAGTGGGTTGAGGGGGAAGCCCTTCAATGACCTTGTCCACACAGAAAAATCCAAGCAAGCAGTGGAAACTACTCCAAGGAGGCACCATATGGCTTCTCTTTCAATGCTCATCTATGCCTCCTTCTACATGAAAAAAAAAAGGTAAAGGCAGAAGAGCAATTTTTATTTATTAGCAGAGAGGAATGAAGGAAATGCATTTGGAGATTAGCACTGTATCTCTCTCCTAACCTTTCTGTTTAAAGGCATATTAATAGATCAAACATCAACAAGCATTATTAAGCACCTGCTCTATGCCAGGCATTGTGCTAGGCATTGGGAATACACATTCAACAAATAAAACTCTTGAGGAGGCTAATAGGTTTTCTAGGAGTTGTTCTCATCAAAACCCCCCTGTATTTACCAAAGTGATAGTCTTCATTATTGAAGTCAAAGGACCTTCAAATCCCAGTCCTACTATTTCCTATCTGTATGACCTCAGGAAAATCACTGGGCCTCAATTTCCACATCTGTAAAACGGAGAGGATGGGTGGAGGACAAGAGGAGAAGACCTGTGAAGTCCCTTCTAGGTCTAAAAATATGACCCTTTGATTCTGAGGCAGTCAAGCACCACAGTGTCATAGAGTAGAACTTGGAGCCTCAGTTTCCTCGTATGTGAAATAGAGATAATAACAGCATCTATTTTACAGGGTTCTTGTGAGGATCAGATGAGGTACATGAAATGCTTTGTAAATCTTAAAAGACTATATAAATGCCAGTTGTCGTTGTTGTTGTTGTGTTATTTTGGGAACCAAGTAACTTCAAATCATCTGGCCTAGCACTGTACCTACTTATATAGTAGGTGTTGAATTTTAATTTAATGATTTGATTAAATGATGGTTTAACTATTAAATAACTCTTGAGACAGACTCTAGCTGTCAGAGAATCCTTCAGGATACCATTAAGATATCTTTTTATTAAAAGGCTACAGTGAAACACTTGATAGATACTACCATTATGTCCACACATTGGAAACTGACATGACATGGGTGGCATTTATGGGTGTTCACATTCATACTCAGAGTGTCACCAGTCAGCCAACCAATTAATAATGGTGTATAATACATATGAGACCATGTATGAGTCCTCAGCCCCATTTGGGTTCATATGTACTTCTATTTGTGGGGCTACTTTGATTATCACCAATGGAGCAATGCCAGTCCAATCATGTGACAGTAGAAACATTAGGAATCTGCAAGGTAGTCCTCTTTCCAAGTGATTATCATCACCTTACCTCTCACCACCCCATTGTTTTGTTTGTTTTGTTTTCCCCCAGCATAGGGACCCTAAGCTATATGCTGGAACTACTGGGTTAAAATTCTGGTTCTTCCATTTGTAATTTACATGATCTTTAACTTCCCCAAACTGGGCTTCAGTTTCTTCAACTACAAAATGAAAGAAGGGGCTGCTAGGTGGCACAGTGAATAGAGCACCAGCACTGGATTCAGGAGGACCTGAGTTCAAATGTAGCCTCAGACACTTAACATAAAAAACTAGCCGTGTGACCTTGGGCGAATCACTTAATCCCAATTGTCCTGCCTTCCCCCTTCAAAAAAAAAAAAAATGAAAGAGGTTGAAATTAGATCAATTCAAAGGGCATTTCTTGCTCTAAATCCAAGTTTACTCTGTGAATGGCTTCAATAGAATTGGAGTCCTGGCATGGCAAAAGCCCTACAATTAATTGATCTATCACTTATAAGCTATTGGCTCCCTTCCCTTCGTGTGAGCTGCAGAGGGCTTGTCCAGAGTCAGATCTTCAATTGCCAATCCAATCAATTAACAAGCATTTATTAAGCACCAACAATGTACAAAGTATCTCTAGATAAGAAGACAATACATGGAATAGTCCCTTGAATAGAGGCCACGTGTACATGCCCCAGTTGATGAGATTACAGACTTTGACACAAGCTATGTGAACTCGGACAATTCATTTCAGTTCTTAGACTCAATTTCTTCATAGGTAAACATAAAATACTTATACTACCTAGAACATACATAGGGAATGTATTATAAACCCTAAAGCACTATAGTAATAGAGAAGTATTCGTGTTTCTATTGTTTAAGACTACTTACTGTCTCTTGTTACAATGCTCTCCCACATGCCCGGTAGTGGAAAGCCTCTAGGAAAGAATGAGGGTGGACTCTAAAATTCACCATTCAAATGCTGAATCTGATCAAATTTTCTGATGATTTTCTTGTCCTTCTCCCCTCCTCAAGTGTACCATTGCTGTACAGTGGTGGTAGGAGACAGGCAGTGGGGACATACAGCACTAGGACATTGAAGACAGGAAAACCAATCCTGCTGCCCTCATCTACAATCTCACTGAATTGCTAGCCCCACCTTTAGAATCTCTCATCCTTTTTCCCAGTGTTTCAAGCCTCCAAGATCCCAGAAGCTCCCTCCATCACTACCTCCCATTCATACTAAATATAGCTGTTTTATACACATGCAACAAACTACCAGTCTCCATGGCTCCCAGAGCTTATTCATATATTCTGAACTGACTGTTCTTCTGTCCCCTGGATCCTTTCTCTTCTCACTTGTCTTTTCTCTCCCCTTCTCTCTTTGATTTCCTTTTCATTACAATTTTCTGCCTTAGCTCAGTCATTCTGACCTTAGCATTGACCCTCTGTCTTTAATTAGATCGTCTTTCCTTTCCTTCTTTCCCTTTCTCTTTTTTCTTTCCTTCCTCCCTCCCTCTCTACTTCCTTTTCTTCTTCCCTCCTTCCCTCCTTCCATTCTTCCTTCCTTCTTTCCTTTCTTTCTTTCTTTCTTTCTTTTTTTCTTCCTTTCCTCCATCCTGCTCTCTTTTATTTTTCCCTCTCTCCCTTTCTTTCCTCCCTCCCACTTTCCTCTCCCCTCTTTTTCTTTCTTTCTTTACTCCTCCCTCATTCATTTCTACCTTTCTTTCCTTCCTTCTTTCTTTCCTTTTTTCCTTCCTCCTTCTCTCCTAAAGAAATCACAAATGAATGGTTCTGATTATAGTAGGCCCAAGTATAGACAGTTGGACTCATATGCTTTTTATGGATAGGAGTACCCAAGACCACCTTAACTTTTTTTGGCTTTCATGTCACATTATTGACTTATACTGAACTAGCAGTTCAGTTAAACCCCCAGATCCTGTTAAAAAAAACAAAACAACTTTGATTCATGCCTCCCCATTATTGTTGATTTTTTTATATTAAAGTACAAGAATGTCTAAGAGAATTTTAAATTAGTTACTACCCAATGCTCAGTCTAGCCTGTCAAGATACAGTCAGATCCTGATTCTGTCATCTAGTATGTTAGCTATCCCTCCCACTGTAAATTTTATAGGCATAACATTTATCCAATCATTGATAAAGACGTTGAACAACACAAAGCCAAGCCCAAATCTTTGAACTTTTCCACCAGAGACCTCTTGTCGTGTTGAAATCAAATGATTAACAACTACTCTTGGAGTCCAGCCATTCAAATAGCTCTCAATCTATCTGATCTTAACTAATCCGTAGTGTTCCATCTTTTCCACAAAAATCATATGAGGTATTTTATCAAAAGCTTTGTTAGAATACTGGCAAACTGTATCCACAATATTACCTCATATACTAGTTTAATAATGCTGTGCAAAGAAAGGAAATGAGATTAGTGTGACATAATTTATTCTTGATGAATAAAGTCTGACTCTTCAATGAATAATTCTAGAATTTTCCCCAGTATAGAAGTCAAAGACTTTGCTATAGTTTACAGACTCTCTTCTCTTCCCTTTTTGGAGGAAAAACTCCCCTTATTGGTTCCAGTGCCTTTTGAAAGAAAAAAAAATATTACGAGGCATTTTAGCAAGTTATTAGCTGCTTTGCTTTAGGCAGGGGGAGAACACCAGAAGATTTTGAAGTCCCTATCACTACAATATATATCCATGTTCCAGTCATTTCATCCTTTTGATTTTGTTCTTGTTTGTGGCCTAAACTCTGGGAAATTGTGCATGAACACTTGATGTCCTGGGATTTAACTATTAGCTCCTTTTTGACCTCTGTCTCCTAGAAATTTCTGAGGTGTCTCCATTACTTGTTTTCCTTCTCTGTGACTACTCTTTGGAAGTATCTAGTATCTACTATATCACTTTGAGGTTATACATAGGTAGTCTTCTTCCTCCTCTATGCCTTTTAGTTTAAAGTCCTTTGATTAAATGGGCAAAACAGTAGATGTTTCCTTATTTGTCTTTAATAGGTGCATTTCCTTTCTAGGCAGGAATTTATCTCTACTTTTTAAGTCAGAGGTTCTTAACCTGGAGTCTAAGAACTTATTTTATATTTAATATTTTGATTCTTGTGTTTCAACATAATTGGTTTCCATTGTAACCTTATGCATTTTATTTTACGCATTTAGAAACATTATTCTGAGAAAGGTTTCATAGGTTTCACTAGACCATCAAAAGGATCTACAAAACAAACAAAAAATTGAGAATTTTTATTTTAAGTCATGACCTATAAATCCAAACCCAGTTCTAAGATACCACCTTGTAATCTAGCTGTTCATTTTATTTTTAAAAAAATATTTTTATTTTTTCCAATTATATATAAAACCAATTTTTAACTTTTTAAAAAAAATTTTGAGTTCCAAATTCTCTCCCTCCTTCCTCTCCCCTCTCATTGAGAAGGCAAACAATTTGAGTCATGTTGTAAAAGAAAACACAGACAAATTAAAAAAAAAAAAATTAAGTTTAAAAAAGTATTCTTTGATTCGCATTCAGACTTTATCAGTTCTTTCTCTGTAGATGGAGAGCATGTTTCATCATAATTCCTTCAGAACTGTCTTAGATCATTATATTGCCGAGAATAGCTAAGTCATTTACAGTTGATCATTGAACAATATTGCTGTTACTGTGTACAACATTCTCCTGGTTCTGCTCGCTTCACTCAGCATCAGTTCATTTAGGTCTTCTCAGTTTTTTTTTTCCTGAATCCATCTTACTCATAATTTCTCACAGTAGTATTCCATCACAACCATATACCATAGTATTGTTCAACCATCTCCCAATTTATGGATGTCCCTTTCAATTTCCGACTCTTTGTCACCACAAAAAGAACTGTTATAAATATTTTTGTACATATAGGTCCTTTCTCTTTTTTAAAAAATCCATTTGGGATGAAGACCTAGTAGGGATATTGCCAGACCAAAGGGCATGCATCTTTTCTAGGCCTTTGGGCATTATTCTAAATTGCTCTCCAGAACATTTGGTTCAATTCACAATTCCATCAACAGTGCATTTATTGTTCTAACTTTCCTACAACCCCACCAATATTTGTCATTTTCCTTTTCTGCATTTTCCCTGTCATATTAACCAATATGATAGATTTGAAGTGGTACCTCAGAATTGTTTTAGTTTGCATTTCTCTAAACAATCAGTATTTAGAACATTTTTATATGACTATAGATAGTTTTGATTTGATAGTCTGAAAATTTACTCTTCATACCCTTTCACCATTTATCAATTAAAGAATGACTTTCATTCTCATAAATTTAACTCAGTTCTCTATATATTTGAGAAATAAGACATTTATCAGAGAAATTCAATGTAAAAATATTTTTCCCAGTTTTCTGCTTTCTTTCAAATCTTGGCTTCATTGATTTTGTGTAAAGCCTTTTAAAATCCATTTTACATTCCAAAATTCTCTCTGTCTCATTTGGTCATAAATTCTTCCTTATCTATAGCAGTGTTCACTTTAAAATCAATTTTTCTTTTTTGTACTCCTTGCCCTCAGTGGGCAGCAACAGGAAAAACACAACCTATTCCCCTAAGGTCTTCAGAATCTAGCCCAAGTCTTCAAAACCGTTAGAAAAACTTTTAGACTGGTAGTGTCATTTTGATCAGGTGACTCGTTAGAAGTGAATAATTGCCATGTTCTGAAGTCTTAGGAGGCTTTCTGGTATGGCTGGCATACAGATGTGCATACATATCTACTGGATACAGCAGATCATTCCATTATTGCTATCATTTTAGCAAATACATGTCTCAGTATCCCTGAACAGGAAGTCACCAACTACTATTCTTCTCTTCCTCTGCCCCTTGTTAAATTATCTTTTACCCGATAGGTTCTGTGGTTCTAATATATCATTCCTGGGAGAACATGCTACTTCATTCTTCTCAGAGAATATAACTCCCTCCTCTTTAGGAAGAGAATCAGATTTATATTTAAATGCAACACTCTTCCATCATTCTAATAAGTATTAAGTCTCCCTTCCCCCACCTTTGATCTCTTTCTTCCTCCATTGAAACCCTGCTGCTGTTTCATTCTCTCTAACAACTTAGAGTGCTGATAACTGTTCTTCACATACCTTCACCTTCCCCTCCAGAAGGGAGATCATTCCATACTTGGAACACAGGTAACCATAACTCAGCTACAGCAGAAATACAAGCAATGGATACTCAAGACAAGTCCCTGTACAATTTGTCCTGTCCTCCATAATGGCTGGAATTTGAAGCATTGTCTCATGATATTACATGATTCCTCATATTATACCTCAAACCTAAGCACCCAGTTAAAACTTTTTGAAACCAATTCTTACTTCCTAATCACCTTACAACCCAAAACAAATTCCTTTCTTTTGTCTCAACAATTTCCACAGCCACAGCTACCTCCTCCTAAGTCCTGTACCAATTTTGTTTCCTCTTTGATTCCCCTTTGTTGTTGTCATTTGTTCAGTAGAGTCTGACTCTTCATGACCCAGTGGAACGTAACGCCATCTATGAAGTTTTCTTGGCAAAGATACTAGAGTGGTTTTCCATTTGCTCCTCCAGTAGATCAAGGCAAACTTGGCCAGAGTCACACAGCTACTATGTGCCTGAGGTCAAATTTGAACTCAGGTCTTCCTGATTCCAGGCCCAGTGCTGAGCCACCTAGTTATCTCCTTGATCTTCCTTAATCATCTTTTTATCACCTCAATTACAAAGAGTAATAATAGTAACAAAATAATAACAATAGCTTTCATTTACATAGTGCATTAAACTTTGCAAAGCACTTCATAAATATTATCTCATTTTATCCTCATGCCAAGCCAGGGGTGAGGGGCTATTATAATCCCCATTTTACAAGTGAGGAGACTGAAGAAGGTAGAGCCTAAGTGACTTATCATGAGTCATGCAACTAGCATCCAAAATCTTGCCAAATCTGGCTGTTCCTACTTTTCCAACATCTCTCCCATCTGTCCCTTCTCTCTACTCACAGCTGCAAACTTAGTTCAGACCCTTATCTTCTCTTGCCTAGACAATTGCAATGGCCTCCTAATTGGTTTCCCTGTCTCAAGTCATACCCCACTCCAATCCAGCCTCCACACAACTACCAGAGTGATTTTCATTAATTGTGTGTAAGACCAGGTCACCAGGTCACTCTCCATTGCCTCTAGAATTAAATTTAAATTCTTGTCTTTGACTTTTAAATCCCTTCATAACCTGGACCCAAACTATTTTTCTAGCCTCATTACAGATTACTCCTCGTTCCAGTCAGACTGAGCTTTTTTTTCCTGTTCTTCAGACACAGCACTCCATCTCCTCTCTACGTACCTTTCATAGGCTGTCTTTCATGCCTGTAACACACTTCCTCCTCACTTCTATTCTTTAGAATTTCTCACTTCTTTCAAGATGCAATTCAGGTATCAACTTCTCTAAGAAATCTTTCCTAAATTCCTCAATTGCTAGAACCACACACATTCAGCTATCTTATATTTAACTGCCTTGTGTGTATGTCATATTTATTCTCTACATTTTGTGTGTTTACTGCTGTATGTATATGTTGTTCTCCTCAATATAAGCTCTTTAAGAGTCAGAACTGTTCCTTTGTTTCTTTCTTCCTTCCTTCCTCTTTTTTCTTTTCTTCTTCCTGTCTTTGCATCCCTAGTACTATGATATCCTAAGGAAAAGACAAAATACTTAGGAAAGTGTGATAAGTTTTTGTTACTGCTGACAATTCAAAGTAGGAGAGAAAAATAACTTTAAAAAGAATATATGCTTAAGGAAATAGTGTCTGAGAAGAGATTTGGGGTTTCTGAAGAATGGCTTAAGATAGAGGAATACTGGGATTTTTGATCAGAGAAGGAGTTAATTTTTTTCTTATAATGGATTCTCTTGTGAACCCACTCAAAATTGCTTTATATTGAAAATGGAAGGGGAGCTACAAGATTGCTGACGTATATTTGCCAAGCCTGGTGACAAAGAGCAACAAGTATGATGGAAGGAGATCAGTAGAAAGAACCAGTCATTCTTAACACCCAATATGCAAGAAAGGATAATGATAAGGGAAAAGCACTTTCCCCTTTAAAAAGTGGCGAGCTAGCATAGCTGCATAAAAATAAATAAATAAAACAGATCATGCCAGACTAACAGCATTGCCTTTTTTTGATAGTTACTAGATGAAAATGTATGGTAGGCATTTCAGTATTTCAGCAAAGCATTTGCTAAGGTTATTCATGCTATCTCTTTGTACAACATGAAGAAATGTAAACTATATCATAGTACAACAAAGTCGACTTGGAATCAAAAGTCCCCATTAATGGGTAGATGTAAAATTAGTTCTTTACTAAAGTCCCCCAGGAATCTGCCCTTGACGTTGTACTATTCGACATCTTATCAATGATGTTTATAAAGGAAGGTGGCATGTAATTTTTTTAAGTCCAGTTCTGGAATCTCAGATGTTTTTGTTTGGTTGGTTGTTTTACTTGTTTTTTTTTATAACAGACTCTCTCTGTTCTACTTATTCTGTTTTTTTCTGCCTGTCATCCTCATCCCTTTTCTGGCCTCTTTTATACCTGCAACATTCCATGCTCAAAGCTTCCTACCCAGCTTCACTAATTGGCACTTTCCTGTCGATGCCATCATACGAAACCAATCAGATAGCCATGCTAGATATCAAGGTCCTCCTGGAAAAAAAACACTTGGTATTTGTCTATACCTGTGGCACCGTGTGAGATGAACCCCAGGCAAACCTGCACTGATCAAGGATGTAGAAGAAACCTGGAATAACCTGAAGAATGGGTTTTAAAGGTGTCTCTAATTGGATTCTTGACTTCATTCTTCCTCCCCCCATGATGTAATGATCATCTCAATGGAGGCATGGACTCCTCTCTGATGAAAGAATTGTGTATGCACCTTGCCTCTTCAGTGATCCAGTTGTATTCTTATCCTCCTGGTGGCTAGGATCCACATGCCTACTTGCTCCATCTCCATCCTTTCACTTTTTCTCATGGACATGTTAAGTACCTCTTCTTCTGTAAGTTAAAAAATGGCAAATAAATTCCTATGGATTTCACCATCCGAAGACCTGTTGGTCTCTCTCTTCTGTAGAAATCTCTGCTCCCCAAAAGTAGCAACCATAAACTAAAACAACATATTTATCAAATCCACCAGTTGAATGAGGTGAGGAAAATAACTAACCTATCTTATGACAAAGTCAAGAGCCAAATGACTTCGAAAGGCTGAAAGGATGGTGTTATGGGAATCTAAAGATCTTCCCTGCCCCTAGGCCCTTTGCTAAAGCGGCTACGTGACTCTGAGGACCCTTGGATATTTGAAAGTATACTCTGTTCCCTAATAGGCTGAATGTGGTCACGTGGAGCCTGTGGCACCAGG
>CM053586.1:55114800-55157995 GCA_028646515.1 Pseudochirops corinnae
TCAGAGGAGTGATGGGGGAGGACATAGGAGAGAATAGATTGGGGGAGGGGTTATACAATAGGATGTCTGTTTTGGGGTGGTGGGTAGGGGAAAGATGGGGAGAAAATTTGTAATTCAAAATCTCGTGGAAATGAATGATGTAAACTAAAATAAATAAAAGTTTAAAAAAAAAAAAGGATGAGGAGTGGGAAATTTTAAAAAGATAGCCTGCAATTATAAATAAACTCCTTTAGGCTTTGTTTGAGCCAAGTAAAGCAAAATTCAGGACAAAATGCGTTTCATGCTTTGGTTTCAATAACTCCCTGAACCAATCAAATGTTTCACATTGAAATTAATATGCTTAGTTTCAAAGATATAATCATTGTACTTGGGATTCACTTGCTCTTTGCCTTCAAGTATTTAAAACAGTGTCATGGAGAAAAGGGATTGATTAGATTGTTGACCTTGTCCCTAGAGGGCAGAACTAGGAACAAGGGGCAGAAGTTCTGGAGGGGCAGATTTAGAGACACTTAGAGAAATAATTCCGAACAATTAGTATATCTAACAATGGATTAGGATGCCCTGGAAAGCAGTAGTTTCCTCTCACAAGGGGTCTTCAAACAAATGCTCTAAGACAACATGTGATGTATGTTGAAGAGAGCTATCTCATGAAAATATAGGTTAGATTAGATGTCTCTGGGCTACTTTCCAACTCTGAGATTGTGTTTTCTAGGAAATATTGTTTGTCAGAGAAACATCTCTCCTTTATTCCCCCATCAAAATGTTAGCCATCACAGAAGCCCTAGTTTAAGATCCCCAACCCAAGAAGGTTTCCCTGTCTGTTCTACTATACACTGATTTTCCTGCCTCTGAAGTCTATAACACTTAACTGTCCACAAAACATCTTTTGGCACTCAAGTGTGTATTATCGCATTGTTCAGACTTATAATTTCTTTGTTGTAGGAAATTCTCAATAAGTAATCTTCTCTACTGATACAGGTTGGGAACTATTCTGCAACTTAAAGTCTGAGAAAGTTGTCTGGGATTCTGAAAAGTTAGATGAATTGCTCAGGGCCACAACTGACAGAATAAACCCAAAGCTTCCTGACTCTAAAGCTGGTACTCTATTCACTACTCTGTGTTTCCTTCATGCTATCTCATATTAATTGTTTCAATTATGTTTTATTGCATTAAGTTCCTTGGTTCTACCCCAACCAGCTAATGGCAACTAGGGAAACAAAGATGATGAGTGGTTAGGTGTTGTTAATAAATATAAACATAGATTATGGGTCAATAGGTGTTGTTAACAGACATAAATATATAAATATCTATCTATATGAATATCTAGCTAATTCTATCTATCTATCCAACTATCTATCTACCTGTATAATGTGGGTCCTGATCTCAAGGGGTTTAAAATCTAATGAAGGGAAGGGTAAGACAAGAAATAATTATGATAAAAGGAAGAGCGAGATAATTGCAAAGTAGAGGTTAAAGAGTAAAGGACATGGTGTCACATCTCTACTCATTTTTCATCTTTCTCCTTCTCCCTTTTCCTCTCCTTCTGCTCTCTCTCTCTCTCTCTCTCTCTCTCTCTCTCTCTCTCTCTCTCTTTCTCTCTCTTTCTCTCTCTTTCTCTCTCTCTTTCCTTCTCTGTTTCCTTCTCCTCCTTTTTTCTCCTCCTCTTTCTTCCTCTTCTTTTTCCTCTTCTTTTCTCTCTCCTCCCTCTTTTCTGTATCTGTTTCTCTCTTGTGTCTGTCTCTGTTTCTGTGTTTCTGTCTCTGTGTCTCTGTCTGTCTCTGTCTCTGTCTCTGTCTCTGTCTCTGTCTCTCACTCTCTTTTTCTCATTCACTCCCTTCCTCCTTCCCTCCTTCCTCTCTCCCATTCTTGTCCCCTTTCTCTATCAATTATGGCTGCTTTGCTAACCCTACACTGTCAGGTTAGGGTGGCTCTCCAAAGGAGCACCCAAGGTACATTAACACTTTCAGAATCCTAGGGAGTCATTCTAGTGTGGGGAAACTAAGCTGCCACTGCTTATAACAGTAGCTCCTAAGCCTCCATCAGGATACTTCCCATTTAAGCAAATAAGCCAAAATGACCCTCTTAACATAAAACATTTTCTAAACAAGAAAGCAAAAGAAAGAAAAATGGTAACATTCCATTCCACCCATAAACCTAGGTCACAATCATCTACCAGTGGAGAATAGTTAATTTGCAGAAGGAAAACTAGTAGGGAGGCACATGACTGGGGAAACCTATGAGCCCAGGACAACTCAAAACTATGGATTGCAGGAGTCAACAGACTTAGTCTCTTTCACAGAACAGTTTGTGCTACATATCACCTGCTAGGATGCTCAACTCTCCTGCTGGACAAAACTGATGGGTACAGGCTCTGGTACCTCTCTTGAACTCACCTTGATACTTGATCAAGTCTCTGGTGTTTGTTGAGGTTATAATTCTCTCAACTGGCCTTTCACTGTCAATGCCCAATCTCTCTGTCCAGGGGTTTGACCTATAGTCAGCCTCCTCCCAAGACCCTTCCTCCAGTCACCACAGGCTACTTGGCCAACCCTAGGTCCCTCACACAGTCTTTCTGTATATAAGATCCATCTTGTTTCCATGAAAGTGATCAGATTCAAACTGGTCTGCTTACATTAGTGATACAAATGTTCAGATTCCTTAAGAGTCTGGCCAATATGGCAGATTTTTAATAAACCTTGTTTTTCTTTGGATGAAATAAGGCATGAGTCAAATTCATTTGGGCATGACCTGTGTGTCCCTATTTTGGGTGTCCCTAAAGTTCTAAACTTCCTAAACACCCCTAAAGTTCAACAAAACCCCTTCTTTGTTGGCTGTTATCCTCAGCCAACCAAAGCAGTAGTCAGCTCTTTTAGGAAAAAGAAAAAAAAAGCAGAGACTAATGGAATAAGCATATAGCATCTACCATATTGTAGCTATTATGTTAAGCATTTTTTTAAACAATAGTATCTCATTTGAACCTCACACTAACCCTAGGAGGTAAGAGCTATTATTATTCCCATTCTACAGTTAAGGAAACTAAGACAAGTAGGAGTTAAGTGACTTACCCAGAGTCACACAGCTATTAAGTATCTGAAGCTGAATCTGAATGCAGGTCTTCCTGACTCTAGGCCCAACATTCTTTTCACTGTGCCACCAGCTGGCTGGGGAGTCTACAGAGCTATTAAACTGGCTTCTTCTTGCTCTATTTCCATATATAACGTGTTTCTTTCTCTGTTCTTCTTGTTTGTTCCTAACCTTCTGAGTGTCTCCTTGCCGCAGAGCAGGGTCTTCTTGAGAGAAGTTACTTACCTCTATCTTAAGGTAAGAAAACAAAATTTACATTTTTGTCAGATACAATATCAGTAGGTTATGTGAAATTGTTTCATAACCACCAGCAAGCTCTAGTTAATAGGCTTTCCCAGCTTTCAACCTCAAAATCTTCATAAAAGCCATATGCTAATTAGCTGCCAAGAAATGAAACACTTTGGCCATCATTGCCTTCAGCACCTTTCCCTCTGAAGAGCTGTCTGCTCTTAGGTCTTCTTAGCACTTTCTAATTCCTAGAACTACTTCTGTATCTGTCCCTTTGCATAAACAAAATTGGCCAAATTTGAAAGGGACATCAGCTTACAAAGCAAAGTGCTAAGAGGAATTTGAAGAGGAGTAAGATAATTTTCACCATGCAGACAGGTGGTCAAATCATACAGGAAGGCTCCATAGAGGAGGTAATATATGAGTCGGATACTGAAGGGAGAGAATTCAAAAGATGGAGATTTATGGTATTCTATTCCAAGTTTGTGGGACAATATAGCAAAGATACAGAGAAAGGAGACAGTGTGATGGCAAAGGGGGAGTTATGGATAGTTCACTTTGAAAGGAAAAGCACTTGAAGGGATTTAGTATGAAATAAGGTTGGACAAATTAGGAGTTCACGTTTTGTTTGTCAGGCAATGGAAAGCCACCCAAGATTATAGAACAGAGGGATAACATGCATCAGAAAGATTATTTGTATACCAATGTGAACTGAAAAGAATTTTTGGATCAAAACTTAAGAAAAAAGATGCATAAGAATGATAGGAACATTAAGTCTTTAAGATATTAGAAATGAAGTAAAGATCTTTTTCTTCTTTTTTGACAATTTTTGAACTTATTTAGTATTTTATTTTTTCCCAGTTACATATAAAAAATTTTTTAACATTCATCTTTAAAACTTTGGGTTCTACATGATGGAAAGGGTTATCCACATGCAGAGAAAAAACTACTGAATCTGAATGCAGATTGAAGCAAATTACTTGCTCTCTCTCTTTTGTGTTTTGTTTTGTTTCCTTTCTCATTGTTCACTCCATTGGTTATAATCCTTCTTTACAACCTGACTAATGTTTAATGTGTAGGTACTTGTAGAACCTATATTTGATTGCATGCTGCCATGGGGAGAGGTGTGGGGAGGGGGAAGGAGGGAGGAGGGGGAGGGGAAAATTTAGATCTCAAGGGGTTGTGGAACTGTATGCTGTAATCTAAAAGTAAACAAATAAATTAAAATTTAAAAAAAAAAACTTGTTCCAAATTTTCTCTCTTCCTCCATCCCCACCCTTACCCCATCAAGAAGGCAAGCAGGTTGATAGAGGTCATATATGGGTGGCCATGTAAAACATTTCCATATTAGTCATGTTGTGAAAGAAAACATAGACCAAAATAACCCCCCCAAAACAAAAATCAAAACAAAAACAAAACCACAAGAAAAATGAAGAGAGCAAATAATTATGCTTCAATCTGTATTCAGACACCATTAGTTCTTTCTCTGAGGATGGATGGCATTTTTCATCATAAGTCTGTCAGAGTTGTCTTGCATTATTGTATTGCTGAGAATAGCTAAGTCATTCACATATGATTATCTCATACTATTGACTTTGTACACAATACATTTCACTTTTCTTCAGCTCATTTAAGTCTTTCCAGGTTTTCTTGAGAGTAACCTGCTCATCATTTCTTATAGCACAGCAATATTCCATCATAATAACACACCACAATTTATTCAGCCATTCCAAAATTGATGGTCGTCCCCTCAATTTCCAATTCTTTGCCACCAGAAGAGTTTCTATAAATATTTTTGCACATATAGGTAATTTTTCCCTTTGTTTTTTTATCTCTGTGGAGATACAGACCTAGTAAGTAGTATTGCTAGGTCAAAGAGTATGCATGGTTTTGTAGCCCTTTGGAAATACTTCCAAATTGTTCTACAGAATGGCTGAATCAGTTCACAACTCCATCAACAATATATTAATGTCTTATTTTGTTCTACATCTTCTCTAACATTTGTCATTTTCCTTTTCTCTCCTATTAGCCAATCTAATAGGCATGAGGTAGTACCTTAGAACGGTTTTAATTTGCATTTCTTCAATCAATAGTGAGAGTATTTTTCATATGACTATAGATATCTTTGATTACTTCATAAAGATCTTTTTCAATAGTAATATGTCATAACAAATAAAGAAAACAAATAATCATCATTAGATATCACAAAGCTTGGACGGTTAGTTTGCATATCAAATAAAAGAGCCAGCTTCCAATGGACTCTAGAACAATGGCTTAACTCTAGTAAGGTTCATTATAAATGTTATACTGAAAAATGTAAAATACATTCAAAATTAAGTTTAATTTTCAATCAATGCAAAACCTCATTCTCCGTCTCTCTTCCACCCTCCCCAATAAGAAAGAAGGAAAAACGTAGCTTTGTGACTAACATGTATAGTCAAACAAAACAAATGACCACATTGGCCACATCCAAGAAAAAAAATGTACCAATCTGTACTCTAAGGCCATTAATTTTCTCATTACCAGGTTTTAGGTAACGTGTTTCATCATGAGTCCTCTATAATCCTGGCTAATCATTGCATTGATCAGTGTTCCTAAGTCTTGTAAAGCTGTTTGTCTTGACAAATATTATTATCATTATATAAACTGTTTTCCTGGTTCTGCTCACTTCACTATGCCTCAGTTCACACAAATTACCCTATGGTTTCTCCATTCATTTCTTAAAGAACAGGGTATTTCATCACATTCTTTACCATAACTTTTTCTGCCATGCCCCAATTAATAAATGCCCTGTCTCCAATTTTTTGCTACCATAAAAAGAGTTATTGATAATTTTATATGTTCTTGGTTAGAATTTGTTTTACATAGGACTAATTTTTCCCTGAATCTATTTTTCTTCTGGTTCTCCCCTCCGTTTTCCTTTCTATTTCCCTATTGAATGAAATGTATTTCTACACAAAATTCGTGTGTGTGTGTGTGTGTGTGTGTGTGTTCTTTTAATGAGTTAAGATGAGAATGAGGTTCAAGTATTGCCTGCTCTCCCCACCCGTATTTGTATTGACCCCTGCCTGTGAACTCTGATTATATGAGATGATTTCCCAGATTCTTTCTCTCCCTAATTTTCTCCCTCTTCTTCTCTATCTCGTTGCTTTCCATTCTTTTTTCTGAGATAATCAAAACATAATACAAGCACTCCTAAGCTCTCTCTAATTAGACTCATTCTGTGACTTCTGATGATAATAAAAGAGTCCTGAGGAGAAAAGTGAATCATTTTCCCATATTCAATGTAAGCAGGTTATCATTGTTTAGTCTCTTGTGATTATCTGCTCATGTTTATCTTATGTGTTTCTTGACTGCTGCATTTGTACTTCAAAATTTATATGCAGCCCTAGTCTTTTCATTAGGAAGGCTTGGAAGTCTTCTATTTATTTAAAGCTCCATTATTTCCTCTGTGGGTTTATCTTGATTCTTGTTGAGTAAATTATTCTTGATTAAAAGTCAAAATACTTTGCCTTTGGAATATTGTGTTCCAAGTTCTCTCCTCCTTTATAGGGGTGGTTTCTAAATCATGTGTGATTCTAATTGTGGCTCCTCAGTATCTGAAACCTTTCTTTCTGCATCCTTGTACCATTTTTTTCTTTGACATAGAAGCTATGAATTTTGTAAATAATTTTCCTGGGAGTTTTCAATTTAGGATTTCTTTCAGAAAGTGACTGGTGGATTCTTCCTATTTCTGCTTAGTCTTTTGAACAGATCTGGACACTACATGTTGATAGTTTCTTAAGGATTGATATTTAGGTTCTTTCAATGGTGATTGTGTTCAGATCCTCCAGTGATTCTTAAATTTTGTCTCTCCATTTTGTTTTCCAGGTCAGTTGTTTTTGCTATCAGGGGGCTTATTATTATGATTTTTTTTCACCCTTTTGACTTTGTTTTAATATTTTCTGGTGTCATGAAGTTATTGTTTCTCTTTGGTCCATTCTAACATTCAGTTAATTTGTCGCTTGGATAAGATTTTATATCTCTTATGTCAAACAATTAATTCCCCTTACAATTCTTTCTTCCATACCTGTAATCTTTTTTTCAAATTTTTTTCCTCTAGTGCTCCCATGTGCAGTGGTAATGTAATTTGAATTTGAAGACCCCTTTTTGTATTGGCAAGTAAGCAGGTACTTAGCACTCAGTAATTAATCAAACCTCTGTGAAAGAAACAGAAGGTATGAACCCCTGTTACTAGTAACAGGAAGAGATTGGCTAAAACAGGAAGTAGCTAATGCTGTGTGTGTGTAAGGAAAAGCCCCAGAGAGGAAGGGTTAGAATTCCTTGGGAAAGGAATCTGGAGGCAGAATTTGCTGCCATCAGGAGGCTGAAGAAGAAAGCCCGGGGGCTCAGGCCTGCCCTCCCCCTTCACCCCACCCCCCGCCCAGGCTGGATAAGGTGATTCTGATTTTTTGAACGGGCTGCAGAAGACTGAGGAAGCATGACCAAGATGCTAAGACTTTCTCTGTTTGTGGTTTGGTCAAGCCTTGAATTCCCAGGAACAGAAATTGTGAAGGATTTGAGATGGACTGGATCCTGTGAACTTCAGTGCTGAGCAGGACTTATACAGAGAGTTGCACAAGGAACCAGAAGCTGTCTGCCTTTGAATCCAGGTGACTGTTTGGTGGATTCAGGTAGGAGTTGCCTGCCTTGAGTCAAAATGAAAAGACCTCTCTGTGGGTACTGAGTAGTGAGGAAATTGTAGTTTACTAGTGACCTAGGAATGGAGGGTCTGTGTATTTTCTAATGATTATACTTAGTGATTAATGAGACTTAGTAATTGATTGCTGAATAAGTGACTGATTGAGTTAACTTAGTGTGCTCCATGAGTGGAAGACTTTGACTGTTCTACTCTGAAATGACTGAATGACTAAGTAAGGAGGCAAACCTCCTTAGGGATGACTGAATGTACTAAATGATTGTATTTTGTTGAAAACTATTGTGACCACTTCAGTGAAAACTATGTGGCCATTTTAATGATAAACTGTTGTCAATACCATATTGTGATTTTCTGTGATAAGTTGTAATACTGTGAATGCTATACCTTCATTTTCTGTGAATGTTTTGCTTGGAATGGAATAAAAGGAGTGTTCACTATACTGTGTAATCAGAACCTTAAAAGCTGTTCACAGTAAGATTCTTCTGGAAAGCTGCTTGTGCATGGAATTATACCATGTTATGTATAAAAACATTTTAACTCTTTTTTTTAACTTTTTGCTTCATCTCTTCCAAGAATTATTGATGAACTTGTGCTCAAACTGTGTTTTTCTTTGCTTATAGATGTTTTAGAATCATGTTCTTCTGAGTTTATTTTTTTTTTTTTGGTCTCTCTGTTACCATAATAACTTGTTATGATGAGATTTGTCTCTTTTTTGCTCATCCATCTAGCCTGCTTCCTGATGTTAGACTTTATGTTTGAACCAGGCTCAGCAAACTTCTAGAAGGAAAGTCTGGGCTAGTCCTATTGCTGCTCTCTTGCCTTATTAAATCCATCTTCATAGATAGCTCAGGCTTATAACCTGCTAGCTTCCAATCCTCTAAAAATGGTTTCATCACTTCAAGTTCCTGACCTGGGTTTGAATCTGAATAATATACCTGTGAGTGTGCCCTACTTGGAATTCTTGTGGACTACTACTAGACTCCACCACTATCACTCAAATTTGAAGCTCTGCTGGTTCAAAGTGACAGAACTGCAGGCTCCTCTTTGGTCTGGGATTCCTGCCCTGGTTCTACCACCAACCTTCACAACCACCCTCTAAACTAGGTAATTTTCTTTAAATTCACATTTCACAAATGAGGATATTTAGATTGTAAGAAAGTCAAATAACTTGTCCAGGGTCACACAGCTAGCGAGTGTCAGAGGCAGGATTCAGAGGCAAGTCTTTCTGATTCAAAATCTAATTATCTATCCTCCATGCCACCTAGCTACTTCCCATACCTTTATTTTTCTTAGAGTCCCTTCCATCTCTAAGTATGATGATCCTATAAAAAGCACCAAGAGACTTTGTCATTTACAAATTATCATGTTAAATGTAAACCTATTAGAAATGAAAAAGTTAAAGATCTAATACATAGCCAGGTTATCTTGAGGCTGTTCCTAAATAGCACCCTTGTATGTAAGTCTTTATCAGAAAATGCAGTGAATGATATACTGGGCTGAAACAGTCATCTTCTTTTTAACCTTCCCTAATCTTCTACTAGCCAGGGACAGAATACCCTGAAATAGTGATCTGTACATATACTTTCCACTATGTTAGCTATATCCGCATACTTGTTTAGTATAGGAAATGATAAAAATCATGAACAAAGACAGAAAAAGCTGGCTCTTAATGGGGGAGGAGAGAAATGAAAGTGCAATATATCAATTTAATTCATCTCCTGTATACTATGCTTATAAGAATCAGTATGTAAACACTGCAGGATGTAGATATTCAGCATGAGCCTCATAATATATTTAGAACACCAACCTGAAATATCTGAAGATAGCTCTTGGATGAGCAAGATGATAAATTGGAGAAGAATTTCATTTTATGCTATGTTTTTATATTATGTATCATTTCAACACCATCTGAATCATTGTGGGGAATCTCTTCCTGACAACAAAATTAGGAGAAAGTAGCACTGAGATCTGTTTTCTTTAGGAGTAAGAAATACCAGTTGTAATCTGTTTTCTAGAAATCAGTGACACTAGCAAATTTAGGCATTCAATATCTATAAAAAAAACATTGTTGAGAAATATGCCTACAAAGCAAAGAAGCAAACTTGAAATATTCTCAGAAAAAAAAATGCCAAAACTCTCTAAGAAAATACAGAATTCTCAAAGGTGTAAAAGTCAAAAATTGCACTTTGAATTCTGACAAAAGAAATTTGCACAATGGAAAGTTAAAATTTCGGTGAAAACAAGAACTATGCATAACCTAGAGAGAGAAATAAAATTGATACGTCCCAGAAATAGGAGAGTGAAATATGAAGCCCACCAAAAGCAGAGGGAGGAAAAATTCCATGTGAAGACTGCAGAAAGATTCATTGAAAATGTCGAATGTTTCAATACAGCCAATGGGAAGAAGCATACGTTTTCTCTGAGGGCAAAAGACCTGTCCATATCTGTAGAAAATTGAGTATTTGTGAATATATATACAACTTACAGGCTGTCGTTTAAATGGATTGTCTCTGTTTTCCCAAGTATAAATCCTATGGCCAAATTCATGTGGGATATGTTTGCCAGGAGAGTTTTCATTCAATAACCAAACCAGTTACGGAATCTTCAGCAGCCGTTCTCTGCCATTTTAACTCAATTGATTGGGCTTAACTGCTTGGCAATCTGTCTTGATAGTAAATCAATTAAAAATATCAGATCAATCACGTAGCATGAGGGGAGGAGGGTAAACAGTTTGGATGATAATTTCTAATATTATTGAACATTTGAAAAGAGTTTATAAATGATAGTGAAGTAGATAATTATGAAGGCCAAATTTGTCCCTAGAAAAGAGTTGAGAAAATGCACTTCCCCATTTCATTACTTATAGGGGAGGGCAGGGCATTTAGGGTAGACTAATAATTCTGGGGTAAGGGCTGCTAAGTCATTTTTAGGGCTGTTTTCCACCTTTGGTGCCCCCTTGATTCGCCCAACTTTCACCTGTGGCTCCCAGAAACTGTAGCATGCACAGCAGTCACAACATGGCAAGTGTTTTGGCAGATGGGCTAAACCAGATTGAGGGTACCTGAGGGGTCTCAAACCCATCAGTGAGTTAGGGAGGTGTCTACCCAAAGCATGTGAAGTCTTGCCCTGATAAAGTGGGTGGATGAGAACAATGCGTTCTAGCAGAAACAGGTACTACGTAGTGCCTAGGCCTCAGTTAGGTATTGCATCCTGAGCCATCACCTGTCATCTTGACTTTTGTCTTGTCATTGGACCCCAATGACTCCAGAAGAGAGAATGAGGCTGAAGACTTCGTGCAATTCTGTCTTACTTAAATCTAATTTATGTGTAAGTCAAAAGACATCACCCCTACCATTTTATCTTTTTTATCTACCTTGAAGACCTGTGGCTGCAAGTGACAAAGCAGCAGGCACAGATACACTGGGAGTTCTAGTCACAACCCTGCACACAGGCGACCTACACCATAGTGTTTCTTCTCACTGCCCTTGTATGGACAGTGAGACTATATGGCAAGAGAATATTATCCTCTAGAAATTCAAGGATGCCTCCATTATCCATGTCTATAATGGAAAGGGAAATAGTTAACTTGTGGCAATCACAGGGGGTTCTCTCTCTCTTGGTCATTGCCAGAAAGATTCTTGCCAGAGTCCTCCTTAGTAGATCTACTCAAGAAATAGTGTGGTTTCAAAAAGAACTGAGGAATGGTTGATATTGAGTTTGTTACTTGACAAAGCCAAGAGAAATACCAGGAGCAGAAAAGAGATCTAGACACAATTTTCATTAATGTAACAAAGGCCCTTGATACTGTTAGTTGCGTGAGTTTGTGGGAAATGGTGCTAAAATGTGGTTGCCCAGAGAAATTCATCAGTATTGTATATTAATTTCATGATAGCATGTTTTCATGGGTTCTGGATAACGGACAATGCTTTTGCACTTTCCCAGTCACCAATGGAGTTAAGCAGGGCTACATCCTTGCTCTGATGTTTTTTAATGTAATGTAGTTTTCTGCAATGTTGTCAGATGTCTTCGACAAAGACAAAAATGGCATCAAGGTCAGTTACCACACTGACAGTAAATTATTTAACTTGAAAAGGCTACAAGCCAAGATTACATTGGAGAGAGAGTTGTTGTATGACTTTTTGTTCACAAATGGCTGTGCACTCAATGTAGCCTCTGAGCCTTAGATGTAACAAAGTATGGATTAGTTCTCTGCTGTTTGTTCCAATGTTGACTTAACAACTAACACCAAGAAAACAAAGGTTCCCCACCAGTGGGTACCATACCATCATATATGGAACTATGGGTTGCAACAAATGGTGAAATTTTAAATGCTATGCATAAATTCATTTACCTTGAAAGTGTACTTTCCAGGAACGTACACACAGATAATGAGGTTGATGCATGCATTACCAGAGCTAGTTCAGTGTTTTAGAGGCTCCAAAAGAAAGCGTAGCAGAAAAGAGTAGTATTAGACTGTCTACCAAACAGAGGGTCTACAGAGTCATTGTGCTGACCTCATTGTTGTATGCCTGTGAAACCTGCAGAGTATACTAGGGTCATGCCAAAAAACTCGATCATTTCCATTTGAATTGTCTTAGGAAAATTTTGAATATCACCTGACAAGATGAGGTACCAGACACTGAGGTCATTTCTTAGGTTGAACTGTTAAGCATTCATTCTGGCGCAGAGATTTCAACTCCAATCAGTTGGCCACATTATTCAAATACCAAAAATCTGTTTGCCTAAAAGACTATTTTAAGGAGAACTCACATGAGGAAAGCATTCCCATGGATATCAGAAGAAATAGAACAATGACACTCTCCAGATATCCCTGAAGAACTTTGAAATCAATTTGGAGACATGGGAGACATTGTCACAGCACCACATCAAAGAGGGTGCTGTACTATTTGAGTAAAACAGAATTATCATAGCTCAAAAGAAACATGAGATGCACAAATTGAGAAACATCTACACTCCAAATGTTCTATCTGTGTAGACAGGACATTCCATTCTCATCTTGGTTTTATCAGCCACAGTTGAACACACTGTACCTTCACCCCAACATAGCAATGTCATTTTGGTCCTCTTTGAGAATGAAAACCAAACAACCAACCAACATAGTCGGAGCTCTATGGGAGTAGAATATTTAGATACTGACACAATTAAAGTGTTAATTGTTTAGTTGAATTAACTTGACTCATTTTTATATCTTTGTTTCAAAGGACCTACTCACTAGGCATATAAAGAAATGCATACGAAGTGACTATAATATTAAAAACAAAAATTCTGATAGATAAATTTAATAATATACAAAGATGGCTAAATTATTAATGATATTCTATGATACACTGAAGAGTAAACTAAACTTAAGAGGAGGAAACTACATCAGCAGTGTTCTGATGGCAAATTATACTAGCTTATAAGAGCCTATTATTAATTTTTCACTATGAGAATTTACATTTTGGAAATGTGCAAATGCTATAAATCAAAGCCTGATTTACTGATTATTTAGACTTTAGAACATTAAATACATTTTATTTTCAGAAAGTCAATTGTTAAACTTTTATTGACACACTCCTGCATCATATCTAGCTTTAGAGTTGCCATAAACTAGCTTTGTGACTTTGATAAAGCAATTGAATATATTACTAGATGGTAGATTTCTCTAATAACAAATTTCCTGATGTTCTGGGCTTTTTGTTTTCAACTTCGTATCACCAGTACTTAATGCAGGACCTTGAAAATAGACATTTAACCAATGTTTGTTGAATAGAATAGTCTGTTAAGTTAAATTTCACCTTGGTTTCCTTATCTTTAAAAACAATAGATCAGATAAAGTGCCAGCTAAGGTTCCAATTTGATCATTTGTATCCTTGAAAAAGTGTGCACTATATCTATTATAATGTTCAACATTATCGAAACTTTAAGGGGTTTTGTCTAGTACAAATTAAGCTCTTATACAGCAAGTACAATTTCATTTTTTTATTTTGTATCCTCATGCTCAATACATAGCAGGGGCTTAATAACTATTTATTGTTCATTTTTTTAACTTTCCTAAAGCATTTCTATCAAATCTATTCATTATTCCCATCACTTCCTATGTTATATTATACCTACCTGTGTCTAAGTTATATTGTACCACCAACACTCACTTTCAGTAGAATGTAAACTCCTCAATGATAACAGCTTTATAATTTTCATTTCTCTATGCCTAATACCTAGAACAGCTCCTTGAACATGGTAGGTGGTGAATACATTTAAATTTGTTTAACGTAATTGCCCAAGTATAGAAAAGAATACAAGAAAATACAACAGAGCAGTAGTTTCCTAGTCAGACAATGATGAACCAACCAGTTAAAACACAGTCAGATGAACTTGGCAGCAATTAAATCACTGTTTCCAAATTAGACATCAGGACAGTGACCATTGTGAAATAACAGCAACTGGGTCAATTTACAAGAAAAGACTTGGTTTTGAGATTGGAATATTGGGCCTTTATATTTGGTTCACTGTAAGTCAGATAATCTTATATTTTTAAAGGTAGTATATTTATCTCACATTCTCTATTTTATTAGAATATAGAATATATTATTAGAATTAATTAGAATTAATATATTTTAGAATATAACTGTGCATGTTAAGTTCTGATCATTTTATTTCTTTTAGCTTTACTGTGATATAATCATGTTCACTTTTTTTTTTATTTTGCTGATGTGATTTTTTTTTCTCTTCTTTATAATTACATTGGCTAAAGGTTTACTCATTTTCTTAGTCTTTTTAAAGACTAATTAGATTTTCTTATCAGTTTTATAGTCTTTGGGGTTTCCAATTTATCTACTTTTATTTTCAAGCTTTTGTCATTTATGCTTATTTTAGATTTATTTGTTGGATTTTTTAAATTTTTTTTACTCTTTATTATCTCTTTCTTTAGCTCTTGCTTTAACTCATCTAGGAATTCTTGTTATACTTTTGTCCAATCTACATTTTTCTTCGACTTTTTGCTTACAGACATTTTCAGGTCACTGGCTTCTTCGGGGTTTGTGACTTGAGCTTCCTTGTAACCATAGTAGCTCATAGTAGGTCAGGTTCTTTTTATTTATTCATTTGTTTTTCCAATCTGCTTCTTGACTTTGGATTTTATTTAATGTTGGGCTCTATTCACTTCTGGTAGGGATGGCTGGCCTTTCACAACTCAGCCTAGGAACCTACAAGTTAACTGGGTAATAGGTGACAGAGCTGCCAGATGGTATCTGTTTTCCTCCTCCCAGGCCTAGTTCAGAAGTCCCCTGGGATTTCTCTTTTCCTCTGCTTCTTGTCCTGATGTTTAATTCTTTTTATGTTGCTGGGTGCTGAAGTACTCTTGGTTCATACTACCACTGTGGCTTCTGCTGTCACTGCCATTATACTGTGCTCCTCACTACCCCCAAAATCAATGTCCCCAGAATTCTCTGTCTGTCTTCATAAATTACCCTGGGCTGGAAAAATGACTCACTCTGACTTTTTCTTGTATTTTCCAATCAAAATTCCATTTGGCATGTTTTCTAGGTCATTGTGGAAGAGGTATGTTAGGAAAGCTAGGCAAAAATGCTAACTCTTGCTCTGCCATCTTGAGTCTCCCTCCTATTTTAATTTATATTCTCTTATTTTTGTCGATACATGTTTTTTTTATGGAATGCAATTTTTCTTCTGATGACTGCTTTAGTTACATCCCAGAAAATTCGGTAACTCGTGTCATTACTGTCATTAAATCTTACTAAGTGGTTTTGTAATTTGTTCTTCAACATATTTGCTACTAAGGATTTTATCACTAAATCACTATTTAAGTCTCTATCTTGTTGGTGTGACTCAAAATTAAAATGATGATATAACAGCGCCACATTGTGATAGCTCTCCTGCAATAAGATTTATCAGGTTAGTTATGACAAAACCTAACAAGTTAGCATTGCTCACTTCTGACCCATTTTCACTATTCACACAACTACCACCATAGTTCTTGTCCTAATCACCTTTCATCTACATTATTTCTAAGAGAACCTATCCAGGATGTGTGGCAGAAAGACCTGCTACCAATTAGGGCATTCTACCCCCTATTCTTTTCTCATTCATTCCCTTCCTCCAACTCTAGTCTAATCCCTTAATCCATCCTGCGTGGGCAGGAGGAATATCCACTTTGCCTTTCTCTCTTACTATTCCCCACCCTTTTATCAAGGGCCTACTTTGGTCCTTATAAAGGCCTTCTCTAACACAAAAACAATAAAGAAAAAAGGCAAAAAAAAAAAAAAATTAGTCTTCTTATCAGAAGGAAATCTGGCCCCTACAGAGCTTCCCAGGTCATACAGAACTCTTACTAAAGGTTTTTAGAACCTATTCAACCAGCACTTGTCCCTTCTCCATCACCATCTCCATCTCCAATTTCACTTGGTGATTTTATAGCAACCCTATTCTGTGCCTGAACAATATGCTTTCATCATTTCAACCTACCTCAAAGTATCTCTTTTCCATCAAGATACACTTATAACACCATTACATACATGAAGCTTTTTTGACATCCTCAATCTCTTTCAAACTACTTTGTATTCAACTAGTTTTTATTTGTATTTATTCTCTATTTTGCATTTATGCATATATAAGCTCTATATATTATATATATGTTGTATATGTGTGTGTATGCTTCCCATGAGAATGAATGCTCCTTGCAAGCAGTGATTGTTTCAGTAATTTATTTGCATAATGCCTGGCACTGTGTGTTTGTCTGGTGCTTAATAACTATGTATTGAGTCAATGAAGATGAAGGTAGTGAAACTTTCCAGGTGAAAGCATCTTCTATTATCTTCTAATTCTAAATCTGTGATCCTTGGATTCTGCAGATGGATTTCATTGCAATTTTCTCCAACTGGTGTAGAAGATAAAGTTGTGATCATAACACACATTGAAAAAATATTTGCTAAACTCTTTAGAAAATATCTCCAGGTCCCCCAAGGTATTTTATGTCTGGATATACTTATGTTAAAGAAGGATATTGAAAAGGTACCTAAAAAGATAAAGAGTATCACCTGGATTGGTAATAGAAAAGAGAGCATGAATAAAAATGAGAAACCTTATAAATTTTATGGAACAAATCATTAATTAACTCATCAACAACCACATACAATACTTATCTTTCTTTGGACTAAGAGCTTTTATTAAGAAAAGGACCCAGTCAGTGATCATAAAGAGTCAATGAGCTTCATCAAAAACAACTAAAACCAATTCAACAAGCATTTATAAAATGGCTACTATGTACCAGACAGTATATTAAGTATTGGAATGCTAAGAAAGGCCAAAAAAAAAAAACAAAAACAAAAACAAAAAACAGCTCTTGTTCTCCAGAAACTTACAATATAATGGGTATATGACATGCAAACAAGGATGTAGCAATAAGATGTATGCAGGATACCAGATTAAAATCAGTTCTTTTTTGGCTGCAAAACTAGGAAGGTAAATAAGGGGAATGCTATAGAAATGTTACCTGGATTTTAATAGAGCATTTTCTAAAGTCACTCATTGCTTTTCTTGTAGAAACGATAGATGAGGACTACATAATAGTGCAATTAAAGGGATTTAAAACTATTTGAAAGTTCAGACCTGTTATAGTAGTTATTAATGGTCAACTTAGACCATTGATGGTCAACTTAGAAGGAGATCTTCAGGGAATTTCCCAAGGTATCTATGCTTCCACCTGTGATGGAATGTTATACATTGTTATCAACAATTTATATAAACATATAGATTATACACTTTTCACATTTGGAATTGATACAAAAATAGGAGGGATAACTAACATATGAATTGACAGGTTCTGACAAGCTAACCAAAACTGAGAGGAAGAAAATCGGGAATAAATGCAACATGTTATATTTGAGTTCAAAAAGTAGCTTCTCAAGTCTTAAGTAGTGAAGGTTTGACTGGATAGAAATTGGTATGAAAAAGATCTCAAGGTTTTAATGGACAGGAATCTCAATATGAGTGAGTCAGTTTATACCAGAATAATAATGAAGTATGACAGTTGAGAAACCTTGGACTAGACGAAGAAAGTTAAGTCAAGTAGTGAATGGTAGTATGGTTAAATATATGGCAAGTCAAACTCAGATTCAGGAAAATCTGGATTCAAGTTCTAGCTCTGAAAAGTACTAGCTGTGTAACCTTTAACAATCACTGAACCTCTCAATGTATTAATCAACTCTCATTAAATTGCAGAAGATGCCCATTCATTATTTGTAGAGAGAGTGTTGTCACAAGGAGTTCCCTACACCAGTGAAATCACATATCCAAGACAAAAAATGTTTAGTCCTAAGCAAGTAATATTCCTGCTATATTCTGCCCTGATCAGTATTTTATTGAGTTCTAGGGACTAAACTTTTGGAAGGACATTGATAAGGTACCCAATTGACAGTGCCCATATGAGAAAAGGAGGGTGAAAACCCTTAAGTTTATGCCATATGAAAATCATTTGAAAGACCTTTGAACATGTAGCCTAGAGAAAATAAGATTTAAACATTATAACTATCTTCATATATATGATGAGTTGTAAACATGGAAGAAAGAATGAGTGAATGAATGAATGAATGAACGTATTTTAAGCACTTATTAGATGTCAAGCACCATGGTAAAGGATAGAAATACAAATACAGAAGCAAAATTGTCTCTGACCTCAGGGAACTTACATTCAAATAGGAAAGACAATACACATAGAGAAGTGGTGGTGTTGTTGTTCAGCCATTTCAGTCATATCTAACTCTTCATGACCCCATTTTGGGTTTTCTTGGCAACAATTGTAGTTTGCCATTTCTTTTTCCAGCTCATTCTAAATGAAGAACTGAGTCAAACAGAGTTAAGTGACTTGCCCAGGGTCACACAGCTAGTAAGTGTCTAAGGCCAGATTTGAACTCAGGAAGATGAGTCTTCCTGACACCAGGCCTGGTATTCTATCCCCTGTACCACTTAGCTGTCCAAGCAGGAGTGAAGGAAGGCTCTTTTGTTCTGAGCAGTCACAGGGATGTATGGAGTCTTCAGGGAGTTCATTGGCATACCCTTTTCAGGAACAGTTATTTTGTTTATAGTTCCCAAAGGAAAAGAAGTACACAAGCAGTGACAGGGTAGATAACCTGATGCTGCTCAGGGTGTGTGGCTAAATGAGAAGGGAAGCATGGTATGGTGTGGGGACCATAGCTAGATATAGTGGGCTATGAGTTTGCCATTCACTCACCATTCAGAATACCACAACTGCAGTGCAGGAGTTACAAAAATGGGTGGGTAGCATGGCATAATGGATAGAGTACTAGACGAAGAGTAGGGAAGACCCAGATTCAAATTCAAACTCAGACTCTTACTAACTCTCCGACATTACCAAGTCACCTCCCTGGATTTTAGTTTTCCCATCTGGAAAATGGGTAGATTGTCTTTGATGACCTCAAATATCCCTCCATCTCTAAATCTACGATCTCATTAAAAGATTGGTCACAGGTCATTGATAAGATATATTCAGTGTCTTCTGCTTGGTTCCAAAGGGTCAGACATGGAGCAATTAGTAAAAGTTGTAATAAAAACAAACTCCAAATTAGAGGAAGGGAAGAATTTTTAAACACTTAGAGCTGTCTGAAAGTGTCATAGTCTGCCTTTGGAGGTAGTGGGCTCTCCTTCCCTCCCAGACAGAGGCTGGATGACCACTTGTCAAGCATGCTGAAGAAGGGGCTCTTGTTCAGGTACAAGTTGAATTAGGTGATTTTGTGTTTCCTCCCAACTCTAAGATTCTGTATGTTTTCTTATGCCAAGTCCCAAAAATTAATAATTAAGCTGTACATGGAATCTATATATAAAAATTGTGACTTTTTTCTTTTTTCCCCTAATGGCACTTGTCCTCCACCTATCGTCTCATTCTGGCTAGGTGTAGCCCTAGGTTCTCAAAGGCCACATTAATGATGTTCAGGCTCCAGCAGTTTCTTCCAAGCTGGAAAAGCTTCAAATACAGGTTCAGAAATGACTTTACTGAATGTCTATCAGTGGAGGGAGAACCAAGCTAGATAAGTTTGGAGAGTCTCATCACCAGCTTGGCTATGAAATGACAAGTTTTGGTAGCATAATTTCTCCAAAGAACATTCACTAAGGCATACAGTCTTACTCTTTGTGAAAGGAATATAAAGTTGGTAGAGTCCATCAGTAGAATGCAAACTCCTTGAGATCAGGGACTATTTTGTTTTATTTTTGTATCTCCATCTTAGCACAGTCTTTCATATGTAGAAAGCACTTACATGTTTGCCGATATGAATTGAATTAAATGTCAATGAAGGTGGTGTAACCACACTAATAAAAGTAAAAATCCATGAAGTACTCAAGAATAATGCATGTGTTCCAGACCCCAAAGTAGAATGATGCCCCATTTCCTTCCTTGGCACATAATCAAATTGGATGAAAGGTGGTTTCTAGCACAAATCACCTATTTATTTTGAGCTGCAAGTTTCTGTGCTGCAAATGAAGACTCTCTAGAGTCCAGACTTTTGTAACTTTGATCATTAACTTTTTCTCTTACATGTCTGATGAAGTTTAATGAGTTAGCTAAGTTAATGAAGTGTGATGCCTCATTAAATACATCAACTGACAACAATTAATTCCTAGTACAAGTTCTCTGTTGATTGATTATATTTATCAGAGCGATAGAATGTAAGTGATGTAAATGTCTTAGCAGAAAAACAAAAACTGCAAATTCGTAGAGTGTAACTCATGGGGAAAAAAACGATTAGTTTCTTCACATTAATTTTGATCCAGTTCACTTGACTTTTCCATAGCATAATAATAAAACTTCAAGGAACAAAATGTTGGTCAGAGGAAATACTTCTTATTATTAAAAGATTGACCTAGAATCTCACTTTCTAAAGCCACAGCAACCCTGTGTTATTTGAAACATATTGCATTCCCTGGATGACACATATAAGAATCAAAGTATATATCTTAGACATCTATCTTGATGAGAGGCAGTATATGGTACATACATATAGAAGGAAAATCAGAAATGCAGAGAGACATAAAAAAACTTTAAATGTGAGTAAATTCCCCAATCTTCTACATCCATTTTCAGTAATAGCACATGATGTCTCAAGGGTCTGAACACTGGAGGAAAAGCACACAAACTTTCTCACCAATTACTATTAGAATAGTGGGCCATCACAGAGATCTGGTAAGTGTGCCTGATAGAAATTGTGTGAGATTTCCTGGAAGATTAGAAATCCATTTAAATCACCTCAGTGAGTTAAAGCTACCACAGATAAAGAAAGAGTCCAGTTGGGAAAGATCCAATTCTTACTTAGACAAAAGTAACTCATTAATTGTCAATGACGGGAAAATAAGTACTAAAAATCAGTTGAATGGACAAATGGGAAGAGTTCCATTATTATAGAATATCATGGATGCATACTAAGAAAACTCATATATTATGGAATTGATTTGAATAGAACACAAACTGTAAATTAAAGAAACAAAACCGGAAAAAAGGGGAGTAAGGATGATCACACTCAATAAAAGTAAGAAGTAATCCTACACATGGATAGCTACTATTACCCTATCATTGAAGACCATTGACTGTCCTATATACAGTTGTCAAATGTGTAGAGAAACAATAAAGAAACTCAGATCACCCTAAGATTCTCTTGTTCTATATGTGTCTAGGAATTAACCTACCAGCAAATATGGATTAAATATCTATGATGTGCCTAGCACTCTGCTAGGAATGGGGGATACAGAAAATATGAAGTAATTCTTATTTGGACTGACTCTGGAGTCAAAGGACCTATGTCCAAATCCACATTGACTCTTACTACCTGTGTGACCTTAGGAAAGTCTCTTCATTCCCTGGGTCTCTGTATTCTCACCGGTAAAGTGAAAGAGTTAACCTAAATGGTCTCTTTCAGCTCTAGATCTATGATACTATAATCACTTCATAAAAGAATTTATATTGCAAATGAATAAGACCATTAATGTTTGAAAATTGATTCAAGATGCATCCCTGAATCCTGTTCATTGTAATTAGCTAATGAATATAAGTGGTGCTTGTTAGCACTATTTAGCTATCATCAATAGTATGCCTTGGTTTGTTTATTTTTATGTTGGTCATGGAAGGCTGTAAAAACAAACAGTTGGTGACAAGTCATTTTATGTATATAATTAAATTATTATGAATATAATTAAATTATTCACCTAATGCGTAAAGTTAATCAAGCTTTTCTTGCCCCATCCATAACCTAGAAGTCAGTACAAAAGGTTTCTACCCTGAGCTAAGTGAATTGTAGTAAGCTCACTCAGGTCAGACATTTCTCTCGTCTATAATATCTAATTTATCAAGGCTGAGTTCTCACTGTGGTAGCAAAGCCTTCTCAATAAAGTTGATACAATTTAGAGATCGACTAATGAGCTTGTGTCTTAGAAATGGAAATAAAGAGGCATCTGCTCACTTCAGGCACCAATGATTTCGTGAACAGAGACCCCTCCCACATTATCTAAGCTGCCTCGCCAGTAAACACAAGCTCATGTTCCACTTCATTTCCATTCTTGTCATAGAGCATGGAAGGACAACCAGCATTTCGGTGGAGAATGAAATTGTGTTGCTCCAAACCTGCAAATCGTCCTCTCTTTTCTCCCTCATTGACCAGCCCAAAGAACACTGAAAAGGTATAAATTTAATTACTTACTAGTTTTCACTTTCTTTGTGGAAGTATAGCAAGAATTTCTTCAAGTCAAAAGCTGTTTTAGTAACCAGATTCTTTTTCCTGGACCCCCAAAAAGCAACTTGTATAAATAAGTGAGATCTAGTTCTCTGAATGGAAGAAAAAAAGTCATTTCAGTGCCTAGTATGTGCCAGGCACTCCATTGAACACTTTACAAATATTATCTCTTTTGGTCTTCAAAACAACATTTGAGATAGGTGCCATTATTATTCCTTTTATAGTTGATGAAACTGAGGCAGACAGAGGTTAAGTGACATACTCAAGGTCACATAGCCAGTGTCTGAGATATTTGAATTCAAGTCTTCCTGCCTCCAGGTCCACTTATTGTGCCACATAGCTGCCTCTAGCTGGGGAGAGGTAACAGGGAGATAGACAGATAGACAGACAGACAGACAGATGGATGGATAGATGAATGAAGGGATAGATGGATGGACTGGATGGATAGACAGATAGATGGATAGATAGACAAATAGACAGATAAGTACTTAATGTGTGTTTGACTCTATAGGATATAAATACTACCAGGCATACAAACACAAAGAAACACATCAGTCCTTTGCCCTCAAAGAGCTTACATTCTAATCAAGATGATGTATAAATGTGAGCTGGGAAAGGGAAGGATCTACATGCTTACTGCATAGAGCTGATGACAGCTAGGTCACATAATAGATAGAGTAATGGTCTTGGAGTCAGGATAACATAAATTCAGACCCTTATTTAGGTACTTATTAGCTGGGTGACCCCAAGCAAATGATTTAATCTCTCTGAAATTCAGTTTCCTAATCTATAAAATAGGAGTAACAATACCACCCATCCTACAATGTTGTTGTAAAGATCAAAAGAGATAACAAACATAAAGCGTTTAAAATGTTAGATAAATGTTATTATTTTTAATATCATCATTATCATTTTCATGATTGTTAAGTGAGTTACAGATGGAGATGAAGTCCAAGGTTCTGAAGGAATAGAAGATGGAGACAATGGCCAGAATGGAAGTGGTATGAAATTATCTTGGAATTTCAATTTTGAGCATTTTACCCAACCATTTGTATCATAAAGCTAAAGTTATGAAGCGCAGGAATGTTTAAAGAGACAGATAAGCTATTCATAAAGAATCTGACTACATGAAATGTCAAGATAATTCTTCTAACTCTTATCATGCTCAAGTACCAGGGTTCTCATCCAATAAGGATCCTCTTCAACTATTAAATCAATCAATCTTCCACCTTAAACAACATAGCAGAATCACGAGAATCTTTGTTAGAAGGAGCCTCAGATTGTTTCTAGTCTAATTTGTAACCAACCAGAGATGTCCTCTACAATCTAACTGAAAAACATTCATTCAGCCTTTGCTTCAGAACCTCCAATAAGGTAGAAAGTAGCATGTGTGACCATGAGCAAAGCAGTCTTTGGGCCTCAGCTTCCTCATTAGTAACATGAGGAAGTTGAATTCAATGACTTCTAAGAACCTTCTCTCTCTAAATCTCTAAACCTAAAGCCCAGCTCTGCCACTTTCTAGCCATGTGACCTTCCACCACCAACAACTTTACCTCTTTGGCTCTCAATTGCCTAAGCTGAAAAATGGGAGTTTTACTACCTAACTCAGGGGATTTCTGTGAGGATTAGGAAACTTTGTTAACTATTTATTTGATACTATAGATTTAGAGCTAGAAGGTATCCTAGAAGTCATCTAATCCAACTCCATTTCATATATGATAAAATTGAAACCACCAAAAGGCTAGCTTGCTCAAGTTCCCATAGGTAGTTAGTATCATAATTAGAATTTAAATACAGCTTCTCTGACTCAGATTCCAGCGGTCCTTCCAATTTCCTCTACTTTCAGATGTTACAAATCAGTCAGGAGAGAGGATTCTTGGGTTGGGCTAGATTGACTCACTTTTTCCTCACCTCTAGTATGCTAAATTTGCTTCCTCACACCTTCTACCTGTTGCTTCTTGTTATGTGCCCATGAAACCTGGACAGTCTACCAGCCCCATGTTAGGAAACTGAATCACTTCCATTGGAATTGTCATATTGAAGATTCTGAAGATCACCTGGCAAGATAAGATACCAGATGTTCTTTCTTGAACTTAACTGCCAAGCATTCAAACTCTACTAAAACTCCAGTGGGCTAGACACATTATTCAAATACAAAATGTACACTTGCCAAAAATACTTTCATGGAAAACTCACACAGGGCAAACATTCACATGGTAGACAGAAGAAGCAATACAAGGACACTCTCAAGGTCTCTCATAAGAACTTTGGAATCAATTGTGTGACATGAGAGACACTGGGACAGGACTGCCCAGCATAGTGTATCCATATCAGAGAAGATGCTGTGCTCTATGAGCAAAGCAGAATTGAAGTAGCTCAAAAGGAATGCAAGATGCACAAATTTGGAGAATCCATCCCAAATGTTCATGTGGACTATTTGTGACCAACCTGTGGTAGAACATTCCAAGCTCATATTGGTCTGATCAGGTACAGTCAGACACACTGTAACTTGACTCTAGCATAATGATGTCATTTTGGTCCTTTTTGAGAACAAAGGAGAGCAACCAATTATTGCTCCTAGTTTGGCTTTCTGGGATCAAGTAGGAAAAATCTGATCCTCCTTCCAAATGACAGAAGTTATTTTCAAGGACATAAAAAAATTATCAACCCTCGATGAATAACTACAATAAGAAGAGGAATTATAATCAGCAGATGGTGTCTGTTTCATTTATATTACAAATGCTCTGTGTAACAGTAATTAATTTAGCAAATACTTGGTCCTTAGTAACTAAGGGCTAAGTACTTCTGTGAAAGAGGCAGAGGGTGAGAACTCTGTCTCCTGTGTGAAAGAAACAGAAGGTGTGAACTCTGTCTCTTGTGTGAAAGAGACAAAGGGTGTGAATTCTGTCTCCTGTTGCAGGAGGGGGTTGGCTGAGACAGGAAGCCAATGTGTGTGTGTGTGTGTGTGTGTGTGTGTGTGTGTGTGTGTGTGTGTGTATAAGAAGAGTTCCAGGGACAGAGAATCAGAATCAAGAATTTTCCTCCTGGCCAGCTCCTGGTAGAGGAAGAATTGTGGAGACTGAAGCCAGCTAAGAGAGAGAGAGAGAGAGAGAGAGAGAGAGAGAGAGAGAGTATAGCAAGAATTTCTTCAGGGCAAAAGCTGTTTTAGTAACCAGATTCTTTTTCCTGGACCCGCAAAAAGCAACTTGTATAAATAAGTGAGATCTAGTTCTCTGAATGGAAGAAAAAAAGTCATTTCAGTGCCTAGTGTGTGAGAGAAAGAGTACATTTTTCTCCCAGCGTCTGGAAGCTGACTGAGAACTGAGTTGGAGTTTTTCTTGAGACCAGAATCTGGTGAAGGCTGAAGTTGCTGCCTAATGGAAGGCCGCCTGGAAGGCTGACATTCCTTCTGGGTCCTAGGGCCAACTGAACTGCTGGAGGACTGAAGAAGTATGACCGGGATAAGCCTTTGTTTGTTTGGCTTGGTTGATCTTTGAGTTCCTGGAAACAGAATTTGTGAAGGATTTGAGATGTGCTAGACATTGTGAACATCAGTGTGTAACAAAAACTGCTCAGAAGACTGGACAAGGAGCTGGGACCTGTCTGCCTCTGAATTCAGGTGACTGTTTGGTGGATTCAGGTAGGAGCTGAGACCATGGAAGGGGATCCAGAGAATCTGAGAGACTGCCCTGAGTCAGGATGAAGAAAAGGCCTCTCTGTGGATATTGAATGTGTGATGAAATTGAAGTTTACTAGACATTCAGGGATGGAGGGTTTGTGTAATTTTCTAATGATTGTACTTAATGATTAATGATACTTAGTAATTGAGAATCTGGATAAGTGACTAATTAAGTTAACTTACGGTTGCCCCATGAGTGGAAGATTGATTATTGTATTGTGAGATGACTGAATGACTGAGCGAGGAGGCAAACTTCCTTAGGGAAAACAGATGATTATTCTTTTGTTCTTTGTTCTTAATACCATGGCCACTTTGGTGAAAACTATGTTAAGCTGTTGTGAACACTATATTGTGATTTTCTGTGATAAGATTTAATGTTGTGAATATTATATTGTGATATATTGTGAATGTTTGCCTTAATTTGTAATGGAATAAATGGAGTGTTCACTATACTATGTAATCCGAACCTTAAAAGCTGTTCACAGTAGCATTCTTTTGGGAAGCTGCTCGTGCATGGCATTAAACTCTGCCCCCTCACTTTTGTCTCTTATTTTTCCTTAGCTTGCTTCAAAATTCAGATTAAAAACTACCTTCCTTAGGAAGGTTTTCCAAGTCTCTCAAGATATGAATGCTTCCCCCTTTCTGATTACTTTAATCTACTCTAAATTTGTTTTACAAATATTTATATACATACTCTTTCCATAATTGGAATGTATGCTCATTGAGGGTAGGGACTGGTTGGTTGTTTGTTTGTTTTTTCTTTTTCCATTTTTCTTTCTGTCCCCAGTGCTTAGCACAGTGTCTGCTACATAGAAAATATTTTTAAAATGATTGTTAATTGACTGATTGGCCACAAATTATTATGGGCATCTACTAAACTGAGCACTTTAAGTAATCTATTAAGGTACTTTAGAAGTGTGGTCTTTCATATCTTTGAGGTTTAATTTAAACACAGCCAAAAACTAAGGTACTTGATGGTCCCATGTAGCCAAACACAGTTAATACCCTTCTTCATGTTTGCGATCTGGCAGTAAAGAGTCACTGATTCACCTGTAGTATCTGACTACATAAATACTAACATGTTTTATTATATTGTATTACCAAGAGAGTTACCTACACTATGTGCTTTGAAAACTATAATTTACTTGTCAAAACACAGAATGCATTACACTGAATCATAATGAAAGATGGTCAATATGGATCCTTGACAAAAAACACTGACGCTAGGATATCATATGTAGGTCATTTCCCTTTTACATCTAGGCCACATTGTTCAGACCATAGATCTCTGTAAAGTGAGTATTAGATTTTATTTGGTATCTAAATGGGGAGCAATAAAAATATGGAGGTGGAGTTGGGATTGTAGCCATATATTCAAATGAATTTTAAGCACAATTAGGTGACTAATTGTGCAACCAAACTTTCATGGCGTACAGCCTGTCACGCACAGACAATGATGATTGATTTGAAAACTCTCCATTATTCCAAATACTCCATCGATGAAGAATCAAATAACTAATGTTACTTAGTTTGGGAAAGAGTTTTTTCTTTAAAAAAAATCCTTTCATATTAAAAGGATCAAAACTTAGGGGGGGAAAAAGCAGAAGACATTACCTTAATATAAGACTTATTCAAAGCTGACTTTTCCATGCAACATAAAGAGAAGAGGGGTAAAGGTAATGTTACTGAAAGTGAGTCTTAATTGATGGTCTCTATCTACTCTGTGTGCAGCCTTGATCTCTTACTTAACCTATCTTGGTCTCATATTCCTCATTTAAGAAATGGTGGCAATAAATCAGATGACTTCTATGTTCCTTTCCAATTCTAGATATATGATCTAATGAGCTTCCTGATGCTCTAAAACTGATATTACAGTAAGGGTTTGCAAAGCACGGGGTACAACTTCAATGAGATTGCCAATTTTTCAATTTAAAAATAATATTATCCAGGAACAAATTTATTCACCTCCATCCTGTTCTGAAAGCAAGATTCTTGATAGAGTGACTATGTTGTATTCTGCTAAAAATATTTTCTCTTGCTAATTTTGATGGTGACAGTTGTATAAACATTTGTACAGAAGTGATGAAAAAATTAAAGGTTTACAATTTCACCAAAGTTTGCCAACAAGGAGATTGAATTGTGATGCTATGGGGAAAAAAAAAACAAAACAGGAACCAGGTGATTCTCCTTTGAGTAGGGCTAGAAGGAAAGGTCACATGTGAGTCAGCCATGAACTATGTTTAAACCTTGTGATGATAATAATAGCAGCTCACATTTATTTGATGTACTAGAGGCAGTAAGGGATGGTAGAAAGACTACTAGCCTTGGAGTCAAAACATGGAGATTTGAATCCCAGTTTTAGCACTGACTACTTGTTTATCTTTAAGGAAGTTATTTTGCTTCTTATCTATAAATTTCTTTATTTTTTTATCTATAAAATGAAGCACTTTGATAACCTCTCAGGTCCCTTCCAACTCTAAATCTATGGCAAGAAAATGGCTTACAAAGCACTTTCCTTACAACATCCCCATGAAATATATAGGACAAAAACTATTTAGTCCCATTCTACCAATGAGGGAAAGTAACTGGTCTGAGATTACATGGCTAATAAGTAACAGCATTAGGATTCAGGATTATTGATTTAGAGCTGGAAGGATCCTAGAGGTAATATATTTAGATCCTTCATTTTACAGTTGGGAAAACAGCTTTAAAGTAGCTTGCTACCAATGAGTTAATCAACAAGCATTTATTAGCTAGGCACTGTGCTAAGTCCTGGGGATACAAATAGAAGCACAAAGACAATATCTGCCCTCCTGAAGCTTACTTTCTAATGAGGGGAAGACAACACATAAAAGGGATCTGAAAAGGTGAGGGTTGATATAGAGAAGCAGGAACCAGGTGCTGGGGCATGGCAGAGAAAGTCCTGTGAAGTTGAATCAGCAAGCAGCCTGGAAAGAGATGAAGACATCTTCCATCTGGTACTCTTCCTGAAATTGGGTGTTTGCAAAGCACAAGGTACAACTTTAACGAGGTTCAATTTTCAATTTAAAATTAAATTAGCCCAGAAAAAAGAAATTGTTCTTTCTTGGAGCAAGACCATTGAAAAGGTTGCTCAGGGCTAGAGAGTATTTGCAAAGTGAAAAGTATTCCATGAGTGGAGTGAGCTTCCAGGATAATGAGGATTTTTATGGCTTGGTACAGATATGTCAATGGTGTAGACTAGAAAGGGATAAAAAGGAATGGTTGGCTCAACGTCATCCAGGCAGTAGTGGAGCCACAACTTGAATTCAAGTTTTCTAGCTTCAGATTTGGCATTCTTGCCCCTATATATACCAGAAATGTATGTTGAGAAGCAGGCAGCTAGGTGACATAGTGGACAGAGTATTGGGCCTGAAGTCAGGAAGTCCTGACTTCAAATCCAACCTCAGACACTGTGACCCTGAGCAAGTAACTTAACCCCTATTTGCCTCAGTTTCCTCATTTATAAAAGAAGTTGGAAAAGAAAATGGTAGACTACTGTAGTATCTTGGTCAAGAAAATCCCAAAAGGGGTCATGAAGAGTGAGAAATGACTAAAAAAAATGAGAAAACAACAACAACACAGTAGATAAGAATTGACTTGCTATGCTGGGAAGGTAGCATCTGACTTAGAACCAGTCCTCTCTCTATTCTACCATGTTGTCTCGATTCTGCCATGCTGTGAAGGCCAGTGGTTAAAGTCCCACATCCTACTATTCCAGGCTAACAGCTTAGAAAGCAATGCTATTTTTTTACCACCTCATGCTAACCCCAACTTTGTAAGTCTTATAGTTATTATCTTAGGTCAAAGGTTTCAAATGACAGGAAATAGTTATGAAGGTAGATAGGAAAGCCTTCCTGAAATGCTTTTCAGTTCTCTAGCTCTTAAATTTATCACTTTTTGAAGGAATTTCTTTTCCAATTCTGGTACACACAGTTGGCAGGCTGTGTTGCAAAAAAAAAAAGATTGATTTTGTTCAATGCACATTCTGTATTTGGGCCAGTTTGTGACAACATTTCTCTAAGTTAACCTAAAAAGGCTGCTGTGACAGCTTACCTCAACTAGCATACAGTAGGCTTTTATCTAACGCAGTTTGAGAAATAAAAGTGAAATCTTCAAAGGAGTCCTGAGTGTTCTTTCTCTGAAGGGAAGGTCTGCTGCTCCCGAAATCCAAGTACTGCTTCTGGGCCGAATTTTCAAAAATGGACGACTGATTATACCCAAACAGATAAGGCAAATATAGGAGGAAAATTGCTATGAGGATGTTTCTTTTTTTTTTTTTTCCTTTAAAAAAGAGCCATTTTGTTAAATGGCTGATGAAATTGGTAAAGAAATTGTTCATGGTCAGCAGAGTGCTAAGTAGATAGCCTCCAGGAGAAGAAAATGAATAAGAGAAACTGGAGTTTTTGCTTGCAATTTTAGCTTGATCAGCCTGTACTGTTTCACGCCTCTGTTCATTTGTCCTAGGATTCTTTGCATCATTTTCTATCAAACCTGCCTTCCTACAAAACCTGCTTCCTTTTAAAAGGAAAGCAAAGCCTTCCATTCTTTCTCCACAGCAACCCAATCTAAAACACTTCCATTTTCATTTTTTTTCCAATTTGCACCAGATAAAAGCTTCCTGTATGTTAGCTGAGGCCACAGAAGCTTTTTCAAATTTACCGAGAGAGAAAAGTTGTGACAAAGCAGCCACAATACAAAATGTGCATTGAACAAAATCAGTTTTATATATCCATGTGTACTGATATTGGGGGAGGTATAAAACCTATGATTATGCACTGGATGATATCGTTTACTCCACTCCTTACTCACAAGTCCGTATACTAACAAGCCTCTTTATTCCCGTCATGATTCTGTACTGTATTTGAGTAGCTTATAATTTTAATTCTTCCGTTTATCATTGTGTTTTATGATTCACAGATACCTTTCACAATAAAACATGAATGACCTTTCACATTATCAAATAGTATGAGCTAAAAGAAAATATCGTTAAGTTCCTCAGTTGTTATCCTTTCTAATCTTTTCTTGTTCAGTTCTTGGCACAGTTAACCCTCCATCAGCAGCATTCATCTATGATGATTACATACAGTAGAACAGCTCAAAGAGTTAGCCATTCAGGTGAATCTCAGAATGTAGACAAAAAAATGTTTTTCATCCATTTTGTTTTTCCTTTGTGAATAGTCAGACTAAACCTTTTTTTTTTTCATTACTGTGAATTTATTTATTCTAGAAGCTTTGTTATATTCTAGGGCTTAATGCAATTAATTCAGTATCACCTGTAAATAGATTTGGACAGGCCCCCAGTTTATAAGAACTTGTATATTATGCAAAAAAATCTTTCATGGCATTATTGAATCCTTTTTATTAACATTTCTATTTTTGCTGAACACATCACTCAGTGCTGATTCTCAACAACTTGATGAGCCAAGTAATCTCTGTCTTTGTGTGTTATAGATTTATGCATAATTTTAAAATAGGCACCAGTAACTAAAACTATTGAGTTCAATTTCTTTTCCTCCTCTTGTCCTAGTGTTACATTTTCATCTTTTCAACTTCAAAGGCAGGGTTTTTAATGAACTGGAAGATCAATATAAATCAACAATGTGACACAGCAGCTAAGAAAGCTGATACAATCTTGGGCTTTACTAAGAGATGCAGAGCATCTAGAACTAGAAGGATAAGAGTTCTACCATTTACATCTCCAAACCATTCTGCCGGCACTCCAGTGATCATCTTCATTTCCTTCTACCATAAATCTAGGCTGTCACCCTAGAAAATCAGGCTCAGAGAGATGAGTTTTCACCTTAACTTTCCGAGAGCCAAGCCCCTAGATCACTTCCCAACCATCTCCACACCATGCCTCTGCACATCCTCTCCGTGCCCCCACCCTTTCCTGGACCCTTTTTGTGCATTACTTTCTTCCTTTATCACATAAGCTTCTTGAGAGCAGGGACCAGGTTTCTTCCACATATTGTACTAGCTCTTAATACAGTATCTGACATATATTAAGCACTTAATAAATGCTTTGTCTTTTATCTTCCTATCTTCCATACTAATCTACCCTGATCAGATGACATAGAGAGTACTATATTCAGTTCTGGGTACCATAGGTTAGAAAGAAAATCAATAAACTGAAAGGAGTTCAGGAAAAAGAGATCTGGATAGTGAGTAGCTTGTCATTAGACAAAGGAAATGTGCGTGTTTAGCCAGGAGAGGGCGATAATTGGGGATCAGAGAAAGATGACAATAGGTTCAAGTATTTGAAGAGTCCTTACATAAAAAAGGAGTTTGATATGCTCTGTTTGTCCCCAAAGGGCAGGACTATGGAGTAGAAACTGCAGAAAGGCAAATTTAGGTGTGTCATAAGAAAAAATTTCCTAACAATATGAAATTATGCATAAATGAAATGGACTGCCTTAGTGAGCTTCCCTTCATTGAAAGTCTTCTGGCAAAGACCAAATGACCTTTTATTATGTATCTTGTAGAAATGATTCTTTTTTTCTCATGTGGGTTGGAAGATATGGCTGCTGAGATCCTGTCCAGCTCTGGGATTCTGAGATCCTGGGATTCTGTTGTGGTACCACCATCCAAAGCTTAACCCCATCTGTGACAAGTTCTATTATTTCTCTATTGCTTATCCTACTTTTTCACTTTATAACACCCCTATCTCACCTACTTATTCTCAAAGGCCTTTGCTCTCATTTATCTCCACTTATATCTCTTTGTGAAATGTGAAAGTTTCTGCTTTCATCTCTTCTATCACTAACTACTTCCTCCTCTACTCCCCTAACAGGGGATTATCTTTTCTACCACAAAGGAAATCTGTCCATTGAATTATATTCTCTTTGACTTGAAAAGGAGCCCTCTCTGAAAAGCCTAGGTACCCTAAATGGATAGCACTTGAAGTGTGTGACTGGGCCAACATGTGTTCAACTTGACTAACTTCATTAGCCCACTGAGTCTAATTTCCTCTGATAACAGAATGGCAATTTTCCACGGATTTCCCTCTTCACCATGAAGTTTCCATTTCTTTCCTTCACAACCATAGAAAATACGTGGCATTTTGCTTCTAATTAAAGTTCTTAAAAGGTATGTTGTCACATGCTTGGTTACTTTTTTTTTCCCTTTCACATCTGAGGCTATCAGCATTATCTTGTTTAAATCACAAGAGTACCACTGAGGCAGAAGTAATAGAAAGGCAGGAGACATCAGCAACCAGAGATTGCCTTGAAAGCTTAAAGATGAATAATTGTCAGGTCATTCAAGTTAAGCTAGCTCTGGTAATAGTCCTGGTGTATCCAGACCAGCCAGCACATTGCTCTTATGCCAGAGAAAAATGTGAGAACGCTGAGGAACCAAGTAAGGACAGTACAGAGACATAGTTGCAATAGTCCGTGATTCCTGATCTTATATTCTGATGGAGGAGGCAGCACACATGGGGCAGTGGTGGCAAGGGAGGAGTGTGGAACAGGGCCTGGACAAAACAAAATTTGAACCAGATTTCTACTGAGAACATTTAATATGTTGTCTCCTATTTATAGGAGTCCAGTGGTTTAGTATTCCTTCCTATATATACGTGTGTATGTTCACATGCACATGTGCACACGTATATAACCAACTGGTCATCCAATCTAAGAGGGAACAAGGAACATGTTTGTGTCCCTTGAGTTGTCTGTACCACTCTATAGTCATTTTGTTGTGAGGTCACAGTGTTCAGACACAGATTATATCTTTGGGAAAATTGGCTGATGATGACAATTGGTTGATGATGACTTACGTCCCCAATTTTATGTAGACCAAAATATCTGTGTTGGCTGAGATTACTCTCTTATCTTGATGAGGCCTGGCTCACCATGGGCATGGGAATTTGAAAGTTAACTCCATGAAGGAATGCCTAATTCATGTTACATATATGGCATGTAGCCTAGAACCAGTCATAGATAGGATTCTGCTAAATATATTTGATATTGAGGATGATTTCTCATGACACTTAACTAATGGAAGGATTTATAACCATCTCAAAAAATAATTTGTACAAACAGGGAACTGATGACATCTCTGACACAATCAGACTATCAAGGAGCTTGTAGCACATCAACAAATTCTTTGATTGATTTTAAACCATTAGGATAGGATTCTTGTTTGTTCATAACTACCATTTCATTCACTACTTTGGTTGATAAATTTATTCACTGAATGTGATAGCTTTTAGTCAGTCTTTGCTATGTCAGTTATAAATTGGGACCAGTGTGTCAAATACTTCCAGTAGAAATCTAGTTCAAATTTTTCTTTTCCTGTCTCTATTCCATACCACTCTCAACCACCAGTGTACCATGTACATTGTATTTCCCATTAGAATGTCAGTTCATTGAGGGCAGAAACCATCTTATTTGACCAAAAAGAAAAATAATAAATGCTACATGAGCTGTGTGAAAACAAGTGCATTAATGCACTGTTGGTGGAACTGTGAACTGATCCAGAAAGTATGATAATCAATTTGGAATCCTGCCCAACAAGCTATTAAACACTTAGCCTAGCAATATTGCTACTAAATCTATACCCCGAAAGAACTCAAAGAAAGAAAAGGATTCATATGTACAAAAACCCATAAAGTAGCTCTTTTTGTGGAGGCAAAGAGTTGGAAACTGAGGGGGAGGCCACCAAGTGAAGAATGGCTGAACAAGTTAATAACATATGAATGTGAAGAAGTATTATTATCCTCTAAGAAATAATGAAGGGGATGGTCACTGGGAAGACTGGTATGAACTGAAGGAAGGTCAAACAAGCAGAAAGAGGAAGAGCAATCTATTTAATAACAACAATATGGTGAAGATAAACTTTGAAATCCTTTGAAACTCTAATGAACAAATGACTAACTATAACTCCAGATGATTTATGATAAAACATGTTATCTACCTCCAGATGGGGAGATGATTGACTCAGAGTGCAGAACTGGGTATATATACATACATGCATGCATACATATATACATACATGCATGCATACATATACATTTACAAGGTATTTGGGCATAGACAATACAGGAATTTTTGTGCTTGATTATGCTCATTTGATGTGGTTTTTTTCTTACTTTCTTAATGTACAAGGGAAGAGGAGGGGAGAAGAAGAAAATGGGGCCCTGAAAACAAAATTAAATTAAATTTTAAAATTCAGGGAAAGGAAGTATTAGTCCTGAAAGTATACAGCTTTTTCAAAGAGTTTACTTGAGGAAAAGAGACCGAAGATGACAGCTATTGGTGATAGGATCTAGTAAAGTGTTATAAGGATGAGAGAGACTTGGGTTGTTTACAGGCATCAGGGAAGGAAACAGTAGATAGGGGAGAGACTGAAGATAGAGATGTGGGAGGGAACGACTGTGATATAACCTTCTGGGGAAGACAGGAGGAGATAGAGTCAAAGATAAGATAGTTGGCCTTGTCCAGGAGAGGGTTCATATCTTCATTAGAGATTAGTGGAAAGAAGACAGTAGGGGATCTTTTCCAGGTGATTAGAACAGATGAGGAACAGGAGATCTCAAGATGAAGACCTCAATATTTTCATAGCAGTATAAGGCAAAATCCTCAGCTGAGAGTATTGGGGCTGGAGTCCTATATGGAGTTTGAGAGAAAATGTGATTCAGAACAGCCACCATGGTGAGGTGGATAGGCAATTAATTAGAGAAGAGTAGGAGGCCATTGCTATAGTGAAGGTTCGGTTGAAATTAAATGACATACATTTATAGTGAACAAGACAACTTGTTCTGTGACTTCTTCCAGCTCACAAAGAAACCAGAAAGTAGATGCCAAAAATAAACTCAAGGTTAATGAAGTGGCATTAACCATCTCAGGAAAATTACTGTTTCTTAAATTGAAGAGCATAAAAATATATACAGATCCATACCACACAAGTCATGACTGTGAATCTCAAAATAAAAGGCTAACAAAATAACTGCATTATTAACAAAGATTATTTTTGTCTCATCAGATGGACTAAAATATAGCCAGTGGAGTCATATTTTCCAAGAAATATCTATAGTGGAGACCATAAATTACCAACAGTAGGTAGTAGTGGCAGGTAAGACATTAGAGAAATTAATAGAGGATGAAATCGCAAAACATCTGGAGAAATATGAGGTGATAAAAACTAGCCAGCACAATTTCATAAAAAGTAAATCTTTCCAGACAAATGTGGGGAAATTTTCAAACTATAATGAAGAAAGTCCAAAGCATGAATCATGAAATATCACGGTTTCTAAAAGTTGCTTGATGTTTGGTGCTTAATAAATATAATTGAGTTGTTGGACTGAATTGCATTGTATTAAAATAAAGTGAGCTTTGGACACTAAAACTTAGCTTACAACCAAAAAGGGGGAGGGTGCAAATGGGTATTGAATACACTAAAGGTCACTCAATTAAATTTAACTTATGCTAATTTAATTGATTTGTGTATATAGGTATAGCCTAACTGTTCATGTATATTATGTCAGGATTAAAATTAGTTTTCCAGAAAATGGTTGGAAAAGCATGAGGTCATGATAATGGATTTAGGTACAAGGAAGTGATTGCTTATATTAATGCACAGGAATCTATTTCAGGGTCAAGTTCAATTTTAAATTAACTACTTTGGAGAAGGTATGAGGTAAATTTAGCGTCACAGAAACACTAAACTAGACCTTTTATTAAGACACAAACAAAATTGCTTTATGAGATTTTTGTTTGGAAATTTTTTAATTACAGGAAGGAAATTATAAAGTGTACAAAATCAATCAATCGCAAAGGGTTTGAGCTACTTCACAACCAATTTTGTTTAAGCTTGTAAGAAACTGGGGAAACAATTTTAAATTGAGAACAACCGAATCACTGAAATATTCTGTTCTTTGTTACAGTATCTATAATATGATGGATAAGGTGACCTTTAAAGTCCCTGCTAGTACCAACTTTCTAGGAGCCTAAGGTTTTATTATGCACTTTTCTCATACTATTTCATATGTCATAGTTATACTATACACTTTCTTTTTAACTTTTTGGAGGGGGAAGGTAGGGCAATTGAGGTTAAGTGACTTGCCCAAGGTCACGTGGCTAGAAAGTGTTGTGTATGAGGCCGTATTTGAACTCAGGTCCTCCTGACTCCAGGGCTGGTGCTCTATTCACAGTGCCACCTAGCCACCCTACTACTACTACACACTTTTTTTTTTCAATGGATATAGACAGTAAAGGAAAGAGAAGGCCTGGACCTGTGATTTCTTTAGTATGAGGAACTTCTGGAAGGGAAATTTCCTCTACCAATGCATATCATCAACTGTTTAGCAAACTATGTTAGAAAGCTGCCTGGGATTTTAAGAAGTTTAAAGACTTGTCTTGGGTCACACAAACAGAACATTTCAGAGGAAGAGTCTAAACCCAAATTTTCTTGACTCTGTGGCCAGTTTTTTATTCACTGTGCTAAGCGGCTCCTCATTTCACACACAGCACTGCCACTGTTGAGTTGCTTCAGTAAAGTCTGACTCTTAACGAATTTATTTGAGGTTTTCTTAGCAAAGATACCAGAACGGTTTGCCATTTCCCTCTCCAACTTATTTTACAGATGAGGAACTGAAGCAAACAGAGTTAAGTGACTTCCCCAGGGTCACACAGCTAGTAAGTATCTCAGGCTGGATTTGAATGCATAAAGATAAGTCTTCCTGACTATAGGCACCATGCTCTATAGGATCAGGGGGTCTATAATTTCCTCACCAATTCACCACATGGCTAACAAGGATCAATTTGAAATTATTCTTCACAAACAGCTCTGAAAGAGCACCATTATATTTGTTTTGTTTTTTGATAAGTGTTTCTGTTATTGTTGTTGTTAGTTTTTGTTTTTTAATGAAAGTAACATTAGTTTCTGTCCTTTACCTTTTCAAGTAAGTTTGAATCTTGGGTGCCATTCACAAAAGTTTTTAACTCTTCTTAAGATTAGAAGAAAATTATTTTTCACTCAAGGGAGACAAAGTTTTGAAAGAAGAATTGGCAAGAAGGAAGGAACCTCAGACATTCTGCTCTACAAAGGTATTGGTAAAGTATGGAAATTTACACATTGTGCTCCTTTATGCTTGAAGATGATTTTGCTAACAGCATATCTTAAATTCAAAGTTGCCTTCAGTAAGCATTGCCTTAGGATATGTCTCAGAATTGTATAATAAAACCTTCTTCATAATAGTGAGTGCTTTGCAAAGAATGAGAGGTTACTATTTAATTTGCAAGATTTAAGAGTTTCATATCCTATTAGGAGCATTTATAGTATATTAGAGGCTCACTATTGCATTCTCTACTTTCTTATTGCTTTAGAAGGCTATTTTTCCAAAATGTATTTAATCTAAATTGATGGGCTTCATCTTGTCCACATCAAATTTTAGATTTATCATCTGAAATGAGCAGATATACAAGTCAATGGTGAAGAACAAAGCTTGACTTAGCTTGTGCCTGCATCTTTAGTAGTAGAAGAGTTCTGATAGTACAGTATCTGTTATGGAAACTGATTGATCCCAGTCTAAAAAAGTTGTGAGGGGTAGCAGATAGAGGTCTGGAGTCAAATGACCTGGCTCTGAAATTTACTAGCTATGTGACTCTGGGCAAGTCACTTGACCTCTGAACCTCAGTGCTCTCAGTCATAGAAAGGAAATGATAAGCTTGCAATATCTCCCTTTCAGAGTTGTAAATAAATTCTTTGGTAACCTTCCCAGTGCTCTATAAATATGATTTGTTATACATTCTTTTATCAGCTCCTTTTGAGCGTGCCAACGTAGGTAGACAGTGCCTTCTAATGGAAAAGATGGATGAGAAGAGAATACCACGACTTATGACCATATGTAAACAACGAATTTAACAAGGCAAGGTGATTTTATTTACTATGAAAAATACATAGTAACATGTGCATTTTCCCAATCCCAGATGTAGCATTAGAATGTTGACTTCTTTTGCTTGACTTCTTTTGCTTATTTTCAGAGGAAATTACCACTGATCACAAAAACATAAAATTATTCAGAATGGAAGCATGATCATGGTGGTTATAATTTACAATCTCTCAAGAAAATATAATATTCATGTGAGACTATTAGAGCAGGGTTAATTAATATATCATTATCCATTCATTTGCTAACTGATAAAGTATTTATCGAGAGATTGCTAAGAACAACATACTTCAGTAGCGATTGTAGAAACCACAAAAATGAAGAGGGCACATTCCCTACCCTCCAGGAAGAGGAAGTTGAGCCAACCACATACATAATCACAATTCAAGTCTTCCCTATGCTCAGGGACTTAAGAGGTAAGTGATCAAAAAGCTGTGTGGGATTCAAAAAATAGAGATTACCTCCATTCAGAATTTCAAGGAAAGTTCCAAAAGTAGAAAGCATTTGAGGCCTTAGATCAGCGGTTATCAACCTGTGGGTCGCGACCCCTTTAGGGGTTGAATGACCCTTTCACAGGGGTCGCCTAAGACCATAGGAAAACGATGGTCTTAGGAACCGAGACACCACTCCTCTATCTGTCTCCACGCAGGTCCACCCACATGCAGATACGCCCACATGCGAGTATTAAAGGGTCGGCATTAGGAAGGTTGAGAACCGCTGCCTTAGATGGTGAAAGGATTGAGAGAAGTAAAAATGGGAAGAGGGTATTCTAGGCTCAGGGAATAATATGAGCCTAGATGAGAGAGTATAAGGCTAATCAGTGGGGCAGAAAAGAGTCTTATTTGGCTGGAATAAAAGGGAAAGACTATCATAAAGGTGAGAGATAAGACGAAAATGTCAAATTAAGGCCGGTGCATGAAAGGACTTAAAGGAAGGAATTCATACTGATCATGTCTCTTCTTCTACTCAAAAACTATTGATGGCTCCCCAGTGCATTAGAAACAAAGTGTAAACTCCTGACTCTGGTATTCAAAATCCTTCATAATCTGATGAACTGACCTGTCAGCCTTATATCTAGTGCTGTAACTAGCAAACTTTGTACCCAGAACAAGTAGCAAAAAACATAGCCTGGCAAGTGGCATGAAGGCATCCTCAATCTGAAGGTGGAATACAGTGTTGGAGAGACACCAGGAGACTACGAAGCTGCTGCTAGGTATGGTGAGCCATTAGCACAGGCCCATGCCTGAAAGGAACTCACCCAGAATGTGACGGATGAAGGAAGAAGTGGTCACCATAGGGTAGGCTTCCTTTTCTAAAAAAAAACAAACTAATCTTGCTAACTAAATGCTAAGCTTGGTGTATGCAATTTTGAAGGACTATTAGTGCTCTCGACACAATCTAAAGTTTAGTGCCCTGGAACAAAACCCCAGTTGTTCTCCCTTAGTTTGGTTCTCACCAAGCTGAATTATGTTCTTTTCCCTGTTTTCATTGTGCCTCCTCCCATCTCCATTCCCATGTTTCCAATGTGTCCTGTGCTTGTAATGTACTCTGCTATTGCCTTCAGCCTCCTTCAGTGAAAGCTCCTCCTTTCCTTCAAGACCCAATTCAAGGTCATCCTCTCAAGAACACCTCTATGACTTTGCTCCTTTATCCAGCTAAAAGTACTCTCTTCCTCCTTAAATTTGTCATAGAATTTTGCCCTCCTTCTCTTTATAGTCTCCCTTATATCAAATTTATTTCTGTATTTGTCCTTTTCCCTCATTAGACTGTAATTTTCTTGAGAGCTGAGATTGTTAACTAAATTAAAATTAAATTAATTAAATTAAACATTTGTTTAATTGAGCAGAATTTAATTTAGATTCTTATTAATTGTCAAAGTTGGTATTAGAAAGGATATACACCCCCCCCCCCAAAAAAAAAGTCCATAAAGTTATGGACCTAAGGGAAATGTGAAGATATTGGGTATACCCTAGAATAAGAACTATACTTCAAATGGGATTCAGAGGGATAATGTATCCAGTTCTCTAGTAGGAATCCCCATGATAGCATAGATTCACTTCTGATTCTCCATAGTACTGATGAAGCTTGATATTGAAAGAAGAGCTCTGGGCTAGAAGTTGGCAGATTCTTATTCGAATTTTGGTTTTGACTCTAAATAACTGTGTAACCTTTGGTAAATGATTTAACTCTTTTGTCTTTCATTCTCATGCCTAAAAAATAAATAAATAAATCTCTAAGATCTTTTCCTAAAATTGCATGAGGTGTGTTTGAGTCATATCTACAAAGCTCTAAAAACATTCTCTTTAGTATTCCCACATTTCAGAGATCTGAAATGGTATCGGGGCATAGCAAGTATACAGAGCAAGGAGGGTTGCTTACCACACATTTTAGTTTTAGAGAAAAATTCTACACGTCTTTCTTATGCACCATGGTCTTAACTGGGAACAGTTTCAGGTTCAGGTAACATACCCCATGATCACAAACTGCTTCCCACCTTCAGTCCTCTGTTTTTCTTAGTTTCCAACATTTTCAATTCAATTACTTTTCCTAGATCACTTCTTTTATGGCCAAGAAAATTTTCTCCTCTATATCTGAGGCAGAGTAACCCTCTGGAGGAAAAAGACTGGCTCTAAAGTCATTAGTCATGGGTTCAAATTCTGATTCTGACGTTTACTATCTTAGGCACTCAGTTAACCTTGGGCAGATTGACCTTGGGCAAATCAATTAATCTTCCTGACTTCTGTTTCCTCATTTGTAAAATATGGAAAGATTTATAAAATCTTTTCCCCCTACTTCAAAAGATGTTTAAAGGGCTACATCATAGTTTTATATACCTCAGAAGATAATTATCTAGTTTGATATAGCCCTTATTAAACATTTATTATGTGCCAAGCATGGCACTAAGCCCAAGGGATACAAATACAAGCAAGCCAGAAAGGAATTCTCTGGCTTTAATAAATATATATATTCTGGGCAGCTAAGTTGAGCAGTGAATAGAGCATGGGCCCTGGAGTCAGGAGGACCTGAGTTCAAATCTGAACTCCAACACTTAACAATTACTAGCCCTGTGATCTTAGGCAAGTCACTTAACTCCACCTGCCCTTCCCTCCCCCCTCTAATATATATGTATGTGTGTATGTATGTATATATATATACCCACTGGGAGCATGGGAAGGAGCCTGATCCAGGTAAGAAAATAGTAACAACAACAGTAAGAATAATAGCACTTACATTAAGACCTACTATGTGCCAGGCATATACTAAGTGCTTCACAAATATTACTCATTTGATCTTCACAACAATGCTGGGAGGTTGATATTATTATTCCCATTTTATAGCTGAGGAGAGGCTGGCCTTCAAGGCCTCCATTCCAAATATTACCAATACTTTCTTATTTGATCCTCATAGCAGCTGTAGGAGATAGGTATTATTTTATACCCATTTCATAATTGAGGAAACTAAGGAAGGCAGCAGCTAAGCGACTTGCCCAGAGTCAAGACTTGCCCAGCTAGCGAATATCTAGGGTCAGATTTAAACACATGTCTTTTTTACTCTAGGCTCAGCACTCTGTCCTCTGAATCACCTAACTGCCTCCAAACTATTGTTCAAAAAGAAAGCCAAGTTTCCTGTAGGGGTAGAGACAGAGAAAATAGGGCCCTGGCAAGGAGACTGCTGGAATTTATCTAAAACTCACCATTTCTGTCTCATTTTTAGATAGTTGTAACAGCAAGCACCCTAGCATACCTAGGGCGGCCACTAGCACAGGTTCTTAGATCTGCTTTTCTAAAGGAAAGCAACTCAAAATGGGTTAACAATCTTACTTTAATCAAACATATTATTTACCTAGT